>OW799211.2:15570000-16195000 GCA_941918905.2 Xestia sexstrigata | reverse complement strand
GATATATTACTTGTCTCAAGTTCAAGTTTGTTGGCATATTAGCACGTATACTTGAGGAAGTGCTTGCTTCGCACTCACTAATTATATTGGTTTTTTGTTTTTATTAATGAAAGGTCTTCTTTAATTTTATTTATAGCGGTGTGTTCCTGCAAAGATATCCATAGGTTAGGTTAGGTTAGAACTGTGACCAACTACGCTACCTCGAAATTGGTCGCGAAATTTTTCTAAGTATTTTTTTCATAGTGCCCCCAAGACGACACTCTGACCTGAATCCTCCCTATGTTTAGGGATAAAAGCGTTATGATAAAAAACAGTAGGAGTTTAAAAATATTTACATTAATGATATTATTGATTACAATTTTCGGAAACATGAGTGTTTTGAACAATCGCCGGTAGCACTACAAATAGTATGAATGAAAACTTTAGGATGAAAAATTTTAGGAAGAGTGATCATTCGGATTACATATCATTAGAAAGAACAATTTCAGGTAAAGAACTTTAGGTGAGCCAATATGGACCCATTTGACGCTACCACCCTTTACGCGAAACGAGCCGTGCGCACGCGTTGCTGACTTGAACTTACGTGAACACAAAGCTGAGCGAAGTGTCACAGTATGTCGTGTAGGCAGTACATCAACTTATTATATTAAATTGTCAGCTTGATTTATTATAATAGGTAGTAATTGCGAAAACCTAACATTTAAATGTAATAAATTAAATTGAATAGATATTGTAAATGCAAAATGCTGCAAGTCGTAATTTATTCAATTATTAGACTAAGTTTCGTACACTGTTTTTATCTCACGAAGCGATACGCGCTTTATTTGTTGTATCTGTCACCGTAAAATTGTAAATACCGTTAGATTATAATCTATCTCGCTAGATTGTAAACTCTCGAAAGATTGTGAACATGTCCCTGATTGGTCAGTCTTACAGTAGGTCGTTCTGTTTGTTTTTTTGGTTAATCACAGATTCATTTTACTTCCACCGAAATTTCATATAACTAATTCTAAATCTGTGAGTTATTTTCAACCTGAAATCAATTTACTATCACCAATGCACTGTTCGTTTACATTCGACAACAAACGAATTAACAAACAAATATGGCCGCGCGGGGCACATGACGTTCAACCAATCAGCGCGCAAAGTGCGTTCCGTGTTCACGATCTTTCGAGAGGTTATAATCTCGCGAGATAGATTATAATCTAACGGTATTTACAATTTTACGGTGTAAAAACACCCTGTGATTGTTTGCGTGAAGATGAGTAGCGTCATTACATGACACACACACACACTTCCGACTTCTTGTCAGTTTTATTTTTTGCAAAAAAGTCTTTTTTACATTTCCATTTTTAGTTGTAATATTCTATACAAATATTTGCTAAGCATTTATTTTACATGATAATAGGAGTATCCCCAATAAAATGGAACTTAACATACCTAACTGTCGAAATGTGGGTGTATTGTACACATCTACGTACCCGCTCAGAGCATACAGCCGTGATGTTATGTTGTGTAAACAATAAACATTCAAGTGATTGCTGCAATCGCGGTTTATTTGCCGTCATTTTTTAAAGAGTTCCGTTGTCTGTCTCCGAAACTCATTATCAGATCCATATGAAGTTTAAATGGGACCAACTTCGGGGTATACCCTTTCCAACCAAAAATAATCATCAAAATCGGTTCATAAACGACGAAGTTATGCGCGACACATAAAAAAATATAAACAGTCGAATTGAGAAACCCCTTTTTTTGAAGTCTGTTAAAAATGTATTTCTACCACATACTAACAAATGGCAAAAACAATGACGATAAAATAACACTTTATACCTAGCTACTTTCTTGTTTTTATTTTTATTCCCCTTACTTAACAAACAAAACAATAAAACTAATAACAAAAAAACTTTTTTGCAAAAAATAAAAACGATTTAAAAAAAAACAAAAAAGTGAATAATATCTTTGCTTCAGTAGTCGGTGACTTGTTTGTTTGATTCCGTTTTTTTTGCCACCATTTGTCACATATTTAGTTGTAATATCCTATACAAATATTTGCTATGCAAACTTCAATCTTAATTACGTATTATTTTTGTACGAACAGAACATTTTGGCATATTGAACCATTTGAAGGAAGCCCAACAAAAGGTATTAAAGGTAAGGAATTCCCTCGACTGTCTATGGTCTCCATCATCAGACCAATGACACTTAATGCAACTAATGGCACTTATAACCCATATAAGTGCAAAGTTCTTATCAATAGAAATTAATTAAATCCAAACACAAGGTAGCTACTGTAAAACGTTGAGGAGTTCCTTTGACTGTCCTTCGTCTTTATCATCAGATCCCTAATGATAGCCATCACAACACATCTAGGTGTAAAGTTCTCATCAATACAAATTAATCAAGCTAAAACACCAGTTAATTGTTGTGAATTGTTGAGGAGTGCCCTCGACTGTCTTCGGGTTCCATCATCAGATCGACTCCAAACTTTCTTTAAAAAGTTGTGCTTTAAAATACTCAATGAAAAAAAAATTACAAACGCACTAGTCGCACTACGTTGTTCAAGGGTCCCCTCGATTTCTCTAGGATGCCATCATGAGATCCTGGTTTCCTGGGGTCATGGTACTACCCTTGAAATATCTTCTTTCCAACAAAAAAGAATCATCAAAATCGGTTCATAAACGACGAAGTTATCCTACGGTCAAATTGAGAAACATCCTCCTTTTTTAGTCGGTTAAAAAAGACTGTTATATTTACACTACGTTCTATGAATAAATCGTTCGATAAATCGGCGGTACAGCCGTGCGCCAGTTTTGCAAAATGTAACCACAAATTATTGTTCTATATGTTATTTACTTTGCTTAGATTTTTTTTGGAAGTAAAACTTTCATATTCTTCAAGAAAAATAATGAAAACATAAAAAAAAATATTCGAACTAGGCTCCTGTTCGGTTTTTTTTTTTATCGAGTGAAGTTTTCGATATCATGTTTGGAACCACAAATTATCAAAGTATATAGTCAACTATAATACCTTTTGTTTGGCTTTAAAAAACACTACTTGTTTGTTTACTATTGAATCAAAGTTATGTAAAATTGGGAAAATTCGGACTACCTGACCTAAAAAAATAAATAACAGAATTTTAGTACTACTGGAATTCAAACAAATTTGTGCCAAAAGCCATAAACAAGTAACTGCTTAAACGTTCATAGTTCAAAAGAAGTTTATTTGGTTTCTTTTACGTAATTGTATTCAAAAGCTTTTCCAAGTATTAACAACATTGGAAACAATTAAGAGAGTACCTAACTCATAATGGCTTTGTTAGTATTTTTGAAGTTGTGGTAACTTGGTGTAGGCGACTGTACATTACATAAAGTAGATAGGCATTAGGTAGGTCAAACTTGGTACGTTTATTGTAGTTCAATGTTTTCCCGCCTGTACAGGTAAGGTGGCTAAAGTAATCCTGACAGCTTTTTTGTTGATTATACTTTAAGGCCGGCTACGCCAAGCAAAGTAGGTATTTAACGCTACCACCCTTTACGCGAAACGAGCCGTGCGCACGCGTCGCCGACTTGAACCCAAGCCGAGCAAAGTGTCACAGTATAGGTAAGCGTGTCGTGTAGGCAGTACGTCAACTTATTTTATTAAATTGTTAGCTTGATTTATTATAATAGGTAGTAATTGCGAAAACCTAACATTTAATTGTAATAAATTAATTTGAATAGATATTGTAAATGCAAAATGCTGCAAGTCGTAATTTATTCAATTATTTGACTAAGTTTCTTACATTGTTTTTATCTCACGAAGTGACACCCGCTTTATTTGTTGTATCTGTCACATGACTGACCAATCAGGGACAGGTTCACAATCTTTCGAGAGTTCACAATCTCGCAAGACAGATAATAATCTAACGGTATTATAAACACCCTGTGATTGTTTGCGTGAAGATGAGTAGCGTCATTACATGACACACACAAACTTCCGACTTCTTGTCAGTTTTATTTTTTACAAAAAAGTTTTTTTTTTTATATTTCCTTAATTAGTTGTAATATATTCTATACAAATATTTGCTAAGCATTTATTTTACATGATAATAAGAGTAAAAAAGTATAAAAATGGAACTTAACATACCTAACTGTCGAAATGTGGGTGTATCGTACACATCTACGTACCCGCTCAGAGCATACAGGCGTGATGTTATGTTGTGTCAACAATAAACATACAAGTGATTGCTGCAATCGCGGTTAATTTGCCTGTAATTTTTTGAAGAGTTCCGTTGTCTGTCTCCGAAACTCATCATCAAATCCATATATATAAAGTTTGAACGGGACCAACTTCGAGGTATACCCTTTCCAACAAAAAAGAATCATCAAAATCGGTTAATAAACGACGAAGATATGCGCGACACATAAAAAAAAAACGGTCGAATTGAGAAACCTCCTTTTTTTGAAGTCGGTTAAAAATGTATTTCTACCACATACTAACAAATGGCAAAAGCAACTACGATAAAATAACACTTCATACCTAGCTACTTGCTTGTTTTTATTTTTATTCCCCTTACTACTTCACAAACAAAAGAATAAAACTAATACCTAACAAAAAAACTTTTTTGCAAAAAATAAAACCGACTTCAAAAAAAGTTAAAAATAGTTTTAGCTTCAGAAGTTGGTGACTTGTTTTGTTTGATTTTGCCACCATTTGTCACATTTTTAATTGTAATATCCTATACAAATATTTGCTATGCAAACATCACATCATCACTCATCACACAGAACATTTTGGCATATGGAACCATTTGAAGGAAGCCCAACAAAAGGTAACTACTGTAAATCGTTGAGGAATTCCCTCGACTGTCTATGGTCTCCATCATCAGACCAATGGCACTTAATGCAACTAATGGCACTTATAACCCATATGGGCGCAAAGTTCTCATCAATAGAAATAAATAAAATCCAAACACAAGGTAGCTACTGTAAAACATTGAGGAGTTCCTTTGACTGTCCTTCGTCTTTATCATCAGAGCCCTAATGATAGCCACAACCCATCTAGGTGTAAAGTTCTCATCAATACAAATTAATCAAGCCCAAACACCAGGTAATTGTTGTGAATCGTTGAGGAGTGCCCTCGACTGTCTTCGGGTTCCATCATCAGATCGACTCCAGACTTTCTTTAAATAGTAGTGCTTTAAAATAATCAATGAAAAAAAAAACCAAACGCACTAGTCGCACTACGATGTTCAAAGGTTCCCCTCGATTTCTCTAGGATGCCATCATCAGATCCTGGTTTCATGTCGTGGTCATGGTGTCATGGTTGGAAACATACCCTGCCCTACAACATTATTCACGATTCACTTTTTATTTGGATTATTGACAAGCCAACAACCCTTGGAATATCTTTTTACCAACAAAAAAAAAATATCATGATAATCGGTTCATAAACGACGAAGTTATCCTACGGTAAAATTGAGAAACCTCCTCCTTTTTTTAAGTCGGTTAAAAAAGACAATACTGTTATATTTACACTACGTCCTATGAATAAATAAATAAATAATAAATAATAAATATCGCTGGACATTACACACAGCGCTATCTAGTGCCACACTAAGCATCGAGGCTTGTGTCGTGGACACCAGATAGTTGATAAACTACATAGATACTTTTTGTTTGTAAATACATACTTAATATACATATAAACATCCATGACTCGGAAACAAATGTCCATGCTCATCACACAAACATTTGCTTCTACCGGGATTCGAACCCGGGACCCTAAGAACGTAAGGCAGCCTCAGTACCGCTGCGCTATTCGGGTCGTCAAGTTCGATAAATCGGCGGGACAGCCGTGCGCCAGCAAAAGGGACATAGGTCCTACCTCGTCAATGCCTGGCGGGCGACTGAATCCACGTACGCAAGCCGCTTTATTATATAATAATTTATTATTAAAAGGATTAAACTCTTTTGCAAAATGTAACCACAAATTATTGTTCTATATGTTATTTACTTTGCTTAGATATTTTTTTTGGAAGTAAAACTTTCATATTCTTCAAGAAAAATAATGAAAACATACCAAAATATTCGAATTAGGCTCCTGTTCGGATTTTTTTTTAATCGAGTGAAGTTTCCGATATCATGTTTTGAACCACAAATTATCAAAGTAGATATAGTCAACTATAATATCTATTTTTTTTGGCTTTAAAAAAACACTATTTGTTTGTTTACTGTTGAATGAAAGTTATGTAAAATTGGGAAAATTGGGACTACCTGCCCTTAACTTCTTTTTTTCGTGTGGTCCCAAAATACTACTCAAAAATAATTATTGTATATAAAGGTGGAATCCGGTCCCAAAAGCCCCACGACCCTAAGTATTCAATCCATTTTTTCACGACTGTCAGCTGCCATGTTTCATTTGAATTGCATTCCTTAAAGTACCTCCAAGTTCTTTATTTAAAAATGGCATGCTCTTGTGATAAAATAATGCACCTTTAATTTTTTTAATGAAGACACGTGCCAGTAACGAAGCTGAATTTTGTCTCTCTTCGTTAGGTCGTTCGTAGATGTGGCTTGACACATTTCGTAATTAATTCATCCCTGAGAATATAGTGTGACACGAATAAAAAGGCATTCCGTAAACTGGTCACGTAGATAAAGACTTCGCCGTCAGATACAATGAAAATTAAAATGTAATTTTTGGAAAATGTTGGTTTTCAGTTGTGTACCTAATTGTTTTTTATATTAAAGTTAAAAAAATCATGGTTGTTGTGTTAAAATATAATTTTTGGAAAATGTTGGTTTTCAGTTGTGTACCTAATTGTTTTTTTATATTAAAGTTTAAAAAATCATGGTTGTTATGAGGATATATTCTTAAATGTCATACTTAATATTTAAGTACAGCATAATGGTGAGTATAATAATATTGAATAATTAATGATTATCATCTTGCAAGTCTTTTCCCAGCTAAGTTGCTTCCAGGCTAACCGGTTGCTGCAGAATACCAGTATTTTACATAGGACGACTGCCTATTTTACCTCCACAACCCAGTTAGTACTGGGTAATACGATACCACTTGGTAAGGCTGGCTGTGATTTATTTAATCAAAACAGTAAAATATTTGACAGTTATTTGCGACGCTGACCATTTTCTGAATGCCAGAAGGAACAGTAAAAGCTCAAAAGGTTTAAACAAAAATGTATGGAGTTGCAGAATGTATCTTGGATTTTCGCTTTCGTACAGATACAATTTATTTAGTAGATTTTTGACTTTACCGCTAAAGCATTAGGTTCAAGGTTGATTGAGAAAATTTGACAGTTTCGGGTAGCTTGATGTGCTGGCTGTACCTTATTTCCATCCGAGAAAGTACGAAGTCTTCAAACTAGCTTTAGTTTGCTTTGAAACTAGCTTATTAGCTTGTTTTCGCCATAGAGTTAACAGATTTGTGTATAATAAGTCACTAGCATAGTAAGAGTGACGGACTTATGGTGAATGAAGAACTTTTGCAGACTCTGAACTATTTGAAAGTCGGTCTTATGTATTTTATCTATACATTATTAATGGACTGCTTCGTTGGTCTTGTGGTCGCATGCGCGACTGGTGAGCATGAGGTGCTGGTTTCGATTTAGCGGGTTGGGTAACGTTTATTGAGTTTTTTTTTATCAGTAATTTCTCAGTAGCAGCCACGGAGTTGGATTCGTGCACGATTGATGGCAACAGACTCGCCCCCTAATATTTGGGACTAAAACACAACTGGTGAAATGTTGGTGTACCAGGCCGTGATGTTATGTATGTATGAAAAAAAAACAAACGTAAACAAAGATTCAAGAGAGATAAAATTCTACAGAAAAACTTAAATAACATGAATTACAATGTAAAAGGTATGCTAGGCCTCCAGGAAATGAGCATGAAGTTACTTATAAAGGACGAATGTTTAAATTTTCAAGTTAATAATATCAATTTTGTGAGTATGAAAACCATGTAAAAACAATCATTACAATGTATGAACTTTCACGTGGATATGTTGAGAGGAACGGATCTTAGCCGGTAGCGATTTGTAGTTTCTGCCTACCTACGTCGCTTACGTAGGTAGGCAGACCAGTACGTCGTTACCTACGTAGCTTTTGTATGTAGAAATTAGATGAATAAGGTATAATCAGTGATGGTTATGTGACCATAAACATCTCACACAACAAAGACAAAGAGCCTATATTTAAAATAAAAACGATCAGATTTTGTATTGTTTATAAAACAATGAGTTCTTTAAACGTTTGAAAAATAAAAATAAACTGTTTTAAACATTGCTGAATACTGAACGTGGAGAGTAAAACAATAAAAACGCTCAAATTTCACGAAACAGAAGATTAACGGTTGGCGGTCGGCGTTGGCATAACACGATTCTTTAGTATATGTATATGGTATATTTGTGTACAGTAACTAGCCTACAGTTTCATTATTTCTACAAAGACTGATATGTTTCTTTGATTTTATTCCCAAAAAAGTGCAAACCAACTTACATATTTATTTCTTTGGTTATTAGACCTGAAAATTTGTGAAACAATTAATGTAATTAATTATTAAAATTTCACAAGAAAGTGTATTTTAATAACCATTCGAAAATAAGGTAATTTGATGGTAATTATGTTCTTCTCTAATTTACTTATTCAAAGAAAGATATTATATACCAACGTATAAAGCAACTTTTGTAGTACGAAATAATTAATAAATGCAATACGAAAACACTAGATACTCTTTACACACCATATTCTTTACCTTTAATAACAATGAAATGGTAGGGATAAAACAAAAGATTTGTTATTCGCTTTTTCACAATTTTTTACGTGACCGTTTAGAAAACTGGCTCTCGCGTAGATACATGATCCTAATTGGACCCCGCGCTTTTTGGAAATGTGTAACACCACAAGTTGTTTGCCAACGTTATCTGTCAAGGCTGTTGTTGTATGTTCTTTTGGCGCTAATTTGGAAACCTTACTGAACTCGGAACTTGCTGTCTAATCATTTTTGGTGTATCACTCCGCCAATTTCACTAAAAATTTCGTCAGTTTCTTAAATGTATGATATTCAAGCGCCAAAAGATCTATCTATGTATATAGCACCATTAATGTCTCATTTAAAGATAAACTTTAACATTTATAAACGATTAGTAGTTATTTTCCGCTAAATGCAGTCCATTCTTTAATCCAACCATTTAATTGCCTGTAATATTCCCATGGGGCCATGGCTACTGGCTAGTCCCTTTCGTGATCGCGGCTCAGCTGGATAATTATGATAGACGATGGACCCTTACCGAAACAATTTATTGTTATTTTCGTGATTTCCGACTTTTATTTTGGCGTGCCTTATTCCCTTTGTTATTAATCGCTCGAATTGGAATATAAAATTTCGTTCTCAAAAACACTATAGGTACTCACGCAAAAACCTTTTAAAAGAAGAATGGCAAATCTCCATTCAACCTGGGTGTTGCATTTTGACTTCGCATACCGTCGGACAAATAGGTCCTC
Source organism: Xestia sexstrigata (assembly GCA_941918905.2). Lineage (NCBI taxonomy): Eukaryota > Metazoa > Arthropoda > Insecta > Lepidoptera > Noctuidae > Xestia > Xestia sexstrigata. The sequence goes on along the minus strand of OW799211.2, from coordinate 16,185,498 downwards.
AAAAGATAGATATCGGTCAAAATAATATAAAAGTTAATCACAGTTAAATGAGGTTTCTCCAGAAAAAAACGCTTGTCTAAAAGCAGTGGTGGCAGTCCATTTATTTATCCTCTTTGACTTAAGTCAAAGAGGATAAATAAATAAATAAAAAAAGTAAAATAAAAAAAAATAAAAAATAAAATTTGCTAAACAAAAATTGATAATTTAAACATGTTTAAGTTTACCACAGATAATTTAACTTCTAACAAAATTAATCAAGATAAAACTTCATCCATTGTTGCTTTTATAATTAAGACTTCACATAACCGCACTTACCACTTGGAAGAGCGATCAAATATTTACCTAAAAATACTTGCGTTAAGTGCCCTTTAAGCACGAACGGATTATGAATGACATGGTTAGACAATGAGTACTTTACACCTCGCTATAGTAGCTATAACATTTTGTTAATGTTTCCATATAATGATTACGTAATGGCAACATGCATTCAGGCGCAACTAAGCCAAAGTACGGCAGAGTTCGAACCCTGGGTCGAGCAAATTGTTATTGTGTTTTTCCATTAGAAAATTGGCAGTAGTACTAGTTTTTTACGGCCAATGGGCTTCCTACCCCTTATTACTTGGGATTTTAAACGTAACTAGCGAAGTGTGGGTCTACTTTAGTCACCTAGTCTTCTGACTACCCCTTTGGAGTAGGCGCTATGTTATGGACGCTCGTGTATAAAGATAGGTACTTTCAAATTTGACACCACCTAATATCATTAGGGTTGATGAACTGACAGGATTTCATTCTATAAGTGCACTTGCTCTTACTCGAAGAGTTATGTACTTTAAGTGTGTGTTCGTTTAGAATACGTCGTTTTTAGGTTTCCTAGAGTTATTGGCATCGGTCGCAGATTTTTTTGCAAAAGATTTAGCTAGAAAATTATATTGTAGAATAAAGTTGGTGCTTAGGGAAGACTTTATGTGCTCCAGTTCAAAGAGATTTGGCAACGCAATGTACATGTTAGGTTTTATTTCAGCTGTTGTACTGACATTTTAAAGTGAATTCTAGTTTTTAAATAAAAAAAGAACAAACGAAAAAAAACTAGAATACGTCGAGTTTCCAGAAAAACTCTGCGGAGTTAACGATTTATCTAAACCAAACGAGATTTAGGAACAATTTAAACTGTTTGGAACAAAAACATCTTACAATTCCAAAGAAAGCCGTTGAACAATTCAACCTTATTTCGTCACGAAAAAACTTACTGTAAAAGTCTCAGACGCTACTTAATCTAGGGCAAAAAAAGAAACAAAAAGCTGGCAACCCTGTGACTTCATGATTGTTGGCAACACTGTGTTTAGTCGATGTTGCCTACTTAGAAAATTATGGGGTAAGCGTACTTCGCGTTAAATGCCTGCATATGGTGCCCACACCTCATCGTCGGCTTGTTCAAAAGCATATCATTATGTTTATACATGTTACTTTGCCTAAATACCTTATTTATAAGCACCTACTTGAGTGGTTGTACTTGAGTTACTTGAGTTATCATCATATTTTATGCTTGTCTGCCTAGCCTTTTCGCAACTATGTTGGGTTCGGCTCTCAGTCTAGTCGTAAATATGTATATACATTTAGTTTAAAACTCTACGTTTGTAAATCAATTATATGACATCAAGCCTGCTATCCGAAAAGGGCTTAGGGAGAGGTGTACCACCCTGACGAGTTATATTTTAAGTCCTATGTAATAGTAGGCGAGCCTATTGCCATCAACCGGCCACGAATTCAGACTCCGTGGGTTTTCATGAGAAATTCCCGATGGAAAAACCCAATAACACTTTGCCCGACCTGGGAATCGAACCCAGGACCTCGTGCTCAGCAGTAATGATTTAAAATGGAACTTAATTCATCCTAGAATCACAAAAATCGAACACATTGTGACGTCCACCAGCCCGCATAGTTCCGCGTGGTAGATTTAGTGCCCTTTATTAACAAAGAGGAGGCCTGTGTCCTAGCTGTAGGCACATTATAATAGGCTGATTACGCCAATCCATTCTAAAAAAAGTAAAAACTACCTAATTAAATAATATATCATCACAATACTTAAAATGTCACTTACGGGATATCTTCCGTGATTATTGAGCCATGGTCGCGGGTTGAGTCAACCCGCGATCATGGCGCTTGCAACAGCGTCGAAATATCGGGAGCTCAAAAATAATCAATAATCACGTAAGATATCCCGTAAGTGACATTTTAAGTATAGTTATGAACCGTGAAAGCTTAAAACAGTGTTTATATCAACACAATTTTAATTTAATTTAATTTGTATTTTAATTTAACTTATTTGTATGTTTATTTAATTTGTATTTATATATCTATTTTTAATCTCAATTCCAACCATTATTAATTCGTCATGACATCTATGTAATTGTAATATAATAGCTCCCGATATTTAGACGCTGTCGCAAGCGCCATGATCGCGGCTTGACTCAACCCGGCCTTTCGATCGGTATGATAAAGCTACAGGATGATTATTTTTCTCGTGTAACGGGTTCGATTCCCGGTTCAACCATGTAATTATTTAAATATCTATGAATGCAGTTTAAATTGTTTTTTAAATTAAACTGTAATGGTGCTCGTTGGTAATCCAAAATAAATAAATAAATAATTCTTGAAAGGCCTTTTATCTACAAAAGTAAACTAGAAACTTAATAATAACTTCTCTAGTACTTTGGTAGACGAAGTGCTATGGTCCTTTATCTGTAATATCCCTCCGTCCATAACTTCTCAGCAATAAATTTTTGAAGTAGATACTTGAAACCAATCGTGATTGTTAATTGATTCCTAATGATAACGTCTCGGTCTCATTAGTACTGAGCTTTAGTTTCAATCATTTAAATATTTTCATTATTTTTATCTTCGGGTCAATCTTAATGAGTTCGGGATTTTTAATTTTACTGAAGACATTGACAATTTTATGACTTGTTTTTTTGATAGGAAACCTATTATGTAGAGTTGCCAGCTCATCAAGTACAAACTGTCAAAATGTCTCATTCGATTTGGAACTTAACTGTCAGCATTTTATGGTTTAAAATTATTTGGAGAAATTTGATAGTTTGTGGTGACTTGATGTGCTGGCGACTGTATTCTAATTATCTGATAATGTTTTGGTCAAACAGAGAAATGGCGAAAAAACTAAACTTTTTTGTATTGTTAAGGCTTCGTGTTTTTAGTCAGTCAGTCGTTTGTTTAAATTTATTACGTAACTAAATGTACGGTATAGAATAACATCATAAAAACATTTTTTTTACGAAAATTTTCGAAGCACACTCCGGTGAGAATCATACACTGAATCCACGGTAAAATTTAGTGTCGAGATGTCTCTTACGTTTATAGGTAGACAAAAGATAAAACTAAACCCGCAACACGACATCAAAGAAATAATGAAAAAGTATTTATTAGTCCGCACAGGACAGAACAAAAAAAATGGTCACACACACACAAATGAACATCACAGCTTTGGTCTCTATAAAACAAAAATCTGGAAAAGTACTATGATACAAAACCATGTTTTTCTTTGTAGTGAGCGAACAATTTTTCTACATACTTCTGCTTTTCTACGTAGGCAGCAACAAACTCTAAAATAGATGTTGAAGTTCTTCGAAGACATGTGCGATAGATTGGACAACACGAACAAGATCGTAATTTAGTTACAATAACCAACTGGATTGTGTAAGTAAAACTGTAACATGTCAGACTTGGTAATTATGTCATTTCACTATACATAAACTGTTATTTTACATTAACAAATATAAAGGTGTTTTGCGAAATATTTCTGTATTTTTATTTCCGTTTTAAAGTGTAATAAGTATTATACATATACATAGAATATATTATTTACTAATACTTAACTGAATTGTTAAATTTTAGTTTGTAAAAAACTTTAAAATTGATCATGAATTTGACATAAATCGAAACTTTAGAAAATAAACTTCATTTATTTATTTGATATAAAAAATATAATTGAACTATTAGTCAGTTATATTTGCTATACATCTCTCTACAATTTAAGACCAAGAAAATAAAAACACAACACTATAAACACGTGAAAACCGTCAAAATGTTTTCAACAAGGTAGAGACTCAAAACTTTAATCGCGATTTCCTAAAAAAGTGAAGTATTGTCTTATTCTGGTTCTTTATTAAGCGTGCAATATAGTTTCACAATTTTTCTGTGAGATTTCTTCAAGGTGCCTCTCTACAGCGTGAAAAACCCTTAAATATGACCAAGCCTTTCTGATAGTATACATGCTGTATAAGAGGTATCTTAAATCTCTTTGTATTGCTTACAGAATATCATAAAAAAGTTCTGCTAAATAAGAATGATCATAGAAAATATTTCTTGCTGATATAACGTGAAATATTTCAGCCAACATCAATCTCAATTCAAATTCAGCTCAGTGCGTTTCAGCTTGCAAGCTTGTTCTATATATTAACATACTGAGCCGTCGGTTACTGCAGACCACCCCTTTTGCACCAGTGCGTCTGTGCGATTCCTACTATCATATACTCTGCCATGCATACATTTTCTAAATACAATTTAAATGATCATCGCTGGATGGTCATTAAAATATTTTGTAAAGCGATCCAGCGGTGGGTTTTCGTGTTACCACTTTTGAACTTTGTTATTAAGGAAATATCATCGACTAGCACTTCGCAAGCGACTTCGTCTGCAAAAATTGTGATAGCTCGGCTAGTATGCATGACATAAATATTATTTATAGTTTATAGTACCCACGAATAATGTAGGTTTCTGCCAGTAAAAGAATTTTTAGAATTGGATTATTATAGTTCCAGAAATTATCCCCTAATGCAAACTTACAAACAAATTTTACCTCTTTCTAATAATAAAAATAATAGATAAAACGAATCGAAAGGGCTTTCAGTATACGTATTCCACAACAATGATGATGATGATGATCATAATATGATGTCACTGACAGCTCTAGAACGCAGTTTAGGTAACTGATCGCGTTTAGTTTCATTGGTTTTAAATTCGTCCTAAGGTTACAAATGTAAGAAGTGATCAACATTAAACTTTGTCGAGTGTGCATAGATAAAAAAGTCTGAAAGCAGAGATAGATCGATATCAGACCCACAACGTCAATTGATGAAACTTCTCGAACAAAACTTTTTTGCAAAAACTAAAACCGACTTCAAAAACACAAGTGGGTCGGTGGAGTCGGTGGCAAAGAAACTGAATCAAACACACAGAAGTCACCGACTTCTGAAGCTAAACTTATTTTTCACTTTGTTGTGTTTTTGAAGTCGGTTTTATTTTATGCAAAAAGCTTTTTATTTTTTCATTTTTAGTTGTAATATCCTATACAAATATTATCTTTACATTTATTTTAACATAACATAACATCACGCCTGTAATCCCCGAAGAGTTAGGCTGAGGTGTACCCAATAGTTACCGCACGGTCGCCCGCGAGGCGGCGTGCCTCCTTGCCGGATTTCCGTCATGGGATCTGGAGGCGATAGTCCTCGCGCGCCAGCACGAATGGCGCACGGAGGCGCTACGCCGAGGGGAAACTCCGCTGCCGCGGCAAATTGTCGCGTAGCGGACAAACTTCCGGCGTGATCTCATGGCGACATAGAGAGAGCGACTGTCGCAACCTCGTGAAGGGCACGCCACAATAGTGGCGGTAAGTACCCTCTTTGAGGAGTGGCTTGAGAGACGCCACGGCGTCCTCACCTTCCGCCTGACGCAGGTCCTCAACGGACACGGTTGTTTCGGGAGGTTCCTGCACCGAATCGGGCGGGAGGAAACGCCCGGGTGTTTCCATTGCGAGGATCGACCGGAGGACACGGTAGAGCACACGGTGGAGGTGTGCCCCGCGTGGGCGGAGCACCGCCGTGTCCTCGAAGCGGCGATTGGCAGTGGCAACCTCTCGCGTCCGGCCCTGGTGCAAGCCATGGTCCGGAGCGAGACGGAATGGGACGCCGTCACCTCTTTTTGCGAAGCAGTAATGCTAGAGAAGGAGGTGGCGGAACATGAGAGGGAGAGAACCTCACAGCGTCCCGGCTGCTGCGAGAGACGCCCAGGGTGTCGGGGGCCACCAGGTGGCCCCCAGCCACCGTAGGCGCGGACCTGTGGACGGTGGGCTACGGGCTAGCTCGCCGTCCGTCCTTCTCATGACGACAGGCCGTGTCGACGGCGCGTTCGTGTTCCACGCGCGCCTCAAAGAGAGTCAGCAAAAAGAAGGGGTCCGCAAGGACCGATGCCTGCCGGGGTTGCGGGACTGTTCGAAAGAGATACCCTGGCCCCGGAACACAAAGGGCGATGAAGGAACATGGATGAGTTTTAGTCAGTAAAAGTCTGACACTCCCTCCTGCTCCGCCCAGAGCGGGAGAAGTCATTTGACGATTTCCCATAAAAAAAAAAAAAAAAGGTGTACCCAATAGTTCCTACACCCACAATTCGCCAGATATGTTTAAGTCCCATGTAATAGGGGGCGAGCGCCGGCGCAAATCCAGACTCCGTGGCTGCTACCGAGAAATTCCTGATGGAAAAACCCAATAACACTCTGCCCGACCTGGGAATCGAACCCAGGACCTCATGCTGAGTAGTCGCCACCACTAGACCAACAAGGCCGTCATTTATTTCATATTGTTAACAATACATGTCATACCATGTCATGGTAATAGGCCTATCCCCAATAAAATGGAAACTAACATACCTTACTTTCAAAATGTGGGTGTACTGTACACATCTGAATACCCCCTCAGAACATACAGGCGTGATGATATGTTATGATGTTATAAAAACAACAAACATCCAAGCGATTGCAGCAATCACGACCGATTTGCTGTCTATAATTTAAGAGTTCCATTGTATTTCTCCGAAGATCACCATCAGATCTTTACCAAATTACCACCATCGCGAAGTAATTTTCTTCCAAACAAAAATAGAATCATCGTAATTGGTCCACAATTGGTGAAAAAAAGGCTGAACATACACTCCTCTTTTTGGAAGTCGGTTAAAAAAAATACCAATTTAGGTGGGAAACGAAATATTTTGGTTGATTTTCTAAATCTTATCTCCACATACCTATAGGTAAGAAGTACCCTCACCTTAATCGATTATTCGTAGCTGGCACGAGAATATAAATCAAAACCATTCAGAATTTCCTTCTATTGTCAAACAGCAATTTTTCTTCTATACCTAAAAATAGGTACCGTATCATTCAATTGTACCTATCGCCTTATCGTCGACAAATATGATTTTGTCAATAAAAATTGGAACTGAATGTAGACAATGCGTTGTGATACTGAAATAAGCAAACAAAGCGAATGGTTCTCATGTTTCAATGGAGACTGCGGAGCTGACAGTCACCGGCAAAATGTCATTGATGAATTCAATCGCCCCACTTTTGCTACATTGAATGAGGAAAACAGTGCAGAGTTCGCCATAATTAGCATTTATAAATTGACAACACTGGCGAAATTTTAGGGAGATTTTTTTTAAATTTGGGCGTGACACTTCCCTAAAATGTGAGTACACTTTCAAAGAAATTCTATGATTAGAATAGGGTTTCCAAAGGAATCTCGTTACACAGAGGTATTTTTAGCCTAAAGCCAAACAGGAACACTCTAAAAATATGTTTAATTAAGAGAGAAAGTATACGATGAAAAGTGGCAAATTTAGATATATGTATTACGAAAATAATAATTTACCAATTTATTGTTTGAGAAATTTAGAATACAGAATTCCTATTATCGATTTTGATTAATAAAAAACTTTTGCCGTAGGTATTATTAATAATTATTTATAGTCACAACTATTAATAATAGGAATGCCACTGATAGGCAAATACAAAGCAATCATAACCTGCTCTAGCAAAACGTCGAAGTAATAAAGGTACCGAGAGCAGAAGTACGTATGTTTACGTATGTTACACAGAGCGCAATTCAAGTACCTACCTACTTAATTTTCTTCCTTAATGAATTTATGAAATATTTTACTTGGTATTCGCAGATATAATATGTTTGCTAGTGATGAAAGAGAAGGCTGACATTTCACATTAGTAGTGGGGGATTTTTTTCTACTTATTTTTCTTGATTAGTTCCAAGTATGGCTTCGAATAACAAGTTTTAGGCATTACTTGAAAATCTGTTTCCATAAATAATAGCTTCGTGATCCATCATAATGCGCAGAAAATCTAGTTCAGTTACCAAGCCAGCTGTATAGTCAACTTATTAGTCCTGGGGGAGCCATGACATAATTGGGGAATGGGGAACTCATATGTCATATTGTGAAGACAGATTGATAACAATATGAGGAAGTTATTAGTAGCTACAGCACATAACATATAAGCAGGTACCTATTACAAAGCTATTCTTGTTTCCGTATCCTGTCTTCGTACTTTTGTCATATTTTGTAATCACAGCTTTGTGTAAGATGAGAGTAGAATTTATGGTGACGTTTTTTGCACATATACAGGTTTTTTTATTTGACTCACGAGTTCTTTTGTTGGAAGAGGCTCGCGCATTTCTAGTTAAGAGTATTTTAAAGGATAAGAGGGAACCCTTGGATTGGATTAAGGATGCCTGCCGGGGCTGCGGGGCTGTTCGAAAGAAATACCGCGGCTCTGGAACACAAAGGGCTAATAAGGAACATGGATGGGTTTTAGTCAGTAAAAGTCTGATACGATTCGACAGAGCGTAGATATCTATACAGGAATAGATCTAGGCAAGTAGAAGCTACGTTTTGCATTATTCTGTAAAGTTTAGGGGACACCAATTGGTCCCCTACAGTCCCACGGGAGTTCACGGTACTCGCCTCTCTTTCTCCCGAGGACGGTCAAACCAGATGTTTTAACCGTACCCAGATAGTATATATACCTCTTCGCCTCATAAATATGAAATACCTCACAACTATCTCTACACGTTAGTTCAACATAAATCCAATTTCCAGACTGCTTTAGAAGCTTGCTTTGTCTAAACAAGTTATGATCAAGAATGTTCACTTTGCCTCTTAAGAACTAACTACAGATTTCTCTGGAGCAAGTTAAGTTTGTATGAGACGTCTTGATTCTTAATATTAATAGTGAAACTTGGAAATACGTTTGTTTCATCCCTGAGGTACTTTGTAGTATTTGATCCTTATTGTAGTTCTGTGACGTCTACTAGTCTTTGTATTCTTACATGTGTAGAAGAGGTGCTCTTGTATACAATAGTCGAGTAGTAGTGAATACGCAGTTCAAATCGATTACCACTTCCAATCACCTTCTTCAAGGGCAAACTGGAAGTGAATCTACCTACCCAGAATAATGGCGACAGCTACAAAGTACTGACATCTTCCAATACGCCTTGGGCCCACGTGCCGGATTATGGCCCACTTCCTCTCACCGAGCCACCTGAGTCCCACGCGTGGGAACGTTAATTGTCAATGAAGCTTCAAAACAACACGGAAAGGTACTAATTAATATGACTCCATATAAAATATTGCTCACATTCCCCATAGCCAACCCTCGCCTAATTCTAACGCGCTTCGCCCATTATTCGCCTAAGTACTTCAGACGTTCGCTGTAATAGTTGGGCTTTTAATCAGAAGCAGCGAGCCCACCTGATCCCACGCAATACGCGCGTATTGTGTGCGTGTCTGTCTGACGGGGCTTTATCGGAGCTTAATAAAATGAAATGATAGTTGTATGGGTTCTTAGAAAGGCGATCATGAGTGCGAAGGTAATTATAGAAACGAGTGGGTCAGTGGTAGATGTAGTTTTGATGTATAAGGACCTATCTGGAAAACCTTTTATGTTTGTTCTTACTCAGTTTCGTCGTACAAGTAACTCTAACATGTAGACCCAGCGCTCTGGGCTGTGCGTTGTATAACACATAAAATAACGACTGGAATTCTCCGGTGGGACAAGCAGAAGTGTACCTTAAGTAGTTTATTTAAATCCCATTTAATATGGCGACTAACAAAAGGTATTTAAAAGGCGTGAATGAGGTAAAAGGAGTATGTAAGGATCGTAAACCGTGGCGTTCTGTTTCTGCCTACCCCCATCGGGAAAAGGCGTGAATTTATGTATCAATCATCATCAGTCTATAATGTTCGCACTGCTGGGACACAGGCCTCCTGTCTATAAGAAGGACTGGGCTATAATGCACCACGCGTATGTTTGTTATGTATAATGAAATATATATATCTCTAGGACAATCTGTTATAGCCTACTGTATCAAAATATGGGGCGGCGCAGCAAAATCTAAGTTTATACAACCTGTTGAACGAGGACAACGTGCCGGAATAAAAATAATGTATTTCAAAAGAATAGGCATGACGACAGTATCAAAAAATTGCAAATCTATTTAGTCCGTCAGTTAGAGTATTGGAAATTAATGGACACGTATTTTTTGTTTTTGTAAATCAATGAATATTGACAAAGATAAAACGCATCAAAACTAGGGAGTGACGTCAGAACTAGCTAAAGTTAGATAATTTTAAAAGCGTCGTATCTTCGTCAATTTTGGATTACGTAACAAAAGAAAAAATACGTGTCAAATACTTTTTGATAATCTAACTGACGGACTAATTAGTTTTTTTTGTCGTCTCGCCTATTACATATCCTACTGAAAGTCTCTATCAGGATAGTGCTTGCTTAGCTTTCTGTTAGAAAGTTATACATCGTATATACCGTTCTTAAAAAACATAAAGATCTACCATATGATCAAACTGCAATAACAAGAAGACGGAAAGATCTCATAGCACAGGTTCCTCAAACTAAAACAAACTTTGCTGCCATTCAGTAAAATTAACTATCATGCCAACTTTATAATATAATAAATAAAAAGATAATAATAATTAATAAGCTACACGAGTGCAAAAAAAATCAAAACACTAAATTACGCAGATACTGAGGCACTATTGCAACACACAAACACCCACCCACACACACACACACACACATAAACTCACACAAACAATGTTTATATCTAAGGTACTAAATAAATTGTATATTGCTGTGGAAGAGCGGAGTCTCCTAACACAGGCATTACTCTCTTAAAAGGAGGCTCCAATGACCAACTAATGTAAAAGTTTTTGGTTAAGAAATAAAGATTTTGTATTTGTATTTTTTGTATTTGTATAATTCAATTGCCATCATCCGGGCACAAATCCAGGTTCCGTGGTGGCTACTGAGAGATTCCAAATCAGTAAACACAATAACACTGTTTCCGTCCACTGGACTAACGAGACAGCATTATTACAATATTAATATTATTACAGCTAAGGGTCAGCTCATCACTTACCTAATTCCGGTGAAACGTCAAGCACGTCCATGTTATTAATGCATTATTACAATGCTTAGCCTAATAATGTTTAATTACAAATGATTTTGAACTACTGTAATACACATGCACTACTATAATACATTGAGGTTATCCGGTCATTGGGATGGAAAATCTCTGAATCAATGACAATTCTTTAATTCTTCTCTTTTTAATTAAGTTTTTTTTTTAATTAATGGTGCATGATGGTTAATGACTGATATCTAACACGTAGTTGTAATCACCTTCATGAACAATTTTCATTATGGGATGAAATGAAATCTGCTGTATACCTAATACATTACATAAAAAAACTTTGGCATCGTGACATCGCCAAAAACCAATGTCACTTTCACAAAAAGCCACTTTCGCACAATGTCACTTTCACAAAAAGTCGCTTTCGCACAACTTCACTTTCACAAAAAATCACTTTCGCACGTCACTTTCACAAAAAGACACTTTTGCAGAATGTCATTTATACTAAATTATCCATGAAATAAAGATTTTAATACGTATACGTATACGTAGGTAAAACACGTATGAGTTTTTTACATGAAAGTAGTAAAATGTTACTAACGACAATGTGCGAATGACCAGTTTTTTTGCGATGTAATTTTGCGAAAGTAACGTTCTGCGTCATTATTGATGAACGCAATCACGTCTTTATGTATGTATCGATCACTGATAGTCACCCGATATACACTTTAACATTGAAACTGATAATTACCTTGTAAAATATTCTATGTTATTATTATAATCATAATTATTGTGAAGGTCGATCATTATACTAATAAGACGGATAGATTTCAAGTATGTCTGGCAGTTTGAGTACTTGCGGCCTTCCCAAATATGTCCTTACTTTGGTATTGTATTGGAGAGGGAGTGAGTTAAGCTACACAATTACTGACAAATGCGTGCACTGACTGGACAGGTGTCATACCTGTGTGACGCTTTCCTCAAGTGACCAACTCAGACACGATGTATGGACTTTGAAAGAGTCATTGACCTCTAAGTTTGTGTTGGTGTTTCTTATCAAAATAGTTGGCAAAGAAAGACTGACTTCATTTAGTTAAAAAAAAAAAGTGTTTTAAGTGGTACTTTTAACCAATTTACAAAATAATAACAAATAACTTTTTACTGATGACAATTGAGAATGCTCAAACCAAGCGAGTTTATGGCTGATGGGTCTTGCTTTGATGTTCAGCGTCTGATTGTCTGACAAAAATAGACACCGATGTCGAAACGATAAATTTTAATATTTAACATCCATAAATTCGAGTAAAACATTACACAATTATCCCCTGTACAAGAACCTCGAGCTCGTTATCCCTTATTTAATCGCCAGTCGTCGAAGTGATCCCTTAGCGAACGATAGCCTTCCACGATAAAAACTTTATTAATGCCCGTAATACGTATGTGTTATAGGCATTAATGAGAATGCCAGACAGTTTTCAGTAATGAAGCCATGTTACGTCCCTGCGATAAAATTTAAGTGGCCCACACGGACACAAAATGAGTTGATACTCGAATACAGTTGGCATAACAATTGGCCATATAAAACGACACCGCGGATAGTGTCGGCAACAGATAAAGATGATAATGGCCTAGTTAGGCCTCATTCCCGATAGGACCCCATAAAAACGATTGGAGGCTGTAATTATGGTAACGCGAGAAACTTGACGTGAAAAGCGGCGATAAAATATATAAATGTTTGCCAAGTTATCACACCGTGAACGTTACGTACACGCAATTATGCAGACATGATGTATTTAAATGCTGAATACAGCCCCACTCTTCCCCACGTTATGTTGAATTTGTGCTAAGTCACGTTATCCAAACGCAACCACTGAAACAAATTATATTTTTTCACTGGAAAAACGTTGTCTATTATATTTTTTCCAGATGTGTTTTTCCGCAATTTATGGGATTATTATTTAGCCACACAATGATCGTTAATTATATGTTTGCACACGAAATATTAAACAATTTCCCTTGACACACAATTTCACGGTATTTTTCCAACATGAAAGTTCTTTTCGTCGTACATATTGTAAGGTCAAGAGCCAGAGTACCTAGAGAAATTAAAAGCTCAAACGAAATGCCCTTTGAGGTTTTAATTTAGAGGGAAATTTTTAATTTGAACATAATGGGATGGTTATTATAATTTAATTTTGGTTGAATCTTTTTGCAGTTACACATCCCTTCATATTACGGGTGCTCGAGTACGTTTGAGGGAAAAAATTACGTCTGCCGACCTCCGTGCAGACAGGGAAGTAATGAATTACATTAATACGAAAATGTTGTGTGGGGGCTTTACTTAAAATTATAATTACATCTCGCGGAATGTTTTTAAAACTCAGACGGCGACTTGAATAGCTCTGAAGAAAGTTACAAAACTTAATTTCATGCTGATTATAATTTGTCGTGTTGGAGTATAACGTACAAGAGAAATGGCTGGGGAAATTTTATTTCATGGCACTGGATTGTGTGTCAGTCACATGGTGGCCTCGTGGTTTGAATACAACTTGCTTCATTGCGGACTTTTACCTAAATATACGTAGTAGGACCACATCTATGTTAACGTTTCGCTACGTGTATTTGTTGCGGAACCCAACGCGAATAAAGGTTACATTTTTAATCTTACATGCCTGTACAAACAAATTGAGAAATAAAGCGAATCACTTGTTGGCTCGACTGATATTGACAGCGTGATTATCTGCTTTGTAACGTAAAATAAATTTGATATTAGGAATGTTTTGAAATATCACCTATTTGGATCAACCTGATTTATTTACTTGACTGTTCAAAACGAATCTTTATGCACCATAATTAATTTTGTATTGATCGAAATCTTAATTTGCAATTAATATTCTGAAAATTAATATTTCTGTAAACAAATGCGAGAGTAAACGAGCACTGTATTTGTCAAAAGTATAGACATTAATGGATAGTCCTGGGATGTGTCCGAACAGTAGCTGAAGCCTTCTGTAGCCGCCATTTTGAAATAATTTTATTCGTATTGTTTGGCGTTATGCGGTAGAATGTTCCAGGGAAACGACAGTTTGGAACAAAAGTGTCGCATTTTAAATAAATACATTTTGGCGAGAATATAAAATATCTACATTTTGTGAAGTATGAATATTTGTATTGAAAACACAGGCAAGCTCCACGCTGATCAATGTAAAAGCAATTTGTGAAGTGTCAACAGCTCATATTCTTGTTCACAACCATTTCGTTTTTAGTATTGTTTGTGTAGTAGTTTCAGCTGTTTTCGCACGTATTGAAACTCTCTATTTTATGTCACTCAAAATTATTTTATTCAACGTTTCATATTAAATACATGAAAGAGGTTCTCGTTTATTTTATAATTAAACATTAAGTTAGCCCTAACTTAATGTTTAATTCTGTGCAACCACAGAATTGCCTAATGTGAAATAAGGGTTTTTGGTAATTGTAATTTTTATTGGACGCGTTTTTGACCTCATTAAAATTACTTAAGCTTAAGTTTACTTAATTTTAGGGAGCAATATTACTTGAATTTTATTATTTTGTTAATGTATCAATTCGTCGGTCTTTGTTAGCTCCTAGGACTTGTTCTACGTATTTCATTGCGTGTATATTTTAGGAACAATGTTGGAAATTCGCACGGAATCAAAATGTGAAATCTTTTGAGGGCGAGCCATGTTTCATTGATCATTCAGTAGATTATAGACCAAGCTTGAATCCAATAAAACCCATTTTAACGTTTATTCAGACTAAACCAACTTGCTTTCGAACTTGCCTTGTCTTTACCAGGCAAGTTCGAAATCAAACATCCAATCACCTTCCTAACTTAAATTGGGTTCACATCAACACAACGAAGGTATAGTTAAAGTAAAGTTCCATTGAAACCCAAAAGCCCACGATAACACGGCAAATTGATAATTAACAACCAGCTAAAATACTCAAAATTTCTATGCGTTGGGTTCTAAGAAGTTGGAACTTTGTTAAGATGTTATAAACTCCATCAAAGTCCAGTGCGGAAACGCAGCTTATCAGTACAAGTTGGATCATTATCTAAGCACAAAACTTTAATTGCTGCGAACTTTAAACTTGAGATCATACCGACAAGGATGGCGGTGGTGAAGAACTGGACGAATGTCGCTTCAGTATGAGCCAATATAGCCTATAACGAACCAAGCAAATAGAAGAAGTGAGTGTTTAGATTTTAATAGCTGTACCAAGTTATTAAAAGTAAATTGTCCTTCTTCTATTCTTTTTTACGGTAGAGCAGTATTCCTACAGATTGTTCATGTGATGCAGAGGTATAAGGAAAATGTAGTGAGGAATGTTTTGAGTATAAATGTGGATGGGTATTTAGAGTAGAGAAAGACCAAAGAAAAGATGGATGGACTCTGTAAAGGATGTTATGGCAAGAAAGGAGGTGTCTGATGAGATGACGAGTAATTGAGAAGTATGGAAGAAGACGCAGTGTCTCAAGACGAAAGTCAATGACCAGTGTGTGTTGCCAGTGATTACATACGGGACCGAAACGTGGTCACTCACAATGGGCCTTATCAGAAGGCTTAAAGTCACCCAAAGGGCAATGGAGAGTGCTATGCTCGGAGTTTCTTTGCGTGATCGAATCAGAAATGAAGACATCCGCAAGAGAACCAGGGTCACCGACGTAGCCCGAAGAATTGCCAAACTTAAGTGGCAGTGGGCAGGGCATATTGCTCGCAGAACGGATGGCCGATGGGGCCGAAAAGTTCTGAAGTGGCGACCGCGAACCGGAAGACGTTGCGTTGGAAGACCTCCCACTAGGTGGACCGATGACCTGGTGAAGGTTGCGGGAATCCGTTGGATGCGAGTCGCAAGGGACCGGTCAATGTGGTGACACTTGGGGGAAGCCTATGTCCAGCAGTGGACGTCTTTCGGCTGAAATGGTGATGATGGAAGAAGAAGATATGCTGTGCTGACCTCAAATGAATGAATGAATGAGATAAGGGCAAGATAATGATGATGATGATGGAGGAAGAAGATATGCTGTGCCGACCTCAAATGAATGAATGAATGAATGAGATAAGGGCAAAATAATGATGATAATGATGATGATAATGTTGTCAATCTTTTCTTAAACAATATAATTATCAGTGTGATGTCTTCATTTGATCTTGTACAGCTTACTCCAATGGAACACAAATGTGTACACAATAAGGTATACATAACAACTACAGTTTCTATAAATAATAAACCCCAAGGTTACTCGTTTCCCTATTCAGTGTAACCACTGCTAATTAACTACCTCATTTATTCATTTTGTCTTCGCCGCAGAAAACTGAATATTGTGCTCAACTTCCACGGAATTTAAATGTGATTTAGCTTTAAGCTTTTATTAGCATTTCTATATGCCTTTTTTAAATTTTTTGACACAAAGAAAAATTAAACACAGATAAAGCATTAATATTGACCACCTGTGGGCGATACGTCGATATTCTAGCAATTTTTGTTAGTATCACAATGTGTTGTGGCCATTTTGAAGACTCCCGAACACGTTGTAGGCTTTTATCGAACTGTATCGGTCTTTAAGGTTAAAATAAATACCACCGCGGCACACCCCTAATACATTCGCCGCCCGCCAAACAACTAAAAGTTCACGAAAACTGAACTGCGGAACACGAACTTTAAATGTTGGACCCCGAAGTTTTAAACTTACGTCAACTTCTATGCCAGGTATTCGGAAGATCTTGAGCGGGGGAACATCTCTGGGTGAGTACCGGCAGAACTCGCGGTCCCCCCGGTACCATTTGACGGAGTATAAGACCTCCTGCTCGAGGTCGTAGAGGCACTTCATCTCCACCTTGGAGCCTCGCTCCACCGCTTCGGGGACCACCACGTGGACATTGCGGAGGCATAGTGAACCTGGGGAAGAGAGAAATTAGGTTGAAATATCAGTGTTACTGGTCATCGAATTTGTTGCTGAAGCATAAACTAATCAGCTTACGTCCTTTTTTAAGTGAAATTATGTATTTTTCTACTCCTCCGCTTGTCTAATCTGGTCGTTGCGGGATCCAAGACAGTTAAATTGATTCTCTGGGACTTCATCGTGCTTTATTATCTCGGCGCATTTCTGTGGTCGCCACTGTTGATTCTGGCTTTTAGGAGTTGCAGTGGTTTTGGATTAGAGTGGCGGGACTGTCCGAAAAAAAGGCTACTCTTTATGAGAGGAAAGGGGTTATCTTCCACCACGGGGTTCAGGTTGGTAGATGTCACCTGACTTCGAATGTGTAGTTATGGGATATACACAAACATGGCTTCCTCACGATATTTTCTTCACCTTATTGAGAGCACTGAATCCACCACCTACATCTCGTAAGTCGGAGTCTTTACCACTACTCTGAATGTGCTCTGCGTTGCTAAAGATGGTAACAAAATGATTCAATAGGGTAGATGACAAAAAAAAACTAAATAATCCGTCAGATAGATTTCCAAAAAATATTGGACACATAATTATTTTTTTATTTTAACACGTAAACAAAAATAAAGACGATACAGTGCGTCCAAAACTCGTGTGACGTCACATTGAGTACATTTTTTTTACAGAAATGTGACGTCACAAGCCGACTCATGATCTTTGACTCGTTATATCTTCGAAATTTTTTATTAATTAAAAAACACGTATCCAATACGTTTAGTCAGTCATCATCTCTATTGGTATTACCTAGCTTTTGCCCTAGCTATATCTACATAGTGGTCAAAAATTATCCCAACGGGAATGTACTACCAGAATATTCTATGTCATATGTGTATGTATGTACAGTATAAGATTATTCTATGTCCTAACCCAGGTTCCAACCTACCAGTGTTCCGAATTTCATCGAAATCTGTTACCCGTTCCTGCTTAGGGCCTATGTGGGCGTTTCACGGTATTCCGTGAGGTACCTCTTTGATCAATAGATCAAAGAGGTACCTCACGGAATACCGTGTATATTTTATCTGTTTATATATTGTAAAGGTGTGGAAGGACCTTCTTTAAGATTATTAATTCGAGCTGAATTAGGAAATCCTGGATCTTTAATTGGAGATGTTCAAATTTATAATACTATTGTCACAGCACATGCTTTTATTATAATTTTCTTTATAGTTATACCTATTATAAATCCTACTTTATTAGGACCTTTACGTGTGAATATATTTTATCTGTTATGTGGAATTGAATATTGGAAAAAAATAATTTCTTCTCTAAACTAAAGTCTATACATAGGTAAAAGATAGATAATATTGTTGTTGCTGGTCGTTGCGGGATCCAAGACAGTTAAATTGATTCTCTGGGACTTCATCGTGCTTTATTATCTCGGCGCATTTCTGTGGTCGCCACTGTTGATTCTGGCTTTTAGGAGTTGCAGTGGTTTTGGATTAGAGTGGCGGGACTGTCCGAAAAAAAGGCTACTCTTTATGAGAGGAAAGGGGTTATCTTCCACCACGGGGTGCAGGTTGGTAGATGTCACCTGACTTCGAATGTGTAGTTATGGGATATACACAAACATGGCTTCCTCACGATATTTTCTTCACCTTATTGAGAGCACTGAATCCACCACCTACATCTCGTAAGTCGGAGTCTTTACCACTACTCTGAATGTGCTCTGCGTTGCTAAAGATGGTAACAAAATGATTCAATAGGGTAGATGACAAAAAAAAACTAAATAATCCGTCAGATAGATTTCCAAAAAATATTTGACACATAATTATTTTTTTATTTTAACACGTAAACAAAAATAAAGACGATACAGTGCGTCCAAAACTCGTGTGACGTCACATTGAGTACATTTTTTTTACAGAAATGTGACGTCACAAGCCGACTCATGATCTTTGACTCGTTATATCTTCGAAATTTTTTATTAATTAAAAAACACGTATCCAATACGTTTAGTCAGTCATCATCTCTATTGGTATTACCTAGCTTTTGCCCTAGCTATATCTACATAGTGGTCAAAAATTATCCCAACGGGAATGTACTACCAGAATATTCTATGTCATATGTGTATGTATGTACAGTATAAGATTATTCTATGTCCTAACCCAGGTTCCAACCTACCAGTGTTCCGAATT
Source organism: Xestia sexstrigata (assembly GCA_941918905.2). Taxonomy (NCBI): domain Eukaryota; kingdom Metazoa; phylum Arthropoda; class Insecta; order Lepidoptera; family Noctuidae; genus Xestia; species Xestia sexstrigata. The sequence goes on along the minus strand of OW799211.2, from coordinate 16,166,098 downwards.
TCATCGAAATCTGTTACCCGTTCCTGCTTAGGGCCTATGTGGGCGTTTCACGGTATTCCGTGAGGTACCTCTTTGATCAAAAGATCAAAGAGGTACCTCACGGAATACCGTGTATATTTTATCTGTTTATATATTGTAAAGGTGTGGAAGGACCTTCTTTAAGATTATTAATTCGAGCTGAATTAGGAAATCCTGGATCTTTAATTGGAGATGATCAAATTTATAATACTATTGTCACAGCACATGCTTTTATTATAATTTTCTTTATAGTTATACCTATTATAAATCCTACTTTATTAGGACCTTTACGTGTGAATATATTTTATCTGTTATGTGGAATTGAATATTGGAAAAATTTAATTTCTTCTCTAAACTAAAGTCTAGGTCATATGTAAAAGATAGATAATATTGTTGTTGTTATTGTTGCGGGAAACCTACTTTATAAAAAGTAAATTTTTATCGTGTTTGTTTTTAATGTAAGATAGTGCAGTGAACATATTATTTTAATCACAAATATTGATAGTGGGTTTTTATTATAAACAAAATGGCTGTTTTTTTTATATTATCATCATTAATAAGTCTGCAGTACTGAGAACTATCAGCTATTTTTAGATGTTTAATTAACCTCTTAAAAACTATATCGTTTCTTTAAACAGAATTAAAGATAAACTTAAAATTTACTTAATTTTATTTTTCTTTTTTGCACAGTTTCATAATATTCTTGTGATCATGACAGTGTTAATTAACTTCAAAATCAAGCCTACCAAAAAAAACCACTTCCTACAATTTATTTAAATTCTTGGGAGCTGCTTTTAACAATTTATAAATAGTACTAAATAATTTATTCACACAACATAGCATTACGCCTGTTTAAGGAGGAGCTAGTGGCTAAACAATACTAGCCGCTCGGATCAATCTTCAGGTCAAGCAGCGCTTGCCTAGGTTGGTTAGTGGATAGGTGAGACCACTCTTTAAATACCAAGTTTTTTCCGTGCCTTGGAAAGCACGTTAAGCCGCGTTGGTCCCGGCTGTCATTTGTAGATTTTTGAAGAAAGAAAGAAGAAAGCCACTACTAACTGGGTAAGGTCAGATAGGCAGTTCCATCACCATAACCATCATCAGCCTATAATGTTCCCATTGCTGGGAAACGGCCTCCTCTCAATGAGAGGGAATGGGCTATAATCCATCACGCGGGCCCAGTGCGAATTGTTCCATGTAAAATAATGATGCATCCGGGTAGCCTGGAAGCCGATCCCAACATAGTTGAGAAAACACTAGGCAGATGATAATGAACATCACGCCTGTTTACTCCAAAGGGACAGAGATGTACCAGCCGCCAAGCCTAGATTCTGGATTTGTACCCGATTGATGGCAAAAGGTCAACCCCATATATATAACACAATATTTGTCCAAAGTGACAAAATTTGTTTGCAGTCTGTTCAAAGTGACAACAAAGTGCACAGGCACAGGCTGGCAACGACTGACTGATAACATTATCACATCGAAATGTTAATTAGGAACATTAATCGAAGCAACAACATTAAAATTACTTGTTTTCATTTATGTATTAGAAACATCAATGCTTGCTCTCAATAAGTCAATACTTTAGTTATCATTAACCAGCTGCGTTATAAACAAAGGGTGATAAGGCCGGACGCCAGATGTCGGATTGTTCAACAAGACCAGCGCCATATTTAAACGTTCGAAGCCTGATTAAATATGTATCTCGGCTATTGATATTTCTGGTCAATATTGGTCTTTGATTTCCTATGAGGGCTGGTTAATGGATTAATGGAATCGGAATGGACTACAGGATTCTGATTTATATTTAGAAATGTTTAAGTTTGGTTGGTTTAAAGCAGTGGTTCCCAACCTTTACTTTGCCAGGGACCACGTTGATTGCTTTTTCAACCGACTTCCAAAAAGAGGAGGTTCTCAATTGGTTCTTTTTTTTTTGTTTGTTTCCTCAAAACTTTCGACTGGATGAACCGATTTTAATGATTCTTTTTTCATTAGAAAGCTGGTGCTTTCCGTGTGGTCCCATTTTTTGAACATCTGATACTGATCTTCGGAGATATACAATGGAACTCTCATAGACGGCAAATCTGCCGTGATTGCTGCATTCGCTTGGATGTTTATTGTTTATAAACATCACAACATCATGACGTAACATCACGCCTGTATGCTCTGAGGGGGTACACCCAGATTTCAACAGTTAGGTATGTTAAGTTCCATTTATTGGGAAAAAGCCTATTACCATGATATGTATTGTTTTTTTGTTTGAAAGGATGTACTTCAAGGGAAGTTTGATGAGAGTTTGGTTAGGTTCTGATTATGGGATCTTTGACAAAATAACAGAACTCTTCAATTCTTAGGAGCAAATTAACGATAATCGGCCGAATCTTTTATAGGCTATCCGGATAGTTGAGTCACCTACCGTAACGTCGTTAAGGTCAAGTTATTGTCGTAGTCGAATATGATGATCAATGGAACTCCTTAACGGCTTACAGTAAGGGTGCGATCTGTGGCAGAATTTCTAACTGTCTTAAATTGCAATGCGCTTACGTTCGTTGCTGCATTGTAACATGACGCAAGCGTTCATGGCAAATATTTGTTTGGGAACAACTAAAAATGGAAAAATAAAAAACTTTTGTGCAAAAAATAAAACAGACTACAAATAAAAAAAAAACACTCAAACAAAGGTCACTGACTTCTGAAGCTAAAGTTATTTTTCACTCTTTTGTGTTTTTTGAAGTCGGTTTTATTTTTATCAGTAGGGACTTTAAAGTTAAAAAAAAAACTCTCTCTCTGTCTCTCTCTCTTCTTTCGTCTTCAACTTTTGGCCACCCAATGCTGAGTGTAGGTCTCTTCCAAGACTAAAAAAAACTAAGACAATCTAAAAATATTCGAAGGTGCTTATACACGTAGAACGCTGGCTATCGGCGCCGATATGCTCCGAACGTCGCCGACAAATTCCGACGGTCAGAAATTGTCGGTGCTTATCAGCGCTTATCGGCGCTGGGTCGGCACAAAGTATAGAGACTGCCTGCGCCGGCTATCCTGCGCGGACCGGTGCCGGTAAGCGCTGGCAGGTCGCGCCGGCAGCCAGCGTTCTACGTGTGTACGCCCTAAACCATAGTTGTTTGATTCAAAATTAATAAGCATAAACAGTAAGTACATTAATATGGAAAACATATTTTTTTATAAAAAAATATTCAGTTTCGCATTAATGTGCTTTTCAAGCTTGCAGATCTCTTAGAGAAGTTAAAAAGTACGAATAAAAGTTTGACATTTTTAGGTATTACGCGGACCACTGGTTGAGAGCCAATGGTTTGAAAGGATTACCTCTCGACGATTCAAAAGCTGGTCTATCGGAAAAATGTGGAATTAAGGTATAATGAAGTTTCCATGAAATAGTCATTCAATGGGATTAAATGAACTTAGAGAGTTGTATTGATGTTTGTAATTATTAAAAACTCACTAAAGCCATATTTGTTACGGTCGCGAATCATATTTTAATCAACATAGAACCTGAAATTGACCTGCAAATTGCAAAAAAACTTGACAAAAAATCAATTTCGCTAACTACCCTAGCGCTTCCACGTGCATGCTAAAATTAAATACAGGTTTTTTAAACTTACATCGTTCAACAAAATTCTTTCAGCGGTTTTGTATACCTTTTGGCGTGCTAAAAGAGAGAAGAAATATAAGTGGCACTAACTTTAGCTTCCTAAGTTGCGCAGCCGTCTTTTTTTTAATTTTGGTAAGTAAACTGTCTTTTTCTGCCTAGCGTTATAAGGGCGGTCACCTGGCTTCATTTTTAATATAAAACCTTCTTCATTTTAGCTAATATTCAGGTATGTCTTACATTTTCTATAAAAACATTCCGTGTTTCTATAGTTAGCTTCGTGCTACCTTTCTTTGATCAAATAAATTGCTGTTTCGAAGTTATTTAAGGAATTGTTATTAAATATTGCTGTATCAAATCAAGGTACACAAATTTGAACAAATTAAATGTTTCGCATTGCTCTGTGACTGTATTAAAAACAGACGAAAGTTCTTGTTTACAATGGAATATTAGTACAATTGAGACAGTGCGTAGGCACACGTAGGTCCGTCTGATCTATCTTTAGTTTTCGTTTTAGGAATGGATAAAGTACGCTTTTGGTTGACCTTTATCAAAGCTGCCAGGTACTCACGTACCTGGTTCACTCATTTACCTTTAAAAAATATTTACGTAGGTGAAACGACGGGGTAAGGAAATAGATCCAAATCGGTCTTTCGAGGACGTCACTGTAAAGCATGTTTTTTTTTTTAAACTATAACATGATTAAATCATATGCCACCAGTTAACTTCGGTGTCCAAGGATACCAATTTTTCAACCAGCTGTCTAATTTACGAGCTAGCACCAAGACTGATGATAGTACTGTCAGCGCGCCTGTGCAATATGCAGTGTTTAAGCTCAAGCGGCCACTTGCATGTGGCATGAAGCCAACCTACTTTAAGTTAATATCACTTTGAGTTCTAACCACGGAGAAAAACAAAGAATGTGCAACCGCATTTGAATAATTTGAACACCTACTTCGTTATAAATGTAGGTTATAATTATGATAAGCCCAATTAACAAAAACTTTACAAAAATAAAAGTGGCGCATGATTTTGTTCATTATGTATTTTTTTCACACGAAAAATGATGTGATTATATGAAATAGCTTTCAGAAAGATCGAAAATTTCAGCATGTCCTAGAAACCTAACAAAAAACTAAAAGACACATGTAACGCACTGGGCCTGCGTGGTGGATTGCCGCCCACTACGTCTCCCAGAGGAGAGGCCTGTGTCCCAGCGTTGGGAACATTATAAGCTATCTATCTGTCCATCTGACCTCCACAATCCAGTTAGTACTGGGTAATACGATACCCCTTGGTAAGACTAGTTGTTGGATTTTTGGGCCACTGACTACCTGCAACGACTGTCAAAGATCCACAAATGACATCCAAGATCATCGGGCTAATTTTGGTTGTCGAAACACGTAGGAACCTTGGCACGTGATATTACAAGCGTGAACCTCGTAGATCGACCCGTGCGTCTGTTATTATTTAACCGCAAGCTCCACTATGCTTGAAACATGAAAAAATTTCGTAAAAATACAACTAAACAACTTTTGGTATCCTAAGATTCCGAGAGTTTTCCTTCTTTATCTCCCTCAGTAGGTAACTATCTAAAATCCTACTAATAAATCTCCTTCAAACCACAATAATATCTACCCGTGACCAACTCAAACATAAAAATGTACAGAAATGTCAATAAATCTATTATATTATTTCCTATGTATATATGTACATAAGAAGAATATACGTATCAACCTTGAAAGAAGACGGTCCGACGGCTGTGTATATACCAAATAAATAATGAGAAGGAATATGGACGGAGATCTTATTGAGAAAACAGACGTAATTCTGTCGTCTGACTAAGTTAAGCATGTCCTGTGTCTAACATTTGTTTGTATTATTGCTAGACGAAATAGAATGAACAAAGTAATGTCTAGTGAATACTAAGTGGGAAATACTGTAATGGTACGTAGTGCTCATGAAAATTATCAATTTTGGAATCAACCAAGAAATCTCGAAAAAATATCAGATGCTCCATATATTTTTGGTCGTACAACTCGAAAGACTGTAAGTACAACCAGTGATTTCTTAGATCATATTTCATGGTTAGTCCCATATAATATAGTATTGCCTACGCCACGCCACGCTACGCCTACGCTATAACCAATTACCCTGTAGATAGTCTCTTTTATAATATTCTATAATCTATGGGTACAATAGCGGTCTTACCGCCCCTGATAGCGCCATCTTCCAGACAACCTTAAGATAGACTAAACGAACTAGTAATTGTTTATCTAAATTGAAAACCATGTTGAATATTATTACCCTCTCGTATAAGTAGGTAGTAGTAGGTAGTCTACGATATCTGCATTAAGTTCTACCTACTAATGTTCGTTTGCTTCTTGTCGCTTCTTGCTGGCACAATAAGTATTTCTGTTTTCAAAAACTTCGCTACTTCTTTTTTCGACTTTAGATTCGTATCAATTCCAATTAAGTTACCAAGTCATCAAATTTTCATTTCCAATTTATATATTGACGATAACTTTTTCCTTCCCAATCTTAAAGATTCATCATTACCTGCCCTTGTCCCATTTTATTTATATCCTAAGAATTCATATGTAAACATAAAGACTGATTTGGCCCGAGCGTAAAATAACATTTTAGTAAATCCCTCTACCCGAACACATTACGCTCTCCGTCAAATTCTACATATCCAGTTAAGAAAATGAGCATTTCATCAACACCGCCGTAACATCCTTATTATTATTGGGTATGGAAATAGGTCATCCGTGAATGATTGGCTCGTTCACATTATGCGTGAAACGACCATTACGCGCATAGGAAATACGACCAAACTGGATCGTTTAGAACTCATTCGCAGGAATTTTCATACCCAACCGAATGTGAGATGTTAGGCATACATTTCAGACTACCGTTATGAACACGGACCCCCATTGGTCGTTAAAATGAACGATTTTAGGGTGTTGCGTCAGCGTACCGTCAGTTTGCAGGCGTGATGTGTGATGGTGTCGGTGAATTAATTGACGAAGATTGTCATCCTACGTACAGGGACATTTGTGAAATTTTGTCGTGAAAATTATTAGAAATTTTATTGAGAAGACAAGGCTTTAGTTCTGATTTTAGATATGTACATTTAAAAAGATCCATGTATATCGAACGTATTCTCTGAGAAGTACAGAAAAAGAAACTAAGTTCATTATTCCAAATACGAGTAGCTTAGGTCTACTAGTACATATAGTAGGAACCAGTAAGCCACAAATTGGATATATCGATGTAACAAAACAAGCCAACGATCCATTCAACCTCACGCACACTGAAAATTACACCTAGAATGTATTGCTGCGAAGAAACGACCACACTTTATAGCCCCAGAATCACCCAATTCCCTCTTTATCTATTATGTGAGCCCCACATATAATGGCTATATTATAGCACGGCCTAATGTCCAGTATAACTATGCCCCTAAATTTTAGTAGTCGTTTGAAAACACTAGGTAAGTATAGGAAGACATTCACGATAACATAGAATTGTTCAAGGCATACCGTAAGACTCTCCCATAAAATCTAACGTTATAACATTTGATGTAAATGAGTTAAGATATACCCGGGTGTCAACTGCCAGAGTTCTAATATCGCGAAATGACGTGAACAATATTCGCGAAGTAATTTCCCCGATCGTAAAATTCTAAGCGCACATATATATTACTTGCTATGCAGTAAGTTCGAACGTATAAAGAAATTCCCCAAGTAACTTTGGCAATCTTGAAGTTATTATTATTTAACGACTCCATATCTTTCTGTTTTCATTAGGCATTAATAACTTGGAAGACTGTAACGGATCGAGATTTGATATCAATATTTTGTTCAGATCTTGGATTGAGTGGAAGAGTTTGAGTGTGAGCTTGCACAAACATGCACCAGGTTAAAATGAGCTTGATCAAATAATTCCAAGGGAAGGCCTACATCATGAGTATTTCAGAAGATTTTTCACCAGAAGACTTCGTTTTCCCATGCTATTTGTGTTGATGCACAATTCTGTTTCCTACGTTAAGAAGTGCATTTTAAAAACTGTGAAAAGACTGTAACGTGGTTGATCACATATCTGAACAAAGCTTTCTATGAATAGGTTACTATCTAAAATAAACAAACTCTTTTCATATATTTTTATAATATTCATTTTGTGGTATAATATTGATAGAAGAAAAACATTGTGTTCATAAGCTGCTTGTATTAATCCTAGCAAATTAATAAGCGTTGCGTGAGGCTCTCTTTGTTTAATATAAAAGTTTTCAATTAACTGTATCGCAAGTAATTTTACGTACATTATTTACGTATTTTATTATATGTTTTAGTTATTAGAGAATAAAAGTTGTATTATTTCTGTAATTAATTGTAAATAATATCTACCATAGTTGCTTTTAAATAGCTAGATAAGTTATCAAATTAATTAAATTATTTATCTAAAATCTAGCACAAAAATTACCTATTTCAATAAACATTCCATCTAAAATAAATAACATTGTTTGTATAGAAAACACAAACAAAAACCAAAAACAACCTTGTCAATTTATGTGCAAAACCATGCCATAAATATTTGCGATAAAAATATTCGGGCCTGATGAATGAAATAAAAATGCAGCACTAATTCAATCCGTGGCCCGGTAGTATGAATCACGTCCTAAGCCTACATCACCCGACCGACTATTTGTATTCTATATCCATTGCTGGCGAACCATTCGCGAAATGGCATTAAACTATTGCAATTGCGTATTGTACTAGCATTAAAGTTAAGCGATCGCTTGTATTGTTTTAACATTGGTAATTTTGTATAGTCGTAATTGTATTCTAATTTAGGGTTAATGTATAATTATGATGTTCAATTTTGTATCGCACTAAATTATTCAGCATGCACGCAGTTGTCTCATTTTCTGGGATATTTATCAAAAGAAAAAAACAGCAACTGTCAAATTAGTTTGTACTAAATCTTACACACTGGTGCAGTTGGCACGCAGGAATATTTTTCTTTTGTTCTCAATTGTTTGTCAGCTCTGCAGTAGCTTATTCTATCTCTTTCTTTTTGTCTGGTTTGACAGTGATAGCAATCGTTTTACATTAGTTCAGTTGAACCCCAACAATATACTTAATTGATGGTTTTTAGACAACCAGTGGTTTTGTAAAATAGCTGATTCGGCAATCCATCTGCGACATCAATAGAATCATGACCAAAGTTTGTCCTTGGACAAACTTTTACGAACAAACTTTGTACACAAACATTCTAGGAGCTCGTGGTTAAATAATAACAGCCACTCGGGTCGATCTTTAGGTTAAAGGGCGCGTGCCTAGGCTGGTCCGTGGATGGGTGACTACGCATTACATAACGTAGTTTCCTGCGTGCCACTTGGTCCCGGCTGTCATGGGTAGATCTTTGACGGTCGTTACAGGTAGTCAGTGGCCCGAAAGTCTGAGAACCAATCTTACCTAGGGGTACCGTATTACCCAGTAAAGTCGCTCCATTTAAAATACTAGTATTCAGCTACATCCGGTAAGACTGGAAACCGACTCCAATAAAGTTGGGAAATAATGTAGGCAGATAATGTACGTTTAGTAAATAAATACAAACATTCAATCTAACCATATTTCTATTTAGATTCACAGTTTATTCATCAAGTACCACAACCCGAAAAAAGTCGAATAAACAAAAAAGAAAAAATCTATTCATTCAATTTAGCGATATTTTTAGACTACCGCCCAAACGATTCGATTAGTGGACCTGTTTTGTTCGTCAATTGGAAAACTACTGGACCGAGTGACGATACAATTGTATTCTGTAAAATCTTTTTTCTAACAAAGAGCTCTAAGGAGATACTTATTTGCACGCTGTGTTTCAGATAGTCCATTTATTTATTGGAAAAAACCGTCTTTGCAATAATTTGTGAACCTGACCTTTAGAATGATTGCTAAGTTTATCAAGCAAGTTTATAAGTAATGTGAGGTCAAATGCCAATTATTATATCAAGAAGTGACCTTTTACGTATCAACAATGATTATCAAATATATAATAATAAATCAAAATAAACTGTTTTGCTTCTTTACAGTTAACAAGATTTTGTGACTCAAATTGAAATACCGTTCACCAATTATGTACACTTTCCATTTTAAATCAGATTAACCTTCTGACCGCCAGAATATAAACGCACGCGCGTGCCCTGCACACCAAGCTACAATTTCACCTACCATTTTGTCACATATTTGTGTCGCTTGGTGTACGGGGCACGCTCTTGCTTGTCATGTCGTGACTATGGTGGTCAAAAAGTCAAAACCATATTGTAGTACTTAATCGTTGCTTTAGACAGTAACTTAAGTAATTAATATTATTGGTAAGTAAAGTAAATGGGGGTTATTTCTATGAAACTTACAAAGTTTGAATTCCAATAAATTATGCTTTTAGAATTAATTAGAATTGGATACCACTTAAAATAAGATGATTGAGTATACTCAAGAAATTAAAGTGAAACCTTTCACTTTAGGCAAGGTATTTTTTAAGTCTTTAAACATTTTGTTGTAGTCGGTAGAAAAAATAATGGACCAGGGTTTTATAAAATACTGGGCCTCATCTGGCTAGACTACAAAGCCACTGAAAAATTCTTCATATACCTTTAAATTTAATACTTCACTGGTTAGTAGACTAGAAGACACTTTGTTGTAATGGAATAATTTTATTATACCCCACGCGAAAACAGCCCGTTTTTTTACATTTTTAAAAACACTTCTTATTTTGGAGTCGCTAACCTAACGTAACCTTTACAAAAAATAAAAAAGGTTTTTTTTTAAGTAATAAAATGTTATCACAGGAAGCGTATTATTACAGGCGAGCCAATTGCTAACTTGTTAGGACATATGGAAATATGTAAATATACCCTCCCTTTTTATGTATATTTTTTCACGGGAGTGGAATAAGGTAAAAGGATAAACGTAGTGTCAATTATTATTATTTTCATGATAAACATTATGATGGCACCGTTCGGCTTACGGATAAGTTGTTTCTAATTAAGTAATGATACTTAATTTTGTTTACCTACCCATTTTAAGTTTTCATGTTGAGTCGCTAATGGGTGTTAAAGTTCCCTTAAAAACCCGAACGGCACTTGTTCTCCCCGTCATTGCGATATTTTTTTTGTTCTAGTCCTGGGAACTTGATATGGAGATTGTTTTTTATTAGTCAATAAGTTCCAATATTTTGACAAGTTTTTAATTTTGGAACTTTACTTTAAATACCTTTACGACCCCCATACTATTCAATGTCTCTATCAGCACAATGTTTTGAGTGCGATACATTGAGTAGGTAATACCGTAAACGTGGTTTTTCAACAAAATAAAATAGTAATTGCCCAGCAATCATTTTTGCGTAGAGTTACTTAGTTTGATGTACAGAATGCTTGGTTGACGGCTTCGTGGAGGGTCCGTTTACACCTTGTATTAATTTTACAGGCGACTAATTAGATTACCAATACTATTCGCCGTGGGTATTGTGTTTATTTTATTAGAAGTTCATCTAAACCAGGTGCGCAACAGTTTTTGATACGGATTTTACAAAAAAAAAATGACTTTATTCCGGAAAGTTTATGGATCAGATATATTAAAATTATAATAAAGGAGCAAGTTGCTAATTTTACATAGTGCAAAATATTCCATAGCAAAATTTTACAATAATTTTAATACAGGTATCATTACCTATAGTTCATCATCATCATCATTATCATCAGCCTATAATATTCCCACTGCTGGGACACGGCCTCCTCTCAATGAGAGGGAATGGGCTATAATCCACCACGCGGGCTCAGTGCGGATTTGTAGATGTCACATGTCTTCGAATTTTTGGTTCTAGATCATGCCGGTTTCCTCACGATGTTTTCCTTCACCGTTTTGAGAGCAGTGGTGATGAAATAAATTACACAAAGTAATGCGCCTGTCTGGGTTCGAACCCACGACTTACTGTTCGTAAGTCGGGGCCGCCACCACTGGGCCACCGCTGCTCCTATAGTTACTACTTAATTTATTTATTATGTGAAAACTACCCTCAAAATGGGTTGACAGTCAGTGGTGATAATAAATAATTAATATCACCAACACGTAACTAAATGGAAGTGCACTTAATACTTCGTAATAAAATGAATTACCCCGTTACATAATTTACCTGTTCATTACCTTAACGAAGTACTTGTTGTTTATAATTTGTTTTATGTAAAACATTATTTATTTCCATCACGAATTTCTCAGTAGCCTCTAATTACATGGAACATCAACATAACTGGTGAAATGTGGGTAGTTCTCCTCTGTCCCTTCAGGAGTTAGGTTGTTGGAGATTGTGTACCCAGGCAAAAATAATACAAGTTTAAATACAGGCATTTTTGTTCATTTTCAGGTGAGGCGGCGCACTAAGCGTAAATGATGGCGGGACGAGAATAAAAACCAGTGGTCCACTTTATCCCTTGACTGAAGAAAATGGAAATCAGCAGGCTTCAAGTGACTAGCAAGCATATCTGTATCATTTAATTCGTTCCCAACTGGTGCAAAACATCACTTTACTAGTTTTGAATGTCCCATACTGCCAGAGTCGGGATTTCGGAAGTCGAGTCATTTATTTTTTAACAGTAATCAGTGTCTAGTACCTTTTTGTGACGTTCATATGCGATTCAATTTTGCGAATGCGAATGTCAAGAAATAGGAACATTCGTGGACGCATTTTATGAAATGTTTCTCTGTCTATTGGCCACATCATGATGTAGTTTGGGCAGATCAATGATAAATAAGAAACCGTTTCTCGACATGGGCAACAAAACGCGCGGCTTCTTCGTGAAATGGTAAAGATTATTTGATCATATCGTAAAGTAGTTACATTAATTGCCGGTAGAGGCGTTGTAACCTAACCTCAAAACACTTTATATTCGGTAGTCGACGGAGTAGAAAAAATAGGAGCCCCGCTACGATGTTAAAGTCTGATGAATACGTAATTACTCAAAATATTTATGTACCCAACATTATTCTACGAACGTTACCAAATTGAAGGCAAACACGTGGCGCTGAGTTCATTCATAGTCAATTTAAAGGTCGGCCAAAGTTTAATTGACTTTTTCTGTTAGAAAACTTTTCTTAACGGTCCCAAATCAGGGGTGCAAAGAAAAGCAAGTAACTTTCCCTCATTATACAACAATACAACTGGTGTATTTATGTATAATAAATAGGCTGACGATAATTACACCAATTATACTCTAGTACAGTCATTAGAAGAGTAAACGGATTCATTGTTTGAGTAGTTCAACTTTGGGCCTAATCGATCGATGTTAATAGAATGGATTATCATCGCTCAGCCGAGAGCCGAGAGTACTAATTACAACCGTTTTACAATACTTAGGCACTAGTACAGGCGTAACTAACTGGTAGTGCAAACGGGCATTGGTCTACGTTAAGTATACAAGTTGTAAACAGACTCTTCACGAAGCCGTCAACCAAGCATTCTATTCATCAAACTAAGTAACTCTACGCAAAAAATATTGCTGGGAAACGACTTTTTAAATCACGTTTTACGGTAAAACTCAATAAAACGCACTCAAAACACTGTGCTGATCGATGGATTGAATAGTATGGGACCTTAAAAACATGTATTTTAAAAACTTGCCACTTATAGCCACTCTCTGGAGCCCTGACACAGCCAGTGGTCCACATTAGCCCTGGATAGAAAAAACTGGAAGTCGTGGGGAGAGGCCTTTGCCCACCAGTTGGATGACGCAGGCTAACAGTATCCGTATAAGTATTTTAAAAAAAAACTTGTGAAAAAGTTGGAACTTTGACCCCCAAAATCTCCGTAACTAGAAAGATCCCAGGTATGGTGTAGAACAAAATATCACAATGACGGGGAGAACAAGTGTCTTTCGGCTTCGTTAAGGGTCTTTTTACACCCTATGTAGGATGGAAGGGACACCACATACTTCTGAACACCCCCTCCCTCCCTCCACATATAAATTTTTTGTCGTTAATTTAAAAATCTGATGTTCCCTACAAAAGTAAAAAAAACCTCTGTTCCATACATTTTGTTTGTGTAGGTATTGCACTTTTATAGGAAACTACCGTATTAACTAGCTGTTTTATATACCTATGAAAAATGTCTAAGTGGAGTGACATAAAAGTGTTTTATTACCGATTAATAGTTTTGACTGTAACATAATTATACAATTTCAGTTTTCATGTATAAGTGACATAACTAGAACGAACATCATTATGTGCCACTAACCGTAGTGGCACAAAATGAAGAATAATAAATATATAAATAATAATATAACAAATATATAAGAATAACAAACAGACCGACTGCCTTACACGTGCCCCAATAATTATAAGTTCGGCACAGTTAAAAATGGAAATAATTTCATTTCATCGATGACTAACTTCAGACTGGTTCAGTAATGCTGACACTAAAAACCAGTTTAGTGGTATCTCTTTCACAAAAAGTAAAAATAAACTTGGCATTAAATTAATAGAAGAGGGACCTTTTTATCCTTCAAACGGAAATTACTTTATTAGAGGAGCTCGTGGCTATATAATAACAGCAGCTCGGGTCGATCGTTAGGTTAAGCCGTGATTACCTAGGTTGGAATGTGGATGGGTGACCACCCATTACATACCGAGTTTCCTCCGTGCCTCGGAAAGCACGTTAAGCCGTTGGTCTCGGCTGTCATTTGTAGATCTTTGACAGTCGTTAGGTAGTCAGAGGCCCAAAAACAATCGGAAAACCAGTCTTACCAAGGGGTATCGTATTATCCAGTACTAACTGGGTTGTGGAGGTCAGATAGGTAGTCGCTCCATGTAAAATACTGGTATTCAGCTGCATCCGGTAAAACTGGAAGCCGACCCCAACATAGTTGGGAAAAGGCTAGGCAGATGATGGAGAGGAGAGTTGTATTACTGGTGCCACGTTTTTAGTCACAACCAACACGATAAAAAAAGGTAGACGACGAAAAATGTTAATACACAAAAAAAAACCCGACTGCGTAAAAAATACCTAATACTTAACTTAAAAAAAAAAACTAAAAACAAAATATCAAGAACAAATGATAAATTCTAATACGGAACATATTGACTGCAACAGTCGGGACACATTAACAAATCTAGACTAAAAATCATTACATCCAATATGCAATACGCGCTTTAAGCTTCACTGTTTCCTTATCTGTTTCATTACATTATCATCATTTTTTTTAGGATAAGGTATTTATGTATGGGTTCTTTGTTACCTGAAATAAATGGATTATTATTATTATTATTATTATTTCGTTTATACATCTTTACACAGATAAATTAAATGTTTAAATATTCTAATATTAAACAATGTTAAAAATTATACATAAATATAAAAATAACTGTAGCCCACCAACATCGGGAACAGAGTCCGAGCTGCCGGTGGTCAGGACTCCAGAGAGAGGAACCACCTCACTATGCGTGCCGTGTCCAGGAGTACTGCTTTCTGAATCAAACCCTTGACCCAGCCACGCAATAGGCATGACGACAGTATTTTATAACAGTAAATTATACCTAGGCGGACGTATTGAGAATTTTAAAAGCGTCATATTTTCGACAATTTTGGTTTACGTAACAAAAGAAAAAACATGGGTCAAATATTTTTTGATAATCTAACTGACGAACTAATTAGTTTTTTTTGTCGTCTCGCCTATTATTAGTATTACTATTACCAACCTTTTTAAACTTTTCTCCAAAGCAAGAGCTTCTCTTTTCTCCATGCCAACAAAGAAAATGTCCCACAGCATTAAGGAATGCGTTAAGTTGTCCAAAATCACTCTGAACCTAATTAACGCCTCTGTAATGGACTTTGATACAACCATTGCCAAATGTCAGTGCTTAGTCGGTCATTGAACTTGAGGTCACATAATGGTGCGTCCCTTCCTGAATGGAATGATTTCCGCCCATGTCCTTGATACGTGGAGCTTTGTGAGCTTTATATTCATAAGTTTTCCGCACGACGGAACTTGGCTGCGTCAAAAACTAGTCATATTCAAAATATGGATGTCAACAGCCAAGTTTTTTTTTTTGTATTTTAATATTGGTAGCGTAATGGCTGAATGGTTGTTATTTATAGAAACCAGATTCCGTTTATTAAAAAGCAGAAATGTAGGTTAATTGAAAACTCTTACTTACATACATCGTGCTTGTAATTCCTTTAGATTTCGGCAGAGATGTATCCTATCCTATACTATTAAATGTTTAATGATTTCGATGAAAGTTGCATTATAGGGGTTTACGGGGGCGAAATATCGATCTAGCTAGGTCTGATATCTGGGAAAATACGTTTTCTTTATTTTACCCGAGCAGAGCTCGGCATTCAGAATCAGAATCAGAATCAGATCTTTATTTGCTTAGAATGTAGGTACAGGTATAAGATGTTGTATATAAATTAATGAGATCGGCTACAATCTACCTTATGCCTTGTCGGCATTATGTCGGTTTTGAGTCTTATGTCTTATTTGGCAAGTGGGCATGGATCCTAACTGCCTAACATGGATATCGAATCCGGATACTCATGATCACTAACCACGTAAAAGTTGATAACTGACCCATTGCATTGCAAAGGGCCTCTTTTCGAAGAGTAACACTTTTTAGAACCGATTCTTTGATCACAAATCTTAGTTCACTACATACCAGCCGTTTCAGACGAAATATGTTTCCCGACATTGATATCCAAAATCGTCTTCTAGAATCCATTCACCATCACCATATTTTGCCTATTCACCATAAATCAAATCATAGCTTGCCGTGAAGGAAATTCGTCGTAACATTTCCGATGTGTCACGGGGGAGACGGTCACGACTAACGTCATTTGTATGATGCTCCGATAACCTAGTCACCTCCGTGTGTCGGGAATTTGCAACAGAACGCAATTGTCGTGATTTGCACGTGTCGAATCTAGTTTAACGAATCATTTCGGTAGTCTCGTACGTTCGAAAGGGATGAATAATGTTTTGAACTCAGAACTATTGTGTCCTGGAAATTTGATAGCACTTATTAAAAACTGCCTCCGAGAAAACTACATGGATGCATTTTATTGTCTAGGCCAGTTAAATTATGTTTGGTTAAATTGATCGAGTTAAGCATTGAGAGAAATCTTACTACCACGATAAATGCGAAAGTTTGTGATGATGTATGTATGTTTGTTCCTCTTTCACGCAAACCTGAATTAACATAAAGGATACTTTTTATCTCGGTATTGTACGATCCCGTGGGATAATTACCGAATTCAGCGCAGGCGAGGGCACGGGTATAAGCTAGTGAATCAAATGTGTATTATGTGTCCATGAAAAATGAGATCAAAGACAGACATAAAAAAAGCAAAAATACTTAATTCCGCGCACAGAATGGAATAGAAAATCACGCTCCACATATTCGTTTTATAGTCAGACGAAGTTACAAAACGGACAAAAAAACCGCTATCCCCATTCATTAAAAAAATGAACGTACAAAGCACGCTCTTAACATCACTTACATGTTTTCTGACGCACAAAATGAAACCGAGGATTTTTTCTCTCGACTGCTAACCAGCATAAAAATTGAAATTTCATGTTAAGTTGTGATTGCCGGGGAAGTGGAGTCGGTGTTGGCAGATTGCCAGGGCAGATACAAAGTTTTGGAAGCGCGCCTTGGAGTAGATATAAGGCGTCAAGCGGACACGAACCCATTCTACGCCATTCTGAACTCTGCGTAAAGTCAGACAATGTGAGCAAAGCGAGTGACGTCGTCGCCTTAAACAGATTAACGTGATTTTAAATGGAAGCTTAAGCTGTAGTACCTACATCGTTAAGACGGCTTTTGCTTAAATTGGGTGTGGAATGGTTTAAAACCTCGACAATGAGGTGCAAATTAACGATTATATTCTGCGAAAAATACCTTCTTTTTCATTTGTTTGAATGGGCCTGAAAAGTATAGACCATGATGATTAACTAACGTTAACTTTTACGGTAAATCTAATACTCGTAATAAATGGTAAATAACATGGAAATCATCAAATGACCCCTCCCGCTTTGGGCGGAGCGGAAGGAAGTGTCAGACTTTTACTGCCTGAAACCCCTCCATGTTCCTTCTTAGCCCTTTGTGTTCCAGAGCCACGGTATCACTTTCGAACAGTGCCGCAGCCCTTGGACATCAAGGGCATCAGCCCTTGGACCCCTTTCTTATTCCAATGACCTCAAAGCGTCTTCTCAAACAGAGAGACAATGAGCATTGACTGCAATTATATAAAATTAAGTTCAGGTTTTCCCTCACGTCACTTACCTACATATTTGAGACTAAGGAAGTATATTCTTTGGAACGTGAAACCGCAACATAAAAAAATAATGATATCTGAAAAAAGTCGTTTTGTCGTGGATCCGCGTTCCGGCGGTATAACGGGATTCCGCGAATCCACGTTCTATACCAAAGGATGTAGATACTCAAAGACTGGACATACTGACTGATGACAGAAAAGTCAAATATGTCTGGCTTAACATTAGCGAAAAAAGTAATTGTAGAAATATGAACTGCTTTGAAACTTATTACTAGAACCAAAAATTCGAAGACATGTGACATCTACCAATCCGCACTGGGCCCGCGTGGTGAGACGGCTCTCATTGAGAGGAGGCCGTGTCCCAGCAGTGGACACATTATAGGCTGATGATGATGATGATGAACTGCTTTGAAAGCGACTGCCACTTTCTAGGCCCTTTGCTCCTAAGGAGCACGTGGTTTATATTAATGTAAAAACACATTTATCTAATGTAGAGAATGGTCACCGTCGGCGTTCCAGCTTTATTAGAACCCAATGGCTTGGCACGCGACGATGGAAGAGACCGGACGGCATGTCTTTGTTTCCATGGAGGATGGGTAGACCTTTAGTGTGGGATGCTACATGTATCGACACTCTTGCGCCTTCCCATCTTCCTAATTCGTCGTGCTGTGCAGGGGCTGCTGCTTTAGCAGCGGAGAACCTCAAGCAGCGAAAATATAGTAACCTTATTGGTAACTATATTTTCGAGCCGTTTGGGGTTGAAACTCTAGGACCGTGGGGTCCGAGCGCTCACAGCCTTTTCAAGGATATTTCAAAACGTTTAGTTAACACTTCCCGTGACCCTAGGGCTGGCTTTTACCTTGGCCAAAGGCTTAGCATTGCCATACAGCGTGGTAACGCCGCCAGTCTCTTGGGGACATTACCAGTTGACAGTGTTGAGGAAGAGTTTTTTGACGCCATTTTTTAAGTTTTTAGTTTAAGTTAGTTAGTTTAGTTTATTTTAATAAATTTGTAAATATACTTTGAGAACGTAAATAAAAAATAAAAATTAAAAACAAAAAATGTAGAGATATACATCTTTTTCCAAGAATATTTTCTATAGTAACAACTCAAACAACGGTGATGTATTTTAAGTTTTCTGCACCTATTATGAACACGTTCGTAATCGTAGCTGTTTTGACACTGCAAAATACTTAGATCATAGTAAACGTGGAAATGAAACTCTCAAAATAAGGTCGCCGTTCGCGACGTGTCTTAAGTAGTCTTACGAAGAATGGCCTCATTTTATTTTAATGTATCTTGGACAAGGTACTATAAGACTCCTTTCTGGTAAGAACTGTTGGAAGCTGGATGAAGTGCCATCTGCTATAAAAATCAACACAATAGATGCTGACGTTTTTGCATCTTATTTGCATCTTAAGAACGTTAAAAGGCCATTTTTACTCGGAATCTTGAGAGGAAGGATTATGGTTTTAGCAATTCATGACGAACAAAAGAAATGTTTCTTTTTTGTTGTGTTAAAAATACTTTTTTTGTATTGAAGGCTCTTTGGTTGTAGTGTTTCTCTTTTGGCAGCCGGCTCAGTGATGGAGGGTTTAGTACAGCGTTTAAACCTATTCATTGCTCTTTTTCTTTGTATTATGACCTCTTCTACTTGCGATGATTCGCTTTTATTAATAGTACTTCCTATGGGTTCTTTATCGTTCACGTCTCTACTTTCTGACCGTACGCGACCGACCGTCAGTGCGACAAGAATTCAGGCCTAAAGGTACAGGTAGATAGGTAAGTAAAGTTCTAAAGGTACCTCTGATCTGCTACGTTACACAAAAAAACGATATAATAAACTGTAGTCCACTGTTACATTTTTTATTCACCTGTAAATAATTCTACACTCGTTTCTACATTTTTCACAAAAAAAAAAAACAAATTAAACAAAAACACGTTACTCCGTTCGCTTATCTATTTTCTGTTCTACAAAAATACCTCAACATACATCAGTCTACAAAAAAATAGTACCCAATTGAAGTTTCACGCGGCGTTATTTATCTATTGTGTTGCCAGCGGTGGGTGCGCTCTCCCTAAATCTACTGTATAGAATCGCGGCGATAATAATATGATAGAAATCGCGCATATTTCACCTGAAATCTACGTGTATATGGCTGTGAAACTAGTATCTGAAAATATAAATAGCAATGTATTAGATTTGGGTCTAGAATATCTTTGGTTCATGATACATCGTGTACCTTTGACATTTAATTTTAGTTAACTATTTATTTTCTTACACCGATAGTCCAACATGTTTATTATTAGATCAAAGTAAGGAAAATAATCTTATCAGCCTGGGGCGGATAAACTAAGTTAGGAAAATAAGAGGGTGGAGGTTAAAATATTCTCTTTATGTTTATAACTCTATATTTTTAAATTAGTATTTGCGTGGTGCGCGGTTTCATGGTTTGAGAAGTATTCCTTACCCTTATAAAATTTTGAGAATCCTTAAGAATCCTTAAATGTATTGGAAAATCTATTAAAGCACTTTAAAGATTTTGAATTCACATAAAAAAAAAAAACATTACCTAAAAGTTTGCTTGTCGTCCCCCTGAGTTACGCTTCACCCACTCGTTCGGTCCATTCAGGACCTACCTACCACCGGACAGGTTTCGATGCCTACTATAATATATTTTGTTCAAATACCTAATTGATATCTCTAACCGTTATGAAGTTACAGCCCTTTCAATTTTAGGGGAGTTTGGGGAGGGGAGGGTAGCTTATACAGATTTCAACGCCCCTCAATAGTTTTAGGTAAGAATCAAAAGTTTTTCTGTAGTAAAAAAGGGGGTGAAGAGGGGGTAAAGGGGGGGAGAAGAGGGAGTTTTGAAAAATGATTTTGACTAACGCAGTGCCCTTTTATATGAATCTGAAAAAAAAATGTTCCAAGTCTCTTGATTTCCGAGGTACGATAGGGAGGGGAAGAAGGGAAGCCAAAAAGGGAGGTTTGGCACTTTTACCCTACTCGTGAGAGTTACTTGCTTACGAATCTGTCAAAATATACTCCCTCCCCATCCACCATCTGGGAGAACAATAATGTCAGTCAGTCAGTGGTAATCGAGCTTTATTTATAGTACGATTATAATAATAGTTTTCAGGTAAAACACAATCTTAGATACTGCATTACGTAATGCATGAGACTTATTTCCAAAGCCGTATGACGTGTTAAGTCTACGTGAGAGAGATGAAGTGTTATGAATCGTCCTTTTTTTCTCAACAAAACAATACTGGCTTCAAACACTTCGAAGTGTTTGAAGTTTTTAGGATTGTAAATTAAAAGAAAATCATTATTATTGCTCCGAAACAAACGAGCATCGACCCATTCAAACTCCCACATCCATTCATCTCAAAATTCGTAATTAGCCGTTGCAGGCAGATACTGCAGAATAAATACAATACTGTTCGCACACAATGAATCAATTCAGCCATTCAGCCTTTCAGCCGTTCAAGCTTCGCCTGAGGCTTCGGCCCGAACTTTGGATGATATAATGCTAAACAGAAGCAAATAAGAAGGCGATATTTCACGTATATAGAACGGCTTTATTGCCACTCCATTATTTATGTGTTACACCTGATTATCTCAGAAACGACTAGGCTAGTCATAAAAGAAATAAATGGCTTCGACCAGAGCTTATAAAATTGTGCGTCGTGAGTTATGGGAACTATTGTGTAGGGAGCAGTTGGTTAAAATTTTGGTGTTGATGCAATTCAACGTGCGAAAATGTTACTAAACATGGTAGATGAGACAAGTAATTATAATTATAGGATCAGGGTGGGCATCGTGAAAAATACTTCTTGGATTGAACATGGATTCAATAAGTAGGTTATATGCCCCAGGGATAACATTTTTCGCAAGTTATTTAAAAAAAACTCTGATACTGCACTGATGGGCCTGATAATTATTATACTGGGTCTATAAAAAATTACAACAGTTTGTGTCGCGATGTCCGTGTACACGATTCACATTTCCCGATCCTATACTTTTGGGATTTTATTTACTTTTGTCTAAAAAATCAAGCAAGCCTTGTGAAGACAGGTTGTCTTCACAAGAAAGAAGAAGACATAAGACAAGAATTCTACAAGATTCAGAATCATCTTCTGGTAGACATAGTTATTTTTCCTACTCTGACATCATAAGATTTTTTTCAGTACTTTATACGAAGAATGACGATTATAGAGTTTTCTTAGTTGAAGCGTCGAAGCCTAACAAACTACATTTCATAAGAGAGAGCCAGAAGCATTATCACGCTTTGGTTAAGTTAATTCAACCGTACACGAAGCTCTTTGGTAAGTGCGCAATCCATTCCTTTACCTTATCACAAAGGACTTTAGAAATTGGTGGCGAGTAAACGGTTCAAACTCATGACTATTTCCATGGGAGTGAGACACTACGGAACGCCTCTTGTACTCCCATGTTACTTTCTTCTTTCATCTCTTCCAAGTTTGAAGCAATTTATAGTGCTACAGTCATGAAAATCATTTTGGTATAGACGTCAATAAGTCTAAGGCACGTAAGGTCAACAGGAGCGAATCGACAAGTGTAAGGTAGGACGCCATCAGACTAGGTGGAGAGACGATCTTCGCAGGACGGCTGGTAGCAAATGGAAGACAATTATTGAGAATCAAGTTAAGTGTCACGCGATTGAAGAGACCTATGTCCAGCAGCGGACTGCTATAGGCTACTGATGATGATGAAGTCCGACAAGGTCAATTATAAACAATAATAAAATATCGCTGGGCATTACACACAGCGCCATCTAGTGCCACACTAAGCAACGAGACTTGTTTCGTGGACACCAGATAGTTGATATACCACATTTATATACTCGTACTTTTTTGTTTGTAAATACATACATACTTACTTATTATACTTATAAACATCCATTACTCGGAAACAAATATCCATGCTCATCACACAAACATTACAACTGATACTGTTCAAGATCTTGATGTAGCAGGGTACCCTGGTACCTCTATTTTCGACGGGGAGTATCCTTTACCCTGTTAACCAACTTTTGTAAACTACCGTTTACTTAACACGGCACTGACATCATCTGACATGACATTTCTGCTCCTAATAATCCCAAAACACGTATTCAACTCGCAACAGAAAAATACCGTATATATTTTGTTCTAAGAATTTCATGGTAACAAATTCCATTTCACCCAAATGTACACTGCCTCTCTTTACCATAACTTTCCATAATCCATTACGAATCTATCAGCGGCAGAGACGATCGTTCGTGCGGCAAGCCCGTCTTACATATAGCATTGATTTGCACACATCTATTCCATCCAGATTCAGACAGAGAGCCTAACCAATCACGATGCTTGAATCACGAATTATTCGAAATCGAACGAATAAAGTGGTTGTATCATGGAAGCTGCCTGCGTGTAAGGGCCTGTTCAAACCGCGTTTGAACTCGGAATGAGGTGGCAAACTGAAGTAGTAGCATAAACGCGTGACGTAAATGTAACGTATATTCGACTATTTGTGACAAGCACAATTATGTTTTTTTACTCCTCCGCTATTTTTTTCTGATTAATTTCGTTCCATGACAGTTAAATTGTTTCTCTTGGACTGCGTCGAGCTTCAATGTCTCGGCGTTTTTCTGATGGTCACCACTGTTGATTCTGGCTTTCAGGTTGCAGTGGTTTGAAAAAAGAGTGACGGAGTTCTCCTATTAAAAAAACACAAATAGTATCACTCATAGATATGAATAAACTCACAAAACTAAGTGAACATTATGTGCGAAACGAGTATTTTCCATTTTAAAAACGTTCCAATTTACGCAACGACGACGTCCATGCTGGGGATTCTGACAATCAAACCAATACCAGTTTCCAAAGCCGGGTGGTGATAAATACGTTTAAATTAGTAAATCTACCACATACTAGCTAACAGCCCGATTGACGCAGCAGCTGAGCAGTTGGCTTCACTGTTTCAAATATTTGTTTTGTCTACGGATAGTTGTTCCGTCTGTGTTTGTGTAAGCTAGATTTACGCTCGCAAACGCACCTACGACACTGGGGAAATACTAGTGTTAGCAAACTTGTTTTTGTGAAGGAATCTGTGGAAGAATTATTCTGTTTCTGCTGTACTAGGTTTACCATTGTGATCTCTTTCTTTATCGTGTGGTTAGTGCCTAACCTGGTGTCAGAGTTTTTATGCCGCCCATGGGCCACTGACTTGGCTCTAAATGCCGTCGAGAAATATCTCTCAGGCAAGCTGGTTTCCTCACGATGTTTTCCTTCACCGAAGCAAGTGATAATTATACAATACGCACCGCATGAATCTGAAAATTCAGAGGTGCGAGGCTTGGGTTCGAACTGGAGCCTTAGCAGTTCGACGGTCACCCCAACTAGGCTATCACTGCTATAGAACCTTCGTGGTAGAATGTTATGTAGGAAAATAGGTAACATTTTCACCCTCACGGGTTCCTTGCAGGCCGGAAGGCAACTTAGAAGCCGATTCCTGCCGGGTTTCTTTCGGGAATAAGACACTCAAGTTTCTTGACAGTAGTAGTTTAAGTAAGAAAGGTTGTGCTTCCACTAATGAAACGATCATAACGCTGTGTTTGAGTAAATTAACAATAGATTTCGTACAAACAAGCCTGCTAAAGTGTGGTTGCAATGAAGCACCGTGATGTGTCTAAACAGGCCTTATATTCCACGATCGCTCCACCATGTAACGTTCAAAGCTCTTTGGCTTCGCCCCAAATTTGAATATTCCATTGTTCGTAACTAGAAAACAGACTACGCATTCACATCTAAAATAAAAACTTATCTTTAGTAATGGATATAAAATAAAATGAAATTTTCGCATGTACCTAAATATGAGAAAAAAGAAAAGGTGTTCCACCATTTTCTTTAAGTCTACGACACTTTTCTGGAACTCGTTACATTACATACGTAATGTTTTCACGTATGTAAATAATTTTATGATTGCGCATTTTTCGCTTTAGTCTGAGAATTTTGGGAATCCCTAGATGAATGCTTTTTATCTTGATATTTTCTTAATTTTTTACAACTGATACGGATCAACTGGGAATAACATATCTGTTAATCTAATAATCCTACTAATATTATAAATGCGAAGGTTTGTTAGGTTGTCTTGATGTTTGTTACTCACTCACGCAAAAACTACTGAACGGATTTGGATGAAATTTGGCACACAAACTCAAACTCAAAGCATTTATTTCAATTAGACCATTACGGCACTTTTGAATGTCAAAAATATAAAAAAGAAAATCAAAGCTACAGTCCCAGTCACAAGGCATAATAACTTGAGAAAGTACTGTAGTTGCCCATTCCCTAGCGTAGATCTCTATGGAGAAGAACGGGCAAGAAAATCCATGGACACTCTTTTAAAATCAAAATATTGTTACAAAATCTTGGTTACATCATTAATTTTGAGATTATACATATAATTATGTGAGAACGATGTAGAAAGACGTGCACACTAAGAACGTCCAGAGTAAAAGATTAGATCAACAATTTACGAATAAAGTAATTAAAATGAATCACAGATCTTTCTCCTTTATCTTGTGGTTAGTGCCTAACCTGGTGTCAGAGTTTTTAAGCCGCCCATGGGCCTCTGACTTGGCTTTACAGGCCGTCAAGAAATATCTCTCAGGCATACTGGTTTCCTCACGATGTTTTCCTTCAATGAAGCAAGTGCACATAGATAGGTTTATAACCTTGATTAACACATAGCAAACTTTTATCCTTGTGGTACGATCCCGTGGGACAATTACCGAACTCCATGCGAGCGAAGCCGCAGTTATAAGCTAGTACTTGACAAAAAAATCAAACCAGGACAGATATAGATATTCCAAACTTCCAGTTTTATTTTTTTTCGAACGGCCTACTTTTCTAATTCAATATAGTCACTAGGCACCATCAAAAGGCACCTGCAGCACTACACTAAAGAGGTTTACCGTACCCATAAATTTTAAATGTCCTAGTGCTTGAGTGAATTCCTCGACAACACAGAAATTCGGCCTGGAGGTAAAAATATACGATTTTTAAAGCAATTTTCTAACTTTTATTAAAAATTGCTTTTAAACTGCAGCTGGCTATTTTAATGGCCTATAAATCAATAAAACGATAATACTTAAATACTAACCAGGTACCTATATATCTATTACGACCTCACAGTGAAATAAAAATAATATTTTCAATTACATGCCTAGTGTACAGTAGCTTATGTACTTAGTTCGTACGGTACACAGCAATAAAAATAAACGGTAACAGCTTTATACAATACAGAGGAACAAAACGGACATATCTCTTCGTTTTTACTTAATTAAACTTCATAACGAAAGTGATTAAAAAGAACGTAATGTTCTTCGCAAACTTTTTCTTTTTTATGACCTCACCCTTTTTTCATCCACCAAAAAAAATACATGGAATTTATGACTGACCATACTTCGGATTACTCGAAGTTCAGGACCATAAATTGGTTTAACCATATCTTTTATCGCAAAAGCAATGTTATAATGAAGTTTTCAGACAAATCGCAGAAGTAAATTGGAAAAACTAATTTACTTCTGAAGTTTTCGTACGTGTATGGTTGTGAGTAGTTTTATATCTTGAATCAGGAATTATGTAAATCCTGCTGATTATTTGTTGACGATTCCTTTTTATCATTTAATACCGGAATATACTTTCACAACTCGTGTTAAAAATGATTGTTACCTGCTCCACTTTTACACGATATTTTTATCCATCGAAATTTTCCGATTTTTAAGTGTTTCAGAGCCATGTGTATAATTAAACCTATTCAACGGTTGTAATTGCTCAATTGTTCAATTTTCGAATTGTGCTCAATGAAAAGGTGTTATATTATCATTACCATTTGGTAACTTTCCCACCATTAACTTAGTGTAGGTTTTTAACAGAAAAGGAAGTAGGTCTTCAATAATACCTACAGTTTTTCTCAGCCATTTGCTGTTGACTGGGTTGTCACAAAACAAGTAACTACATTGTTCTTCACCCATAACTTTACTTCAGGTTACTTCTGACCGGCGGCGACCTCTCGCCTCCGGCCCTGGTGCAAGCCATGGTCCGGAGCGAGACGGAATGGGACGCCGTCACTTCCTTTCCTGCGAAGCAGTAATGCTAGAGAAGGAGGTGGCGGAACGTGAGAGGGAGAGAACCTCACAGCGTCCCGGCCGCCGCGGGATACAGCTACGTTGGGCTATGGGCTAGCTCGCCGTCCGTCCGTCTCATGACGACAGGCCGTGTCGACGTTCTACGCGCGCCTCAAAGAGAGTCAGCAAAAAGGAAGGGGTCCGCAAGGACCGATGCCTGCCGGGGTTGCGGGACTATTCGAAAGAGATACCGTGGCCCCGGAACACAAAGGGCGATGAAGGAACATGGATGGGTTTTAGTCAGTAAAAGTCTGACACTCCCTCCTGCTCCGCCCAGAGCGGGTGAAGTCATTTGATGATACCCATCTGAACAAAAAAAAAAAGGTTACTTCTGACCTTTCGTACATCACCTACAGTGCCACCAACTTAGCTGTGCACGCGGACAAAATTGGAACTACAGCCGCCATTTTATGAACTTCATGCCGTTGGCAGTGGCCGCCAATCCGTGTTGCGGATGGGACAGGCTCAGAGATGCCACATTTGAAAAATTAAATCACCCATTATTAAATAAATTACAGAGTTTTAGTAATCACAAACCACACTAAAGTTCATAAGCAAAAGTGGCTGTTAGAAAACAGGGTGGAGTGTTATGAACACATGACAAAGCCTCAGCTTTACGAGCTGATAAAAAGAAATAAACCTACTCCTGAATATGAAATCTTGTGTGTGTGTACAGACCCCCAAACTATCAAAACTTTTCCTTATTTGAATCAATAATGGAAGATGTGATGGCAAAACTTGCAGCCAGTAATAAATCTATAATTATTTGTGGTGATTTTAATATCAATATTTTAGAAGAATGCTCAAATAGCAGTCGCTTATTAAATCTTTTTAAGTCATTTGACTTGACCAACACTTTTAAAGAACCTACTAGAGTCACTCCATCTTCTGCTACTTGTATAGATAATATTTTCTGCGATTGTGATTACTTAGATAAAGCAATAGTAAATTGTCTGCCTTCTGACCATAGCGGACAAACTGTAACCTTTAGGTGTAATACACCCCCATTGCAAAAAGTTCAAATTAAATTTAGACCTATAACTTCTAGCAGATTAAATAGGTATAATATTGCGCTACAGAACAAGCTAAGTGCTATGAGCCTTGATGATATTAATATAGATCAATTGTATGATCGTTTCTTTTCAATAGTTCACACGGAATTCAATAAAACTTTTGAAAAGAAGACAAAAAGTATTTGCCCTAAATTCATATTTAGTGATTGGGCAACTAGAGGTATCAGAAAAAGTAGGGAAAGACTATTTGAGGTTTATGGCCTTAAGCCTTTTATAAACACTGAAACTTTTAACAAGTATGTTGCTAAGTATTCAAAAATTTTTAGAAATACGTGCAAGGTTGCTAAAGCACTGCACATAAGCAACAAGATCAAAACAGCAGAAAATAAAATAAAGACAGTTTGGAAAGTTATAAATAACGAGACTAACAGGAAGAAAATACGTAACACTAGCTACACATTAGATACAGCGTGTGGTCCTAAAAGCTCAAATCAGGAAGTAGCTCAAGAATTTGTAAATTTCTTTACCAATATACCACTAAAAACAACGGAGGCTCTTATTTCCTCACCTGAACTCTCAATTGGCTTATTAAAGGCGAATGTGTCTGGCTGCCTGGCTGAATTTAAATTTAAACACATTAACCCTATGATAGTTATTAAAACTTTCCGGCAAATAAAAATCAAACTAACCGAAGATCTATGGGGAATGTCTGTCAAAGTTTGTACATCCATACTTGAGACTATAGCCCCTTACTTAGCTTTAATTTTTAATTTATGTGTAGACCAAGGAGTTTTCCCTGATTTAATGAAATACAGTAAAGTCATACCTCTTTTCAAATCCGGAGACAGTAAAGATACTAATAATTATAGACCTGTATCCGTGTTGCCAGTTTTTAGCAAGGTTTTCGAAAAAGTAATGCTTAATCAAATGCTCTATCATTTTAACACCAACAGAATCTTACATGATCAACAGTATGGCTTCACCAAGGGACGTTGTACAACTGACGCCGGTGTAACCTTATTAAAGCACATATTTACTGCGTGGGAAGAGTCTCAAGACGCCATAGGAATTTTTTGTGACCTCTCCAAAGCGTTTGATTGCGTAAATCACGACACATTACTTTTGAAACTTGAGCATTACGGACTGGGTAAACTTGCACTTAGTTTGGTAAAATCTTATTTGAATGATAGACAACAACATGTTCAAATAAATGGTGTTAATTCACAGGGTTTAAAAGTAAAAATGGGGGTTCCACAAGGCTCAATATTGGGTCCTTTTCTCTTTCTAGTATATATAAATGATCTACCCTATTTACTGAAAAACCAACCGCAAAATATGGTGTTATTTGCTGATGACACTTCCCTAATTTTTAAGATAAATAGGCGGGCCCAAAATCTAGATGACGTGAATAATGCCCTACTTCAGGTCCAAAATTGGTTCACAGCAAACAATTTGGTATTAAATGAAAAAAAAACCAAATGCATAAGATTTGCTTTACCGAATGTTAAAAGTAGTGATTGTGATATAATATTGAATAAAGAGAAACTTGAATTCGTAGATAAAACGGTTTTCCTGGGGATTACGCTTGATTCAAGGCTACAATGGGGTTCTCATTTGACTTCTCTTGCGGGGCGGCTAAGTTCAGCAGCCTATGCCATTAGAAAAATCCGTCAGTATACTGATGTAGATACCGCTAGACTGGTTTATTTTAGTTACTTTCATAGTATAATGTCTTATGGCATTTTACTGTGGGGACGGGCTGCAGATATTGAGTCTATATTTATTCTGCAGAAAAGAGCCATCAGGGCCATATATAATCTTCGTAATCGCGATTCTCTAAGGGAACTGTTTAAGGATATTGGCATCATGACGGTACATTGTCAATACATCTACGAAAACATAATGTACGTCAGAAAAAATCTGCACCTTTTTGGTAAAAGGGGTGACAGACATAATTACAGTACTAGAAATAGGGACCAACTAGTTCAGCCAGGTTTCCGACTCGCTAAAGTAGACTCATCTTTCATGGGGTACTGTTTGAGATGCTATAATAAAATTCCACAAAGTATTCTTGAACTGAATGAGACGAAATTTAAAACATGCATTAAACGCACACTATGTAAGCAAGCATATTACAAGTTGAGCGATTATATCGCTGATAAAAATGCTTGGCTCAATGCTGGTCCTGCTCCACAAGGACAGGGGCGCATAAATTGATAGCATTAAAATGTATTGTTGGAGCTGCTGAAGATTGTACAACTATCTTTGCATTGTATAGATTCAATCTCTTTAGTATTATATAAATGCCTAGCCCATATTGTGTGAGTACTATGTACTAGAAAGCTATCATTCACTGGAAACCTACGTCTTTTCTTGACTTGAATGTGCCCTGGCGGTTTAGAGTATGTCATGCTCACTCAAATGTCTCGCTGATGGTGGCGCGTGTGTCGGATCATTTAGTTCCCTTCAAAATGGTTGAGTTGAATGGTGCTGATCCATGCGTCATGTCCGTGAACGGGCGCTGTCGGTTGTGACTGGTCATCTCTTAGTTGCCATGGCTTTTTTGAATGAATTATTTTGAATTGTATTTTTTTTGTTTGTGTGTTTTTGCTGTGGACACTTTTAACGTGCACATCTTGCTACATTGTTCTCACATAATATACCATCTCAACATGAATGATGTAACTAAGATTTTGTAACAATATTCTGATTTAAAAGAGTGTCCATGGAGTTTCTTGCCCGTTCTTCTCCATAGAGATCTACGCTAGGGAATGGGCAACTACAGTACTTTCACAGTTTTTATGTCTTGTGACTGGGACTGTAGCTACATTTAATTTTCATCTTTGTTTCGACAATTCAAAAGTGCCTGTAACTGGCTTACTTGAAATAAATGCTTTGATTTTGATTTTGATTTTGAAATTGACAACTTACTCAATAGTCATGTTCACGACATTCTTACGATTGCCTCCTTATCATTGCGATTTGAATGCAATTGAAATAATATGGAGCTCAATAATGAGGAATGTGGCAGAGAAAAGTTGGGAAATCGAGTGTACAAATGCCTCAATTGATTGAAGATGCATTTTGCCGAATCACATGGGCGGGGCAGAGTGGAAAAATCATTGCGATCATGCAAAAAAATGAAAATGCATTCTCACAATAAGATGCGTATTTAGATAAACCTTACTGACAGTGAAAACAAGTGACTCAGAAGATGACATATTGTGGGAATCAGCAGATGGCCGCGAACTTCGGTTACGACCGGTATTCCCTTAGTGCAGCCGCTCGAACTCAGAAACCATGACCACAATTATTTTTACTAAATATACTTAAATCAAAATCCTATTATTGCGCAATTTTTGTTTTATTTATTTACTTACTAATATTCATAGCTACGGGTACTCGTATTTTAATATTATATTCTAATGATATTTAAACACGGACTTGAAAGACTAAATTATTATTATTATTAAACGTTTATTTGAGATTAAATAATCCATATAAAAAATAAAAATAAAAGTTACATAATTAATTAAATAAAAACATAATACAATTACAATTCAATGATAACAAATCACAAAAACTTAAAAGTAAATTAAAATAATGTTATACTTCCCTTTTTTCTTGGTGAGTTTTTAAAATGGCAATACCAAAATCACAACTAGCGACGCCTTATAATGAACAGGTAAGTTGGTGGCACTCTACCTGTCACGACCTTTGTCTTAGGCAGTGATTTGAGCTACCTATGTATAATCTGAGATACGAAAAGGTCGGTCAAAAAAGTTTTTATATTTTGTAACCGTTGTAGACCTAAGTAAACAAGTTTGAAGGAGACATCAACTTGATACAAGATGAAACTGTCCATGCTTTAGTTATTGACAATTTTATAGAAACAGGCTTTAATAATAGAACTGCCACTTACGCAAATGATAAATTCTGCAACAAGCCATTAACACTTGAAAGTAATAACCGCACTCAGAACGAGCTAAGTAAGCACATTACTGCTTTTTTCAATTGCTCAGAATAAAATAGAATGGCTCATAAAGATTTATGCTCGCCACATTTTTCTTTTAATTTCTAAAGAAAATTAGGGAATGAAGCAGGAGCCGTTATTCGAGTCCTATGGAATTTTCTCTTCATTGAGAATAAAAGTTGTTTTCTTTATCTCCCGCGATCCGTTTAATCCTAATTCTGTAATTCTAATTGCTCCGTCCCCTTATTACGGGCCCGGGGACCAATCAATAGTCGTCAAACTAGCTCAACATCTGCGGGCCTCAATAAATAATCCCTTTGACATGTAGCCGCAATATATTTTTTGGAACTGTATTATATTTATACATTTCTTCTAACCGACCCTTACTTTGGAATCTTTTGAGAGCAAGGTCTTTCAGGCTCCGGAATGTTTTAGCCATTTTTGTGGTAGAATGTTTAGATAAATTAGCTTTGGTAAGCTCGGGGTTGGTCATGTTGAGAGAATGACTGAAAAGAGAATTATTAATAAGCCGGATGCCAGTTGATGTACGGTCACGGCATACTCTATAAGGACATCATTATGTATACCGAACTTTCTAGGGACGTCTTTTGAAAGGTTAGGTTTATGAGGGTGTACGAGTAGTACTCGGAAAGGCGCGCGTTGTACAGACAGCATATAATTTTCGGCTATCTTGCTGTGCCGGCTGTACGAACGTGGACGAAGCAAAAGGTGTACGAGGTGTTCTTAAGTTTTGGCTCTCCCTTGTGGGACAGAGGGATGAGTCGTCATCATCATTTCAGCGGAAAGACGTCCTCTGCTGGACATGGGTCTTTTTTTTTTGTTCCCGGGGTGGGAAATCCTCTCGGATGTCTTCCGCCCTGGGGTGGGCGGAGGGGTCTGTCGGACTCAAATCGACTAAAAACCACCCCGGTGTTCCCTTCTCACACTTGCACCAGGGATAATGGAAATTAGTGCGCTTTCCACGAACCCCTGCTGGACACAGGCCTCCCCCAAGTATCGCCACATTAACCGGTCCCGTGCGTCTCGCATCCAGCGGATCCCTGCAACCTTCACCAGGTCATCTGTCTACCTAGTGGGAGGCGGTCCAACGTTACGTCTCCCGGTTCGCGGATGGGATGGAGGGATGAGTGTATGTTTGTAATGTTCAGATTAAAATTTCTAACCATTTAATTAGTAATGCTTTGCCAAACTTAATCTTCGAAAAATGTGTGGTTGATCTGAAAATTATACTGGTTGGAACTATTAAATCTATGAAAAGAGTAAGATAAAAATTTTGAGAATTCTGGTATACGCTCCTAAAAACATTTTACAATTATTAACTATTTGTTTCTTAATTCTGGAATCACTAGTAGGACACAGGTACGACACGACGGACGGACGGACGGACTGTAGGTCTACATGACACAATCACTGAGGCTCCTATCCCCTGAGGACGAGACTAGGCTATGGCTACTTCCATCTTGGCCTAGCTATATCCTCAAGCAACACGCACCCTACTACAGTGACTGGCGGACAAATGAAAAGAGTTTTTTAGAGCGCGCGATGCCGCAGGTCTTTTGGGGAGTGTTCAGGTAATGTGCGGCTCGCCGCCTCAAGGAACGCGCCCACACCGGGGCCCCGTAAAGAGCCATGGATCGCACGACCCCCGCGTAGAGGATCCGGCAGGAGGCGTCTGGCCCCCCCAAGTTGGGCAGGAGCCGCCTGAAGGCAGCCCGGTCTGTTCAAGTTTGGGGGCCAAACGTCGGAAATGTTCCACGAAATTCCACCGGCTGTCTTTTACACAAACAGACCCTTACACAGCCTTATTTCAAGCTCTTTAATATTTCGTGCTCAGAACGAAATCTATAAAAGTTTCTCGAGAGGCGATCAAAATCAATTTTAAAATCCAGGAATAAGTACCAATAATTATCGGAAATTGACTCTCGCCGGCTCCTTTTTATCCCTTTTCCGTTTATAAAGTATCCGTTTAATCCATTTTCCACTTAGCTTTGTTAATCCAACCTTAATCCAACTATTTCTGGATCCATATTATAAACAAAAGCACTAAAGTAACTTGAATAGCTCTCCGATGTAACTTGCCTTTTTTCGAATATTCCAATATGAATGCAGTAGAAAACGAACAAGTTTTATTTTAAATTTCCTTTGTTACTGTGTTGGAACTTTTCACTCACTTTAATTCTTGACGTGAAAAAAATAATGAACATACTCGTACATTCTTTAGAGCATTGTTATTTGTTTTGTGAAATTGTAGTTATATTTATTTTATTATTGTTATTCTTCTTTCTTTTTCGTGTTTTTAGTGCCGAACCTGGTTTCAGAGTTTTTATGCCACCCATAGGCCTCTGACTTGGCTTTACATGCCGTCGAGCAATATCTCTCAGGCATGCTGGTTTCCTCACGATGTTTTCCTTCACCGAAGTAAGTGATAATTATACAATACGCACATGAATCAGAAAAATCAGAGGTGAAAATATTGATATTGTATCTAGGTCGATTCCCAGATTAGTCGAAATTATAAGTAGTTCAGATTATTAAATTGTTTTTGACAGCTAAGACAACAATTGCCTTGCAGGCAACAAGAAAACTCATCTTTATATCGTTGTCTTAGTTCACCGAGTAATAAATACTTCAGAAAGCTTTCAAGTATGTAGATGCTTTAAAATAACTTAATAAATCACTACAAGATATCCTGCGTGTACTGAATAAGGTGGATGACAAAACAATCTAATTATTCCGTCAGATAGATTTCCAAAAAATATTGGTCAAATAATTTTTTTTCATGTTAACAACAATGAAGACAGTAATGACACAGTGCGTCGAAAAAACGTGTGACTTCCCATTTGAGTAAATTTTTTACTCAAAGTGACGTCACAAGCCCCACTCATGATCTTTGACACGTTTTATCTTCGTCAATTTTTATTAATTTGATAAAACAAAAAACACGTATCCAATATTTTTCGATAATCTAACTGACGGACTAAACAGAATCATATTTTTTTTAGTCAGTCATCATCCCTATTCTGGTGGTCTGGTGACCGCAAGCATTACAATTTCCAGGTCTGGCAAGGTGTTATTCGGTTATTCCCATCAGGAATTTCTCAGTAGCCGTCTGGACTCTATTTGAGCTAAATGCGGGTTTCATAGGAAGCCCTTCGGGGATTATAGGCTTTGATGAATTGTGCGGGAGTTGAACAAAATACATACACGCGCCTATTCAACGGGACGCCACGTGTTGCCATCCCTATTTGCTCTCTTTGCTCCGTCCACGTTCATGCCTCAGTTTAACACGTGTATTGGATTTAAGTATTCAATAGCTTTGTTACTTTAGAAAGAAACTTCCAGTGAATTGGAACTTCACTAAGGTTGTTATTATCTTACAGTTACATCGATCTCAATGCAAAAATTGACTTTGACGTTTTATGAAGTGCAAGTGACATCTCCGGACGTGGACACTGACAGATACATCAGTATTTGTTCGAACATGCACGTCTCCTTCTGTTACCCTTTCTTCAATCTGCTCTGGATTTCAGGTCCATCTTCACCGACAAGAGCAATGTTGTTGGCTAACAGTATGTACAGTGTCAAGCCTACGGCTACACTGACCTCGTCGGTGTTGCCAGCCGTTGACCGGACATAGAGTACAATAAGGCTAAAGTAATTCAGTAAATAAATTGAAATAAATGACGATAGTTACTCCGTCGTTCGCCTACCATTACCACCTGCCATAATAATTTCCCCCTATACTTTGATGGGACACGTTCTGTACAACTTTGTTAACTACAAAACTTTGGTTATGTGGTACAGACGGTAATTCTGTACCATAACATTTAGTGGTACTTTCGCGTGACTTCGTACGTGTTGGCGTGGATAATGATCTGAGTACATTTTGAATCAGATAGATACAAAGTATGATATGTCTGGGTTGTTAATTGTAGAAGGAGAGCGTGATTTGGAATTGAAATCCGGTTCCGGTTCTCGAAGAGTAAAAACAGTGAAGTTTATAAGTGCACTCGGAAAGAAAAATACAAACATTTGCGTGATGGACCTGATATACACGGACTAAACAAGTGTGATCTCATAATAAACTCAGTGTTCTGAGCTAAAACTTAAAGAAAAACACACCCAGTCAGTCAGTCAGTCAGTCAGTGAGTCAGTCAGTTTACCATTTATATAAATATATAAGATACAGATGGTTTTTTAAAGGTATTAAAAAATTAACTAAAACCAAAAGGAAGCGTTTTAAATAGATACTCATCCTCCATCAGACAAAGACAGTAAATTAAAATACAGAAATTATAGTAAATTACTCAAAAAATGTATACAAACAGCACAAATAATCCATAATACAAATACACAACTAGGGCTAAAAATTAATGTAAAGCCTCTTATCTTAGGACTTAATAAAATATAATTCCAATAATAATCAAATTTAGGAAACAAAAATTTAGGAGATAAAAACTGAAACCGGACCACTAACAAACCCCTAGGACATTGCCAATTTATGTAAATGACTATTATATCAATTTGACAAACAACGACTTTGACATTAACACTAATAATTATGACATTGATCCTATTAATTCTAGTACGTTTTTAATGCCCACAAATGATTGTAAAATACAAAAAACCGGCCAAGTGCGAGTTGGACTCGCGCACCGAGCAGGGTTCCGTATAATCTTGTAGGTATTTTGTTATTAAACTACATATTTACGGTTTCCAGATTTTTCCCTTTACATGTGCTGTAAGACATTGCTTCTTAACAAATTGAATGATTTTAGGTCAACGGGAAAAAAATAATGAAAATAACTATGTACGACACTGAATATATTGTATTTACAAACAAAAAGTAACTATGTAGTATAACAACTATCTGGTGTCCACGACACAAGCCTCGTTGCGTCCAGCGATTTTTTTTTTCTGTCTGTTTGTTGCGGCTAATCTCCGAAACGGTTGTACCGATTGTGACGAAACTTTTACTGGCGATAGCTGATTTTACGACGTCTAACTTACGCTACTTTTATTGTAGAAAAATAATTAGGCCGCCGTGCAAAAAAAAAACCCTTGAAATTGTTGACCAAAATTCGGTTCAAAACGGGAAGTTTTATTTTTTTTATAATATGTTATTTCTTGCGAATGAAGGCCGCGGGCAACAGCTAATGCTAAATGCGACACGGATTTGTGCTCGGTTGTTGGCCATAGGCTCGATCTCTATTAAATAAAAATAACTAGCGAAATGTGGGTGTACCATAAATGGGTACACCTCTGCCTAAATCTTCGGGGATTACGGGCGTGATGTTATATTATGTAAAAAAGAATAAGAACGGGAACAGATATCTTTCTAACTTAACAAAAAGATAAATGTTCTTTCCAGCATAAATACTAGGAAGTAGTGAAGAGTGGGCGTTACTTAGAACTGCCTCTTGTTAGCTGTTACTTTTAAAATTCAGTGCTGAATTTCAGCCTAGGTCAAACAATACAGAAAATTAAGTCCAAAAAAGGATTTTTTTTGTTAATTCATCTGAGAAGTTAATATTGTTAAGTAGGTACAACAGTTTTCAATTAAAATTATAATCTTAGATATTTTTCAACATATTACCCTTAATTTTTTGGGATAAAAGCAATCTGTTTTCGTCTCGTTGACCCATTTTTGTCGTCAAGCGTAATTTCATTACGATACATTGTGCGCTGAACCATGATTAAGTGCTAACCCGTGCTTGTATTTATTGGTTGTTTTCAAGTGTTGTGGTTAATTGTCCGTAGTAAGCTTTTACTATGATAAAGCGTAGGCCATACTGCCAGCTAGCGAGCGAGCGAGCGAGGCGAACGAGGCCTTTTCATGCTTCTTATGGCTCTTTTGATAGTTCGCAGTGTGAACCAAAGTATAAAGGGCTTAGGCCCCCAGTGGTCGAAACAGCTGTCGCCGACGCGATTAATTTAATATCTTTTTTGTGCTTTTTCACTTAGTAGGAACAGTAAATGAGAAAAATGTTTCACCGTAATAATAAAATATTTTTCCTTACTAAACAAACTTAAGCTTATCGTTACACACCTTATAAACATAGCGGTTTGTACGAGACCAGACATCAGTTATGCAGTGAGCTACCTTATCCAATTTAATTTTTTTTTTTTGTGACATTCATTGAAAGTCCAAAACCGAATCAAAGTCCAAAAAAAAAGAATCAACAAAATCGGTTCACCCAGTCGAAAGTTCTGAGGTAAAAAACATTTAAAAAAAATGCAGTCGAATTGAGAACCTGATCCTCCTTTTTTGAAGTCGGTTTTAAAGAGGTAAAACGTTGCCTCGTCCGCCTGGCTCGCTCGCTTGCTAGCTAGCGATGTAGCCTGTGCTTTATGATATTAGAATCAGTCTAATGATTATTTACTAATTAGGGAAATAACGCTTTTCGTGTATTACTTTTAACCGTCCCAACTTGGAAAAAGAATCTTAGTATTAGCAGTGGATTTAGGACTAAACATATTAAGACGGGTGGAATTTGAAGTCAGGACTAGCCACTTCCCGCGTGGGCGGAGCACCGCCGTGTCCTCGAAGCGGCGGTTGGCGGCGGCGACCTCTCGCGTGCGGCCCTGGTGCAAGCCATGGTCCGGAGCGAGACGGAATGGGACGCCGTCACCTCCTTCTGCGAAGCAGTAATGCTAGAGAAGGAGGTGGCGGAACGTGAGAGGAAGAGAACCTCACAGCGTCCCGGCCGCCGCGGGAGACGCCCCGGGCGTCGGGGGCCACCACGTGGCCCCCGACCACCGTAGGCGTGGGCCTGTGGACGGTGGGCTATGGGCTAGCTCGCCGTCCGTCCGTCTCATGACGACAGGCCGTGTCGACGGCGCGTTCGTGTTCCACGCGCGCCTCAAAGAGAGTAAAAAGGAAGGGGACCCCTTCCTTTTTACTGACTCTCTTTGAGGCGCGCGCGCAAGGACCGATGCCTGCCGTGGTTGCGGGACTATTCGAAAGAGATACCGTGGCCCCGGAACACAAAGGGCGATGAAGCAACATGGATGGGTTTTAGTCAGTAAAAGTCTGACACTCCCTCCTGCTCCGCCCAGAGCGGGAGAAGTCATAATGATGATTTCCCATCCGAAAAAAAAAAAAAAAAAAGGACTTGCCACTTACCAGTATTAACCGGTATAAAACTGAACTGGAAAACGGGACATATGTATATCACACACACGTGACATATGTGTGTGACATATGTGTGTGTGTATATGTGTATGTGTGTATTGTGGCTAATAGCATGAGTATCATCTGCCCAGCCTTTTCTCAACTGTGTTAGGACCGGTTTCCAGTCTATCTGAACGCAGCCAAACATACTAGTATTTAACAAGGAGCCTATCTGACCTCCACAACCCAAATAATATTGAATAACCCCTTGGAAAGACTGGTTATCATACTTTCGGGCGACTAACTACCTGAAACGACTACCAAGATCTACAAATGACAGCCGGGACCAACGGTTTAACATGCTTTCTGAAGTACAGAGAAAACTGGGTATGTAATGGGTGGTCACCCATCCACGGACCAAACCTAGGCTAGCGCGGCTTAACCTAAAGATTGACCCCAAGCGGCTGTTATTATTTAGCCACGAGCTCCAATAATAATAGCGATGATGGAAAAAGACAAAACTACATATATGAGATAGTCTCAAGCTACCGGATATCTTATTATATTTCTATTCTGTTGAATGCCGCTGTAGAAATACACGACGCTATGAAAACGATTGTCACTCCTTGAAAACTATCCACCAGCAAAAAAAAACTCGAAAAAGAAAAATAATAAAGTCTCCATTTTTCTTATACAGAAATAATCTCCCCACAAACCATTTTAAAACATTTTGATAACTTCAATAATATATGTGAACGACTTTTATTACGCAGATGGTGCACAGAATACAATATGTAAAACGCTGACTGCATATAAGCGGCTAAGAAAGTTAGCAAACTCTGCGAAACTGTAATGTACGGGCACGTATTGCAACAGTTTGTAAAAGACTGTCGTAAACACGATGATAGTTTTGTTTTTAATAAAATTGTTTTTGTGATATTGTTTTTTTTTTTCTTAAGGCACAAGCTGTGTACACGGTAGGATTTCTCACCAGCAGCTTCTCAGGAGCTTTAGGGAGTAACTTTTAAAAACAGCTGGGTTCGATTCCCAGGTCGGGCAAAATGATATTGGGTTTTTCCATCATTAATTTCTCAGTAGTGGCCACAGAGTCTGGATTTGTGACTGGTTGATGTCCAATAGGTTCTATCCCTATTACATGGGACTTAAACATAACTGGCGAAATGTGGCTGTATTTTAGGGACACCTCTGTCTAACCCTTCGGGAATTACATGCGTAGTTTTTTAACCAACTAACCATTTTCAATGTTTTCGACTTAAAAAATCATTACGTTTAAGCCCAGAAGTATTTGAATTTATAAAAATATTTCCTTAACGCCTTCATTACAACAATTTATCCTTTAAATATCTTTCAGGACCAAGGGTTCAGGCTGAACACTGTCAGAAAAAAAGTGGACAAAAAAAAAATCTAGTAATTAAGATGTGGGCCAGCACTTCAAACTACTAAAGAAAAGTACCTATCTATGTAGTATATCAACTATCTGGTGTCCACGACACAAGCCTCGTTGCTTAGTGTAGATGGCGCTGTGTGTAAAATGTCCAGCGATTTTTTATTTTATTTTACTCTAATATACCTTTTTTATTTTCAATTTCATTGCTTAAGCATTAGGTTCAAGGTTGATGTGGAAAATTTGACAGTTCGGTTAGTTTGATGTGCTGGTGTCTGAACATAGCCAGTACCTTATCCAAACTCCTGGCCTACATGTCAATGACTTCTTAGAATCGAATTATAAAACTATATTTAATATTAAAACATCGGACTATAAAAAGAAAAACAAGCCTACCAGCATCGAGTACAAGGTCAAACAAATACCATTCCCAAAGGACACCCTTAAACAAGGTCTTCCCTATTTCTTCGGAACTTTTTAAAAGTTCACATAATTTAAATAAAATACCGATCACTACACCCACGTCCTACAAAAAATACATTTGTAGTTAATAAAAATAATTTTAATCTAATAAAAATATTAGTCTTACTTAATAGAAAAAATATCGATGGCGATGTTTATCTTGTCGCGACCCACACTAATAACACGTCTGGGTCATCAGTAACTATGGTGTTATTCCAAAGTGATTGATACAAATGTCATTTACTAGCGTCTTGTGTCTGGAAAATCCATATATACTGGTTGCTGGCTAGCTAATCGCTTTGTGATCTAAAAATAATTCGTAGACGCACGTTGGAATTTGTTTTAGTAACATCAATTCAATATTTGTTTTCTCAGTAACAGACTTTTTTTTTTTTTTTCGTATGGGATATCATCAAAAGACTTCTCCCGCTCTGGGCGGAGCAGGAGGGACTGTCAGACTTTGACTGACTAAAACCCATCCATGTTCCTTCATCGCCCTTTGTGTTCCGGGGCCACGGTATCTCTTTCGAACAGTCCTGCAACCCCGGCAGGCATCGGTCCTTACGGACCCCTTTCTTTTTGCTGACTCTCTCTGAGGTGCGCGTGGAACACGAACACGCCGACGGCACGGCCTGTCGTCATGAGACGGACGGACGGCGAGCTAGCCCATAGCCCACCGTGTCCTCCGGTAGATCCTCGCAGTGGAAACACCCGGGCCCTACCCCCCCACCCTAATACTTTTTTTAAGTTACTCCATATAAAATAATCTATCTATCAGTAAAAGTCCCGTCAAAATCGGTCCAGCCGTTTCAGAGATTAGCCGGAACAAACAGACAGACTGACGGACTGACAGACACAAAAAAAATAAAATAAAAAGTTATTTCTTAAACGTACCGTTTATACGCATTCAGTAAAATGCTGTTATTTTGAAATTAAAAACAGTCACTTTAATTTTATTTATTTGTCTGCTGCATATTATTGTATGTTTATTAAGAATAGAGAACTATGAAACTCGTGTAGTGTTATTTTAATACGTCCTGAAACACACACGTTCACTTATTAAAAGACTATTCAAAGCAAAAACAGCTATGCTGTAACGGTCTGACCATTAAATACATTTAGTTCTAAGCCCGCAATTATAACAACACGAAACTGCGCAGTGTGCATAAATACTAAACCACCTAAATTCGGGCACTGCGAGTGACTAACGCGTTCATGTGGACTCTAAAACAAACAGCACCATAACTGCATAATACATCCACGGTAGCTTTGGTCCCGAAACACGGACGGTACGTTCATGTTCACACAACTCCTTGAAAGTCTTGAGCACCCACTTGGGAACCACCCCAAGAATATTTCGAGAACTGCAATACCTTTGAAAGAATTTCCGCATAATAAAATAACTTCGTACCGCAACCCCTGGGGAAGCGACGCAATTATCCACATTAAAGATTCAACCATTTTGCATAATCTTCTACTCCATGATGTGGAAAAATTGGGCAATATATAATTTAATTAGGTTTTGCTATAAAGTGAGGACACGATAATCTTAACGATTCCACTTCTTACGTTTTATGTTAGGAATATGATGTGAAAGGCAAACTTGTTTGAATCCTTAGTAATATTATACATGCGTAAGAAAGTTTGTTTGTAACCTTTTCACGCCTAAACCACTGAACCGATTATTCTTAAATTTTGTCAGGTGTACAGAATCGGACATAGGGCACCTTTTATCCCGAAAAAAAGTGCTGTTCCCGAGGAAAACAACAATAACTTTCTTATGATAATAGGTGGCGCCACATGTCTTTCGAATAAAGAAAGAAAGAAAAAGTATTTATTAGCCCGCACGGGACATAACACACAAATAAAAATGGTTAAACTAACACTACAACTAATAAAAATTAGACAAAGAAAAAAAATAAAAAAAATAAGTGAAATGAAATTTGTCCTGTACTAGGCCAAAAGGCCCCTATCTCAGCATGGTGCTGAACATTAAAAAAACTTCCCAGCGCTGGTATTCTGATAGGGCCCAGAGAAAAAAATCATGGGCGAATCATGATTGAATGAGAGGTTTTCTTTTTGAGGTATTAAAAAAAACTTACGTTTCCAAGAACTCTATAGATGGCGTTGAACTGACTACGATAGTTGGTGCCAAAGCCAAAACGCTTGGAATAAAAACATTGCGTCACGTCACATACGCTCGTTGACTGACACTCTCGTTTGCTTAACCTTCCGAATATAACCTAGTTTTCTCGCGCTTTGTTAAAATTAGTTTTTTTAGGTTCCGTTCCTTGCATTAACGTACTAAGTTCAGCGCCATCTATCCAGCAACTAGGGAAAAGCTAAAAAGAAAATCCCTCATTATATTAATACAATCAGAGTACAACCCGAATTGATTGTAAAATTCTAAATTAACGCGAGCGAAGTCCAAAGCAAAGCTAGTGTTTAATAAAAAATATTAACGATGGTCTCAGATTCTAACATAATGGAGGTATTGTTACTATTAATATCTAGTCGGTTATCAAAAACAAGTTGCTGAAGTAGAACAGTTTCAGTATTCCTCGAACTTTTTAACAGGTGTATCAAATAAGTCATGAAACTCTTTTATGATCATTAAAGTTCACTTAACCACTTATGCGAGCAGACTACTACATAATATAAGCTTTGTGGTTTAATTATCTCTTTCTTTATAAAGATTTTCATGCATCGGGAAACTAATAATAAAAGCTTATTCAGAAAGCGTTACTACACACGGCACGACACGGCTCGTATTGTTAGGAGGATCCTCTCTCTGGAGCCCTGACCGCGCAGCCCTGTTCCCAGTACATGTGGGCTATTTTTTTTTCCTTTTTTTTATGTTTTTTTTTGTTAGCCTGTTTGAGTGTCCCACTGCTGGGCAAAGGCCTTCCCTTTCTCCTTTCAAACTTATCTGTCGTGTGCGACATCTGATCATGTTCGCCCCGCAAAAAATAATATTTAAAAATGTAAATAAAATAAATCAAGAAAATAGAGGTTTTCTTTCGTCATAAAACAAATGCTTACGCTTCCATGAGACAGTGACAGATGTCCAAAAGCGGTATCAAAGTGACCACTATGTTAAAACGTAAGATTGGACGAGGGCAGTCCCCCGCGGTTTTCTCCGACAGCCATGGGGACGAAATGGGTGATTCATAGTCTTTACGGCAAGCAATACATTCCACACACACACACACACACACACACAAGATCCCCACATAAGATATACAATGGCACACATACAACATCACACACACATAGGGAATATTTTAGTACAAAACTTAGCATAATACTAATAAAGAGAGCTTATAAAACAGCAGCACCTGAAAAATTCCACATTATTTCACCTTTACTATCATTTCTACCTCGCCACAAAACAAAAAATATAAGACTGCTTATTTTACCGGCAGCTGAACAATATTTCTTTAATTAAAATTTTGACAAAACCATTTAATAACTAATGGGCTGACCTACATTTCGGTCTTGTTATAATGTATTATTCTTCAATTTTTAAAGCTTTTAGGGCTTCATGAAATACAATAAAGACTAGCTTTTGCGCCAAAGTTTAGTTCTCCTATTGTTGTCCTAAGAAAACAACTAGGAATTGGTTAGTAACTTACAGCGGAAAGTGAAATGCCCGTAGTTTCGCCTCAAAGAACATTATTCAATTACAATAATACAGGTATAAAGAGAATCAACTGAACATTTCACAGAATTTCAGAATGGACTGCTCAAAGCGGATTTTAATAATTATTTAATTTTTCTTCGTAGTTATATAATTTCGTTACAGAAAGTGAATTTGAAAC
Source organism: Xestia sexstrigata (assembly GCA_941918905.2). NCBI lineage: Eukaryota > Metazoa > Arthropoda > Insecta > Lepidoptera > Noctuidae > Xestia > Xestia sexstrigata. Next base: position 16,121,133 of record OW799211.2, on the reverse strand, counting down.
AAAAGCTCGCGAGAGATAACTGCGGGTATCCAAATTTCTTTATCAAAATTGTACCGAATTTATTTTGGTTGCGTTTCTCCGACTTTAAATCCTTCTGTCTCGTTGGTCTGCGCGACTGCTAAACAGGAGATCCTAGCTTCGATCCCCGGGTCGGGTTAAATGTTATTGGGTTTTTCCATCAGGAATTTCTCAGTAGTAGCCACGGAGTCAGGATTCATGCCCGGTTAATGGCAAAAGGCTCGCTCCCTAATTACATAAGAGTTAAAAAACATAGCTGGCGAAATGTGGGTGTACTATTAGGTACACCTCTGCCTAGCCCTTCGGTTATTAAAGGCGTGATTTTTATGTTATGAATCCTTCAAATGCTACCGTAGGCTAAGTTCTGGCTCAAATAACAACTTGTAGAGTTACGAAACATCTTTGGAATCCTCGCTTTAAGGGGCTGACAACACCTAATTTGTTGAAATTAATGTTATTTAAGCAGTTTTTTAAGAAAAACTATTTGTTTTAGCACATCAAAACAATATATGTTAATATTCATCATATTTCAAAGACCTTGGACGGACTCGATACATAGTTGGACGAAATCGGCTCGATAGAAAATAATAGCAAAGATTCTTCTTAAAACCATCATTAACGGTTCTATGTCTTTATTTTTTTGACGTATGGGTCTGCAATTAAAAACATGAAGTCAATATATTCATTCCTAAACCACAAATTTCACAAATAATCCACACTTTTTATTATTTCATAATTTATTAATTAGGTATTTTCTTCTAAAACCTGGCCGCCCAGTAATAGTGACGTCTTGTTTACTCCCATACAAATAGACACTGTGCGCGATTTTGATGTTGACAGCGCCTTAACGCTATTTCATGCTTGTCTCGAATCAGAAATCTAACACGTAGCCCTGACCTCAGAAGGTTTGGCTAGCAATTTGGGTCGTCTGTCTATTCTGGGGGTAGTATAGCTAAAAAACTAGTACGTGTTACTTTTTTCAGTATTTATTTGACCTGATTTAATCAAACGAAAAAACTAAACAACTACCTACAAACATGTAAAGAGTTAAAACAACAAAGTATTCTAACAACAATCTAAAATTAGTAAAACTTTAATAGTTTCTTTTAAAGAGGAAATATAAGTTTAATATTTACTAATACAAAATAATAAAGCGGTAAATAAAACCAATGTTATACCAAAACTAATTTATGTAACGCCATATAAATACCCGATTTTTATTACCAGACCTCAAAATTAGTTTCCAAAACTAGTGATTCATAAGACCAAAGACTGCCATCTTACTAATAGAACTATCTGTGAGCTGGCACGCGTTCAAAACATATTCCTGGCTCTTGTAGACAATGGCGAAACTTTGCCACACTTCGACTTACATTGACGGGTTAATATATTGATAGATCGGTTCAGATTACCCGGATAGTTCAATAGACTGTTAAGAAGTGTGTATAAACTTTGCTTGTATGTTTGTTACTTTTTACGCTTTAGCGGCTGAACAGATTTTGATGACATTTGACACACAAGTAAACCATAACGTATGTTATCACATAAGACACTTTTTGTCCTGGTAGTACGTTAATTTCGACTTGCAAGCGGGCGATGCCGCGGCTAAGAAAGTTAAAAACCCACTCGACAGATTGATTAGAGAATTATACCATAGAAAATTAAAACATTAATCGTTTATAACCCCATGAATTTTGTAGTGCCTGGTCTTAATAACCTGCAAAACAAATCGACCCTGCAGACAGACAGAATAGCAACAGAAACGAAATAATGGCGAATTACAGAACGTCTGGGCTATCATATTATAAATCTACTAGAATAAATTATAAACAATATTGATATAGTATATTGCTAAATTGTAGACATATCGTAATATGTCTACAATTTTATCCTCTAAGTATTGTTACTAATCATTGTAAGTTATAATTATAAATGGTTATTTATTATTAACTGCATAAATATAATGTGATATAATGTACCTTAAACAGGGTTCATGATATTATTCTTTGAAAAGCCTTTTGTTACACCTATACAATGTGGAACGCAAATAAATTTTAGTATGAATCACAAATAAGGATATTGCAGATGACCCTATTCCTAATTGAGTTTTTTTAAACTATCATTCACCGAAAGACAGTGAATGACCGCAAAATCAAACAAAATCTCCAAATCACTACTATACTACGTATAATCAAACAATAGTAATTCACTACCGAACACAATCATAGTCCACCGCCAGACATAAACCTCACTCAAACAAAGAGATATCAAAATACACCGTCAACTGAATATCAGTAAACAACGTATGTACTACGTCATAAATCATTTCTTAGTCCAGGTATTAACCTAAATACGTTCATACGTATAACCTCCGCCCCCTGAAACTAATGATGACATATGACAACTATTCGGAGAACCTCTCTGAGGTGTAAGGTATTAAATATGTTGCTCAAACCATCAAAGGTTCTAACATAAATACTGTGTACTTACGCCTAAAACTCTCTATCAAGGCAACAAATCCTTGCTAATTGCCCGCGAGTCTACATCAAACAAGGTAATACATTTCCCAAGAAACAAAGTAAATCTTAAGAAAACCATTAGGAAATATTTATTTTATAATTCTCCGGAATTTCTGTACAAACAACCTTTGGCGTTATTTAAGCGGAAAACAATTAAGTAATTAGAAGAGATTTTAATTTGGGTGTGTTAATTATTATTATTTTGTTAAACGTTTCTTTATTTTTCTAATTTACCTTTTACATTTTCAAAATATCAATATATAAAAAAAAATACGTATGTTTTTATACAGGAGGATCATGAGAAAACCAAGATATAGTACCAAAAATTCTGAAAAATTTATTACCCACTAAACTATAGAAGACACGTGTGTTGGATTATAGCCCGTTCACTCTTACAGAGAGGAGAAGGCCTGTGTCCAGCAGTGGGAACATTATAAGCCATCTATCTGCCAACCCTCCCAACTATGTCGAGGTCAGCTTCCAGGCTCACCGCATGCTGCAGGATACCAGTATTTTACGTAGAGTGACTGCGTATCTGACCTCCACAACCCAGTTAGAACATTATAAGCGAAGGTACTTATTATTTTTATTTGGCTTAGATTTAGTATTCCAGGTGCCTATATTGTTTTAGTTTAAGCTCCTCAGTTATTAAGACCTAGTTATTGAAGATCTTATAAGTATGAAGAATAAAAGATTTTAATCATTTCAATAGTTAAGTGCTCATAATTAGTACCTTACATAGATATGTTTTTCTCAAAAAATGAATAGTCCCGAAATAATATCTGAGATTTTATCGTTGAAACACTTTTTCTAAGAAATTAACCATAAACAGATAGGTACTATAGATATGAAATTCCATTGAAAAAATCAATATTCTAACTAAAATATACTTAAAGAATTGAATATTAATACAAATCTTTATCAAAATCCTAGTTACTTACTTACGTTTCCAATAGACACAGTAAATTAAGGTGAACATTGTAATAATACTTTTAATTCTTTCTTCACCTTAAAATTAAAATTAAAGCTAACTAAAATCTTTCAGCTAAAACAGAATTTAATAAATAATTATAACTATGATGGAAATGATTATTCCATGTACTTAATTATTTTTGTTAATCAATACACTAATAAATATTGTTCTGAAAAATTTCGGAATATTTACAGTTAAATGGTACAAAATTAATTTGCCGCATCACTCAAAAAAAATTGAGAGATCTGTATGCTTTATTTAGCTTTTTGTTTATTTGGTAATAAATTGTTTGCTAAAAATAATACAAATAAATATCGACTTACCTTGCGTTATCAATAGAAATATAAATATTCTAATCGCAATCCTTAAGTTAAACATTTTTACAAACTATATCGAATTTAATTTCTATAACAATTATTATCAACTATCACTTTATATACATTTAAATAATATGATACACTTTTTATATTAATTTACTATTACTATTATTTTTTATGTAGCACTGCACTGTTCGTAGCGTATTTATTCATTGCGTATTTTCGTAGCGCGTAGCGTCGTAGCGGTACGCGTAGCAAGCGTGCGCTATCGGCGGGTCTACGAGAAGACTGGCCATTATACAGGGCGCGCTTAAGCGCCAGGGGCTCTCGCGGGTTGATGAACGAGGTTACTCATCTGTTTGTTCTTTTCAAATGGAATCTCTAACGGGGCTCTTTTCACAGCCGCCCAAGAGGGTAGCATGTTCCATTTCGGAAGTACTCTTTAGGAAGTAGCCGTTGATTACTGTTTTAATACTCTTTAAATGTTTTAGATTAGTACGTTTGTTGAATTGTTTTTTTTTGTGTGAGTAGATAAAAATATTTTTTTTCTAATGCGTACTTCAAAGCCTTTTCATAGCTTTACATGACTGCTCACTCGACAAAAACTATTAAAAAATTTCGAAGACCATTTGTTTTATTGAGGAAAAAAACAGTCTAGCTAGTTAATTGCCCCAAAATGTTGGCATCAATTTTATTTTCTGTTGGGTTATATCTCTGTTGGTTTGTTTTGGTGTGTTCCCGGCCACCACCGGTCTCGTTTATAAGACACACGACTCATAAAACGTTATTGGTTCCTTTATTTATTTAGTAGCTATCGTCTGCCACTGCTCTTTGTATTTCGGAACAAAGACGTATATTAAAATCGGGACAGATATCAACATAGTATGCTTATAGATAGGTTTTATAAAAGATTTTAGGCTGACTAAAAGTTTCTGCCATTTCGAAAGGGTTATAGGAGTAAGTTTCCTCCCATCATGGGAGATGTCCAGCAGTGGACGTTATGGGCTGTTGTAGTAGTAGTGTAGTGTAGTATAGGAGTAAATTTATGTACTGAAGTGAAAAACTGTGTCAATAGATTTTCAAAAATAGATAGAAAGGACAAACCTGATGTAATTTACAGCATCCATACTAACTTAATTTTATAAATGCGAAAGTAACTCTGAGTGTTTGTTTGTTACCTTTTCACGACTAAACGGCTGATCGGATCGTAATCAAATGTGGCAAAGAGATAGATTATATCTTGGAAAAAGACACGCTATTTTTTCTCTTACATACACATCAAAATTGCCACGCGAGCAAAGTCGCGGACAACAGCTAGTTCAAAATAAGTAACTTTATCTATTCTATTTTGTCTTTTGACTTCAATGTTATTATTTTTTCTTTAAGAGAGTGTAGTTATGTTAAGTATTATTGGAACTATTTGTTTTCTTAGTTGTATATCTAATTACTTTTTTTAGTTGTATGTCTAATTACTTTTCTTTTTCTCATAGCAGGAAGGTTTACTTTTGTGTGCATTGCTTTAGTATTTAATGTTAGTATAATACCACCTTAAATAATTTGTACAATTCGTTACTTTTCATTTCAATGTAATAATTTTTTTCAAAGTGTAGTTCTATTAAGTATTGTTGGAACTATTTGTTTTCTTAGTTATAAGTTTATTTACTTTTTAGCAGGAAGGTTTATTTTTGTGTACATACATCGCTTTAATATTTACGATAAGTTAGAAAGAAAGAAATAATACCGAACAGTAATTGTGATTTTTCTTAGTAGTTCTTTTGAGTGCTAACTGTACTTGTCGAAGAAAAAGTTTACCAAATGGGATTCAATGTATTAAGATCAAAATAGTTACGAAATAGGACTTTTGTGATTCTATTTTGTTTAGTTGTCGAAATGGGAAAGTTACGAGATGGGCCGGAGCCGAATTATAGCCTATACAGTATTGTAATTACATAATCAACAAAAACGTAAACTACGGGCTTTTATTCAGGAAAAAATAAAACAATTTATAAGTATTAAAATATGCTAGAAATTGCTTATATTTGATACCAATTCCCCACCCGGGAATTCAGTTTCCATACGTTGGAAACTTTTACGGTATTACAATGAAACAAAGACCAAGTTAGCTCTAGGGTTATTATCTGCTACCTATGTAAATTTTATTGCAGTAACTTCAGGAATCCGTTTTACCCGTCCATGTACAGAGTCAGACAAGAATAATTCACCGGGATATAAGTAGAGTACCAAAGGATAATGTTGAAAAAAATAAAGATATCATAAACATAACATAACATCACGCCTGTAATCCCTGAAATATTAGGCAGAGGTGTAAAAAGTACACCCCGCCAGTTATCTTTCAAGCCCCATGTAACAGGGGGCGAGCCTATTGCCATCAACCGGGCACAAATCCAGACTCTGTGGCTGCTACTGAGAAATTCCTGTTGGAAAAACCCAAGAACACTCACGCCCGAACTGGGAATCGAACCCTAGACCAACGAGGCAGTCATAAAGAAAATAATATGCAAATATCAATATTATTACCTATTGAATTTAAAACTAAATCATCATCATCATCATCAGCCTATTAATGTTCCCACTGCTGGGACACAGGCCTCCTCTCTATGAGATGGATAGGGCTATAATCCACCACGCGGGCCCAGTGCGGATTGGTAGATGTCACATGTCTTCGAATTTTTGGTTCTAGGACACGCCGGTTTCCTCACGATGTTTTTCTTCACCGTTTTGAGAGCAGTGGTGATGAAATAAATTACACAAAGTAATGCGCCTGCCTGGGTTCGAATCCACGACTTACTGATCGTAAGTCGGGGCCGCCACCACTGGGCCACTACTGCTCCCCAACTAAATCATATAGAATATAAACTCATGAATAAGTCAATCAAACCATCATTACGCTAAGCGAAAATTAACTAGCATTTTATTAACATTCATGTCTGATCATCTAATTCTAGCAGTGGACCAACTCTTTTATAATCCCTGAACTAGGTATTAATTAAAACACGCCTATGTCTAGAAAAGCTCAAAAATCGTGCCAAAACCCATCAGATTTTCAGGAAAGAAATGATTAAACCCGTGGGAATTAGAAAAGTGTAATCTAGTTTTCATTTCGGTTACATTTTCATTGCAAATTGTAGAGGTTATGAAACTTATGTTTACTCGAATCAGTTGATAACAATGAATGAATGAAATGAAACCTTTACTACAAAACTTTATTTATTTATTTATTAATATAGATTTACCAATAGCTTCTGTGTACAGCATTTAGGTGTACATATGTTTTACAGTCTTGGACTTACACAGTCGCCAATTACAGGTTAACCAGCATTCCCAAAAATAAGTTAAGTAAAAACTTTGATAAACTTAAGTTTAGGCTTTTCGATGCAGTCTAATATATCACTTTTCCTGTTTGGAACAAAACCTGGGTTGGAACAGTCAGTTTAAAAAAACAACAAAATAACCATTCAGACAAGTCCATTTTTAACAATTGACAGAGTGGAGGAATTGCATAGACGAGGTTTATTTGATCGAAACGATGTGTGAGGGATGATATGGCTAGAAAGGAGGTGACTGCTGAGATGACGAGTAATAGAGAAGTATATACTCGTAAGAAGAAGACATGCTGCGCCGACCACAATAAATTTGAATAAGGTCATGATGATGAGACGTGGTTTATTTGATATACATCTATTTTATATATATCTATTTGATATACATATATTTGATATTTATAAACAACTAAGGTGATTCTCACAGGACACCGCTCGTCCGTGCGTACGTAATCTGTTGATAGCTTGATGCCACACGACGACCAAGCGGACGAGCGGCGCTCACCGCCTCACCACGCAGCGCACCGCTGCACGCACTGCCAATCATTTACTTTGGCGCCTCCACCCGACCGCGCGGACGAGCCTTGTCGGGTGAGTATCGCCAAAACTGCAGAAACGACGTTAGTATCATTAGAATATCTGTATCTGTATCTGTATAGGCTATCAATTGAAATTATTGGAAACATACTTACTCCCTTTGACATGAATAGTTCTGTGGGTGCTTCAAAGACAAGAAAAGAAATATTAACCAAGATCCCACCAACATATAGCATGAATGCACCCTTTCTGTGAAAACGTTATTGACTATCGGATGAATGTCGAATGCACGAATGATATTTCATCAGTAGAATTCGAAGGCTTCATGTTTCCTAGAAATTGTCAGTTTGTGTGTTTGTTGTACTTTGATATGACTTCATGCCATTCTATATGAATAGAGAGAGATTTGAATCCTGTAGGTTCCAAAGGTAAAGCTGATGTGACTCTTTGGTTCCAAAATAAATTGATAAAGTGAAGAGAAAAGCGGGGAAAGGAAATTCTTGAAATTTTCGAAAACCTCAAAGGATTAATAGACACACTCTATTTATTTGATAGATGTAGAAAACACTTGTCAGTTTAAACTGGCTGGTGTTGTTGCAGCTGCATGAAGTCTTTTACTTGTTTTTATGTAACATAATAATTATATCACACTAAACTTAAATTTTAAGCAGAAAATTCAGAAAATATACATAATTATAAATACCTGGTGTCAGGACAGGTGGCCTACCAAGCAGGATCGTTTTAATCTTGTTCCAGTGTGGGAAAGAGATGGCGCTAGACGTCCTCTATAGCTCCGTCTCTTACCTACACTGGAACAATTAAGACGTCATGGTAGGCCACCAGTAGCCTAAAATGATTGTTGTAATGTAATTATTATGTTACGATGTCAATTATATAAGTATGTCGTGCGATATTGATATGACGTCAATTTCGATTTGACGTCAATCAAAATTCAAGCTGAATATTCATAAGAAAATTGCGAATGAAAATATATATTTGCACCAAATTCCAATGTAGGTACGATGTCTAACTAAATCGTGGGATTGTGAATCAGAAGGCACAGCTTATCCAAATCCGTTGCCGTGGAGACATCTAAGCTTTGTTTTCATTCGTAAGCCAAGACAAAAACAGTGGAGAAATGAAAACCATAGCAATAATCATTCTTTATTAATACAATGCTAATGGAAGTGCTTCAATATTTTACGATCAGAGGGCAATGTCCGCAGCGTCGAGATAGTCGGATGATATAATCAAACTGTGACGAAGGGAGAGGGACAGACAGGATGCTAGGGGATGGAGATGCATTTACACAATAAAATAATAAAAGAAGAAAGTCGTATTTTATTTTTGATCCCCCAATAAGATGTTTGGGATGTTTCGTGTTATTGAGTCATGCTTAACAATCAATAAACTTCAACGACTACACTTACTCATCATCATCTGCCTAGCCTTTTCCCAAGTTTTATTGGGGTCGGCTTCCAGTCTAACCGGATGCAGCTAAATACCAGTATTTTACATGGAGCGACTGCCTATCTGACCTCCACAACCCAGCTAGTACTGGGTAATACGATACCCCATGGTAAGACTGGTAGTCAGACTTTTTGGGCCACTGACTACCTGTAACGACTGTCAAAGATCACAAATGACAGCCGGGACCAACTGCTTAACGTGCTTTCCGAGGCACGAAGGAAATTCGATATGTAATGGGTGGTCACCCATCCACAGACCAACCTAGGCAAGCACAGCTTAACCTAAAGATCGACCCGAGCGGCTGTTATTATTTAGCCACGAGCTCACACCGACAACCGGTACCGGTACCGGTATTGTATTTAGCAACGACTACACTTACTATACTTGTTTAAATAACGACAAGTTTAACACTGAATATACATACAATAATTGTGTGTTAAATATTGATTATTTATAAAGTACTACATTCTACCTATTAAAGTATGTACTTTTGAATCTCGTAAGCATGGAATTATATGGCTTTCATCTTAACAAATAATGAAGCTAAAGCATATTATTCTAGCCTAGTTCTAATAATTCTAGCTTAAAATAAAACAAGATCCCATATTTGGTTCTATTTTAATCTAGGTACCCGTATCAATGAAGATATATATACCCTTATCTTGTACTAAAGAAGAGATCTTTTAGACGGTCTAGCTTTCATGAAATCATAATGAACCCGCAGTCCTGTCCATTCACTCACTGTAAATTTATCACAAGTTTTCGAGAAATAAGCGTACCAAATTTTTACAAAGTATTGTAACTATGCTTGGGTTTACGTCAAGAAAGGGTTCTACGGAATTTCACCCCTCACGGAGCCAAGCGATGGGGTAAGAGTTTGTATCCTACCTATGAACATAGTTGCGGGCGACCGTTTTGTAGTTTTACTTTGCCTCAGCCACTGAACGTTGCAATCGCCTTTTATTTCTTCTATCGTGTGGACAGAAGCTCTATGGGAAAAGCTTATGCCGATCTTAGTCATTGGGCACAATTTCAGACTACGTGGCTGTTACTGAGAGATTTCTGATAGAAAATCCCAATATCACTTTGCCCGAGCCGGCAAAGTGATATGCCGGCGGTTTTTATTCTACCAACAGAATGTCGGAATCACTTTTATATGTCATATTTTAAAAAGCTAGATGGAGTCGCCATTTGCCGTCTGGCTACTCAGAGAACTAATGGCGAGACCAACTCAGGGGTCTCTAATAAAGTCCAGACAATTAAAAAAAAAAATCTAAGGAAAAGAAACCTGTCCCAGCAGATGGCACATTTAATTGCAACTCTTCATTTTGGTTCCGGCAGAACAAACGTAATCAAATCCGCCATTAGCAATTCAAATTTAGGTCCAAAAAAATCGGAAGCGTTACACCAAGTGTAAATTACAGCCAAAGACGAATACGAAGATACTGTGGTCATAAATCAAAACTTGGCTTTAAGGCCAGCACGTTTCTTTGGCAACCATGGTCGGCATTTTCATTGTAATGTCGGAGTGAAAAACAATATTATGTGGAGTACAATGGCTTCCAGGCAGTTGTAGGCAAGGGGCCAGCAACCTAGTTGTCTGAACTATGAACTATGGTGGGTTCACAATGCGTTATTATTACGCAAGATGTTGCGTAGAAAGTATTGCGTTTGCATATAAAATGCTTAGTTTTATGATGGTCTTGTTTTATAATAGAAGTGTTTTTGGATGCCTTCTTGTGTTTATTCATATCTGTTAGGTAATTGTATCTTACTTACATTTTTATTCATAAAGATCTTCTTTGTCGTGTAAATAATTCTTCTACTCTTAACTCTGCTATACATCAACAACATTAGGAGTGACTTTGGACAAGTCCCTCATAGTGCAGGTGTAGTTACATAATGAACAGGTCAGGAGGTGGAACAGCGTTTGTGATGTGGCGTCGCAGACACACTTTGTTTCATCGAAATTCAACTAAACGGCTAAGTTAGGTACCAAAAGATTTATGATCTTCATAAGCATTGTTAAGCAATGAACAAAAGATTACGTACCTACCTACCTACACAACAATAATACTAAAATCATGTTAAACTTTAACCATCTAGGCCGCAGACAAGGACGCCTGTATCTCTCCTTTCAAATCCATTTAATAAACCATTGTATTCCTCAATTACGCGAGATAAAACCACTACATTAACAATTCACACCATTTTATTTTAAACCGTATTGTTCTGTACCGCAGACATATTGCCGAGTGCTGTGATTTTTACGACAGTGGTTTTATAATTATTTCGTTCATTACATTGTTTGCACTGTGATGCATACCGCTGGACTACCACAACGTATTACGATACTTTTTGATGCATTTTATTTAAATTGACGGCTCTTTAGTACAGTTTCATGGGCTTTTCCATCATAAATATACCAGCCCATAGTTAGTACGACATTGTGTCCAGTTGATGACAATAAATAAATATATATAAATATAGCTGGACAATACACACAGCGCCATCTAGTGCCACACTAAGCAACGAGGCTTGTGTCGTGGACACCAGATGGTTGATATACTACATAGATACTTTTTGTTTGTAAATACATACTTATTATACATATAAACATCCATGACTCGGAAACAAATGTCCATGCTCATCACACAAACATTTGCTCCTACCGGGATTCGAACCCGGGACCCTAAGAACGTAAGGCAGCCTTACTACCGCTGCGCCATTCGGGTCGTCAAATATAAATAGCCCTCTACTTACATACAACAAAGTCATAACTGGCAAAAAGTGTACTGACCACCTTCATTCTCTGTCTATTCCTTCAGAGAATACAGGCTTTGTGTTATAGGTATGTCTTATGTTTTGTCTTCTAGGTACCACAATGCCAACAAAGATCACGGCTGTGGCGTACAAAAGACATAAATCTTTCTCGCTCATCTCTATACAGGCGTCTCTTTCTTTTCTAAAAGCTCAGAGTTCTGTAGAAAACTTTGTTTATAGATAAAGCAGTGCGCAGCAGTTTTCCTAAACCCACAAGGGAAAAGAACTTTCTCCGATTCATTCCTGCTTGTTTCGTAACGACAATCCTGTTGGTTTGCTTGTCTTGCTTAAACATGTTAATTTACTGTGTTATAAAGCAACTTTTACGTCTTAGGTAGATTGTTGGCACCCTTTACAGAAAATTGACAGACTATCTAACGGACAGTCTTGCAATTGCGTATGAGTTCTCTATGGAAGTCGGTCTTGCATGAGAATTTTAAAACTTGAATGTATAACCTATCGTCTATGGCCGATTTCATGCAGACAAAGCAAAAATTATTAGTTAGCAAATATTAAAAGTTCAGCTTTCTTCAAAATGTTTACTTCAACAGCCTTATCAATAGACAGCAGAAATCTTTATCATGCATCGAGGAAGACAAGATAAATCTTATTCTCACTATTGAAGACTAATCAACTTGCATAGGTTCCTATTAATACGGAAACTGTTTTACATGTCATTTCCATTAGAGATAAATCCAGTCACATTGCACTGCTCGTTCTCAGTCGTGAGCCACGAGGGAACAACCACAAACACACTGGCGTAGTGGTGTTAATTGTTCAACCATAACCACTTAGTGCGTTCAACATTAATGTGTGACAACCCTACACGGTCCAATGTTCAGCGATCTGTAATTATTAGCTAGCTTTAATAGCCAGGGGTGGCCCATTGTCAGGGCGTACATGCATTCTCAATTGTTAGGGATGGCGGGTGTATCGCGAGTCTCATTAATTAAAGTTACCCTTATTATGACAATGTGAAAGTTTGGAATTTCGTGCGATATGCGAAAATTAGGTAGTTGTTGTGTTTATGGGTGTTAAAGTTTTGGTAATTATTAGACAAAAATATATTTGTAGCGGAAATTAAACTTGTTTTCACAGCTGTGCGTAGTTGTGATTACCACTTAAAATGAGTATTTCGCAAAACAAACATTTGGGTGAACCGTTAATAATAGTTACCAGGAATGTGTTAAAACTAAAGTACATAATAATATACCGAAATAACAATGAAAAATCTGCTAGTAATTTTATTATCACTATCAAAATAAGTAGGTACAACGTATTAACCTTTTTTTTTTTTTCGGATGGGAAATCATCAAATGACTTCTCCCGCTCTGGGCGGAGCAGGAGGGAGTTTCAGACTTTTACTGACTAAAACCCATCCATGTACCTTCATCGCCCTTTCTGTTCCGGGGCCTTTTTCGAACAGTCCCGCAACCCCGGCAGGCATCGGTCGTTGCGAACCCTTTCCTTTTTGCTGACTCTCTTTGAGGCGCGCGTGAAACACGAACGCGACGTCGACACGACTTGTCGTCATGAGACGGACGGACGGCGAGCTAGCCCATAGCCCACCGTCCACAGACCCGCGCCTACGGTGGCCGGGGGCCACGTGGTGGCCCCCGACGCCCGGGGCGTCTCCCGCGACAACGTATTAACTAAAATGTAACTAGATGATATGGCTAGAAAGGAGGTGACTGCTGAGATAACGAGAAATAGAGAAGTATGGAAGAAGAAGACATGATACGGCGACCCCAAAAAAATTGGGAAAAGGGTAGAAGAATGATGATGTTGATGAACCAATATAAAATAGAGGCAAACGACAGAGCTGTCCAGGTCACTACTAGAACAATAGGCTAGTTTCCACCATCAACAAATTGCAAATCTATTTAGTCCGTCAGTTAGATTATTGGAAAACAATGGACACGTATTTTTTGTTTTTGTAAATCAATGAATATTGACAAAGATAAAACGGCTCAAAACTCGGGAGTGGGGGCTCGTGACGTCACAACGCACTAAAAATTTTAGCACGGCGTGACGTATCGAGAATTTTAAAAGCGTCGTATCTTCGTCAATTTTGGTTTAGGTAACAAAAGAAAAAATACGTGTCACATATTTTTTTTGGTAATCTAACTGACGGACTAATTAGATTTTTTCAGGACACAAGCCTATTATTATTAAGTTTATTAGTACATAACAAAAACAACAACACAGTACGTAGCATATGGAAACAGTGGGTTGTACTGCCAATTTTAAAATTATTGTCAGGTTTCCAGTCTTCTAAACTAGGTACGCAGACCTGTATCTTAGGAGTCGGAGATTTTGCGGCTTCAATTTATATAATACAATCGTGACTTTTCTGTTTGTTTAAAACATTTTTTTAACACAGTAAAATGGAGTGAATCATTGTGGTTGTGTATCTAGGGGTGTGTAAATGAGTGTAGTGTGTGGTGAGGTGTGTATGTGAAATCAAAGTGTTTTAATAAGTTTCTTTCAAGGTAGGTTTGATAAAGTTATGATTTTATAGCCAATATATTTTCTGTCTCGTCATAAGTTAAAGATAAAAGCCATTTACATACTTAACTCAGCAACACAATAAGAAAAAGAACAAAAATCTGAAATATCTAAATCAAAACATCTTCCATTTCAAAAACCTCATTTATTCCTCCCAAATCAATTCTCCCTAAAAATACAAAATAATATCATAAAATCAGAAATCTAATTCAGCAAAACAAATTGTTGTACATTCCGTCCCTCAGCATAACCGTGTACCCCTCAAATATTCTTTAGTACATAATAAATTGAATTGTGTCTTCATCGTATTGTATAAAGCGAAGGGCCCGGACCACGTGACTAACGATCCGTTCCTACAAATTATTTCCTTTGCTACAGAATAATTTTAGTTTCTCAGAGGTTTAGAGTTTCATCTTGAAAAGATAAACTGCAAATTTCCGAAGCAAAATAAGTGAGTAGTAAGAGTAAGAGAGTAGTAATTGTTTAAATTATTAACAGTAATATGTTTCACGACCTTATTAGTCGCAACCGGTATGTATATGCATAACCAGATGTATGAACGTGTACGAAGCGAGAGGATTATGTAAGGCTCGAAGCAAAATAAAACAAAAAAGATAGTTAAAAAGTTAGATAGTTAAAAAAACTAAAAAACACGCTTTAGAGAACGTCTTTTTGTTTCTCGTATTCTTCTCAGCCAACACTTTTATTTGATACCCATATCTTAGAGATGCATAAAATAACTAGTCTTCGGATTATTGGATTTAGAATAGCGTCGCTTATCTAACCGTGCATTTTCATCCAAAGTAAACATGTCGGCTTAATCGGAAACCAGGAAGTAGGTCAAAAAATCTAATATTTTTTTACATAGTTATTCCATTATTGTATTGAATTGTGTCTTCACCGTCTTTACATAGTACAAAACAAGGTCGTTCCCGCTGTCTGTACGCTTAGATCTTTTAAACTACGCAACGGATTTGAATGCAGTTTTCAACAATAGATAGACTGATTCAAGAAGAAAGTTTATATGTATATGCTACATTGCACCCGTACGAAGCCGGGGCGGGTCGCTAGTAATGTACAAAGCGTAGGGGCAGGCGCACGTGCCTACGATCCATTCCTACAAATAATTCCCTTTACAATAGTCTGCCCCGAATGAACAGATTAATTTTAGTTAGGCAGTGTTTTAGAATTTCGTCTCAAAGAGATAAACTCGAATTGTACGGCGGTACGGGTTGTTCAAAGCATTACTTTAAGGAACCTGTGTTTTGAGAACAGCTTTGCGGTGATTTTAATTTGATACTGCCTTTGTTTTAAGAGTTATGAAAGAATATTATAAGCTCTACAGATTGTTGTGAGTAAATTCATGTTAGTATTTTAATAAAAGCCTTTTAACGAACTTAAATATCATTAAAGAATTTGACTTTTTCCATCACGAGGAATAAGATGAAAAATTCAAAACATCCTAATGTAGGAAGTCAAGTAGATACCATTTTTAGGTTTTAATGATTTTTTCGAACTTCATAGTAAAACGGAACTTTTCTAGGCATGCAACTGATGTAGAAATTCATGAATGAATCTCCAAGCTTATTTCACTTCATCCAACTTATCTGTACAGGCGGGAAAACACAGAATTAAAATACATGCCAAGTTTGGCACTATCAATGCAAATCAGGCCACCTTAAACTGCACACTTGAAGATGGTCATTCTTTAGTTCTCGATGACGCGCCCACAGTTCGAAAATCAAACAATTTTTTTTTAAACACCTCGAAAGAAAGTTGAAAGTCGATGCCAGTAATTGAGTCAATCGATTGGAAAGTTTTAATATTTAACGACTTCACACTGGCTGCTCGAATTGTGTGTTATTACTGACCATTAAAAACGCCTGGACTCCAATTACTCAAATTAAAAAATATATATTTTTACGGCCACTTGCTGTAAATCTCATTTAATTTATTTTAGGGTTCCGTACCAACGGGAACCTATTGAATTATTTTGATTATTTTTTTACGAATTGGTTGAATTTCTTTGGGAATGTTATTTAATATGACGAATAAACAGACCTTTTTGAAAGATACAAGTAACTAAATTGCGACGATGTATATTTAATTTATCAAACTGTCAAATTTCTTTATTTTTTTTTTATGAACAGGCAGAAAAGTCCCTTTTATTAAATAAATAATTAAAAACTAAGTAATAAATAAACTAACAACAAACTATAAAAGAGCATAGATTTATCAATGATTTGAAAGTAATTCTTACGTTTTTTTAGCTTAAACTTAAGATTATTTCTGATACCGCCGATTGTTTTAACTTCCAGCAGGATCTAGATCGTTTCTCTAACAACTGCTCTTCCAATAAGCTTTACCTTAGTCTTCCAAAGAGTCATGTTATAACATTTACTAAAACAAAAATGTTATTAAGTTCGACTGTCATCTTGCTAATACGCCAATTAGTAAAGTAAGTTTTCTCCGTGATTTTGGTGTTCTGCTAGATTCAAAGCTCCATCTGGATGTTCACATAGAAAAAATTGTAAACAAGACCTTCCAAATAAAATTAAAAGATAACATTATAATAATAATATTACAAGATCATCCAAGAATTTTCGCCGACCTTATACTTTCATGCTATATATATATATATCTTATATTTATATAAATCAATTAATAGGCCACAGTTAGAGTTTGCAGTACCTATTTGGAACCCTTTTTCCATAAAATATAGTGAAAGATTAGAGCTAGTGTAACGGAAATACCTTCGTGCTATGAATTTTAGATGTTATCGGAATAAAATGTCATACCACTTACTTCCTCAAAAGTATGATCTTTTTACCTTAAAGTCAAGACGGATACTTCAGGAAGTTATGACTCTTTACAATGTGTGCCGTAATCATTTTGACTGTCCGAACTTAACTTAAGGAGTCTGTGTTACCTGGTTCCTCGAACAGTTCATGTACGTGAGATACGCACTCGACGTCTATTTGCTACTAGCCTCTGTAAATCCAACGCTGGCTCGCGTTCACCACTTCATCGTTTAGTTGAGACATACAACAATGAGTTCCATTCAATCGACATTCTTTTTCTAAGTAAAAATGCATTTAGGAAGCAAATCCTAGCAACTCTAAAGGACCAGCAATTAGATATTTAATAACGTAATGTTAAATACGCACACAAATTATTTGTTTCTTTTATATGTAAAATCACATACATTTAAAAATCTAGATATTAGTTCCAGGACAATGACCGTTGTATATGTATTGTATTTGTTCTGTGGAGAACGTTGTAGGTAGCATAATTGTTTTAAAATGTAATATTGTGCTACTGTTTGTTTTTCAATAAATAACGAGAGATTTAAATAGCGTTTTATACATTTTTTTTGCGGCATTTGTGTGCCATCTTAGCTTTGTGGCTAGTTTTTGACATTCAGATTTTCTTTGTGCTCTAAGTATATGAACACAGACTAGGTATGCAAAGTAGCTAAGTCATAAAAATATACACCTGCTGACATAAAAACCTTCAGTCGCATCTGGTTAAGCAGGAGGCTGAAAAACATGTATTACGATAAGTAAGAAAATATGAACAACTTACTCGCATTGAGGCTTAGAGCATTGAGGACTTTGGCATTCCCACTTACCATACAATACCTTCAGAAGGTCTGTTCCCCGGGGTTGTGGGACTGTTCGAAAGTGATACCGTGACCCCGGAACACAAAGGGCGATGAAGGAACATGGATAGGTTTTAGTCAGTAAAAGTCTGACACTCCCTCCTGCTCCGCCCAGGGCTTGAGGAGTCATTTGATGATTCCCCATCCAAAAAAAAAAGGTCTGCTCCTATCCTACATACATGTGACGCCATCTATACAACCGCAACTAAACTAAACTGACAAACCCTGCATCGCGATATTAAATGTATACGCGTGATAAACATTTCTAAAAAAATCAACTACCAACATTTGAGCTCTACGGCTGTAGCCCACCAGAGACGACACCCGTCCAATTTCAATGGAGGCTGAAAAACTTTACTATCCGTTCCTTATACCTCTGAACGCACACTTCGCGCACAGCTATTGCAAGCGCACTCGCGTCTGGCATACGGCCCAGAAAGTCTAAGATCGCTATAAGTACTCCTCTACGAGTAGGTGCTTGCGCCTCCTCTAGCTCCTTGTGTAGAGCCGAACTTCTGTAGGTACCTACTTTTCCCTGCCCCACTACGTACGAGTACCCTGAATTTTTATGACTTGTACGTGAAAATAACCAGCTGATTCTTGTTTTTCTTTCATTCCGTATCGCAGAGCAAATGTTTTTTTCTTAAAGGTAGATATTTGAAGAGTAAGAGTTCCTCCAAGGTCGCTCTAAGCTAGTTGTACAAAGTGTAGTGCTTTTTTGTATTTTTATCGTAATTGCTTTTTCGTTGTTTCTTCCCCATTTTAATTTTTTTCTGCGTGAGAAAGTTTTTGCGTTTTATTTTTATGAAACGATATTTTGGGTATGATTTTAAAACAAATTGAATACGATGAGCTTTAATCTCATTGTTTTAATAAACTTTGATGCTAGGGTGCACCTATCATCATTACCCAGTGCCATTTGCTGATGATCTTATAATCCCTTAAGTCAATGTAATTCTGAAGTTTTTAAATAGATTACAAGAGAGTCTTGAGTTTATTTTGGCATAACTAATAAATCATCTAGAGACAATATATTATGTTTGTGAAGTAAACAACACAAAAATGGTCTAGGAACCTACCAACTATTTACAGAATGTCTATTTAATAACCTTTACGTAAATTATTACTGAGGCACAGATTTGAAATACACCCACACGAGATAGGATACACTAAAATAAGCGTATTGTTCCGATCGATCGGTAGTGGGTGTTTGATTAACTTAGATACCTAGAGATAAAGATTAAAAATAAATAATAATTATAACCTTTATTATCTGATTTATTTATTTTGGTACTAACAGACGTCACAAGTTTAAGTGGGCGCGCTCAATCAAAATGGATGCTTGAAAAATATTTCGTAATAAAAAGTTCATGTTCTCTTCTTTATTTAAATAGATCTCTTGACGTCGTCTGTAAAGAAACTGCTTGCAGCATCATGCTTTTATTAAAAGCCTCTTTCAAATCTATTTCAGATTTGAAAGAGGCTTAAAATTAGTACCATTATTACTCTCATGTTACTACTAGGTCCTGGGTTCGATTCCCGGGTCGGGCAAATAGTTATTTTGTCTTTCCATGAGGAATTTCTCAGTAGCAGTCTCGGAGTCTGGATTTGTGCCCGGTTGATGGCAATAGGCTCGCTTATTACATGAGACTTAAACATAACTGGCGAAATATGGAAACTATTAGGCTGTACGCCTGCCCAACTCTTCGGGAATTACAGGCGTCATGTTATATGTACTACTAGGTATAATATGCGTAATCATAAGTCTATGACGTTCCCACAGCTTTCCTCTCTGTGAAAGGAGCTGGGTCATAATCCACCAAGTGGACCCAGTGAGGGTCCAACATAACATGTCCCCGAATTACAGTCAAGTTTGATCGTTAATGCATTTAGTAGTATATATGCATAAAGTATCAGCATTTGCATCTTACAACCCATAATATGAACATACGAAACAAAAAAAATAAAAACAAGAGCTCAGGCGGATTTTTTACGCAACTGCAGATAACCCGAAAGGGGGTTAATGTGTTTACCGAAAGCCGTTTAGACGATCATATGAACGTAATAAGGTACCTCGGATGCAAATGACAGACCTGAATAGTTTCATCCACAGAATGACACTTTACGGAATTAAGTTTAGAAAGTTCTAGCAAAAAGCTTGCTTTTCAGGAGAGCTAAGGAAATTTTGTTTCTTAAAAAAAATTGAATTTAATTAGTTCGTCAGTTAGATTATCAAAAAATATTTGACCCATATTTTTTCTTTTGTTACTTAAACCAAAATTGACGAAGATACGACGCTTTTAAAATTCTCAAAACGTCACGCCGTGGGATAATTTTTAGTGCGTTCTGACATCACGTGCCCCCACTCCCGAGTTTTAATGCGTTTTATCTTTGTTAATATTCATTGATTTACAAAAACCAAAAAAGTACGTGTGCATTATTTTCCAATACTCTAACTGACGGACTAAATAGATTTGCAATTTATTGATGGTGGAAACTAGCCTATTGTCTCGTGTTTCTATTTTAAAGTATATTTCTCACTAGTTATCATCATCATCATCAGCCTATTAATATTCCCACTGCTAAGACACAGGCCTCCTCTCTATGACAGGGAATGGGCTATAATCCACCACGCGGGCCCAGTGCGGATTGGATGATGAGGATTGGTAGATGTCACATGTCTTCGAATTTTTTGGTTCTAGGACATGCTGGCTTCACCGTTTTGAGAGCAGTGGTGATGAAATAAATTATACAAAGTAATGCGCTTGTCTGGGTTCGAACCCACGACTTAATGTTCGTAAGTCGAGGCCACCACCACTGGGCCACCGCTGCAACTCACTAGTAGATTTTCGTAAAACAGCAGCGTAAGTATAATAGAATTTAAGGTTTGACTTAGAAGGGGTCTAAGTCAAACCTTAAATTCTATTTATAATTAGTCTGTAAATAATGTACATCTGCGAGGAGCTCGTGGCTAAAAAATAACAGCCACTGGGTTGGTCCGTAGATGCTTGAGCATACCACACATTACTTGCCGAGTTTCCTCCGTGCCTCGGTAAAAGCTGTTGGTCCTAGCTGTCAATAGTAGATCTTTGACAGTCGTTACAGGTAGTCAGTGGCTCGAAATTCTCAACAAGGGGTATCGTATAACCTATGTAGTACTCACTAGGTTGTGGAGGTCAGATAGGCAGTTGCTCCATGTAAAATTCAGCTGCATCCGGTTAAACTGGAAGCCGAAACCAAAATACACTCTTTTGCAAAAAAAAACGGGCACCTTTGGAAATTTACGTTATAAGGTCGATTTGAGTTAATTAATTGAAATTTAATTGATTGCCGTAGTCTGTATACTTGTAATCGTGTAAATTAATACGCGTGAAGTGAATTCAGGCAATTTTATTAAAAAAAAAATGAATTCCTTAAAACCGATGTACACGGCCAAACAGTAAGAAGTGGTCGGCAATAAAGACGAGAAGATTTTTTTTACTTTTTTTAATTTAATAAAGTTACAAATGTAAAAACCTTATAAAGAGTGTGACCTACTCTTGCCAAAATTTCAGCTTGAATTCTTCTGGGCATGCTTGCCACGATGTTTTTAATAACGTTTTGAGAAATACTTTCCCACTCTTCTGCAATGACTCTTTTTAGCTCCCTGATGTTTTGTGGAGCAGGTTGCACTGATCTTACCCGTCTCTTTAAAACATCCCAGATATGCTCAATTGGATTGAGGTCAGGACTTGGAGCTGGCCAATCTAAACAACGGATCCCAATTTCTTGCATGTACGCTTCCACGTCGCCAGAACGGTGTAGGCGAGAATTGTCGTCCATAAAAATGGAATCTTCCCCAAGTGCAGTCAATGCGTGTTGAGCATATGGAATTAGGACTCCCATTATGTACCGGTGTGCATTTAATGTTCCATTTTCTATGAAAACTAACTCCGTACGCTCCGTCGAATTCATTGCTGCCCAAAACATAACGGAGCCTCCGCCATAAGGAGTGATTTTATTCGAAACTTACTTCCGCATAGCGTTCCCGTGGTCTTCGCAGCACTCGCCGGCGTCAGTCCTTTCCACACAAAGAGATTCTAGCTTCATCAGAAAACAAAACTTTATTCCAGTCCTCCAGAGTCCATGAAGCACAGTTTCGAGCAAACTGAAGTCGAGCAACACGGTGCTCACGGAGTAATTTAGGGCCCCGAGCCGGGCGGTAACTCCTGATATTGGCAGTCCAAAGTCTCCTCCTGACGGTCCACAAGCTAACTTCTACTCCTCTTATTTCTTTAAGGCTCTTCTTCAGGTCCACACTTGAAGCATTACGATTCCACAACGCCTGACTCACTAAAAAGCGGTCATCTCTTGGTTCTGTGAATGGTTTTTTTCCCGAACCAGGTCTTCTTTTGACTGAACTGGTCTCTTGATACCGTTGCCTTCTGCCTTCGTTGCCCTCTGGACAGTAGAACGACTCACATTTAGCCGCTGAGACACGTACGTTTGCGAACAACATTCTTCAAGTAGAGCTATAATTTTACCGGCCCTTATAGCTTTATCACTCATATCAAAAAGTGGTATTTAATGTAAAAAAGAAGGATTAAATTGTTTAATTTGCAGAAAATATCCAAAAAGTTTTAAAGTTTTAGTAATCAGTAAAAAAATCGTTTCCGCAAGTCGCGCCACTAGTAAAGCAATTTTACAATAATCCACAATACTCATTAATTTTCTTTTGTTAATTTCAAAATTTAAGTTTGGAACGTAAAGAATCATGCCAGGATGCTTCAAATAACATGCCAATACATCGTCAAATTAATAAAACCTCTTTCTTGTTCTTCTTCATTGAAGTAGAGAAAAAAATCTAAAATGCCAGTTTTTTTTGCAAAAGAGTTTAGTTGGGAAAAGGCTATAGCGATGATGATTATGAAATAATGTACCTACATACGCACAGTAAATAAATATAAATGATGAACACGAAACATTGAAAAAAATATCTTCAACCGAGGTGATTCTTACAATTTACCCTATAAACTTCGAGTCTTTTAACAGGGGCAGCCGACGTTAAGCTCTCCCATAAAGGTCCCTTATGGGTTAATAACGTGGTAAATGAAAAGGGCCTCTGTCTTGCCATGGTATTTTAAAAGGTATCTGGGTTTTAAGCTCCTGAAACGTGGAAGTAATTTCAAAAATTTTTACAGAATTTACACCTCGTATTTGTTTTTATTTTCTATTGGAAAAGGAAAAAAAATTAAACAGGAATTATTTTTTTGCTTAATTATTATATACGTTTATACGTCTCAATATTTGTCTATTATGCACCTAGCTACAACATTTATTTTAAGATCAATTTACAAATAAAACTTCGATAAACAGTGTTTTCATAAGTAACTGGTATCTTTGCATAATAAAACAACTTGGCATCATAAGTTAAGTGATCCGATAACAACATTATTTAGGACGAAAACTTGAAAAGCAATTCTGAAGAAATAATAAAATATAAAAGATGGCTGCTTTAGATCTAGTAAATTGGGTTTTATGTCCAATATAGACACTACAGACAACGAACATAACTTTTGTTATACCTTTTATCAGAAAATACTGAGATAATTAGAAATTGTGATCGAGAAATTCTCAAATATATTTTAGGTTGGTATTCATTTACAACAGATCCAAGGGAGTAATTAATAACCCTCCTTTTTGCTTCGCTGTAATCGGGTAAAATCAGTTTCCCGATACATTTTGTCGTTATGGATCTTTATTTATTCCTTGTCACATACATTAAATAAGGAGCTCGTGGCTAAATAATAACAGCCGCTCGGGTCGATCTTAAGGTTAAGCCATGCTTGCCTTTTTAGGTTGATCTGTGGATGGGTGGCCACTGACAGTCGTTACAGGTAGTCAGTGACCTGGAAGAAAGCCGATTGCAACATAGTCGGTAAAAGGCTAGGCAGAAATACATTATTTAAGTACAAAATAATTTGTTTTATGGCGAGCAGTGGTGGTCCATTGGTTTTGACCAAGAATTACGAGTTCTAAGCCCTGGATTCAAAACCGGGAAGTGTATTTCTTTCTTTAATTCATTCCATCACCCCTGATCTCATGACGGTGAAGGAATACGTTGTGAGGAGGCCGGCCATGTCTTAGAACCAAAAAATCGAAGACATGTGACATCTACCAACCCGCACTAGGCACGCGGTGTCATAGTTCACTACCTATCATAGAGAGGAGGCTTGTGTCCCAGCAGTGGGAATAATATTAACTGTATATGTTTATGCGTATGCTGAATCAGTTTAGTCATTCGTATGCATGCGGTAACAAGTATAGGTATGACAATGAGAATTAGAAAAAAAAAAAAATATAATATTGGTTTCTGGAATTGAGAAAATGGCATTTGCCCTTTGTAAAATGCCAAGCAGATGATGAACAACCCAACCTTTTCATCAACAATAAATACATTTAAGTCACATATTTTAAACTTAGAACAAAAAGATCACATTCCATACCAATGGCCTTTCCGGGGTTGGTCCATTTAATTTTATCCGTTCTGATCCGGCGGGGGCGAGGGTTACAAATTATACCTATTGTTTATGTGGGCTCACGCGGGGTCGTCAGTGTTGCCACGCTTGTGACAAATTATATTTACACGGTAATTAATTAGCCATAGTGTGGTATTTTGGTGCGGAAATGTTATTGCATACTGAACATGGTTTATTGGGTACACCTACTCATAATGTAGATTTTGCTGATTAATGGATACCACCCAGACATGCCATTTAATATGATTGCTTATATAAAATAACCAGAGATTAAAATAGGTAGAATGTGTTCGCCTTAACCTCAGGGAACTCAGTAACATGTGGATAAATCCTTTCAAAACAAATCTGTTTTAAAGCTGAAACATAGTGGTAATACAAAATTATAGGGAGGTATTTTCCACGTGTTACTTAAGTAGTTCCTTGAAGTTTAGGCAAAGAAACTTTATCTATGGATCTTAAATTCATGACCCATTACACCCTATATAAATGGATATTCTTTGGAAATCATAATTAAGTATTCAGTTCCCATAATAAACACATAATATAGTGAGCTTACGAAATATTTACTTTTATTTACCTTCAGTAAACTGGTATTACCTATATCTCAACTATGAAACTAATATGGGACTATGAAAGAAATCAAACGAAGGATAACCATAATATTGGTCACTTAAGGTGAATGCTCGAACCAGTCCGCGAAATTCAAATTTTCTTACGTGTTTTGCAATTTGCAGGCCAGTGCAGGAATGACTTTGACCCTAAAATGTCATTTTTCCACCTTTATGAACTTGGAGGGTTGTACTGATAATTTTGATGAATATAATTCTGTAAATACATACGTCTTACAGCCGCGAATATATTTTAATCAACATACAACCTAGCACTGGCCAGCAAATTGCAAAAAAACTTAAGATTTTTTTTAATTTCGCGGGCTACCCTGGAGCATTCACCTTAAAGAAATTTTTAAAAGAAATTTCTCAAACGACATCAAAAGGAAACTATTCGACTCAAATATAATTACCAACTCTTTTATATCGATATCAAACTTGGGCTTCAACAGATACCATGAAAATAAAATTAAGGTCATTTCAAATAGCTGCAGAAAGAAGCATACTTGGTCTAAAAATAAGCGACCGCTTAAAGAGCAGCGACATCAGAGCGAAGACCAAAGTCACTGATGCTTTGTGTATGGCCGAGAAGCTGAAGTGGAATTGGGCAGGCCACATCGCGAGGAGCACAGACAACAGGAGGAGCGAGCGCGTCCTGTACTGGTACCCACGAAACAAAACAGGCGCCGTGGCAGACCATTGCAACGATGGCGAGACGATATCGTCGCACTGGCAGGGATAGAGTAGACCAGAACGGCCCAAGATAGTTACATACAGATGGTAACAGATGGAGGAGGCCTTCATCCAGAGATGGATGACCCCTTAATCGGTTAAGCTATTTTAAGAATATAGTATTGTGAATTATATAAAATAAAGGCTATTTTTATTTTATTTCTTCATAAACAAATCTCAACTCAACGTAGTTTCTTAAGATGTAAAGTTTCAGCCAAGTAACAGACATGGCGATGCTCAAGAACTAAGTGGAATAAACTTTTAACTTTGACTCCGTGTTATCACTTATCACAACTACTAACACTAAGCCTAAGCTTTGCTAAACATAATCGGTCTTATTGATAAAAAGTTAAAATAGGTTTATTAGCTTGTTATAATGAGAATCCCGAAAAGCATTATTCATAAACGTTCAATAACGCTAAAAAGCTTTGTAAGTATTCAATAGCGTCTTCGTAACTTAAAACACGGTCGACCCTACTATAAACCTTTAATAGAAGAAACAGCTGACTAGTACCTGATTTTTTTTCGCGTCCGAACCGTTTTATGGTTAGTTGGTTGAAGCTAAGTTTTATTTGCAAGGAGCTGGGAAGCAGAGATACAATTTTTTTTTTTGTGTAGTCGTGTTTTGCGTTAGTTATGCAAGCGCTGCAAGCATTACATGCTATTGAACGAGCAGAACATGTTCCACGTCGTCGAAAGATTATATAAATACTACTTATATTATTATTACTATTTGTATCCCGCATTTTAATATACCTAATTTGTTAAGGTTTTCAAATCTCTGTAACATTTTATCCATGGGTTGTCTCAACCAACTGCACAGAGTACATTATACTATATTGAAAACAAACTGTGAGTCCAATGCAATCCAATTTCCTTAAAATAATATACACGTGAACGAAACACAAGAAGCCAACAAGCTCTCCAAATGTCACGTGACGTTGGCAAACTTATTTTTTTTTGGCCGTGGGCTCCAGTTGTTTTGGCATTTAATCTATGGATTCATCAGAACGGCAACATAATCACGTTAAAACGTCTTATAACGACAACATAGCTATGACGGGTTTATTGAACGTTTATGAATAGAGAATTTTATAATGGGTTTATTAGTTCTAATGAGCATTTTAACTAATGAGTGTTTAAAACCTTTTTTAGGGGATTTTTATGAATAAGACTGAATATGTATAAGCTTATATACAAAAGGTCGTAACAACCAGTGACCCTTAACGCGATTCTAACAAAAAAACAAACCACAAAAGGAATTAAATATAACGCATTAGGCACGCATAGGTACAACAGCTTCATCTTAGCGTATCGATGGTACAACGTCCAAAGGTGTTTAGCCCAAAACTCAGCCACGCGAACCACGCTCACTGATGCAGTCATTTATCATCATTTCAGCCGAAAGACGTCCACAGCTGGACATGGGCCTCCCCCAAAGGAGGGTTTTTGCCATAATCGCCACGCTTGGCAGGCGAGTTGGCAATCGCAGTGCGGTTGTTACAAAAGCACAGAGAACGCTGCTGCCCATTCTCTGGTAAGTCCCTTAGTCGCCTCTTACGACACCCACGGTAAGATATGGGATGGTGCTATTCTTTACGTCCGACACCATACAGAACAACACTGATGCAGTAAGTAACCTAGATCATCAAGCGCGCAGGTGATAGAGATGCGCCATTATATTTTACGAGCCCGAAACTTCGCTCTATCGGCAGCTTCGTCAGTGGTAGCACAGAGGTCTCTTTGGCAACATGTTTTGGAAGCTTGGGGCTCAGCTCGTAGAATAGAAGGTGAGCATAGTTTGCGAGACATCTCCACATCCACATATCCACACCTTGCTAGTGAATCGTCTATGGAGCCCCAGTTAACCAGATTTGAGTAGCCCACTTGGGTCGCAGACGGTTTGGGAACTTCCAATTGGACCACTGATGTTTAGTTATCTTTTTAATTGATTTTGCCCATATCTTTATCTCATCATCATCTGCCTAGCCTTTTCCCAACTATTTTAGGGTCAGCTTCCAGTCTGACCGGATGCAGCTGAATACCTGTATTTTACATGGAGCGACTGCCTATCTGACCTCCACATCCCAGTTAGTACTGGGTAATACAATACTCCTTGGTAAGACTGGTTATCAGACTTTTTTGCCCATTTTTTTATCTAATTAAATAAATTATTACGGAAATCCATTCCGACTTTAGCTTTTTTACATCTTACCCGTGCATTTGTGGTTTGTTACTACTAGTTCTACTGTGCAGTTCTACGGTAGAACTAATGGGAATATTTATTCCCACTAGTCCTACGATTTAAAGTTACTGTGAAAGTCAAACTCAAATTCAAAATATCATATCTAGTAAAAACTAATAGTTTTCCAGGTTTCATCATCAGCCTATTAATGTTCCCACTGTTCCCATCCCCTCTCATAGAGAAGAGGCCTGTGTCCCAGCACAGGCCTCCTCTCTATGAGAGGGGATGGGCTATAATCCACCACGCGGGCCCAGTGCGGGTTGGTAGATGTCACATGTCTTCGAATTATTGGTTCTAGGACATGCCGGTTTCCTCACGATGTTTTCCTTCACCGTTTTGAGAGCAGTGGTGATGAATTAAATTACACAAAGTAATGCGCCTGCCTTACTGTTCGTAAGTCGGGGCGGCCACCAATGGGCCACCACTGCTCCAGGTTTGTTCTGAGCTACTTGTTACTTTCGCTCTTGCTCCGTGTGTGCCAAATGTTCCGTGATCGTATTATTA
Source organism: Xestia sexstrigata (assembly GCA_941918905.2). Lineage (NCBI taxonomy): Eukaryota > Metazoa > Arthropoda > Insecta > Lepidoptera > Noctuidae > Xestia > Xestia sexstrigata. Next base: position 16,092,359 of record OW799211.2, on the reverse strand, counting down.
AATATTGCAGGGTTTATCAGGTAGCTAGAATACATATAGAATCGTAAAATAAAACCACACAATTTGCTGTAGAAAGCAAGAAGCAATGAATCATAGACTCTCTTTATTTTTCTTAATTAGTCTTTGACATTAAGGTTGCGTTCACAAAAAAATAATAAAATTGCGTTCACTGTTAATTTACAACATCCTCCAAACGCGCAAAAGAAAATCATACTCGGTAAACCTTAATTTTGACATGAGAGGCATGGAAAATATTAAAAAATACTTATAAAAATATTCAGGTTTTTACATTCACCATTTTACTTCATTTACGTACTCGAATCTTGTGGTACTTTTTTTAACAAGGCTCATTAACTTAAAAAAACAGGTTTACGTATACACTTGAAATTGTCAGTCAATAAAGCGATGAAATGAAAAAATCACTTGTGCCGAAATAACTCGTTAAGTTTCAAATTTGAGATAAACCTGTTACGTTTCTTTTCATACCATCCTCTCGTTTGTTAATCGGATTTCCATTGGTCTTTTTACATATTCTCTTTCATTGTATTTCCAATTCTTTTGCAATTATTTTCATTAATCGAAACGTTCTGTTCCTGTGTTTAAACATTGGTTTCGAACAAAAATCTGCGAGAATTTCTGGGTTGAAATGTAATTAAATTGTACTAGTAAAGTAAATATCAAAATGGATGTTAGACTCGTTTGTTTATTAATATAGTTTGTTTATCTATTATTATTGTTTGCCACATCATCACCTGCCTAGGCTTTTCCCAACCACGTTGAGGTCGGCTTCCAATCTTACCAGATTCAACTGAATATAAGTATTTTACTGTCTACCTGTAACGACTGTCAAAGATCTACAACTGACAGCCGGGACCACCGGCTTAACGTGCTTTCCGAGGCACGGAGGAAACTCGGTATGTAATGGGTGGTTAGCCATCCACGAACCAACCTAGGCAAGCGCGGCTTAACCCGAAGAATGACCCGAGCGGCTGGTATTATTTAGCCACGACACAACGAGCAAAAAACATCAGGACTGTATTAATCTTAACGGTAGGCAGAATTGTATTTTGCCAGTAAGTCTCGTGTAATAGAAGACGGGCTTTTCGTGTGCCATATAAGATCTAGATATATACACCTATTTTGTTGTAGATATAATAAACGAACCGTTGTCCCATGAGGTTGAGTATTATCACAGCACTCAATCAAAACTAAAACCTGTACTCAAAATGATTACGAAGTTTCTCTAATAATTTTGGAGTAAAATCCGCAAATCCCTATAGGTGTCTGCAAACGAAGATAGGTTGCTGTCAGTCATTGTGGTGTTTGTCACTCGGAGTAGTACAAGGTGTAAGGGGATCCTTCACAAAGCCGTCAAGCAAGCCATTATGTACATCAAACTAAATAACGCTCCGCAAAATGAATGCTGGGATTTTTTTATTTTGGTGTGAAAAATCACGGTTTGGCTATTTATATAAGACAAAACGTTTCTAAAATATGCTGTCACTCACTGGCGTAGCCCGGGGGGTGTTTTGGGGGTTCAACCCCCTTAAGATATCAACATCAAAAATATTAAAATAAGGAGTGGCGAGTGGCACTTATTACTAATTATTACACTAATAATGTAATGTGTATTTTCGATTCGCCCTCTCTACCACCCGCCGCCGGCCGTCGTCGATTATCCGATCGCATTCGGTAACCTTTGTATATTTTCGTGCCGTATCTGTACGGTATTGTTAAGTATCCCCACACTATCCCACTCGCACTCTGCGCATTCGCTCGTCGCGTTGTCTGCTGCCAGTCATCACCGATTAGTAGTCGGTAATGCCGATTGCAATTTGCAGTGAACGAAGTTGTTTTGTCATTTGTGTGAATTGACTTTAAGTTAACACAGGAGTAAAAACTTGCCTTATAAAGACAAGAAGATTAATTCTGTAGTGCATATGTAATCAAATGCACCTACGGTTTTTTTTACTTATTTCATATAATGTATAGGTTATTTCAAGCACTTTCAGTAGTTTTATTTTCTTGACGCCCCAGCAGCGCCCGTATACGGTCACTTACGGCATATCTTCTGTGATTATCCATTATTGTGAGCTCTTGATATTTCAACCCTGTAGCAAGCGCCAAAACTTTTCTAGGTAGGTATATGATATTGAAATCAAAAACTTTTAAGTAGGTAATTCTGTTTCAATTTAACCTAATATTAAATCAAATTATTTCCTAATAGGTACAGCCACGTAACTACACCACAAACACGTAACCTCATCAACAATTTTCATGTTAACCATTTTGACTAACCCAAATACTTGATACGCCACAATAATTCAATAGGGCAAGTCTCACCGTAAGGCCGCAACCTTTGATCGGGCACTAACTTCACCTTTCCTAATATAAATGTTTAACAAGCAACCTACGCCACATTCTAAGACAATACCAGCTTACCTTTAACTTCTCAGAGAAGACTGTTCTTTCTTCACTATAAACCAAGAACAGACTCCAGAGAAAACGCAATGAAATGGAGTTATAAATATTTTTATCTTCGTGTAGTTTGTCCACATTCAGTATTTATGTTTCCTTTTTTCGAAAGCAGTTTCTTCATATGTCCGTAAAATTCTTGTTCCAATAAATCGATGGGGCGCTGCGTATCCTGGCTACGACGACCTTTGTGCTGACTGTTCAAATATACGAACGATACGAGACGTTGCCAAATGCCCCACATTTGCAAAAATACGATAACTTTATTACATCTAAAGAGCCCAAGTTTACGGCGAAATTCAATTGTTTCCCGAATACTTTTGGTTACAATCGGATTATGATCCTCGTTGTGAAATTATTTACGAACAAAATCAAGCCAGTGGCTTTGGTGTATTCTGTTTTCGTTATACAGATTAATATCTTGCCCTTGAAAAAAACTTAGGAATAGAACCCCGCCTATTCCTAACTTTTACAATCAGAAAAGCATCTTTTCGCTAATGAGAAGGTAAAATGTAAACCAAAAGCTAAACCTCGAAAAAATAAAGACTTGGATATCGATCCTAGGGATTATTTACTCGAGACGCTTATGATTTTTTGTTATTATTTTATTGTAATTTATACTGACTTGTTGGTATAGTGGTCGCAATTACAACTACTGAGCGTGAGATCCCGAGTTCGATTCCCGGGTCGGGCAAAGTGTTAATCCAGTCACAGTCACGGAGTTTGGATTTGGGCCCAGTTGATGGCAATAGGCTCGCCCCTATAACATGGATTTAGGTTCACCTCTCCCTTACCCTTCGCGAAGTTATGTTGTAATTTATAAATTTTCTGCTTCTTCACTTAAGTGGACAAAATGTTATCGAGAATATCTTATAAGTCAATTTTTCTGGAAACAAAGTGCCTAAGTATTGGTATTATAGGTTTAAAAGTATGCTGCCATACTTTTAAACCTATTACCTTTTAAACCAGCTTACCCAAATCTATGTAATAAGAGTGATGAGTATGTTTAGTATATTCATACATATCAAACATATACATAGCTAGCACAGGATTATGATAATTGGCAGTGCTCTATGCGCATCGATCATTGACTCCCCTTCTAGCGAGATGGGTCCAACCCCCCAAGCGTACAATGTACACTCACGGTAATCAATCATTTCGATTACCAAATACCAACTACATACATAACAAGTCATGTACACATTCACTTTATCAAAATATTACTCTTTAGATATCAATTTGGTTCGTTATACATTATATTAATATTCATTCATCGAACTTTTGAGAGTTTAGAAAGGAAAATGAGCGATTTGTTGCTCATCTTCCATTAGTAATTATTATGTTTTCAAATATACTTTGTTTGATGAAATGCGACTTTAATTTTGACAGATTTGTCTTGTATATTTGGTACTTTTAAACAAATCTCTTCACGAAACCGTCAACCAAGCATTCTAAAGACATCAAACTAAGTAACTCTACGCAAAAATTATTGTTGGGAAACGACTTTTTTTTTGGGAAAATTACGTTTTACGGTAAAACTCAATGTAACGCAATCAAAATATTGTGCTGATGGGTGCATTGAATATTAAACGGGTTATGAAAGTATTTTAAGTACAGTTATGGCCATAAAAGCTTGTATTTAAGAAAAACTTGTGAAAAAGTTGAAACTTTGACCTACAATTTGGTATGGTCCAGAACAAAAAAAATACCGGCGAAAACAAGTGCTTTTCGGCTTCGTTAAGGATCTATTTACACCCTTTAGATACACTCATCAACTCTTTTCAAGACTGAAGTATAAATAAAATTATACTGCTTTAAGGTGCGCCAGGGTAGCACGCAAAATTCAATTTTTTTTACGTTTTTTTGCAGTTTGCAGGTCAGTATACGTACAACACAACGCTGCACGTTGCTGTACGTTGAACAAAATACCGGATGACTTATTTAATCGCTTTCCAAAAAAAAATGGGTATAATAGGTGAACGGAGTAGAAGCAAATGGCATAATTAGTATTTTTTTTTTATGCGAAAATATTAAAAAAAATAAAATAACAAATCATACGCAACACGCGTATCATGATTTGAGTTTCGTTTTTTTTTTTTAAATTCTATTCTTTATGTATTATATTTTTTTAATTTCTCTTTCTTTGTTCTAATATGAAAAGTTTACTTGAAATTTGTAGCGTTTTTTGATGATGGATCAACGTTTTTCTAAGCTTTGGAAATACAAAACTAGGAATGCCATAAGGTTCTACTCCGTTCACCTAATATACACATTTTTCTGGAAAGTGATAAAAAAGTCATCCGGTATGATTAGCGACCATAACGCGTATGTATTTACAGAATTATAATCATTAAAATCATCAAGTTCATTCACTAAGTTCATTTAATCCCATTGAATGACGATTACATGAAAAAGTTCATGTAATTCCATATTTTTTTTGGGTTGAATAATTAAATTTATCATGTCTTTAAAAATAGATTAATTATTTACATTATAAGATAGTAATAAGAATATTTACAAGTATCAAAAGGATTACAGAGCGTTTCAAAAATTAAATTGAATAACTTGAAATTATATTGGTAGTTCACAGCACAAATACTCCTCTGCTCTCGTCTCATCTCTGCTTCGGTGGAGTCCGGCCCTAACACAAGTCCGGTGGTAGCTGATACTGTAGTCGAATCCCACAATCAAACGGTTTGACATTCTCAAGTGACAAAATCAATCGTCTGACATTTCAAACCAGCTATAGTTGAAATTGGTACGATAATGAAAATGATAAATAAAGTACATAGCACCGACCAATATGTAGACACTATTTGATAAAACATTCAATAAGAAACGCTCTGTTGCTTTCTGAAAAGGTCAAATCACTTACTTCAAAGTTCACACTGATAAAATAATTTATCAAGGTTTCAGCTTAGGCAACAGAACTATTATTTTGATGTACCTACATTAGGTGGAGGATTATTAGGTACAAAATACATGGACTAATTCACTATCCATCAATTTTTATCAGGATTTAGTCAATAGCAATGGACTACTACAATGGATTTGAAATTGATTACATTAGTAATTGTTATATATATTCCGTTAATCAGTTGACCTAGCTAGCTACCTTTCTATACTATATCAATAATTAGTTATTTTGTTTTAATTTATAGCCTGTGCACAGTTTAACTAGTTTGCTGTTTATACACTAGTTATTATAGGGCGTTCTCACTAGTGAACCATTCACATTAAACGTACTTATGTTTTGTACGTAGTGATATAGATTTCAACTGATAGGGGAGAAACAGAGATTTTAAGATGTTTTTAGAGTTCCGTACCTCAAAAGGTAAAAAAGGAACCCTTATAAGATCACTGTCTTGTCCGTCCGTCCGTCCGTCTGTCCGTGTGTCACCACCGATTTTCTCCGGAACGGATGGAACTAGAAAATTTATACCAGATACTGTGGTCTATAATCCGTATTAGGTGCATAAAAATCAAGATAAATAGATACCTATGGGCAAATTTAGATTTTCGCGAAAACTTATAAAGTAAGTACCAAAATTTACCTTATTTTTTAACTTTATATTGTATTGTTTTTTAACTTTGTACTGGAATTTTTCGGAATTTTCCCTTTACTTGTGCTGTGAGACCTTGCTTTTAACCAAAATTGACAATTCTAGGTCAACCGGAAGTACCCTATAGTTTTGGGTCGAAAACCTATATGGTAGTTCCCGTTGACCTAGAATCATGAAATTTGGCGAGAAGCAATGTCTTACAGCACATGTAAAGGGAAAAATCTGAAAACCTTAAATTTATGTATTTTAATAACAAAATACCTACAAGATTATACGGAACCCCCGGTGCGCGAGTCCAACTCGCACTTGAGTAGTTTTTATATTAATGTTCCGCTAGTACGCACATACATATGTGTGTATGTGTGTGCCTACACGTGTTCTTCGTTTAAACTTAAATTTGAAATTTGGATAACTCAAATGAAAAGAAAGAAGAGTGAAAGAAAGAAGAGTGTGGAAAGTTCTAAAGGAACGTAGTTGAACACTTGTTCTACGTAGTGAAACACTTCCTTGTAAACAGTTTTCAAGAATTCGGAAAACAATGAAACAGAAACATCACTTGCAACTTAATAAATCTCTTAATAATTAATTCATTTCCTTCAAAATAAAATGGCTTCGTTCATTTAATTTTTAAACTTTTTAATTATACTTCGTTCCGTTATGAAAGTCGAACAACAGAAAGTGGTTATAGACTCAATTACGGCAGCGGCACGTCCACTCGGCGGCAAAACAAACACAAAGTCGATTTGAACACAGTCTTAGACCGGAACTGACAAAATATTCCGTCGGTGATCCCGGAATCCTCGTCAAAGCCACCTGAGCCTTTGAACCTTTCATCTACACTATGAAGCGAATATCCAACGAGTTGTAACCGCTCCTCGGTTTGTCTGTCATTTCATAATGAGCAAAATATATTTCGCTAGCCTAGACGGCTTTTGTCCACTTTGTCAGGCTCCCCCGATAACGCTGTAACAATGATTAACTTCGTTTAGAATTTAATAGTTTCACTCCCAAACTAAGGTACTTATTTTGATGAAGTAGCAAATTTCCTTTCTTAGATAAACGACGACTGCTTCAAACCAAAATTTTAATTAAGTTTCCTCGAATCCTATAAATTCTACAACTATGAAAAATGCCAAGTTGTAAAATTTTATAGCTTCTCTTCGCAATAAATTCTTAAGGTTGCGAATGTTAAACAGTCTTAAACAAAAAGGGGGATGCAACAGGCCTAGGGGAGATTGGGGAGATAGGGATCAGAAGGGTGAAAAGGAAAACGAAGCGATCAGAATGCTAGCCGACTGCGGTTGACAGTTTTAAAGCGCAACATTATCTCAGGCCATGGCTAATATATATTTACGCAGAAGTACAAAGCAGTTATGCTAATTATACTGGTAGCCATTATTCAGTAAGCCAACGACCTTCTATATTGCGGCGTAGCGTTTCAACAAAATCATTTATTACGACGATGACTGCCAACTTGCCCTTACAAATTCAAGATCCGCTAGGGTGCTTCCACGAATCTTCATGCCGCGTCATAACTCCACTCAATTTGTACAATCGCACTTAATGATACCATCTAAGGGATGGACCTGTAAGCGACTCACGTCTTTACGGCGTTAGTAATACGGCATATAAATGTGTAATGGTGCGGAGAATGGTTCGCACGTCGGGAATGCTAGTGGTAAGGCTATCGTTTCAGGTGGGAAGGTGGTTCGATTGTACGTACCCATTAGGACTTACACGTGACTAGATGGACAATGGTGGTTGCAGGTAGTGGGGGGATGCGAGGGGTTGCTCTTAGTTATCAAAGTCTGATTTAAAGCAAGTATTACTCGCCTAGCAGTGGAACAGCGATATCTTTTACACAACGTGTCTGTTTGTAATTTCAAAATGACAGCTTCTTACTGAATGTATATAAAAGTATATACGGTTAAAACAAGGCTTTTGTTGTCTGTCTATCTGTTTGTTTCGGCTATTCTCCGAAACGACTGGACCGATTTTGACGTGAGTTTTACTGGCAGATAGCTGATATTATAAGGAGTAATTTAAGTGCTTCTATTTTAGTAAAAGGATTGGGGTTCCATGCAATAAAAAAATTAGAGCACTTGAAATTGTTAACAAAATCCGATTTAAATAGGAAAGTAATTTTTTTTAAATAATTTCAAGCGCACAAAGTTCGCGGGCACAGCTTGTTCTAAAATAAATGTAGCTCCATACGAATAAAAACGTTGGCTTGCCTACTTTTTATATTATCTATGCTTCCTTCCGAAAATGCATGCGAAGGTTAAGCAAATGACACGGTTTTTCCACCGGTACTTATGCGTAAAGTTATTTCCCTTCCCGAGTTAACCTCGTCCCCTAACAAAAGTGACGTGGAAAATTTTTAGATTAAATCTCTTTCCATTTTCAGAATGGTCCAAGTTTTGTTATTTTAATATATCTAAGACCCTATATAGATCAAAAAGGTGCTATTATCTGGTATTTGCCTACATAGTAGTAGTATAATCGCATAGTTCACAATATTCTTAATTTGAATTTGTGCTGAACTGCCTATTCAAATGCTTCTAAATAACGCCTAACAATGACGTTAATATAATGCTCACATTTGTATTGAAAACTGCATATTCTTTATTATTAAGGCTATTTATATATTTTTGCGTCCTATTTATAAAATCTGCTTTAAATTGAGAGAATACCATTTTATGTATGCAGAAACATATTACGTTTTGCTTGAAACGTAACGGTAGATATAGAACGCTAAAGACGTCATTAGGAAGATAATTACTACAAGTCTTCATATCGATGAACTCAGGGCTAAAATCGAAAAACCAAGCAAAATAAATTCTTGGAACCTAATCTCTAATATGTTTTATTTTCTTCAACCTTAGGATACCCCAAAACCGCCAAACCGACAATAGTGGAAAGATTTCGAAGAGACTCATCCAAAATCTCTCTACTTTTATTGGTTTTGTGTCATAGCTATTTATATACTAACTGATAAATCTTATAAATAACCTTCTCTAACCAAAATACCACGAAACCAATATAAAAAGCTGACGTGAGCTTCAAAAACAGATTAAATAGAACAGAAACACTCAGAAGCACAAAGTAGACATCTTATTCTTATTCTTTATTACACACAAAATTAAAATATATAGCTTATATACAACGGCGAGCTTAACCCAGAGTTGGGTTTCATCTTGGTAGACATAGGTAGATATTTTTTTAATCTTAATATCTATTGAACCCAAAGGTTTCCGAGAGTCAAACGGGGGCGGAGGAAATTGTCTCAAGGAGAAAGGATCGAGTATACATAATGAGGTTTACATTGAAGACAAATTGTCCGTCTGTGACACTCTTTTGTTTCCAGCGATGTGATAAAGTGACGCTGAAAAACTTCTTCTTCTGATAAATGTACTGAGAATTTTCTGTCGCAACAATTAAATGTTCATCTAAATGACGCCATTTGTGGAAAAGAAATGATGAGTCAATATACCACCCTGCTGACTTGTTAAAATATTTCTACCATGGTATGAAATATTCTCATAATAGAGTGTGTGCCGATTTCGAGGAAAATGACTCATCTTTAGAAGTAAATCTATAAAATTTGGTATCTCATACATTGCGATAATTTTTATTATTCTGGACCATACCTCGGAACCTTCTAGTTACGGAGATATTGGGGGTCAAAGTTCCAACTTTTTCACAAGTTATTTTTAAATACTAGTTTTTAAGGTCATAACTTTACTTTAAATACTTCCATAACCCGTTTACTGTTCATTGCATCCATCAGCACAATGTTTTGAATGCGTTACATTGAGTTTTACCATAAAACGTGATTTTTCACCCCAAAAAAAAAAACGTTTCCCTGCAATAATTTTTGCGTAAAGTTACTTAGTTTGATGTACAGAATGCTTGGTTGACGGCTTCGTGAAGGGTCCGTTTAGACCCTGTATTAAACAGATACGACTACAAAGGCATCTCCTAAGTTCTGCCAAAACCACTGGGTCAGATCTATAAAATGTGTAGGACAGCAAGTGCGGACTAGACATGTTTCCGTCTCTATCTAGCACTATTAAAGCATGACAGTAGTGCGACAGTGACAGGAATAACGCCTAACTAAATTACGTACTAAGCAATAATTATAGATTTCTCATTCTTCCATACTAGGTATATTCTAGTTGCCCTAATCAGGATTAGGACGTGGTCAGTTTCACATTCAAATTGTACCATATGAAGTTATTCAGTATACTCATTTTGAATAGAAAAAACAGCTACGCAAGCAAAACTAAATCCTATTCAGAGAACAACAAGAATTAAACTTTTTATTTTACAAACAAATAATCGATAAACACAACCCGCTAACAACATTCTACTCGTAATGCGAAATTCCTGTTTGTGATACGGTAACCCTGTACACTGTGAATAAACTCACTGAAACACGAAACATTCAAACACGAATGGTATTACTCGTAAATCCGATATACTGATTCGATTTACTAATTCGATGTGGCGACATCGAAATGAATTAATGTCGCAGCCCTATGCAGGCATCCTTTGAAAGGCATTTGTGTTCAGTCAGATGATGCAATTTGAATTTCGAAATAAAGAGGTTTCGGAATAGAAGCGCCCAATAAACTGTCTCTCTGTTAAGTGGTTCCGTGGTTTATGACGGGCCTTAGGGGGTTTTTAAATTCTCATGTGTGCTTTTTTCGTTTTATGTGCTGCGTTGGAGTGTGTTCTACAAAAGCTTCGTATTTCTGTCATGCAACAAAAGAATGAGTTGCCTGTTCACTAATGGGAAAGTTTTGGCCTATTTTTTATTTTTCCTTTTACATTCACTGCTTTTATTGACCGATCTAGCTGTTAATTTTATACTATTTATTTCGGCAATAGGCTAGTTTCCACCATCAATAAATTGCAAATCTATTTAGTCCGTCAGAGTACGGAAAATAATGGACACGTATTTTAGTTTTTTGTAAATCAATGAATATTGACAAAGATAAAACGCATTAAAACTCGAGAGTGGGGGCTGATGACGTCACAACGCACTAAAAATTATAGCTTGTCGTGACATATTGAGACTTTTAAAAGCGCCGTATCTGCATGCAGCATGTCCTCTTCTTCCATACTTCTCTATCACTCTTCATCTCATCAGACTCCTCCGTTCATGACTTATCCCCGTTACACAGTCCATCCATCGTTTCTTTGGTCTTCTTCATCTCTCTTTCACTTTTATACCCATCACCACGACAACCTATAAAGCAGTGTATATATTACACAAACAACATCTAACAATGCATTACGATATTTAAAACAAAAATGAGGTGAAAAATAATCGAGCACTACACTAAAAATTCGTTACCTTACAGCAGCAATTATTTACATATAACATTTCACCTTTAATCAAAACATTTCGTAAGCAAAAATGTTATACGACCCAAAATATTTCCCTCGATAAGGAAATCAAAACTAAGCGATACAACCCGTGACAGGTGAAGGTCGCTTAGCACCTTAAGCACCCCACTTCCCTTACTTAATGCTTAAAACTTGTACGGGACGTTAAGCAGGTTAATGATGATGAGGGTAGTTTTATGAACCTTGTATACGATGGCCAGGTGGCCTACCATGACGTCTTAAAGCAGGATCGTTTTAATTTTGTTCCAGTGTGGGTAAGAGACGGAGCTATAGAGGAGTCTAGCGCCATCTCTTTCCCACACTGGAACAAGATTAAAACAATCCTGCTTTAAGACGTCATGGTAGGCCACCTGTTCGGACCTCAGGTTTATTTCCATTGATTATATTAGTGCTAACTAAGTAATTAGATGAAATGTTTATTACGAGTGGATTATTATTGTGAGATGGATTGTAAAACAGAGCTGTGTTATGGCGTCTTAACAACAAGGTTGATGTACAGAATTCAAACTCAAACTCAAACTCAAAGCATTTATTTCAATTAGACCATTACGGCACTTTTGAATGTCAAAAATACGAAAAAGAAAATCAAAGCTACAGTCCCAGTCACAAGGCATAATAACTTGAGAAAGTACTGTAGTTGCCCATTCCCTAGCGTAGATCTCTATGGACAAGAACGGGCAAGAAACTCCATGGACACTCTTTTAAAATCAAAATATTGTTACAAAATCTTAGTTACATCATTAATTTTGAGATTATACATATATGTGAGAACGATGTAGAAAGACGTGCACACTAAGAGCGTCCAGAGTAAAAGATTAGATCAACAATTTACGAATAAAGTAATTAAAATGAACCTTGGCAGCTAAGAGATGACCAGTCCCAACTGACAGCGCCCGTTCACAAACATGACGTATGTATGAATACTTGGTTGACGACTTCGTGAAGAGTCTGTTTACACCCTGTATACTTACATTTTTACCAATTTTATAGGTAAGTTTTAAGTAAGTCTACGTTTTACTTTTTCACAACTTAATGGCTGCGGTTGAATGAATTTATATGGAACTTGGCAAAGTATAACTTTTAACCCGGTAATACATTCCCGTGGAATAATTTCCTACCTCCACACGGGTAAATCGCCGAGGAACAACTTTTCTAGTTTAATTAATGAAAAGGACATTTAAAAATTAAATGTTTCCAATGTTCAACCTTCGCGTCTTCTACACATGTTTTGCTAGAATGTTATCTTTAATGAAGCATTAAAAACATTTAAATTACGACGTTACTGGTCCACACAATATAAATTAATCAAGAAAATAATGTTTCTATGTGTCGCAAATGTTTAAAATAATCGGAAAGGTGCGTGTCAGACACGCATCAACTCGGTTCCGCAGCAAAAACCTAACTAGGTACCAAGCCAGCAGAAAAGAAAAGGGATGGGAAACACACACTTTCAAAGAGCATAAATTAAATATGTTTAGATAGTCATTTTAGACGTTTCATTAAGTTTTTAAAAACCTTTGACGACGGAGTGCACAAAAACAATCTTCCGCAGTTGTTTGAAATAAATTAAATATTTATAATATGAGCAAGCAAGCGAAAATAAGTAATTCGTTACTTATTTTCGTTATTACTTCAATGCTATTATTGCCTCATCTGTCTTGTCTTTTTCCAAACTATATTGGGTTCGGCTTCCAGTCTAACCGGATGCAGCGGATACTGAGTCAGGCGATACCTCCTGGTAAGACTGGATGTCAGACATTCGAGCCACTAACTTGCTGAAACGACTAGAGCTACCAATAACAGCCGAGACCAACGGAGATAACTCGGTATGTATTAGATGGTTACCCATCCACGGTCCGATCTTAGCGAGCACTGCTTATCCTTGGAGATCAACCCCTGGGGCTTTTATTAAATATTAACAGAAGCCTAGACAAAATAATGATGATGAAAAAATATTAGAACCTCGTATTTTATCATTTATCTACGTAACTTAAAAGGGACCGTCAGTAACTACAGACTGAATTTAAAATCTAACTAAATAACCATTTTGGACGATGCCTTTAGTTGAGGCAAAGAGCTTTCGACTCTAATTGTGTTTTGTGGACGCACGGTGCTCATAATTTCATAATAAAAACGAAATATAATAACGGAGGTATGCACCACGAAGCCGACGCCACTCGGGCCTAGACTGTGGAAAACATTCTATCGACGTTCGAAAAAGAATGAATGATTCATCCCATCATTCGTTCTTTTTCGAACGTTTCGTATTTGAGTAAAGACGGTTCAGTTTTTGCCCGTATAAAAAAATAAGTAGCGTGAAATTGAATTGATTCTGTGTTTCAACCTCATTGCGGAGTTGAGTTTCTATTCAGTGTGTGGGTTTTATAGTCAGAGATTATGGAAAAGATTTTTGATTAGTGAAATTAGAAATGAAATGAGACATTTCAAATGGTTTCGAAATCTAGGTAGGTAATTACATTTATGATGAAAAGCGTAGATGTGACATCAAAAGTGGTAAGATGAAAACCTACTAAAAATGTTTTAAAATGAATACGTAAGGTATAAATACCCCTGAAAAACACCAGCCCCAACTTGGCCGTTTTTTTGTAAATACTAGACTTAAATAGCTTCTTACTTAGATCTTAAATAAATATCTACCTAAAAGAATCTTTTAAACTTTTTTGTTAAATTGGTTTCTCAAGAAAATTATGCCAAAAAGTATTAATAAGTCTCATCGTAATTTCATTATCATTATTTACTTTGAATTAATTTTGATACGAGTTTGAATGTTCTTGAAGTTTTGTATCTGTTACGTGGGAACTAATTTGAATTAATTCACGAACTCTGTATGTCGTGGCGGCCCGAAGAATTTTTCTTTTAATTAAAAATAACAAGCTGAAAACGAGTTCGCCGCCGATGCATGTTTGCACATGAAATTAAGACGTTATGTTTGCGTTGGGCCCAGATCTTGTTAGTGCAAAAATATTACGAATTTTATTTTATTTTTAAACATTTCACACTTTAAAAGCAATTTCAAGCTTTATTTCAAGTATTTAGTTCTGAAATACTTCATATAAGTCATAAAATTTACTTTCGATTTGCTGACTCTTTTCAATCACTTAAATGCTCTATTGGTCTTCAGTTAACTTGTCTATTTCAAGAACCAATCGTGCGAAAAAAGTCAAGAAATTAATTACAAACCGTTTTAGTAATTACTACCGCTTCCCTAACTTCAACATAACTTGCCAACACTCTTTATAATCCTTTAACTAAACAGAAAATTGCGACCACATGATTCCATCAGCCTCAATACAAATCGTCCCGCGTCCCGTGTCAACGAGATCGCGTTACATGGAATCTTATTCTGTTCAGCACATTATGAAGTCGTTTTATTCGAAACCGTTTTATTATCTCCAAGAGCTTTAAGAAAACATCTGTTGGCTTTAATCTGAACTTCTAAATTAAAGGATGTCTTCTTCGTGCTCGCAATTCCTCAGAATTTTGCTGAATGTGACTTTCTTCAAGATCTGCTTGTCGGCTCATTAGCAAATTCGCCATTGTTCTTTTTCCATTGAAGTGCAGGGTTTTAAGTTTTTCTGATTGTCAATTTTAATTTCATAAAAGAATAGAAAATAATCTTTTTTTTTTTACTTAACAGCCATTTTCAAATGACATTGAATTGTGGCAAATGGCTTCCGGAATTATTCGAAACCTACTTGAAAAGTACTTTTTGAAACCTATCCTGAAAAGATGATATTATGAAATATCTTCAACCAATTAAAAGCAATAAGGACATAATATGACGCGGAAATACGGAATGTACCCACCTAAGAGCTGGCGAGGAATTCTTAAAGGGAATTTCATTAAATTCCCTCAGCTCTTATTGATATGGGCGCTAGACGCTCGAGGCTGGGTCGCACTTTATTAAGAAATCATATGAATGTCGGCGGGAATGGGTGTACGTGACGATACGCCATATTGCCGATGCCATCATGCCATTGTCAAAGTACAGACGAGCACGATCCACTCCAATAAATTAGATGTTTAATTCTCTAATTATTCTGAGATGTTATTTTTTCATTAGACTTCGAAGTCGAGTGATGGTTCTCGTTAACGATGTTTGAACGGCGCATAATTGGTGCGGTGGCCTTATTATCTGAGATCACACTTACATCGGAATTGATATCTTACTGTATTTTTAACCTCATTTTTCAGATAAACGTTGTATATTGGCAATGGAAATATCGAGCAATTTGATCGTTTAAAAACCTTTGACATTTTTCAAAAAAAAATACCGACCCTAGTTTTTTTTGTTGTATAAAATTAATAATTATGCCAGAATGTTGAACTTTCAAACTTAGGTACTCATCATGGGTAAAAAGATTATTGGCACCAAATAAACCGCAACGTTTGCATATTTCTACATTCGTTAAAACTGTATTTTAAAATTTTAGTTCGTAAATTGAAATGTTAAAATGCGAATATTTTATAGACACCTGCATATATTTGCAGCCAGTAACATAATATTCCAAAAAGGTTTTTCAGTAAACTTAGTTTTATTTTAACAGTAAACTTGATGAGGTGTTTTGGTCTTACACAAACCACAATACAATGGCCCTGAAAAACAATAATACATTTTTGTTAATCTGTAAACGCTCGAAAGAGTTTCATTGTTAAATAAAAATGTTATCAGACCATTCAGCTTTACACAACATATCATGAATATCGTCAGTTGTACGAACTACTAATTTAAGCCCTTGTAGAACGAATAATAACTTTTGAAACAAATGTTCTAGCGGACCGCGAAGTAAAAGCAAACACGATCTTGGACAGCGACTTTAGAAGGCAGCGACTTTAGGGTTGAATAAATTACAGTTTATTTATATACATTCGTCGCCAGTGTTGAATTTACATATTTCAGGATTACGATAAGAACATGGACCGCTTAGGCAGACAAATTAAACAAAGATTTAAGGTATTGGAAAAATGTTTCAACGCTGTTAGGAGATGAAAATATTACCTACCTCAGTTGGGCTTTTCGGTGTGTTAATTTTCCAGAACAGGGTCCAAAAGTATACAAATGAAAGGGACGAAAATTTTCATTAATTAAACACGTCAGTTTTGTGAATTTTCACCTTCATTTTGACTTTAATGGAGTCAGATACGATAAGGCACGTAATTTATAGCTTGTGAATTTGAGGAGTGATTTTCTGTGGGAAATGTATTTCATCCCTGAGTCTGATAATTATGATCATTTATACAGGGTGGGTAAAAGTCGTGGATCAAACGAAACAGGGCGATAGTTTGGATTATTTGCGGTAAAAAAATATTTCTGTGGCAGAGCCTTAACTTAATACCCTTAGAAGTTATGACTATTTGAGTGTTTTTAAGAAAATACCAAAATTGGTAATAAATAGGCAATTAAAACAATAAATGGTGCTTAGTTGCTTCTAGGGAATGTAACATAAATAATAAAATAAATAAATATCGCTGGACATTAACACACAGCGCCATCTAGTGCCACACTAAGCAACGAGGCTTGTGTCGTGGACACCAGATAGTTGATATACTACATAGATACTTTTGTTTGTAAATACATACTTATTATACATATAAACATCCATGACTTGGAAACAAATGTCCAGTCCAGTGTCAAAACTCATCACACAAACATTTGTTTCAACCGGGATTCGAACTCGGGACCCTTAGAAACTAAAGGCAGCCTCACTACCGCTACGCCATTCGCGTCGTCAATCAATACAAAAGTGCTTTATGACAGTAGGTACCATGATTTATGGAAAATAATGGACACGTATTTTTTGTTTTTTTTTTTGTTAAATTATGTTTAGTGTGTGCACAACAGAATCGACACCAATATTAAAATAAACTAGCTAAAAACCAAATTAAAATAAAAATTTAAATTAAAAAACACATTATTAAAATTCAGCAGCATTTATCTATGATAACTTCATGTATTTCATTACTCCGAGTTAATCACTCATGATAAGTATTTCTGTTGCACATTCTTTGATATATGTGCATATTTGAACAATTATTTAGTTTAATTTCTGATGGATAGCATTTAATAGTACTCTTTCATCAAGAGGAATTCTAATTCATATTTTATTAATACTAAATGTTTTAACTAAAACACTAAATGATTTGGAAATAATTGAGAGAAGTTTTGAAGAAAACTTATTGAATTACATTTTTTATTTACAAGAAATTATTGGAATATTTAACATTATGCATCCAATTGTTTAAATGTACTCGGAAATGTAATAAAAACGTCTTATTTAAATACATATTTGTAAGTATTGTGAGAAACGGGATATTAATTATTACTAAACTAACTATGAAAATAGTAAAACTATAAGATTTATTATTATACAAAAAATCGCAATAAATAATTGTACTGGATAAGTTCTCAGGTGTTCTCAGCCAAGGTGGACCAACGACCTACTGCACACAGAACCGTTGGTTGTGGTGTTGATTGGGAGGAGCCTACATCCAGCAGTGGACAATAATCATACGCAATGGTGTAAAAACTGTGTTTCTAACATACTACTTACCTATAATTTTAGTTTCCTATACAACCAGTCTTATCGTATTACCCAGTACTAAGTGGGTAGTGGAAGTCAAATAGGCTGTCGCGCCATGTAAAATACTGGTATTTAACTGCATCCGGTTAGATCGGATCCGATCCGATCCCTACATAGTTGGGACTAGGCTAGGCAGATGAGTTAAAGGTTCCTATAGTTGTAAAAGGATTGCATGACTTTGATTACTTTAAGCGAAACAAAGGCTACCATTTTGTTTTTTCTATTACATTTTACAAAATAATTTCAAATATTTACCAACACCGGGGCTCTTGAAACATCAATCGAGCCAAAAGAAACTTTTAACACTCCTCATTCATTATTGAGAGCAGCGGTGGCCCAATGGTCGTAGCCCCGACGTATGAACAGTAAGTCGTGGGTTCGAACCCAGGCAGGTGCATTACTTTGTGTAGTTTATTTCATCACCACTGCTCTTAAAACGGTGAAGAAAAACATCGTGAGGAAACCGGCAAGTTCTAGAACCAAAAACTCGAAAACATGTGACATCTACCAATCCGCACTGGGCCCGCGTGGTGGATTATAGCCCATTCCCTCTCATAGAGAGGAGGAATGTGTCCCAGCAGTGGGAACATTATAGGCTGATGATGATTCATTATTATTCTTTCACCGATACTCAACGAAAATTTAAAACAACTTAACAATGATTGGATATGAAAATGCCCGTTCGAAAATATATCATGGCGCATTGAAACGGCTTTCATCAATATAATTACATAAAGCCGACAAAATAATAAGCCGTGTTTCGCTTTAATAATGAATTTTAATGAACGACGCGTTCAGAAACCGCGGCGCAAACTTTATCAAACTCCCTAATAATGAGAACGTAAACCGAAGTTAACCGATGTTATTATCTTGAGTTAAACTCCTTCTATATTAATCTGATTCAATAAGTTTCAATGGAATATTTTCGTGGAAGAATATGGGCAGGAACATCTTAGGTCGAAGCCACACTGGGTATCTTTGCTTTGCACAAGTTTCGTGCTTAACACGTAAATTTATAATCAGCCTCTTTTATAAAAGAAGGATTCAGCCGGATATATTCGGCCGTCACTTTTTCTGTATGTCCACTTATTTCTTTCTCTCCCTGATGACATGATCTCTTAAAAACTTCTAGTTCAAAAACATAAAAATGTTAAACTTGACATGAATGTCTGTGTGATCTCACAACTAAAACCGGTAAAATAAAATAAAAAATACAAAAGTAACCTGCTTCCAAATTTAAAATTAAAGTTATTATGCACTTTTTACTGTTTTTTCAGGCAGTTCTAGTCAGTTATTTAAAAAACAACATGCGGTCAGAACAGGCACTCCTAACTAAATCCACTTTGTCGAGTAAAGATTACGCACAAATCTCTACCCTGATACCTTTAGTAGGTGTTCGAGTACTTCCACTTGAGACGCTTTACCTCTCGAAATTGTTCGAAGTATACCAAAGAGAGAGCCATTTAAATCTTAAGCCATCAGAATAGGTTATCATAAGGAAGGATTACTTTGTATTGTTAGTCTTAAGATGTAACTCGACGGTAATCTTGGAGTGAAAGAATCAGCTGTGTTTTCTCCCGTGAATTAAAAAGTTTAGCTGTAGGCATTAGCTGTATCTTTGCACTTTTTTTCCTGGGATAGAAACAAAACATAATCTTCAAATCTGGTTATGAATTCTTTCAAGATGTTTGAAAAGGTTCGATTCGCTTGAAAGTTTTTGATCGCCTCTCATCATCTGCCTAGCCTTTTCCCAAGTTTTGTATTGGGGTCGGCTTCCAGTCTAACCGGATGCAGCTGAATACCAGTATTTTAGATGGAGCGACTGCCTATCTGACCTCCACAACCCAGTTAGTACTGGGTAATACGATACCCCTTGGTAAGAATGGTTGTCAGACTTTTTGGGCCACTGACTACCTGTAGCGACTGTCAAAGATCACAAATGACAGCCGGGACCAACTGCTTAACGTGCTTTCCGAGGCACGGAGGAAACTCGGTATGTAATGGGTGGTCACCCATCCACAGACCAGCCTAGGCAAGCACGGCTTAACCTTAAGATCGACCCCAGCGGCTGTTATTATTTAGCCACGAGCTCCTCAAAGTT
Source organism: Xestia sexstrigata (assembly GCA_941918905.2). Classification (NCBI taxonomy): domain Eukaryota; kingdom Metazoa; phylum Arthropoda; class Insecta; order Lepidoptera; family Noctuidae; genus Xestia; species Xestia sexstrigata. The sequence continues at coordinate 16,072,203 of OW799211.2, read as the reverse complement.
ATTGAAAGTTTTTGATCGCCTCTATGGTACGTGCGTGTATTTGTGTTACCCCAAGCCACAATTTCACCGCAAATTCCTACAAACAGAACAGAGATTCCCAAACTACCTATTTAATTGTTTATTTCGTGATATAGTGCACCACATTTTTTTCACACATATTTGCGTCGTTAGCCAACAGGGCACGCGCTTGCTTGTCACTTATAGGTAATTATGTGACATTGGTGTCGATTCTGTTGTGCACAAAGTAAACTTAATATAAGCTATTGCTATCTTTTACTAATAGGCAGTGCGAGAAAAGGACGGCTATAGCTATGAACTAAGTTAGAGATGTCAAACTAGTTTATGCTTTGCGTTTCACCGTGTTTTTAGTCGACATGTTTTTACGTGCACCCTTCATTTGTATGGAAATATTAGTTTCAACTAAATTTGACAGCTCTAAATTACGCCCGTCTCTTTCTCGTTATTATAGAGAGAAAAAGATAGCATTAGTCTAAACTAAGTTTAGTTTGTGCACAACAGAATCGACACCAATGACGTTCAAACGGATATAGTTGTTACAGTAAATCTTTCTATCTCTAATGACCTATAACATTGCATTCCTCGCCAGTATTTGTTGTTTTATATTATTTTCCAGGCATAAAATCAAACCCAGAAACCTAGTCTGGGTATTTGGTAACTAGCACCAGTACAGTAAAGCCTACAGTAAATCACTTATTACTCTACCGTTTCGTTATTTCCACTTTCGCTTGGACACCGATAATGGGAAATAGAAATAGTTGTGGATAATGACACTATCGGTATCGAAATCTCGGGAGTGACGGAGATTGTCCCGAAACTTATTATCGGTACTAACGAGTCGATTGAATACCTGCTTCTCGTCAGAGCCATGTGGCCGTCCCGGGGCGACGACCTATTCAGGCAGAACAAACAATCCGGCGGCAAACTGCCAGCTTTTTCATCGCTTTGTCATATCGCTACATGTTTTTGTTTCTCTTTTTTTTCGTTTGCTTAATTAAATAAAAATTTATTTTTAATAAATGAATCGTTGAAAACACGAGGTATGTTAAAAGCAATTCAGTGATTGAGTTTTTTTTATTTTTATTTGATTAAATAGCTTGGTACGTTGTGGTTTGTAGTGGATATTCGTGATAATAATAGGTATTTAAGAAACGGCGGCTATAGTATTGGAAAATAAACTAAGAAAACTAACTAAGAAATAAGTAATTCAAAACCCTGAAAAATCGTCATAGACATAATTTAAACTGAAGCAAACAATGCTATAAAATAATACTGAAACAGAAAAGCAACCATAAATTCGGGTAAACAGCGCTGTTTCCGCTTCAGCGGCTAGAGGGTACAGTCGTGAATGAAGGGTGGTTGGCGCCGCTCAGTCGCTCGGCGCGATCTTGTCGCTGGCACAGATCTACGCCACACGCCATAGCGCAACCTGTGAAGTAGATCAACTTTAAGTCCAGTAATGTCTATTAACCTTTACTGCTTGGCCACAAGCTACACGCATGTCACGACATTAATTGCAGAGGAAACAAAATGAAAGGAATTGCTAAGAACATGCCACAAGTAACCGCGACGCGACGCGACTTGCGACCCGAAGGAAAAAAGTGAAACATGTGTCGCATATTGCATCTCCTGAGGTCGTGGTTGTGGTTAATGGTAATCCTCGTGGATATCCTCCACTCTGGACCAAAGCGGGGTCTATCAGACTCTTGCTGAGAGAAAACACTCTTATCACTTCTTTATACTTCCTGAGGCCAGGGAACGGCAGCGTTTGTGCAATGTTTCTCAGAATCTTTAATTAAATAAAAATAAATAATTAAGTAATAAACATAAATCTTTAATTAAGGGTCCGGCGAAACTGGCCCGCAATTGCAATACTTTATTAAAGACGAAAGTAAAAATCAGACGGAATAGTGCTAACTCTCTGTGTGAAGTATTAAGAGTATAATATACAGTTTATTCATAACGACTCATGCATTTCTCTTGTTGTATTTTTTTTTTCATTAAGTAGTGGTTGTGTGTGTTGAGGAATCGTTAGTGAATGTACAGTCTCGTAATGCGTTTTTTAGTTTTTTTTTTCAAACAAATGGCTACATCAAACATATTAGGATAATAACATGAAATCTAAGCAATTCATGTCTCAGGCCTCTTAACTCTAGTTCTTATTTTGCGAGATTTATTTATTAAACATATAATAGGCTGCAGAGATTTCCTTAAAAAAACACGAGTAAACATAAATATTTACTTATTTTTCTTTTTTTGTAATAAAACCAAAATAAGATAAGTTCTGCCTGAAAAGAAAAGTCATATTTTTTCTAAAACACCTTTAACCTGCTACTTATCCTCGGTAATACATATTTTGCTTAAACTTTCACTCAACGCCAAAAATAGGAGATTACGCTGATAGATTGTAAAAGTTTTAATTAATTTTGGCGCTAATTAAATGTATTGTAAACGACTTTAAATCGTGTTGAAAACTCTAAGGGAATTGATTGCAATAAATCTTATTCCGCATGGAGTAAGCAAAGAAAATTCATTTTAACCTGTCACTTTTCAACTTACTTGAGGGTATTTAAAATCAATAAACTTTGTTGACTGTCTGACAGAAATCTACGTTCAGTCAACCACATGGCTATGTCAAATGAATTTTCAACTAAGTAGGTCATTAATTCGGATTTGTCTACTGTACAACTGAAAGTATCCGTTAAAACTTAAAAGCTGCCCAGAACCCTAAGTATATAGCAAAATCAACCACTGGCTTTCATTACATTACTGAATACTTCCTGCACTGTGTCCCATGCGTGTGCTGGGGTTGCACCAACTATCGATTGAGTTAAATGCAAACAAGCGCATGTGTGTATAGCTCTGCCTGCATCTCTATCAGTACTAGTGCGGAAAGTCTTAGTTTCTTTACTTCCACACATTGTGGGCTACACAAACTCTATCGCAGGCGATTGAATTTCTATATGTGTGTATCACAAACATTTCGCCGAAGAGTGGTTTTAGCTTGAGTGAAAATAAATATTTTGTTGAGTTGCCTCTGTTTTATTTTGTTTAGGTATGCATTTCACGTATATTGTATAAACTCTGGATGTTTTTAGTGCTTTTTCGTGAAAACAGAATTTCTTCACAACAATTAAAACTCATTCAGACTTTTTGACCTCTGCAAAAAATTATGGTGATATTATAAAGAGGTCAGTTTGTATGTAAGGGGCAATCTTCGGAGGTCCTGATCCAATTCCGAAAATTCTGTCATTAACGGGAAGCTACATTATCCCGGATTATTATAGGCAATTTAAAGGTTCCCTTCAGTACATTCCTTACATAACGGTAGTGAATCCGCGAGTAAAAGCTGCTTAGAAATAAAATAAGAGAGAAATAGTTACATGTCATACCGATTCTGGCTGGACGTTTGAAAAATGTGAACTCGCAAATTGTTGACCATTTTAATGAGTCTTTTCACTCTCTTAAAGGCTGTAAGTCAACATTATATATTTCTGTACTTATCTAAGCATGACACTGGAATCACTAAAGAAATCGAAAGTGAGACCGTCCCAGACAAACTTAGTGACACACTGTACTAGACGAAACGAAGATTGGAAAGTCATGGAGTGAAATTAAGCGCGAAAAGCTCAAGACTGATCGTGATTGAGAGTCTCTGTGGACGCCCCTTACCCCAACTAGGGGACATAGAATCAGAAGCCAATTTTTTCTGTCTAGAAACAAAACAACAAAACAAAAATCACTCCAATTAAATAAAAATGTTTCAATTTAAACTTTTATTCAACTTTTGTTTTTACTGACAGCACTCAAAATCTAAATCGTGTTTGAGAGAAACGTTTTGTTTGTTAGTTTAAAATAGAAAAATAAAACCAATATTTTGTAGCGAATAAGCTACAAAATATTGGTTTATGTTTTCCTGTATCCATCAATTTTATGTTTTGGATAGATGTGGAGTCGCCATCTGAATTGATCAGAAATATATCACAGTATTGCCATTTACGAAACACCAACGCTTGTTTTTGAAAAGCAAAAATATATTCCGCTATTGTGTTATAGATTCTGATCATGATTGCTTAATCAACGTTCAATTGCGTTATTTAATTTGTTGGGTGCAAAGATGAAATACTAGTATTTCCTCGCGTCTTCGCTCCCGTTATGTACGGGATCCACCGGACCCACGGGATCTTTTTAAATGTAGCATATACGAGTAACTCGGGAATGATGTAGCTTCCCGTAAGTGAAATAATTTTCGAACTCTGATCAGTAGTTTCGAAAATTACCCCTACATACAAACTCACAAACAAATTATACCTATTAGTTTAAATAAGCTGCGCCCGATTTAATTTCCCATCGGAAAATATAACAAATTTCCGTACAAAATCCCCTGTTAAACGCCTGTAGGGGACAGATTTTCATGAATCCTTCATCAGTGCTCTCCATGTTCATTTACGGAACTCTTGGAATCAGCCCCAGCGGTTGAGGCTGTGTGATATTTGTCAACGAATCGATGAATTTCAGGTTTTTATTAAATTAGGTGGACCGATGACCTGGTGAAGGTTGCGGGAATCCGCTGGATGCGAGTCGCACGGGACCGGTCAATGTGGCGACACTTGGGGGAGGCCTATGTCCAGCAGTGGACGTCTTTCGGCTGAAATGATGATGATGATGATGATTAAATTTACAAAGTCTGAACAAGGCAGTAAAGCCTTCTCTACTATCTTACTTCATCCCTTTGTTTAAAGCTGTGCTTCTTATAAGGTGCCCGCCATATACCGCCATGTCAATAGCCATTCTGTGAGATTTTTGGGGTCGTAAGTTAAACCAATTGGACGCCTGACATGCGGCAGAAAAATAAAAAAAGTTACATCTTTTTACAAAACCTAAGAGATTTTCAATTACACGCTATAACGTAGGTATTAGTAAGCGATCCAATACACACAAAATTTTTCAACCGCCAACATGCGTGGCGCGTACTAAATTCGCATTTTTATTAAAACAATCACACAAAATAAGTTTCAGAGCAAACGGAGACTGAATACTAATAGTCAACGGATAAGGGGAGTCAAATTCCAAAACATGCCACGTTTATATAAAACGCAACACAAGATTTTATACTTGAGTTTTTTTCAGAGCAAATTGTTTGTCTGATATGTTTATGTACACGTTAAAGTACATCACTATCATTTTGAAACACTGAGCTTAAAGTTCTGGGTTCGTTTGTCGGGTCGGGCAATTATTAGGTTTTTCTGCAAAATATTTCTTAGGAGCAATCCGGAGTCATGATTTGTGTACGTTTGATGGCAATAGGCTCGCCCCGTATAACATGGGACTTTAACAGAACTGGCGAAATGTGTCTGATTCGTCAGAAGCTCCTCTGGCAAAGACAAAAGGCGATGAAGGAACATGGATGGGTTTTAAGTCAGTAAAAGTCTGACACTCCCTCCTGCTCCGCCCAGAGCGGCAGGAGTCATTTGATGATTTCCCATCCGAAAAAAACTCTGACTCACCCTTCTGGGCTCCTCTGACTCACCCTTCTGGGAATTCTTGCGTGATGTTATGTACAAATTTCAGTATGGAGATTTTTATAGAACGTTGTAGATTTCTAGCTAAGAAAACCTCAACTGGCATTGCCACTGCCTGTACCAAATGTTCGATCATTTTGAATCACAATTTCAATGGAATTCCAACCAAAATGTTATTATTATATAGCTTTGTATATTACAACGTCGACTTTAACATATCTCAAGGCAAGTTTTCCCTAAAATATACATACATGCTTTTCATTATTGCAGTTACTAGGACTGCAGATTCATTCAATTTTAGAGACAGATTGACAGCAGTTTTGGCAGTTACCCTACACTATGAATCTATTCTGTTCCATAGATGCGTTTGCACACACAAATCTCGCATGGCCAAACGTCCGTAGCAACTGTATGGGCCATACTAATGTTTGTGTTCGGTCATCGAAATCACGACTCATATCGCAGAAGTCAATTACTCAGCTACTGTGCCAAAACGACCGATGGACTGTGTGTGAAAGATGATTTGGTTAGAAGAGGGTTACTACTAAGATGTGGCGAGTAATAGAGAAGCATGAAAGAAGACGTCATTTTTTTTTATGGGACAAGCCCGCCACACTTTTCCCAAACCACTGTAACTCCTGAAAGCCAGAACAACAGTGGCGACCACCAGAAAAGCGCCGAGACAATGAAGCTCGACGAATTCCCAGAGAATGAATTTGTCTTGGATCCCGCAACGAAATTAATCATAAAAGTGTAGCGGAGCAGTAGGAAAAAACCGTAATTGCCACATGAAGATGACATTCTGCACTGACCCCAAATAAATCCTTAAGGGCAAGAGAAAGATGATGTGCCAATAGGACTGTTTGATTGGATGCAGAAAGATGATGTGCCAATAGGACTGTTTGATTGGATGCAGAAAATGCCCACTTCCCGCATTAAGTGGTCCAACTGCTTGTTTTCTCTCCCAATCAACCTAACTATTTGCAATTCACTGCTTGACGTAGGCCTCTCCTTTGCTTCAGCATAGCAACAGCATTAATTTAGCGACACTCTCAATGCTGTTAGATTCATAATAGAATCCATGGCTGAACACTGACCCCTAAAATACAGGTCCAGGCCTAGTTTCAGGGTTAGGATCACATTTGTGGAAATACACTCGTGTGCTTTCTTATTGTGACTTTCTTGTTAGATGTATTTTTAAGTGTAAATTAAATGTTTTTTTTTGTTTTGGCCCAGCCACCTTTTTTAGAAGATTATTTATCCATCTGTGGAGCGTTCAAAGCTGCTTACCGATACGCGATTTTCAATCCAAGATTCATTTGGTCTATCGTTGCCGCTGCCCCTTCAGCTTGCTTATTCTGTAAACTATGAGACCGGAGACAGTCTGGTCTTTTCAGTCTGTGACATATAAAAAGATAATATTTGAGTGCCTAGACGAGGTATGTACAAAGCTTCAGATGGAGTAGATAGTGGAGACAATGTATCTTGCCGAGCGAGTGCGCATGTCCTATCTCATCTCTTTACAGCCTAGCAAACACACATCAGGCGGTAAAAGAACATCAGATTACGATACTAATTTCCTCTTCTATTTAGTAACAGCCTACAATTTATGGCTCTTAGGATGATTAGAGTATAATTAAATTAACGAGCTCTACTGTCACGTATTAAACGTTTTCATGTTATATTAAATTCTCTTTTGTTAAAGACTCTTAATTAAATATGCCAATAAATAAATGAAAGGTAAGAAATAAGAAGAAACACACAAAATGCCATGCTACTGACCTGCCTCGTTAGTTTAGTGGCTGCAAGCTCTACTGCTAAGCATTAAGATATGTGTTGGACTTCCAAGTCGAGTAAAGTGTTATTGGGTTTTTCCAAGACGTATTTCCCAGTAGCCGATTGATAGCAATTGGGCCTATTATATGGGACTTTAACATAACTGACGAAATTTAGGTATACTACTGGTGCATCACTGTCTAAACTTTCAGTGATAACACACCAATTTAAAAAAGAGAGCACATTCTTCTCCAAGAAGTGAGTAAGAAAAAAAACACATATCTCATAAAACCCGTACAACAATTCCAGCTTCGCATACGGTTAAGCAAAACCCTCATGGCGTAATGATGTGGCATGTCAAGGGAAAAACAATGCTCTGGTAGTAATCTCCGACTTCCGAACAAACAGCACGAATGAAAGAAAGTAATGGCCCCGTGTTGACATAGCAATGCGCTTTTCAATTAGTGTTACTTTTAACAAATGAGTGTTACTCGAGAAACGAAACAGAAACGGTTTTCTTTGTGTTGTACTGCAGTGTTTTAATGGTTCGCATGTTCTTAGATATTGTTATAAGGTTTTCTGAAAATTTGGTTTAGTTATTAAACAATTCTTGCCAACAACAACCATGCCTTTGACAAAAATATTGTTATTCTTCGACTTATCGTGTCGATGGAAATCTAAATTGTGCCGGCCTAGAACTGAGCCACGAGTTTGGCTTACGTTCTTATTAATAAATATATTATTATAAATACGACAGTATCTCTGTCTGTCTGTTACCTTTGCGCCTTAACGACTGAATAATTACTTCGATGAAAGCAGGACACAGTGACCGGTATACTATTTCCAAGGTTAGGACGTCTACTATGTACCTTTTATATACCGAAATACCTATTTTTCCAGTATATCTCCACGCGGCAAAGCAAAAGCTAGTGAAAATGGCTTGGTTTGTTATATTTCGACAGTTACTTAGGCATAGTTATAAAGAATGTATGCTATGAAATGCTGGTAATACCAAAAAAAAGTTTCAAAGGAATCGCAAAAAAGGTTTAGATAGTCGAATCAAAGCAGCAGTTCAGAACCAATGATCCCTTTAACAGTAAAATAAAACCAGATGGTTTTCAATACAATCTCTTCCACAAAAAGGTGATTTCAGCCTCCAAATGTAGGCATACCCATTAGCATAACAATAATTAGCCTTTTCAATCATTTATCCTATACCGAAAAAAAAGGTTCAGCATAGCAAGCAGGCAAAAAGAAATTACGTGAATTTATTTCGACATGATTCGACTCCCGAATCGGTACAATGGGGGCTGCCCTAGCAATTAAGCCAATTACCTCCATTGTACTTAACAACCAAAAAGAGGTTCCTTTATTGCGCCTTTTGGAAATAATAGTGGACTAATAACAAGCACACTAGTCTACTTTTCGAATTTTAATTAATTTAAATGACTGGCACTTTATAAAATGCTATAAAATGTTAATTTGATTGCTAGGTTGGTTGGAAATTGCAAATTGTTATGTTCGTAATCCATGAACTACGTTCGTTAATTTTGTGCAGACGGTGAAGAGCAAGTTGGGCGAATGTTTTGAATTTGTTCACAACAACTTTACGGGTCACTTTGTACGGCGTAGTTCAACTGTCAAAAACCTTGTTTTGTCGCCATGACAACCGGAATTAAATGCATGGAAAAGAGAAAGTTTATGGTGGAAAATAAAAGACGGCAGTTCGGCTCGAATTCCCCTGTAATTTATACCGGAACAATAAACGTTCTGTAGACTTACTTTTTCTTACGGTTCAAATAGTTTAAAAACATTTGACTTTAAACAAGGGTCTAATAACCTCCAAAGACATACCTAATAAATAGTAGTTAAATAAACAAAAATAACTGAACCTAAATGCACAAGCACTGAACCGTTATTCAGTGTTACAAACATTTTTAGAACGCGTAAAAGAGAAACAGTAATTGCTATAATGATGTTAATATGAACACTAAAAGTTTTTCCACTCTGCAGACTTGGCTGCTAGCCAGCCAGTTTTTTGTCTACCAATTTTGGCAAGACGGGGTTATATTGAACTGAGTTTTACGGACGGACTTAAACACCGGATTGCTCTTTTTTGGGCCACTGGCTCGCAATCGATCAACTGTGTCTTAACTTCGGATGGACGGCTTAACGAGCTCTTTGATGCATAAGAGATAAATGTACTTAATGTTGGCTTGATATTTAACTTTGTGGAGTGAATATTTATTTAGTGGTGGCAGACTGTTTGACTTTTGTACCCCTTTTAAGGCTGCTGAGAAAGCTGAGTGGTGAGCAGTTGCCACGCCGCCGTTTTGCGCTTACGGTTTATAATAAGTTTGTATTAAATCATGGTAATCAGCGTGCAGAGGTGCAAAGTATAAATGTGCGACATGACAATTGCATTTGGATGCATTTATTGGCTAAAACTCTAGCTATAAGTATCTTCAAGATCCAAGACTTTATTTGCATGAAATATGGTACACTATGGTCTTATAAATAAAAACCTTTCACATATTTCGCTGACTTCAACCAGCAAGCATAGTATTTTTAGAGAACCTTTAGAACGGCGTTTGGCCGTGTGGTATCCGGCAGAGTAGAATAGAACCAACCCATTACACTCACGGGTGTCGTATAAGGCGACTAATGTCTGAGGCAGAACACCTTGTGCCTCCCTAGACCAGAGAATGGGCAGCAGCGTTTTTCTTTTAGCGTTAGTCTTTCATCACTGCGATCTCCAATCCGCCTGCCAAGCGTGGAGATTATGGCAAATTCCTCCCATCATGGGAGAGGCTTATGTCCAGCAGTGGACGTTATGGGCTGTTGTAGTAGTAGTAGTTAGAACGGCGTACAAAAGATCTGACCATGCTATCTGATTAAATTAAGCCTCGAAAATGTTAAATGAAAATTTAAATGCTGCCAAGAGGTAATTTCTTACTTAAACCTGAGCAAAACTCAACAAGATCTCAAGATTTCTATCTAATTAACAACAGGGACTTACAAGAGAGACGAAAGTTACATTTTCAAGCACTTGCAACATTTCCGAAGACCTATCACACTTCAGTTCCCCCAAAAAGTTTGATACCATCGTCAGAGTTGCCATTATGACTACAGTTTACTCCTAGTTAGAGTATTAAGTTGCGGATACACTGGAACAAAACAAAGAAGCTGCCATTTCACAGCTGGGCAAGTTTCCTCTCCCAGTAATCAATGATTGGAGTAGAGTCGGCAAAAAGGATTGGTGTACAGGCAAAAATATTAATTTCTACAATACTGTCAATTTCTTCTCAATCAATCAATTTTCAAATCTTGCTTAGACTTTAACTAATAATTTTTGTGTTCGGTTACAAGTTAAATATCAGTTATATTAAATTAAACAAATACTAATCGAACTCCACAGACCCGTTACTGGGTAATACGATAGCCCTGATTGTCAATTTTAGTTTAACTGTGTTTATAATAAATAATATACGCAACATAAAAAGCCTTGATTCATCATCTGCCTTTTTCCAACTTTATTGGGGTCGGGTTCCGGATGCGGCTAAATATCAGAATTTTACATGGAGCGATTGCCTATCTGACCTTCACAACCCAGTTCCAGTCCTGCGTAATATGATACTCCTTGGTAGCACCGGTTGCCAGACTTTCGGGCTATGACTGACTTCCTGTAACGAGCTTGTAACAAGCATTGATTATGGGGAGAAAAAAAAACTATTTTACTAACACACATCAAAAAGTAAAACACGCTTAGAACATTGATGTCAAACACTTTGTGGACACAACAAAATTGTTTCGAAGTACATAGTTGCAAGTGGGCTGCCTGTATACTTCTTTTTTCGACTGTACACGCAATAGGATTAGCGAGTTGCGGAAAAGCCTGAATACTACTTTTGATGAGGTTTGTTTGCGCTGTCTTATTTATCAGAAATGGCAGGATGTTCCTTGTTACCATAATCAGTGGCTATGGTTGCTTCAGTAGTGACTGAGTTGCCAATTAGATCTTGTCTGCTCCACTTTTGTGGCGGTTTATGATATTATCTTATGTCCGTATCTAGGTTTAATCTGACTTTGACTGCCTTGTTGGTCTTGTGGTCGCAAGCGCGACTGTGACTGGGTTCGATTCCATGGTCGGTCAATTTGCTATCAGGAACTTCTCAGTAGCAGCCACGAACTCTGTATTTGTGCCCGGTTGATGGCAATGGACTCGCCCCCTGTCATTGCTCGTTCCATAAGTTACGACTCTGGCTGACCCTTCGTATATAACAGGCATGACTTTATAAGCATGTTTATGTTATGCAAGCCTCATTTACCATTTCTTTAATTACTGTTTTTACCAAAGAAACAATGGATGAAATTTGTGAAAGTTTTTGTGGCTAGAAAGGAGGTGATTGCTGAGATGAGTAAAAGAGAAGTATGGAAGAAAAAGACATGCAGATAAATAGAGATGAGGGCAGGAAAATGAAGATCCAAACTTCATTTTAATATTAAGGTGTTCGTACCGAAATATAACTAACAGGAACGAAGACCGAATGTTAAATGATCGTGACCTATCTAGGCAGTTGATTGAAACGCTTGACAAATAGCGTCTCCCGGTCACTGTAATTGAAAGCTAGCCTCGGCGACCTGTATAAACTGGGTAGTTGGGTACGTCCTACAAGATTGTGGGGTTTACGTAACACTAAATTTAATCTAGTTTCTGGCCTAAGAAGAGAGGAAATAAGAATATATAGTTAAGGTTTATCTATACTTGTGAGTCTTGTGAAATTGAATTTGTTGATTATTCCGTGATTACTAACACGGTAAAACAAACTATGGATACCGAGAGATGGTAGGTGAAATGTTGGCAGATCAAAAGCCAGATAATCAGACGATCGAGGATTAGACCTGGTTGAGACTCGTGTGATCAGGGAAGAATGGCTTAAAAGAAAGGAAGCCGAAACTCGGCAGTGGAACAAGGCTGTGAAGATGGCGATATAAAACTATAATACTGGATGACTTTTTTATCACTTTCCAAAAAAATTGGTATATTAGGTGAACAGAGTCTTATGGCATAGCTAGTTTTTTTTTTTGTCTTTGTTCCACCGCTTAGAAAAAAATTGATCCATCATCAAAAAACGCCACAAATTTCAAGTAAACTTTTCATATTAGAACAAAGACAAATTTTGGAAAAAAAATATGAAAACTATCAAATTTCAAATCATACGCAATACGCGTATGATATGAATTTCGAATGGTTTTGAAATTTATTTTCGAAAAAAAATGAAAAAATAATCTACGTATGCCATTTGCTTCTACTCCGTTCACCTATTATACCCATTTTCTTTAGAAAGTGAAAAAAAAGTCATTCTGTATATGCTGTTCTGAAGTTATTAAATTTGCGACGACGATTAGTTCTTACATAATAGCGTTATTTAGTATTATAATGATATAACATCACGCCTGTTACCCCCGAAGGGTTGGACAGAGGTATACCTAAGAGTACACCCACATTTCGCAAGTTATGTTTAATTTAAGTCCCATGTAATAGGGAGCGAGAGGAGCTCGTGGCTAAATAATAACAGCCGCTCGGGTCGATCTTTAGGTTAAGCCGTGCTTGCCTAGGTTGGTCTGTGGATGTTTGACCACCCATTACATACCCAGTTTCCTACGTGCCTCGGAAAGAACGTTAAGCAGTTGGTCCCGGCTGTCATTTGTGATCTTTGACAGTCGTTACAGGTAGTCAGTGACCCAAAAAGTCTGACAACCAGTCTTACCAAGGGGTATCGTATAACCCAGTACTAACTGGGTTGTGGAGGTCAGATAGGCAGTCACTCTATGTAAAATACTGGTATTCAGCTGCATCCGGTTAGACTGGAAGCCGATCTCAATAAAACTTGGGAAAAGGCTAGGCAGATGATGATGATGTTATAGGGGGCGAACCTTTTGCCATCAACCGGGCACAAATCCAGACTCCCTGGCTACTACTGAGAAATGCCTGATGGAAAAACCCAATAACACTTAGAATAATTCTTCAGAAATTACAAAAAAAAATCCTGAAGTACTTGCTTGCATCATGTAAAAATTCTGAGTAAAAACATTTAATGTCTAATTACAGATAAAAACATAGGTACACCTGGGTACACCAGTTTCCAGTTTTGAGCCTTTAAAAGCGTGCAATCCTAAAATGTAGAAACTTACACCACAGTTTCCTGTTTTGACTCTTTCCAAGAATAACATCAATAAATGTTAATAATATTTGGTGTTCATTGTGCTAACAACAAGGGTACTTGCTTGAAGGTGGATCATGTACTGCTTAGTTAGAAAGAGACTCATTAAATTACGTTGTATTAATTCTCTTTGTTTGTTGTGTTCTTCGTTATTTATGCGTAGCTCAACATTCGCTTTCAATCTAAAGTGGCTTATGTAATAAATATAGAAAAATTTACCTATTCAGATGCGTAAGTATCCTTTGGAAACACAGATTGCTACAAACTTATGGCTCAATGCAGAAGATTGAAAAAAATACCAATAAGAGACCTTAATTTGTTTACATTTGTTTGAACATTAGTTTTTGATTTTAACAAATCTCGTTTTTTCGTAAAATCATTTATTAATTGTGACAGACAGTTTACGTGACATTTTATTATAAGGCCTCTAGCGAGTTAGCATAGATACAGCTGTCTGAAGAGTTTCCAATATACCACATCTCTCCCTTCCTCTTCCGAAACGAACTGTCGACCAAGACGTGAGGTGTCCCAAAAGTGTCGTGCGGTCCATGGCCCTTTACGGGGCCCCGGTGTGGGCGCGTTCCTTGAGGCTGCGTGCAGCCCACTACCTGAACGCGCCCCAAAAGGTGGTAGCCGTAAGGCTGGCCCGTGGGTACCGCACGATCGCCCGCGAGGCGGCGTGCCTCCTTGCCGGATTGACGCCATGGGATCTGGAGACGATAGTCTTCGCGCGCCTGCATGAATGGCGCGCGGAGGCGCTTCGCCGGGGGGAAACTCCGCTGCCGCGACAAATTGTCGCTCAGCGGACAGACTTCCGGCGGGATCTCATGGCGACATGGAGAGAGCGACTGTCGCAACCCCGTGCAGGGCACGCCACGATAGTGGCAATAAGTCCCCTCTTTGAGGAGTGGCTGGAGAGACGCCACGGCGTCCTCACCTTCCGCCTGACGCAGGTCCTCACCGGACACGGTGTTTTCGGGAGGTTCCTGCACCTTAACGCCTTCTAGGCCTTGTAACAGTTTATCCATGAATTTCTGCCATAGGCACGGAGCGACCTTAACTCCGACATGAGCCAGTTTACTCTGTAAGTTCCTTTGTGTGTACTGAGTGTTTGTAGCTTGCGCTCTCTTCATCCATCACCATGTTTAGGTACGCCTGAGTTATGTCAAGTGTACAAAATAGTTAACCACCATTCATCTCTGTGAAAATATCTTCAATCATAGGCATTGGGTATTGTTCATCTTGTATAATTTTGTTTAGGGTAACCTTATAATCAGCGAATAATTGGATATTCCCATTTGGTTTGACAATTGGTACTATTGGAGTACCCCACTCAGAGTGGTCAACTTTCGTGAAAACACCTTGTGCGCATAGTCGTTCGTCTTATAAAAATTGGCTAAGTATTCTCTTTCAGGTTTAGGTGTCCTCTGTAATTGGGTATTTCGCAAAGGTCGTTTCTGAAGACTGATGTCTTGTAGAGCTCCAGAAGCTGGTCTAATTCTATGTTTTCAGTAGGTTGTACGGCTTTTATGTCTGCTAAGTGTCTCGAGTTCATTCATCCAGCTGCGGTCAAAAATTGGGTCAACGTTGTTGTTGATAACGTACAGTTTTCCGTCGAATTCTTTTCCTTGGCATCTGCATTGAACGTATGCCACGCCTGTTGGTTTGATTTTTTTTTTTATTACTTCTCCAGTATAGTTTAAGTTCTGAGTTTGTCTTGAAAAATATTTTTCCAATGTTTAGTATTTGATAGTCTCGTAATGACATTGAAGTTAGTGTAGCTCCAGTGTCAAATTCCATCTGTATCTTAACGTGTTCAATACGTACCGTTATCATATATTTTTCAGATGATTGTCCAGATATGACATTAATATTATTCCAGTCATCATGGTCACTTGTCATTGAGTCTTCTAATAGGTTCGTTTTTGGTTCATTCTTGTTAAGACTTGCATCAGAGTGGCGCCGAAGGCAAACACGGGCTAGGTGACCGACTTAATTGCATTTATGGGATGTAACGTTTATAGCGCCACATTTGTTTGATTCGTGATTCGCAGCACCACAGCGGAAGCATTTCCCTTTTAGATCTTTAGGTGTAATTTGTCTTGGACTTGGTCCTGGTTGTGCCAGTCTCTTATAGGGGGTGATTTTTTTGATGTGGTCACTACTGGTATTTGGTTGTTCATTAGTAATCATTGATGCGTTTTCTGCCTTACCCATTTTAATAGATATCGCACTCTGAGTCAGTGATATGAATGTATATACTGTTCGGTCTTGTAAGATTTTTGTACGTGCATCGCTATCTTTCAATCCCCTTATAAATTGTAGAGATAAAAAGCTTTCTGATGTATTTTTCTGACAGTGTTGGCAATTTAATTCACAGTTAGTGGTAAGTTTCTTCAACTCTGCGGCGTACTGCGCTACAGTTTCATCGGTTTTTTATGTTCGTGTTATGAATTTATGTTGTAGCGCCCATTTGCTAGCTTTTGGGTCTTCAAGACCTCTCTTTGTAGTCGAGTCTTTTTTTGTAGTCGTCAAGTATTTCCGTAATATCAGCAAATGACATATTCATTGGTTCTTCCGGTTATGTTAAATCGCAGTTTTTCGTGGAGCTCTGGTGAAAATGTTAACAGTAAGATATTTGATTTCATGTGTGCTTCCGATATGTCGTTCAATCGAAAATATACTTCTAGTCTTGAAATTGTTGAAAGTTTCTGATTGTTGTAGGGGTTGAAATTATATCTTCGGTGTTAATACACCACATAAAACCAAAGTGAATCCAGGCATGGTAATCCATGCCTGGATTCACTTTGGTTTTATGTGTTGTTGCTGTTGCTGGCCCTGTTGCTGACTTCCATTCTGTGTCTGTTTTGTTAAAAAAAGTTTAGTTGTTATCGTTGTATGAAGATCTTATTATCGAACTCGTACCTGTATTCTTGTTCTCGATTTTCTCTTGTACCTCCCGAATAGCCAGGATCGTCTCCTTCAGGGCCAGGAAGCGAGCAGTAATGTCTTCGTCAGACATCGTTGCCCTCTGATTGACATAGGTGTCGAGTCGCGTGAGCATCCCGCGTAGGGTGCCACGATATTTTCTTAGTTTGTCCATTTCATTTATCTATTTACACAATGTTTATTTGGCTTTTTCTCGTCGCCAATAACAAATCTCGTTATTTCGTAAAATTATTTATTAATTGTGACAGACAGTTTACGTGAAATTTTATAATATGGCCTCTAGCGAGTAGAGACATAGGGACAGCTGCCTGAAGAGTTTCCAATGTACCACAGATTTGGCTGTCGTAAACCAATGGAATTTAATGGTTTCAAAAAATCAGATAAAGACGGATTTGCAAGTAAACCAAAAAAAACACTTATAACCAAATAAACAGCTTTAAAAAAATACCCATGGTAGACGCTTATAACGGGAATATTAGATTTTGTAACTTTACACGATATGAAGATAAAAACAAATTTGATTAATTTTAGACTGGTCGTACTTTAGCGATGAAATACGCAGTTCCCAAAACATTAAGAAACGTACTTAAACAACGTTACTTTGAACAAATTAAAATGATTCATGAACATCAATTTCTGTTAATTTCAGCTTTCAATTACGGCTGTAATGAAAGCTATATCAAAAACAAGAATATGTCAGCACTTCTCTAATAAGCCGACCAAATCGAAAAGGTCACGAAAAAGCTGCCGCACCATACATAAGCGTAACCATCTTAAATTAATGGGATAATACGGATGTTCTGTTAGTACAGTTACTTAAGTTTGATGGTCAGGTTGGTAAAAATAATAAAATGGTCATGTTTCGTTATTTTTATTTTAAAATCAGTCTCATACAAATTACTCCCACGGGAACGGGAACAACGCGGGTGAAACCGCGTGGCGTCCTCTAGTGGTCAAATAAATTGGTGTCCGTAAGTAGGTATGTACAGTAAGCGTTCATAAGTGCATAGGCACGCTAAGGATTGTAGTGCGTGCGTCTGAATGTCTGAATCTGATGTAATCAGTAGGATACACCTTCAAAGAGATCCGAGTTCGAATCCAGTTAACAACGTGTGAGGTTTTTGTTTCTTGGTAATATTAGTTTAGTTATTGGTTTATTATTTTGTGTTTAACGCAAAAACATTTTGTGTTTTTTTTTTTTTTTATAATGAATTCATACTTATTATTTATTTTTATAAGAAGTTAAATATTAGTAAAAAAAAACGTAGTATTATTATTAACTATTTAAGTGATTGTGTACTATCTGTTCGGTGTTGGAAGGTGGAAATAAAAAAGTCGTGCTGAATGATAACAAAAATGTTTATTCGTTTTATTTATTTATAAAATTAACAAAGTTTCATGAGAATTGTAACGTCACATTCCTACCTAGATATAAAAGAAGTTCTCTTGTAACCGATCATAAGATTTTTTATTGTTTATGGTATTCCCACTTGCTTACTCTAAGTCAATTCATGATAACATACATAAGTAACAAGGAAAGGATATTCTAATCACACAAATATAATAATTAAGTATTGTTGATAGTTGATACCCACTTATTATAGGTATCGGTATTCAGCAGAGTTTATTGAAAACTAATATAAATAATTTAGACTTTAGGAATATTTTTTTATGTGACGTCACAATAAATGTAACTCGTATTGAGGTTATAGTTTAAGTGTTCATTTTCTCGAAGAAAAGAAGATTGAAACTAAACCTCAATTTAAGATCATTAATATAATTACGGATAAGTTAATATTCACTAAATATTTTGTTACACGTCTAATTAAAACTAAAGCATCTAGGGATTAATATTTTGTAGCCTGACATCTATACTTCTACATAATTAAGTAGAACTGTTGGCGCGTGGAGGAATAAAAGCCAGCTCTCCTGGCCCTGCTGCACTTATCCATCCCCACATCATCCCCACATATTAACCGTAATTCGACCGGAGTCTGTATTAGGGATTATGTTTTTGTCAGACCAGCAGTGTTATTCTTGCGCCATAAATGAAGCCTACCCTTTTGATTTGAAATCTAAATTATTGACTTATTTTTCTATGATCTACCTTCTTCTAACTTTAACGTGTGAACAAAGCGAACAAATTAAAGAATATTTTTCTGTCCCATTACTTAATAGACACTACATTAAAAACTTACAAAAAGTCTAAAAATAACAACGTGAGATTTGAACTCACGGCTATCTGATTCACTCATAGATCTGCACGCGCCTAACTTCCATTTTGACTTATATTCTAATGTTGAAATTTTGAATTACAATTACTTGTGGACGACAATGTCTATTTTCTTGAAAGTAGAAGGTCGTAAGTCAAACTAAACGTCAAGCTATTGCTTTGTGAGATTGCCTATGGACTTTTGGTCGACACTGTACTACAGAGTTCACTGACGGTCGACCACTTTTCAATTCAACCTTATGACTTAAGATGTAAGGGTCTTGTGCACTACAAAAAGCACTTTTTGTAGTATTACCACAAGCGGGTTGTGGGTTGTTTTGTTTGTGTTGAATCCAACGCTTGACCAAGCTAAAGTACTTAGAAAGTACTTAGATTGTAAATTAATCGTAATACACAACTTGCGCTGCAAGCAACATTACAATCCAGAAAACGTTGGCCGGTATTCTAGACCCGAAAATGTACGCATGTGGTTTCATATGGTTTAATATTTTTGAGAATGCTCAACTGTCAATAATTATTAATTAAAAAACTATTTAATAAAATAAAATAAATTAACTAACAACAAACTATATAGAATTATGAACTATATTAAAAAATATAATTTTGACCCGTTTGGGGTTGAAACTCTGGTGCCGTGGGAATTTCGAAACGCCTAAAAGCCAGTATTGCCACACAACGTGGCATGGCGTTGAGGAGGAGTTTTTTTTAAGACCTTTTATAGTTTGCTGTTAGTTTATTTAATGTAGTTTATCATTCATAGATTCTGGAGCTCGTGGCTAAATAATAACAGCCACTCGGGTCGATCTTTAGGTTATGCCACGCTTGCCTAGGTTGGTCTGTGGAGGGGTAACCACTCTACATACCGAGTTTCCTCCGTGCCTCGGAAAGCACCTTAAGCTGTTGGTCCCGGCTGTCATTTGTAAATCTTTGACAGTCATTAGGTATAGTCAGTGGCCCAAAAAGTCTGACAACCAGTCTTACTAAGGGGTATCGTATTACCCAGTATTAGCTGGGTTGTGGAGGTCAGATAGTCAGTCGCTCCATGTAAAATACTGGTATTCAGCTGCATCCGGTTAGACTGGAAGCCGACCCCAACATAGTTGGGAAAAGGCTAGGCAGATGATGAACATTCATAGATTCTATAAAACAGATTGAATGAATTGAGTCGAGTGATGTGGCGTTACTTGGGAGACGCCTATGTGCATCAAAGGACTACGAAATGCTGCGTTGATTGATAAGCGGTAGGTTCTGATCTCGTCAGATTTTTTGATAATAGGATCTTGGGACGAGTTTTATTCTTACCCAAAACAATAAATATCTTTATAGCAAAGGACATAATAGGGTGATTTCCGGGTTTGTTTGTTTCTGTGAAACAGATTTTCTTTTTAACTGTTTTTTATTTATTGCAAAAAAATGCGATTTTATTGCTTAACCGAAAACAATAAAGTCGCTCTTTCCCAATTGACACATGCATTTTATTCGTGGGTACAGGCTGTCCCTATTAAAAATAGTGTCCAAAGTGAAGTCCTTTCTTTGTTCCATACTCACAGCACTGTTAGCCACTATAACTGCAAAATAGATCTGGAGCTCTTGGCTAAATAATAACAGCCCCACGGCTCGATCTGCAAGGTTAAGCCGAGTGCCTAGGTCGGTCCGTGGATGTGTGACCATCCATCACGTATAACTGGTTTCCTCCGTGCCAACATAGTTGGGAAAACGCTAGGTAGATGATGAACAGCTAAAAATTGTAAATATAAAATGGTATCCATGTAAAAGTAAATACTTTAAATCTAATTCGTTTTAAGCTCTAAGAGCGTAAATCGCAGATGCAGGTTTTATGTATTTTCTAGTATAAATGTTGCTACATGTGATCATCTCCTGCAAACTTTTGCGGGCGTCTAACCACGAAAATCTGTGGCAGCGTGAGTTTTGAAATGAAGCCGCGAAACCGCAAAACTCGCATGGTAGGCATAGTTCAATGCGGTATGTTCTCGTTATTTTATTATTTTTAAAAGTGTTTTATTACTTGATCATTTAGCCATATTTAACACATAACTCGAGGTTAAGCTGCGCTTGTAAATTATTTATTTATTTATTCATTCATCAAAGAATTTACATTGTTTTCGAATATTACAAAATAATTACATTTCAATCATAACAAAATCAAATACAAAGCAACAAAAAAAAATCACTATGTCAGCAATCAGAAACCATAAAAAGCATAAAAAATCAAACCATTTAAAGCACAAATACAACAGTCTATTCCATTTTACGTAAAAATGTCAATTACATTTCTGTTAATATGTCCAACCATAAAAAGCTCAAACCCAACCATGTCCATTCCATGTTAAGTAAATTAACGAGAATTAAGTGTAAATTAAATGCCAAATAGATTATATTAAATGTCAATTAAATTACAATATATATAATTACCCAACCACAAACGCTCAAGAACAACCATGTCTATTCCATGTTGCTTAAATTAAAATAGAATTAAATGTAAATTAAAAGTCAATTAAATTACAATTAAATGTCAATCAAATGTTATTTAAAAGTCATCAAAATTAAATGTCAATTAAATTCCAATTAAATGTCAATCAAATTAAAATGTCGATTAAATCAAATGTCAATTAAAATAAATTCCAACTGTATCAAATGTCAAATAAATTGAATGTCAATATCATATTAAGTAATTCATATACACATTATCTGGAATCATTCAACATCAAATCGGATATAGAATATAAACATTTTTCTAATGGGTAGGCTTTCAGTTTTGCCTTATATAAGTTTGTGTTATAGACCAAAGTTTTTAAATCAGTAGGTAACTTATTATATAACTCCACTGCTTGGTAACGTGAACAATGCTTTGCTATGTTAAATTTAGGCACCATTCTATTTTTAATAACTTTCCTTCGTGTGCTCTCTCTCAGCTCTCTTTCTTTTTGTGATTCATATTGATGAATATATTTTGCGAACTTGCTTAACAAAACTAGTATAATATACAAACTTGGAATTGTGAGAATACCTAATTTCTTAAAGTATTCTTTGCATGAATCACGCTGTGAAATTTTAACAATGGTTCTAATGGCACGCTTCTGTAGGATGAATGCTCTTTGGCAGTTGTAGTTATAGCTATTACCCCAAAACATGATGCTGTACCTTAACCTAGATTCAACCAAAGCATGATAACAGGCTTTGAAATGGTCCGTGGATGGGTGATCATTCATTACATACCGAGTTTCCTCCGTGTCTTGGAAAGCACGTTAAGCCGTTGGCCCCAGTAGTCATTTCTAGATCATCGTCAGTAGTTAGTTACGGGTAAGTTTAAAGGTAGTCAGAGGCCACCAGTCCACCAGTCTTACTAAGAAGTACCGTATTACCCAGTACTAACTGGGTTGTCGAGGTCAGATCGTGAGAAGACGACAACGACGTGGTCAGACATGGCATCACTTTGGGCCCTATCAGAATACCAGCGCTGTGACTGTGTCTTAAATGTTACAGCACCATGCTGAGATGCCTTTTGACCTCGTACAGGTCCAATTTCGTTAAATTTTTTCTTATGTTTATTTTGGGTGTGTAATATAATAATAATAATCATTTTATTATCAGGCAACTAAAGCCCATAGGTAAAATACACAAAATAATAATTAACAACAATAATATAATAATATACATACTTTAAACCATACGAGACTAAAACTATACACGCAACGTTGTCGGCGTCGTGTTTCGCTGCGTGGTGTCGCGTAACCGCCCTCGGAAACGTCGATATACGACACCCTTCGGCCAAAAGTCCTCCTTCATGCAGGTCTGCAGATGGTGGGTTGGAACTCGTACCACGAATGACTTAAAGCTGATGTTGTGGCGCGATTCCAACCTTTCGACCCTCAGAGTCCAATAACAGATAGTGTATTTTCACTTGAAATAACGTTCACATGATATAATTTTCATATGCTATAAAAACAAATAACCTGATTTCATGTGATCTAACGTTACACATCATATAAACTTCTTTTGTTCTAATAACATTAAGTATAACGTTCATTTCATATAATGTTCAATATGTATAATCCTCTTTTTATATAACGTTCAGTTGACCTAATGTTTATTTGACATAATTTTCATATTTACTCATTTTCAGCCAAAATTCTGTAATGAATAAGTAAATATCAGGAAACTTCATACTGTCATAACCATGTCATAATCATAGCAAGCAAGCAGCAAGTATGCAGCAAGCATGCAGCAAGGAAGCAGCAGGCAAGCAGCAAGTATGCAGCAAGCAAGCAGCAAGCATGCAGTATGCAAGCATTCAACATGCAGCAGGCATGGTTTCTGTCACAGCTCCGGCGCTGCGGGGCTCCGGCGGTCCCACGCGAGCTTATCGTCACAGAAGGTTTTAACGCTCACCACCGCAGCTTTGGTTTGCTGGCCGGCTTCGCCGGTTTTATCGGTTTTGCAGGCATTTATTTCTGTCACTAGTGCATAAAGAAAACAAAATTCTTTTTTTTTTTCAGACAATTTCAAAAATAAAATGAAAAATATTAAATTGTTTGTCAAATAATACGTTATTAAATAAAAGTTTATCGGATAATTATTTTGCTAAGTGAATTACTTGGTAAACTTGTTATTGTATAATGATGAAATGATAAAAATGTTTTTGCCAATCGTTGCTTGTTGAGTAAAACGTTTTGAATTAATTTTTGGTGAACTGACCGGTCACCGTTTATAATCCAATCGGTTTTTAGAAAAATATACAAAACAAAGTCGAAGTTTCAAAATTATATTAAACGTTAGGTACTATATAATTTTTAATATTATACTAACTGAATATTAGTTCAAATGTGCATTATAGAAAATGATAATTAAGCCATATAAAATAAGGTAAACTGAAATTATATCGATAATTCAATAATAAAAAAAAGTTCATTAAATGAAATTAGGTCATGTGATCATTAGAGCTTTTGTTATTATATCAAACGGTACGCACCCGTTTATTTTTTATATAATTTTGTTTTATTGTTAATTCAACCTTTTTTTTTGTATTGCCCTGTACGGACTTATAAATACTATTTTTTTCTTTCTAGAAAGCCAGTCGCTCCGATATTCAGCTGTACCAGGTTAGACTGGAAGCTCAAAATCAATGTTGGGGTCCCTGCATAGATTTTAGGGAAAGGCTAGGCAGATGATGATACATTGAGTCTTATACAGTATAATAAAAGTTGTTGATAATGACCCTTTTACAGGTTTAGAGTAAACTAAAACTAAGTTTATATAATTCTGACTGACCTACAAAATATCTCAATGAACAAACTAAACAATTTACAAACACTCAAACATCTAAAACTCCTTTCAAACCGAGCTTAGAAAATGCAAAACATACCCAGTTCAAGTTAGTAGCTCGTTGCCTAGTTCCATTGTGCCCTTTGCCAGACTAACGCTCAGCTCATGTGGAAACTAACAGATAACCATATTGTACTCCTCTACGTCCGTATGGAAAATATTCCTATTCTCTTAGACCTCAGAACTAAGTTCGCGTATATTGGAATAGTTTAATTTATACTTAGCGTTTGATATCTACGAATAAGTAAGAACCAGTCACGTTTTCCAAGTCGTGTGTGTATTAGAGGGAAGTTTCTAAAGGGTTGTATGACATGGAACGTGGAAGTATGATGTTGGTTTGAACAATGGGGATTGAGAGCACGTGTAACATATAAATTGGTTTTGCTAATTTACGGTCTTGCTTTGTTCACGTCATTGACGGTATCAATGTAGATAACATGTCACTGGTAACTGGCCTCGTTGGTCTAGGTCGTAATCGCGATTGCTGAGCATGAAGTCCTTTTTCTTTTTTTTTTCGGATGGGAAATCATCAAATGACTTCTCCCGCTCTGGGCGGAGCAGGAGGGAGTGTCAGACTTTTACTGACTAAAACCCATGCATGAAGTCCTGGGTTCGATTCCCGGGTCGGGAAAATTATTATTGGGTTTTCCATCAGGAATTTCTCAGCAGCCACGAAGACCGGATTTGTGCCCGGTTGATGTCAATAGGCTTGACTCCTATTACATAACTGGCGAAATATATAACCTAACCCTTTGATGATTACAGGCTTGAAAAAAATAAATTTTAATTTATAACTTTTTATTTCAAAAACATTACATTAATTTTGGTTAAACACACATCGCTTAATCTTAATTTTGAAAGATTATGTGCGAGTGAGGCGTCTCGCTTGTTTACATTAAAATATGTTGTTTTAAATATTCTTTATAAAATTATTTATTTAATTGTGAAAGATCTGGAGGAACTTTGTATTGATCCACTGTAAGGTAATATTTTATTAGTCGTTTTACTTGCAAAGTTTTCTTTGATTTTAATTTAATAGTTATGTAAGTTATGTTATGTTTGATAACAAAACCAGTGCAAGCTGCCACACGTTCTATTTAATCTCCGTACTTTGCTTGCTCTGCTCAAATGACAAATATTATTATTACCATTTATTACCACTGACGTATCATTTGTATAATATAGAAGTAACATAGATATATCTACATCTCTCTACTAAACCTATTTATTGAACTTCCCTTTTAGCGTCCCTTTACCTACGCACGTAAATTATTCATTTACCCACAAAATAATCTTAATCCCATTTCCATTATTACTTAAACATCAGTCTTTAGAAACACTTTGTGAAAATGAAGTAATTATGTAAACACAAAATGCCTAGTGCGTTCGGAGACTTGTAAAATATTCATGTTATAATTAGGCGGTCCCTTTTCGCAAAGCTAAACGCTAATTGGCCAATATTTTACTTAGCTACTAAGTTCTTAACTTTTATGTTAACATGCGAAGGTACAAAAGATAAAAAACCAATAAAATATCCTGAAAGGATCAGTTTCTTAAAATTACATTGAACGCAGAAGGTGAAAATCAAATGGAAATAATATGAGTGAAAAACCTTTGGGTAGGTATGTTTTTTTTTGCTTGGAAAAAGACATTTATACTTTTGGTAAAAACCTACATAATAGAATATTCAGCCTATAACGTATTCACTGCTGGAGCCAGTGACACAGCCACCTCTATGAGCGAATGGGCCTTCATACACCACCCGCGCCCAATGCAGGTTGGTGGGATGCTGGTGTACACCGTACACCATTTAAAAAAGTTTTAGAAAAGGTTGTGGACTGTATCCAAATTTTGTCGTGAGAGTACTGTGGATAGTTGAAAGAAGATTGTTTTTTGTGTGGATGTACCAAATCAGATAACATGAAACTTCACTGCTAATTTACTGATTACAGGCTTGATTAGGCTTCAGTGCTTTGTCTGTTAGTCAATCAATCAATTACTGAACTGTTTTATAGGTAGTAGATTTAAAGCATTTGGTTTTGAGTATGAATGTGGATGGCTATACTAGTAGGGGAAGGCCAAATAATCAATGGATGGACCATGTGAAAGGTGATATGTCTAGAAAGAGATATACAATTAATAGAGTATGGAAGTAGACCCTAAACAAATAGGGATAAGGGCCAGAAAATGCTGATGATAATTTTAGGATATTGTCATTCTGCGAATCTGTCACTACGCGAATCTGTCATTCTGCGAATCTGTCATTACGCGAATCTGTCATTATCAGAACTTGTCATTTTGCGACACCTTGCATTATGCGTTTCTGACAATTCGCTAATCTGTCATTTTGCGTTT
The DNA here is from genome assembly GCA_941918905.2 of Xestia sexstrigata. Taxonomy (NCBI): domain Eukaryota; kingdom Metazoa; phylum Arthropoda; class Insecta; order Lepidoptera; family Noctuidae; genus Xestia; species Xestia sexstrigata. The sequence goes on along the minus strand of OW799211.2, from coordinate 16,045,783 downwards.
CTGACGTTCTGCGCCCAAACCATTATTTGAACTTCTGCCATAAACCTTCAGCTTGATTCATATAGCTCTCGACCGATTTTATGGAGTGTAAGAAAGAGGATATATATATCCGTAGATATATTTGGCGAGACCAAGTGATCCACTGCGGGCCGACGTTTGAAATCAAAGCCAAGTGCCTTGTCGACCGTGTCAAAGCTTTCATTCCTCTCTGCGACCCTTGTGACTTCTTAATGATAATAACGTTGATATTTTCGTATTGTGACGGGGTTCATTATTGACTTCTGAATTTTCATGTTTTATAAGCCGTGAGCCGATGGAATTTCTAGAGAAACTTTCATATCTAATTTAGGGGATGAATTTACAAATTTTCTCTTATTGCCCACGTTTGATATACCTATGAGATACGTGCATTGCTCATCAAACTTAATGTTTTATGTTTTTGTAATACAAAAATTACCACATTTGTTACTTTGTAAAGCAAAAAGTTATTTGTTAACTTCACTCCAATTTCTTGGTCTAGATATGCACGCACACAAGTGCATTGATTTCCACTAGGTTTATGATTTAGGAATTTTTTAGGACATTTTTAAATGAATTATTATGAATGAAATATAATTTTATTTAGGTTTATAATAAGGTTTGAACTCATGTCAAACGTCAAGCTGAAATATTTAATTTATTAAATACGTATAAAATAATAAAAAATATCGCAACTGATTGTATGTTGAAAGTCGTAAAGACAAGAAACACTTCGAAATGATTGACGAAAAATCAATCGATACCTAAATAATTACAAAAATTGCTAGAGATACAATTTTATTGTAATAGTGTCACATACATGTTTTGACACATTATTGGCGAGCAAAAAACACAGTGCTGTGTAAATAAAACCAGTGGATGTGTATGAAAAACCTTTGAACAGTTTGATTCGGTTATTTTTTACGTAATAAGTATTCGAAGTTGGATCAAGTTTTGTGCCGAGAAGGCATAACAGTGCTGTTTATTTGGGCTATGATCGGCGCGGCCGGCGCGGTGCGCTGCGGTCACAGCGGCGGCGGCGCCCCAGGGCGCCTGTGTGACATTGCTGTCATCCGTGTCATCTGTCTTTTGCTTGACTTTTTACTTGTGATTTAATTTGGTTTTTTAATAATTTTATACACTATTTGTTAAGTTATCACGTAAGTTTCATTTAATTTTTTTTTTCTATGTCCAACACTGACTGTAGTGACGCCGAACGAAGTGCCAGTCAACCTACCACATCGCTGGATGTCCTAGTTAGATGCCCACATTGTTCCCAAGCACGCTTTTTTAAGGGTGAAAGAGGCTTGAAGATACATTTGGGGAAAAAACATAAGCCCCTCAATGTACCTTCTTCATGCCCAACATTACTCACTCCCATTACACCGGATCCACCCACTCAACCCTTTTGGAAATATCTTTCAAAATTAAAAACTTCAACTCCTGTTTTAAAGAGAGTTCCTCGTGGCGCGCGACCTTCAGTAGCATTAAGCTTGGCGCGTAGTGTCCGTCTCGCCGCCCGAGAGAACTCTCAAAGTGCTTGGGAGCAATTACTCACCTTCCCATTTAGAATACTACATGTACAAAAAGATTTGGCAAATAAAAAAACCTTATCAACTCAAATTAAAGACAACTGTAACATTTCGGCCCAAAGTTTTGACCCAAAATTTACAGCACATCTTCCCCAAAGAGGTTTACTGCATCATGTGGAATCTAAATTAGGCGAGGGTGATATCAGTGGTGCAGCTAGGATCATTTTTAGCAGCGATGTGGTTGCGCCGTACTCTCCAGAGACCCTTACAGCTCTGGAGAGCAAACACCCCGTCCCGGCAGTTGACCTCACCTTCCCTGACCCCCCCATTCCAGAAACTAACACTTTACAAATTACAGCTCAGCAAGTATGTGCGGCCGTTTGTTCTTTTCGAAGTGGCTCCGCCGGCGGCCTCGACGGCCTGACTCCTCAACACCTTAAAGACCTTATTTGTTCAGGCGCCGGGCAAGCTGGTGAGTCCCTTTTGAAGGAGCTGACGGCCCTCATCAATCTCATGCTCTCCGGCAATGTGAACGATGCCGTCATCGATATTCTATACGGGGCCAATCTTTGTGCCCTACGCAAGAAGGATGGCGGCATTCGTCCCATTGCCGTAGGGTCAACTTACCGTCGTATCGCAGCCAAAATTAGCTGCGCCTTTTATAGTGAAACACTGGCCAGCAAATTTCAGCCCCTACAGCTTGGCTTCGGGTCCAAAGGGGGCTGTGAGGCTGCGGTACACGCACTTTCCACTTACCTTCATAGTAATAAAGGTGAGGTCATCCTTAAAGTTGACATTAAAAATGCATTCAATTCCGTAAACAGGGACACCTTGTTGACAGAAGTTCAAAAAGAAATACCCAAAATTTACAGTTTTCTTTACCAATGCTACAGGAACCCCTCAAAATTACTATATAAAGACAATCTTTTGGAATCAGCCGTTGGATGCCAACAGGGTGACCCTCTTGGGCCAGTCATTTTTAGTTTAGCAATTAATCCAATTATTCGACAGCTAAATTCTAAATTCAACGTATGGTATCTGGATGATGGAACCCTGGGAGGTGATGTTGACACAGTCCTAAAAGATTTAACTTTCTTAAAAGAAAAATTTAGTTCCATTGGACTAGACCTTAACCTTTCGAAGTGCGAAATTTACCTTCCTGAAACCACTGACAGACAGACTACCATTTCTAAATTTAACTCGTTGGCACCAAATATCAAAATTACCGAAAAAAAATCTCTTCACCTTCTAGGGTCACCAATATTTGACGAATCTTTTCCATCGTTCATTGAAGAAAAAATCCAAAATTTTAATGATGTTTCGGAGAGACTTTTCAAAATTAACATTCATTCGGCCTTCACACTTATTCGATACTGTTGTTTTGGACCAAAATTCACGTATAGCCTTCGCTCCTCTCATCTTTGGAGGCATCCACAGCTTTTAGATAAAGTCGACCAAATCATTAGGAACACTCTTACTTCATTACTTAATGTGGCCCTGGACGACCGAGCTTGGCAGCAAGCCACACTTCCCATTCGCTTGGGTGGTCTCGGCGTCCGCAAAATTTCAAGTATAAGTTTACCAGCCTTCCTCTCCTCGGTCTACGGTACCGAAAAATTAACCAGTAATATTTTATCTTTCTCACTGGTTGATGTTGAGGTGCCGTACTTGACCGATGCGTTGAACGCTTGGAAAATGGCTTGTCCCAATACGAATTTGCCCGACAACCTGACCTCCCAGAGACAGTGGGACGTGCCGCTCTGCAGTATTGAACGGAATACCCTTTTACACACGTCAATCAATACTGTGGAGCGTGCCCGTCTGCTGGCTGTGGGGGAATGGGAGTCGGGTTTGTGGCTTCAGGCACTTCCGTCATTCACCATTGGCACTATGATGGATGACGCATCGTTCCGGGTTGCTACGAGTCTACGCTTAGGTGCACCTTGTGTTGCTCCGCATCGGTGTCACTGCGGTGAAGCTGTCGACAGCCTCGGACACCATGGCCTGTCCTGCTACAGGAGCGCAGGTCGCATTGCACGGCACGCCAGCATTAACGACATTATTCGTCGAGCTCTTTCCATCGCCGGCGTACCAGCGGTTTTAGAACCAAACGGCTTGGTGCGTGACGATGGCAAGAGACCGGACGGCATGACGTTGGTGCCTTGGAACGTGGGTAGGCCTTTGGTGTGGGACGCAACCTGTGTCGACACCCTTGCGCCTTCTCACGTTGCAAGCACGGCGGGCTGTGCAGGCGCTGCTGCTGCGGCTGCTGAGATCCTCAAACGGCGCAAATACTGTAACCTTATTGGTAACTACAGCTTTGAGCCGTTTGGGGTCGAGACGCTCGGGTCATGGGGTCCGAGTGCGCGTCTCCTTTTTAAGGAAATCTCTTACCGACTGGTCGACACTTCGCGTGACCAGAGGGCTGGCTTTTTCTTTGGCCAAAGAATTAGCATTGCCATTCAACGTGGCAATGCTGCCAGTCTTCTGGGTACGTTTCCGAGTGACAGCGATGCGGAGGAGTACTTTGACGCTTATTGACGTCGTTGTATATATGGAGGTTCTTACTTTTAGTTTTTATTTTTGTAATTATATATAGCCACAAATGTGTTATTTAAACAATAAAGATCATACTATTTTATTTTATATTTTTCGACAATAATATTTTAAAATGCACTTTTGGTTTGATATCTAGATCTTGATTTTAAATTTTGGCTGGTCATTGAAAACTAACCCTGTATAGGTAGCTACACCATTCTGAATATTGGTTCATCGAATAGGTATCGCGTGTGTTTTAGGAGCCCGTAAAGCCTTTGATATATATGTCTTGTGAATTCCAGGATGACGGAGGTACCGGATGTCGCTTTGATGTAGTTTCATTAGTTGTGAATGCTCGTGGAGGATCGTGCTTCCTACACATTTCAGAAACTGCTGGCCTTTCCTAGGACTCTTTTTTTTATTCAAAGTACGAGTTAAAACATCAACGTTATAATCATGAACTTAGATGATTACTTTTGAGTTATATGTCGTTGTGATTCTCTATGTACTGACTGTTTAACTGCCTCAGTCTGGCCTATCACGCCGAGTCAGGTAAATAGTATGTCCAGTACACAAATAGATCGATTACTTGTCATACACAATATCAAAGTACAAATTGTGAAATGTATTTACAGTAACAAGTCCTGAAATCGATAGTACGTATCGCATTACACATCCATATTTCAAAGACACATAAATTTCACATTTTTCATCGACAAAATATGGGTCAACACTTTTCTACCGTCGCGGCGTCTTAATATTCTCCGGTTGAATGGTCAAAAGGTGCATTGAGTGCATTGGTAAGCTTGTGTACTACGGGCTGGCTTTGTGGTTAGACGTACTTACTTTAAGTAATAGGGAGACACAGTAACGTGTGAGAAATATATTATGATAGATAAAAAAAAGTCGTTCTAAATCTTAGTTTAAAGTACAGAATGCTTGGTTGACGGCTTCGTAACCTTTGGCCGATTCCAAAAATGCTCTTTTTGTAAACAGTCTTTTTGAAAACCCTACGGTTGTCTGTATATAATGCTTTTGCGGTTGCACAACGACATGTTTTGCTTATGCTTTGCTTGGTAGTATAGATGGACCTACCTTACTGCCTTCCTCAGAGGCGGTAGGGTGGCGGGGTCTTTAGGGGGAGCGCTACGGTCGTGTAGGTCCTCAAGGCAAGTCTGGGGGATTCACTTTCCCGAGGTTGCCACCCTGTTTTTGGTCTAATTCCATAAGAAATAAACGCAACAAAAACCTCAGGGCGTTTTTGCACTTTCCCGAAAGCCAAAATCCCAGGCCTAGGGTAATCCCACACCCCACTCCCATGATCCTACGCCCAGTCCCTCCCTCCTTTTCCCTTTTCTCCATGAGGTCCATGAGGACGGGTAACCTCAACTCCAAAAAAGCCCACACAACCCAACAATGTCGCAGAAAGGTAAAAATAATATTCCCCAGGTGGGTCCCGGCAACGCCGGGGAATCCCACACCGACTCGTCGGTCTGTCTCCACCGTAATCTGGGGGGGGGGCACCAATCTGCCAACTACCGCCTACCGGCTGCTTCAGCGCCAACAGCACCAGCTGTGGTTCACGCATCAACCGACCCAACCACGGCAGCGACTTCTGCGCCTACTGAGACGTGAAAAAGAGTTGCACGAATTAAAATTACTTTAAATGAAATTCAACAGTCTAACATTAATATAGACAGCTCCATTTCATTTTTGACTGGGCAATTTGAAAAGAAAGTAAATTTGCTAGAGAACTAAAAGAGAAGGAAAATAAGCAGTATATCACCATTGTAGAGGATAAAATCGAGGATTTGTAGATGGGCTGTCGTAAAACAAATTTTGTAATTAAAAATGTACCAAAAAAAGCCAACGAATCCAAAGAAGACCTCATAGAAATGGTTATGTGTCTTTCTAATAGTGTGGACTGTAAAATCGGGAAATTCGACGTCAAGGATAGATATTCTGGCTCTTATTATTCTTGCCTCGTACTCTATAGATATAGAGTACGAGGCAAGAATAATAAGAGCCAGAATATGCCAATAGTTGTGGAGAGCAGTTCTACTCTTCTGAAAACACAAATACTTAAAATGGGAAAGGCTTTCAATATAAAGCATAAAAACTATGCGCTGAACCTAGGCTTTGAAGTTCAAGAGCACACTCCCATCTTTATAGCTGAGCATTTGATCCCAAAAGCGTCCCGTCTACATTTTCTTGCTCGTGATCTATCCAAATCTGGTGCATACAAGTTCTGCTGGACTGCATATGGCAAAGTTTATCTTAAAAAAGATGAACAATCACCTACTATAATGATTAAATCTGAAGCCCAGGTACATCAACATAGGCAAGAAAAATGACTAGTGATACGTCTCTCATGTCACATAGTGAACTGTCAACCGCGAACCTGTTATTTGGTATTATTATTTACGGATTGTTTTAGATCATTTAACTTATTTCATAATTGTCCTATACCTTTAAGTTATTTTGCATGCTACTGCTTTGTAAACCTACTCACACAATGACATTCACAAACATTTATACAAATTCATACTCCAAATCCTTTCCACACACTCTCCATTCACAAACTAATAACATACAATTTAACTAACCAAAAATATATATCCAGTACTAGCAACAGCACCGTAAAGGGCTTATTTGTTAGACATTATCATTCTACAAGCTACAAATGTATTTATGCTACTACGAGTATTACTAAGACTTATCTCAATTTATTACTAAATTATTTTTACCCTTATCTAGAAATGACATTAATTCAACTTGTTAATACATTATGAGTGATTATTTAAAAACACTCGCTGACATAGACAACATCAAAATTGCACTATCTGTTGATTGTGACCCGGCTGACCTTACCAAATACATAAAGATAAATATTAACGATTTGACAATATTTTCCCAAAATATAAGGAGCATTTATTGTAATTTTGTCAATTTCATAGCAACTATATCCACTTTTTCATTTGAAACGAACATCATAATATTCACTGAGTGTAGATTAAATGATGAAAAATCTATCCCGCAAATTATAAACTACACTTCCCATTTTACAACAAGGCACTTAAATCAGAATGACGGGGTAGTTGTCTACATAAAAACTCTCCTAAGCCCAAAGTTAAGGAAATAAATTTAGTGCAGGCATCTTGCCTACAATAGGACATTCATAATAATATTATTCTGTGTATTTACCTTTCCCCATCGCATACAAATAGTGACAGTTTTATAGAATCACTCAGTACAGAACTCAATTCTCTAAGTATTGTTATAGCGGGTGATATAAATATTTATATTAAACCCAAAGATACAGAACAATCCTATGAGCGTAAAAATATAGTTAATTATCTTACTATGCTATCAACTTATGGCATATACTTACCACGCGAGGAATAAACTGCTTGGATCATTTTATGCTCAAGATCAATAACAACAAGAAATCAGCTTTTGTTTGTGTACACACTACAATTACTGACCACTACACAACATTCTTATCTCTACCTAAAATAAAAATTAAACAAGTTGCCCCAAAAACTAAAACTAGTCTTATTTATGAAGGTGCGCTCAAACATTTACAGGAAAAGGCTTTTGGTTTGGTTTAAGAACAACTTTATTTCTCATAAAGAATTTGATACATAATTCACTTACTGAGAAACAATACTAAAACTAAGATTAATAATCAGAGCGCACAGAGGTGCGTATATAAAATAACAAAACAAAATGTTAAGAAAAAAAAATAGAAAAAAAAATAGAAAGAAAATAACTAAATGTGGGTAAACAGATTACATTAACTCGATCGTAAGTTAGAATAACCAAGCACAACATGGATGTATGAATTTGATTTTTACTAGATGTGGCATTGATGGCTCAGTCTTTGCGGGACTGTTCGAAAGAGATACCGTGACCCCGGAACACAAAGGGCGATGAAGGAACATGGATGGGTTTTGGTCAGTAAAAGTCTGACACTCCCTCCTGCTCTGCCCAGAGCGGGAGAAGTCATTTGATGATTTCCCATCCGAAAAAATGGCTCAGTCTGTTAATAGAAATTTATTTGTAATGTTATGGTTTTATTATTACAAGGCTATTCTTTGTTTTTTTTTTTATTTCATAATTCTATTTATATTTTAGGTACATAGGTAAATGGTATATAAAACATGTTTGTTTTGTTTTTGTTTACTTTAAGTAATTATTAACGTATATTTTTAATTGAGAGGTTTATACTTAATCTATATATATATATATTGTGTGCGTTTTAATTATGTGTTATATAATATAATATGTATATATATATATTTCTATTTATGTATATTTTGTATTTTAATTATGTATTATATAATATATGTCATATGTATATATATAATTATATTGATTAATATACATATTTAGCAAGTTTTTGTTATTATGGCACTTTTTTATATTATTATTATATATATTATTATTACTTATGTCTATATTTTTTTATTTATTTATTCACTTATTTGTATGTATTAATTGTATGAGTTTTTAGTAGTCTTTTGAACCGGGCATAACTTTTTTCTTTTTTTATTGCTGATGGTAACTTATTATAAATTAACACCACCCTAACTGGTAACACCCTCAAACTCTAAATTTCTTCTTCCATAGTTAGTTCTAGGAGGCCCTGGAACGAATCATGGTATTAACCCACAACACGGTAACGCTACAATGGATCACTTGGTAACGATGCGGCTGACGAAATTGCCAGAAGAGGATCCAGCACAAAACCCTACGGACCCGAACCCATAGTGCCCATTCCTTTCAAGCAGCTAAGAAGATGGTTAAAAGATCACACTCGAAAACTAGCGGAGAAAAGGTGGGCCTCGACACCAGGATGTAGGCAATCCAAGGAAGCTATGCCATCACTGGATACAAAGCTGACCAGGCGCCTTCTGCGGATGGACAGAGATAGCCTGCAACTGGTGGCGGGGGTCATCACTGGAGACTGCTCACTGAATAAACACTTCCACACCCTAGGAATCACTGACAGTCCCCTGTGCAGAGCATGAAGGCGGAGGAAACGGTGGCGCATGTGCTCCTTGAGATTCGCGAGGAGACCCTTGGAACACCAAGATCCCTTGCGGATGCCCTGAGGAGACCGGGAAGTCTGATCAGCTTCTGGAGGGAGGTGGGCTGGTTAGAGTAATCGGCCACCATGGCTCACGTACAATGGTCCACTTCAAGGACTAAGTGCGGAAACCTAAACTCCTTGGGAAAAGGCTAAGCAGATGATGACATTGCTAAAACCGTGTGGAGAAAATTCACTAAAAACATTAAAATCAAACAAAACTCTACAGTCCATCGGTTAAACCAATAACAATAGAAGCTACATGTAATCAATCAATTGCTTCAAAAACATGCGACTGTCCGAACACTTATGATTCGCGTCAGGTGAAGCTGAGGACCAGAGCCAGTAATTAGTCAGAGAGCACTAATTGAACCCGTTTGACATTCAGAGAGCGGTGCCGAGAAAGTGGAACAGGATGCCGGGATATTTTGATTGTTAGTTTTTTTTATTAACATACACATATAAACTCACGCCTTTTTCCAAAGGGGTAGACAGAAACCACAGCATGCCATATTTTCAATAGTTATTTTTGCTTCGTCCACATTCATGCATTCGTCCTTCATCTGGTCATATAGTCACGCTGATTGTAAGCACTACGCCCCTGACCCTACTGAAGAACATAACATAACATCACGCCTTATAATTCCCGAAGGGTTAGGCAGATGTGTACCTAACAGTACACCCACATTTCGCTACTACGTGGCATAATGAAAAGTACGTGGCATAATTTCGGCTAGGTATGTCGGATTAATTTAAAAAGTACTACACACGTTAGCACACCAAAAATTATTATTTAGAGACAGTCATTCCGGACTCGGAGCGTCTTTTACAGTGTGGGGTCTTGTGCTATACCCGTGTCAGAAAAAAGTGTTATTAGATTTTTCCATTAGGAAATTTACAGTTTCTACCCGTAGTTTGGGTTTGCTTGCCACGTATTACCTACATTCGATTTTTAACCTAACTACTTGGCAAGATGTGAATGTACTGCATGTAGATACACCGTTTCTAACACCTTCATACTTCATCTCTGCTGACCTTCCCTTGCTGGTATTTCTTTGTCAACCAAAATCGATTGTGCCACAAAGAGGCATAGAAGAATAAGCCACCTTTCATAACAACGACCGGTCTGCTTCCCACAATCAGTAGTTCCTCAAAATGTTAACTAATCACAGATTGATAGTTCTAATTCCAAACGCGTGTGCCTACAAACATCGATAGTTAATGTGATCATGTGGCATATTGTTCGCAAACTCTCAGTAGTTGTGACATAGGCTCATTAATATTCTAACTTTGGCGGTCGGCCTGAAGTGCGGCTAAATACAGGCCTAATAGCTGTTACGACTGATCTTTAGGGGGATGGGAGGTCATCAACAGTTTTGGTGCTCGCCTGAAATGGAAATTAACCGCCATTTTATTTTGTGCGCTGTATACAAGCAACCTGCCTCTTGCTTCGCACGGTTTATACAGGTTGATAAAATATGAATACTTGTTTAAAGAAACCTCTCATGATAGATTCTCTAAATGATGGTGTAAACTGCTATAGAATCCGTTGCGCAATTAGAAGAAGATTTTAAACTTTATTTGTACGAGATAAGATCGTTTGTTATCCCTTGATCTGTCCACGAAGTAGACACAACAGTTAAACAACGGCGTCTCGACCGAATCGGTCGGGTGGACAGTTCATGATGAATGTTTATAAAATAAGAGTTTTAACTTCTATAGCATAAGATAGCTATCTTTCCCTAAATTTTACTTACCCTATATATACCCTTCTATGGCAGAAAAAATACCAACTGTAACGTACATAAAAGTATTACATACATATACGACGTGTAGCGACCGCCATGTTGAATTTCCTAAGACGTAATTTTGTCGTATAAAACATAGCCTAAACATTCTGTATCTAGATAAAATCAAATTATTTAAATGTCTTCTCATATCACACATAGATGTAGAAACGCAGATTCATAGCTGCGTATATTGCGAATTAGGGTTGGCTATGTAGATATTGTGATCCCAATGGCATCTAAACATAATCATAATAAACCAAAGTCGCTTTTCATGTGTGGCTGTGTGACCGCTTAGATCTTCTAAACTCCATAACGGATATTGATGTAGTTCTCATCGTCATTTAGAACATTTACTCTAGATGTTTTATATGTAGGTACATATTGTACTTCATTTAGATACAGCAAAGAAATCTCGATGTTTTGACGTGTGACTTAGGGTTTGTATTTGAATAATAACCTTCTCACATCATGCAGTCAATGGGACACTCACGCTAAAAAGGTTACCACATATTCAGTACATAATTCTGACCCCTTCATATAGTAATGTTTCGTCGTTTATTAAAAAAACAACAGCTGTTTCCTACAGAACCGCAATACCTACACTGACAGAATGTATGGAACTGCAGATTTAAAAATAAACAAAGCTATTTTATACTACACCTGCTTGGAAAGTACCTTGATACTTTATCAAATTTACGGTAGAAAGTACGTCATTGCATATCGAACAAATATGCGGGGAGAAAACGCATCTGAGCGGGAAAGAAAAGTGTATGAAAATCCATTTCTTACGTGATTTTTCTTTTTTAATTTTGGGTAAGACTATGCGCCGGTAACCTAAATATCAAAAGCCAAAAAGTTTTTACAGTGAGTTTTTATCTCCAAGTTCGCAAAATGACACTGGCCACTAGCTGTGTGTTGGATGGTGTCGGGCTGGCAGTGCGACCCTGCGGCGGCAGGATAAACAATTTGAAAAAAGAACATGTGAAATTCCTCCTACATTGTCGCAAACATCTCAAACAAACATTAATGGAAAAAGTGTTACATTAAGCTTCACTAACTGCAACAATTTCAATATAAATTTCAATTAGTACAGATTTTGTTTTTCATTTTCCTCGTAAGTGTAGTATAAAGCACTATGTATCACTCGAGAGAAAGTGCGATTCCCGATCTCGGGTGTTTTAAAGCCCTCGCCTACGGCTCGGGCTTCAAACGACACCCTCGACGGTAATCGGTCACTTTCTCCTCTCGGTGAACAATGTACTATATTTTACAATAATAACAAAAATATTTTTGAGATCCTCTTATCGAGCCCTTTATAGAGAGATATAATGACACAGTAAGGTTTGCAAATTTTTTTTTTTAATTTCCTAATTTGTCATCCGAAAACAGCACATCTGACTTTGGGTCATCTGTGTTTGGTTACACCATCCTACCTAATTTCACCTGATTTGGTTCCCTTTTTTTTAATTTTTTGTACGGAACCCTAAAAAAAATCTGATGAAAAATTTCTATGTGGGGTACTTTAAGTATAATTTCCAACCTGTATTTACAATATTGTATTACCTTATGTAAACAGATGAAATCGTGACATGCATAACATGCTACCATTACTCGCGTGCACACGTTTCCTGCCTCATTCAGCCTGCGCTATAATTTAACATTAGCCGATGTTAATTTATGTTTATGCTACAGTGTTGATTACGTCCATGTAATGGAGATGGCTAATCACCTGTTATTATAAACAATAGCTGCAGCAATAGGTTATTGGTATAATTATTTTGTTTAATTGCTAATTAATCAAATGTTTTCAAATAGCGTAATGATTTGTGTACGTAAATGCTGCGTTTTATGAATCCGGCCTAAAATTAAGCATCGCAATTACAGCTTGGCAATCACAGTGTTTGTTTATTAGCATTAGCCGACAGTAAAACAGTTTTTACGACGAAGACGGCTAATGTTACATTAATTGAACACATAATCATGGATAATATTTGTCAAACTGTGATATACAGTAGATACAAATAGATAGTACTGAGTAAGTCCAGGTTGAGCCAGGTCAGACTACCTAATACCTGAAGCTACACGGATTTGCAGTAATCTCGGCCTTAGCAATGGCTATGTAGCATAAATAGATGTCCGTAATAGTCCATCGAAGGATAGCCTGAGTAGATTAATAGGTATATTAAAAAAGTTTGTCTGCATACTAATTGGCTAGACTATCACTTTAAAAAAAGAATACCTTTTCATACCTACATTGGGGATACAGAAAAAGAGTTCGATTGCGAACTTTGACAATAAAACCCTGGCTGATCGCAGTGAGAAACGAATTCTATTTTTAAATCCAAGTCATTAAACTTCAACGTGTATAACCTTTAAGTTCGTGTTGTTTGACCAATAAAGTAGTCCCCAATGAATGCTCTACGCTTTATGACGTCCAAGGGACGACTAAATTGTATTGAAATCTGCGTAGGAAGGAGAACGGAGTCTAATAATTCTTTTTATTACGAAAAGAATAGAAATTGGCCTTTTTACTTAATGTTGACTTACAAGATCCCACCGAGGATCGTCATTTAATTCCGTACTTTTTCTAGCTTCAGCCAATATAATAAATCGTGTTCTTACTTGTCATTTTATTAAACGCATGTTAAATGAAAAACATCCACCTACAAAGCATTACTAGAACTAGCAATGTGAATTACTAGTAAACCTACTCATTACTCCTTAACGCTTTCAACTTCACCTAATTGTCATTTTTTTTTTCAAGAAACCAGCTTGTCCTTGACTTAGAACATTAAAAGACACGGTGACGTGACCCCAGTGTGAATTAGGGACACTCTCTCACACACAAAAGGCTAGTGTCCCAGCACTGGGAACATTGACACTAAACACTGATTATGCTAACATTTTACTATCTGCCTTTACGATACAAGCTAGATAGCTTCCATTATTATTACAACTCAACTCGCAAAAGCGCAAAAGCGAGAGTAAAAAAATATGTTCTCTCGAAGCCTATAAAAATCATAACACGACAAAGCTATTCTCGTACCTACTGCGTAATTGGTTCTATATGCTGTAAGATCCATATCTACTTCATTTTGTTCTAAATCTATTAGGTCCATTAGCTGGAGGTTTTTTACTTAAGTAATATATTGTTCAAAGGTTCTAATCATGCGATCGCGTGCCAGTCTGATGGGCGAGAGTGAAATGACCGCTCGCTCGCCGGCAATTAGCTAAGTTTGATTGAATGGAATAAGTGCTGCCCGTTCAAGTGTTTTTCTGAGACTTTGTTGTTCATCTGGTGTTGAGGAATTTCAGGACAACCAACGAGAGATTATGTTAGTACCTTATTCATTGCGTGAAACGGTTTTGTTATTTTTTCTTCTTTTTTCCTAGCCTGTTCTGCCGAACTCCTGGGCAAAGGCCTTCCTCTACTTCTTCCATTTCTCGCCAACCCGCGTATTCCTTTTCCAGTTTTGACGAAACCATGTCTAGTTCATCCCGCCATCTCCTTCGTGGTCTGCCGCGACCCCGCCTCACCGTGTCAGAGCACCAGATTCCTGAAAAAAAAATACATATGACGTCAAAATGTCCCTTCATCGGAGTCAGTCGTGTATAAAAAGGCTGTACTTTATCTGTCTGCAAGATTCGTCGATTTTTTTTGTGAATAAAAAAAAATTCTTTGATAAGTTACGCAAATGAAAAATATTTTATTCTTCGACATATGTCTTTGTGGAGAAAAACATAGATGGCATGAATTGTTGATAAGGACATTATGAGACAAATGTAGGTTTATATTATATGCATAGTAATATATTTTTATAGGTAGATACTTCTGTCTGCCAGACAAAGTTTTCTCGTACAAAAAGCTTCGAGAAAATTCGGATTTACACATATCTTAGTAGGCCTGGTAGGGAAAATACGAAATTTATAGCGAGAAGCAAGCCATACAGTGAAGACATCCGCTATTCAAAGGGGTGTTCGCCTGATTGAACCATCAATGTAATATCCTGAACTGGAGTGACGCTCATTTTTCGAAGGCATTTTTGAGAAATGGTCAACAGCGAATCGTTTACCGGCTGCTCAGTATTCCTTAGCACCATGGAGTAAAAATCAAGATGCAGAAGGTCCATCCACTCATAGGATTATTACATTACATATACATACGCCCATTACCCTTGGGGTTGGGCAAAAACAAAAGAACGCTACCTTTGCCTTTTTCACGTTCAAACAGTTGGTTACCTCTTCTGAAGAGTTTTCTGCAGAACCTCACCAATAAAACACAGGCCACATCAAGGCCCCTGCTGGATGCGAAGTCTCTACATCCAAGATGCGATTCTCGCAAGAATAGTTATTGCATCCGAATTTATTCGTTGTTATTTTAGTGATCGAAAATTTGCGACAGCGTCGTCATCTATGTCGACGAGCGAACCACCGAAAGTGCCGAAATATGACAAGAGGAGAAACGATGCTCGGTCGCTCGCTAGCTGGCGGTGTGGCCTGCGCTTTAGAAATACCTAAAACTATTTTTAACTATAATCACTGTAACTTTAGGCTACTTTAACGGGTCCATATAAGATTTCCTTATGATCTAGTAAATGGGTTTCGGAAGTAATACGATGTTCACTCCGTGTAACATACAGATTTTCAGTATTGTTACTCTAGGAGCAAACCACAATCGTTTTTGGGAAAATGCTAGACAGATGACAGTACCGGAGAAAGGGACCTAAGACGATCTACTCTTAATTGATTATAAAGAGGAGCTCCTGGCTAATCTTTAGGTCAAGCCTCACTGGCCTAGGTTGGTCCGTGGATAGGTGATCACCCATTACAGTTTCCTTTATGCCGCGGGAAGCACGTTAGGGCTGTAATTTGTAGATCTTTGACAGTCGTTACGGGAAATGGCTCGAAAGTCAATCTTTAAAGGTTATTTTTAAAAAGTTCCCTTGGGATAATTTACTTCCATAACGAGCGTGAAAGCGCGGGAACCAACTAGTAATGAATAATTCGCCATAAATAAGCGACTTTATTGAATTTCTCCTGCCTCATGGGTGCGTTACAAACATTTAAACACATATCTGTGCGGGAATCGAACCACCGACAAGTAGCGCAGCATTCAATCGCTCAGCCACTGCGCCAACCGTGCCGTTGTTAGGAGTAGTCATTCTGCAATAATTTGGTATTGTTATTGTAACCCAAAATCTATTGACATACTATTAATAAAGGCAAGTTTGATGTAACGTATTGTTTTCAACTACTCAAGTTTGTAAAGGGACGTGTTTATACTTAATACACGTAAGCAGAAAGGTAGTCGTGGGTGATTGTAACGTTGGTACGGTACCTATTGTTTAATAAATGTTTCCTGGGTTCCGGTAAATAGAATAACTTGGTGAGTTATGAATAGATTTCTGTGGGTGGATGCCATAACTGGGCTAATTCGGTCGATACTATAATTTTGTTAGATATTAACCTATTTCAGTTTTGTTAATCCAATCAATGGTTAAGAGGAGGTTCTAAGTTAAATTTTGTACTAGCCGGAATACTGTTAAAATTTTAATCGACTACGAAATACCGATCACAGCTAGCTTTTAAAAATATTTACAGCATCTAAATCGTTTAATTTTTTTTTTAATTCCTCATAGTTCCCAACCCAATTTCTCAATGGTATCTTAACCTTGTTGTGTGCCGAAAAACTGTGATGTCTTGGTAGTCAACTTACAAAGGCAGTACAGTTCCAAACAAAACGTTCTTTAAGGTATGTACAATTTCGAATGCGACCACAACCGTGAATCACAGCGGCATAGCAGCCATTGGACTGCTATGCCGCTGTGATTCACGGTTGTGACTGCTGGTGTTTGTGATAAAGATTGCGTAAATAACGAAGCGACTGCCTATCTGATCTTCACAATCCAGTTAGCACTAGGGAATACGAAACCAGGTCCAAATATATAAAACCACTAAGTTGACCACATAAGAATTAAAAATAACATCAAAATCAAAAGTTACCTGGTTTTTTTTGGACAAGCCCGCTATCACGCTATTCCCACATCACTGTAACTTCTGAAAGCCAGAATCAACAGTGGCGACCACCAGAAAAGCGCTGGTTTACCTGATTTAGAAGGAGAAGAATTACAAACAGAGAATTTATTATTTTACATACCTATATCATTCTCTTGATGTATCGTGCTTAATTTACCTTTACTTATCAACCCTTTTTTTTTTGGATGGCAAATCATCAAATGACTCCTCCCGCTCTGGGCGGAGCAGGAGGGAGTGTCAGACTTTTACTGACTAAAACCCATCCATGTTCCTTTATCGCCCTTTGTGTTCCGGGGCCACGGTATCTCTTTCGAACAGTCCCGCAACCCCTATTGCTGAATCTCTCTGAGGGGCGCGTGGAACACGAACGCGCCTTCGACGCGGCCTGTCGTCATGAGACGGACGGACGGCGAGCTAGCCCATAGCCCACCGTCCACAGGCCCGCGCCTACGGTGGCCGGGACGTGACGTCTCCCTCTCAAGTTCCGCCACCTCCTTCTCTAGCATTACTGCTTCGCAGAAGGAGGTTATTAACCTTAAATATAGATAACCAGCAACAAGCGGCATTGCCGCCAGCCTTCTATTATCTACACAAGAATTACCATAATAAAACAACCCTCAAATTAAGTAACTAACTAAGTCCAACTTATTATTCTATACCTCTCTGTCAGGGACATCAAAGAATAACATAATGTTATACCTTAAAACGAGCTTGGCATCCAAATTCCTAAAGTTAACAGAGAGAAATAGGTTGCGGCTTTAGACGACTCACAATTTGTAACTCAGGATTGAATTTCCATTACAATTTGCGTATTTTCTTCCAAAAAATGGAACTTATCATTATTTTTTGGATTCCGTACCGTATTGGGAAAATTTATCTACTTTTCTCGAAAGGTACACCGGTATCTTTAATTAAGTTAAAGTAATTTACTGGAATTTATTAAATAAGCAATCATTTTATGCAATAAACATGATTTTAAACGAAGTAAGAACCGTCAAGTAAACCATAGCTAAGAATTCTTACTTTTGACAGTTCTAACTTCAAGAAATGACTAAAATAAAAATAACAATAGAATAAAAATCAAAATAATGACTTTTTCCCAAGTAATCACTTTGACTTGTGATGTATAGATACGAGTGTTAAATACTACAGATGTCCCGAGTCATCAAGATTTTTGAAAAAAAAAAACAATGGAGCTGGTCTTCAACCATTTTTGTGATTCGAAATATAAATAAAAAAAGGTCACAATCACACTGTGGACCTTTTACAAATAGGTCCCATGAAAAGGAAAGTGGTCAGGTAAAGCATTAGGTACCTATATCAGATCAACACTACAAAGCTCAACCAATTAATCGCAATATCCATTACGGTATTAATGTTTATCAAAATGAACCCTATGGCGTAGTAAATAAACACGCAGCCGTCAGGTAACCGTCTTATCAGTGACCCACCTAATCTGCGCTTACATTTCTGTAATACCAACTAAGATTTTAAGCCCCTAATGACATTAAAATTGCCTATATTAGATACCCCTGTAATGCAAACTCCAAAGCAGGGAACTAACCCTTTTCAAGACATGCTCACAACCCTTCAAATATCAACCCTGTTTCTTAACTTCGAAGGTTAGTATCACCTTATTGGTGTTCAATTAGTACCTGAAGTATGTACTTATAGAATTTAATTTGCCGAGGCAGGTTCAAAGTCGATATCATGCGAGTTGAAGCTTGTTTGTACTTGGTAGAGTAAGGTAACGTGAGGTTCGGAAGCTTTACTTTCAGATAGCTTTACTTGGAATTAATTAATAAAATTCGACTTAATTAGCTACAAATTACGTTAGGAAGTAACTCGGTTCCTAAAACATGTTTCGGCAGGAAAGATTTTGAGGATACTATATAAAATTGAAACGCGAGTTAAGTTGGAAGAGTTTCAACATAAATTAATATAAAACGTAACCCTGTGTTCGTAAGCAACAACCAGCGAGGCGATGTTGTAAGTTCACGACCTGGCTACGTAAGAATTTCGCAAGTACAACACAGGCTCCATAAAAGAATATCACTCACAAAACCAATTTCACAATTTACGTTTAAACAAAAGGAGTCCTCAAAAGGCCTTCAAAAGAATAAAAAAGTGACATTAAAAGTAATAAAAAGCAAGAAAACCTCGAAAAACATAACAACATAAAAAGCCATACAAAAATGAATTACGCGGCGAAACTTTACGAACATGAAATAATATACAATTAGCACCAATCCTCGTCGTACGGAAACAAAGGTTTTTTCATGTCCAGCCGACATTTGTCGGGGCGGACCACAAAGAACATTGGTTAATCAAAGCGCTGCTTAATAAAAACTACTCCATTTTGTTTCTTTTAGTTTTTCCTGCTGTTACTACGCACGACAAAACGTGGCAGCGTTTTTATTACAGTGAGGTGGAAGCGGTGGAAGCTAATTAGGTTTTGGTATATTATTCTAGAAAACTGGTACCTGAGGATGTGTACCACAACCAGCGATAAGCGAGTAGTGAGTAAAGTGTCGAGAAAGCGTCTAGTTGGTAGTGTATTGGTCGCTTAGCCATGATCGAGTGAATGTATATTTGTCCCGTACTCATCACTCAAGACTCAACCATTACTTGAAACTAGTTTCAACCAATCAAATGGCTTGAATCTAGGTTTAAGTAATGCTGGTCTTAGAAGGTGTTTCGCCTATCAAGCGCTTCAGTTGAGCGAATGCGGTCAGCTATCAAGTATTGGTTGAGACTCATCTCGCAGGCTCGTTTCTCGTCGCTCAGATCCGTCATTTGCTAGAGCGAGAAACAGAGAGGGAGTGATATCGCACACGGCAGCATCGACAATGCGCTCGGCAGCACGCTCTGTTTTAGTCGATGACCTTGAGCGGCAGTGGCGTGCAGTAGTATTCCACGAAGGGTAGGCCACGAAATAATGATAGCAAAAAAAAATTTTCATCGGCGCCATCTTGGATTTTCATTTTGACCTCATTTTCATTATCACCAACCCCAATAACCTCGAAAACGACACCCATGAAGAAAAAACTGAAAATTTTCATCGGCGCCATCTTGGATTTTCATTTTGACCTCATTTTCATTATCACCAACCCCAATAACCTCGAAAACGACACCCATGAAGAAAAAACTGAAAATTTTCATCGGCGCCATCTTGGATTTTCATTTTGACCTCATTTTCATTATCACCAACCCCAATAACCTCGAAAACGACACCCATGAAGAAAAAACCGAAAATTTTCATCGGCGCCATCTTGGATTTTCATTTTGACCTCATTTTCATTATCACCAACCCCAATAACCTCGAAAACGACACCCATGAAGAAAAAACTGAAAATTTTCATCGGCGCCATCTTGGATTTTCATTTTGACCTCATTTTCATTATCACCAACCCCAATAACCTCGAAAACGACACCCATGAAGAAAAAACTGAAAATTTTCATCGGCGCCATCTTGGATTTTCATTTTGACCTCATTTTCATTATCACCAACCCCAATAACCTCGAAAACGACACCCATGAAGAAAAAACCGAAAATTTTCATCGGCGCCATCTTGGATTTTCATTTTGACCTCATTTTCATTATCACCAACCCCAATAACCACAAAAACGACACCCATGAAGTAAAATATAATAACAATAATATTATTGATTATTATAATAATAATACGCGCCAATAACCCCCAGGAATCATTATTTTAATCAACATTGAACATTACACCCTAGCACTGGCCTGCAAATTGCAAAAAACGTAAGGAAATTTGAATTTCGCGGGCTAAAGAACATCCACCTTGAACCCTGGCCTTGTGTTGTAGCAGCCAATCACAGCCCAGCAGCCCAGCTACACTCGCAGGAGTTACCGCCCTAAAATTACTGCAATCTATAATACATGTGTGCAGTTTATACACACGAAAATATGCACCAATGTGCCAATGTGTGCGTAAAATTATCAATGGGTTTAAGGCAAGTCCAGTGCTTGCCTGTCCGGCGGAGCTCCAACCTTTGTAGTAACTTCCAATAAAGTGTTAGTTGCGTGACGCGGGAGCGACTTGCTATAAGTATTCTAACAGGAGTTTGAACTTTTTTTTATATTTTGTACATAATGTGATATTTTATTACATAGTTAGTTCGTTATAATGAATGCCCAGTTGGTAGGGTAGGCTTGGCCTAATTGCCTCTTAGGGGCGCACGCCCATGTTGAGCGGCACACCGAGATGAAACTGACGCGTTCTCGTCATGGACGTTTGCTTGCACACATCATGTTAAAAAAATACAAAATATTATTAAATGGACAACTATGGCTTAAACAAAAAGTTTTTTTTACCAGGTGAATTCTCATATTTTTTAATATCCTATCTTTGAGTGTAAGAATCGATTACAACGTATTTCTTCTCTTCAACGTATTGCCGGCTAGTAGACGTTTGAAAAGTTTAGTTTTTCACAATGTGGCAATAAAAACAAAATTCCACTCAGGCCAAAATAATCAACATAAAATTCTCTTTTTGAGTGATATTTTTTACGAGTTCGTAGAATTTGTAGTTTTTTTCAGAATTTGGAGTCGACAACTGATTTGGCAACTGTTAAGCCCTTAATATAATGATGTATCTCTTTTACTGACACGGAACGTACAATCAATCAATGAACATCAACTAAATTTCTTTAATAGATTTTCAACTTTATCGCTAAATCATTAGGTTCAAGGTTGAATGGGAAAATTTGACAGTTTCGGTTAGTTTGTCTGTACATTTCTTGAGCGAGAAAATTGTCCATAGTGAGTCACTCCTCGTCGACAGTGGGACAGGGGCCTTAGTAAGGGGCTTTAGAGGTCTAGGCTTGATTTTTAGGAATTGCTAAAAGGAATTGGGTCTACTAGGAAATAATACACTTAGCTTAAAGCTTTCCATTAGCCATGAACATAAAAGATATTATTTCTGACGGAATTAGGCATAGAACAAAAATAAATCATCCTATGCATGTGCCACTATAAGGAAAGACGAAATAAAAATGGGGGAAAATATAATGACCACCAAAAATAACTTTGTGACCACTAACATCTATCACCTAAAATTTCAACTGTTCACCAAATTTAGTAAATTGATCACCAAATTTTAATGAGGTGGTTGATGATTAACTAGTTTTGCCTAGGCCGACTTGGGGCACCCCGATACGGATTTACTTATAAACCATTCAGAACTAGGAGCCCCGCTTCGCGTAGCTCCATCGACCAGGTCTCCCTCGACTCGGATGCAAGATCAAAACAGTTCAATTTCTCGTGGTCATTAAATTAAAAAATAAATTTTTGGTTCTAATTTCACGATAAAATGGGTATTAATTTTGGTAATAATTTACTAATTTGGAGTTTTTCAATGGAGGAGCTCGTAGCTAAATAATAACAGCCGCTCGGGTCGATCGTTAGGTTAAACCGTGCTTGCCTAGGTTGGTCTGTGGATGGGTGACCACCCATTACATACCGAGTTTCCTCCGTGCCTCGGAAAACACGTTAAGCCGTTGGTCCCGGCTGTCATTTGTAGATCTTTGACAGTCGTTACAGGTAGTCAGTGGCTCAAAAAGTCTGACAACCAGTCTTACCAAGGGGTATCGTATTATCCGGTACTAACTGGGTTGTGGAGGTCAGATAGGCAGTCGCTCCATGTAAAATACTGGTATTCAGCTGCATCCGGTAAAACTGGAAGCCGACCCCAACATAGTTGGGAAAAGGCTAGGCAGATGATGATGAAATGGTAATTATATTAAGTTAGTATATTAAGTAAGACCACTTACGTTTCTACGTAAAATATGATAAGTCCCGTCTCTCACAATCAAATTAAGTGTTATAATCGATGCTCACAACTGAAAACAGAACGAACCTTTAGTATTTTATGCCGTCCATCAGATTACCTTTCACCGACATCATCCATCAAGGTGGGTAATCCTAACTGACTATGAATTCAAATAAAGCCGCCATACAACTAGAATGTGGTATTGGCAGTACCATAGATCATCGAGACGCCTCGATGGCTGCTATAGGCCGCACTGTTAACTATGAAGTGAGTCACAGTTCACTCGCGCTATGAAAATATTGTTATGGTGTTGTGGCGAACTTCAGTGAGGCTTATGTCTAGCAGTCAAATGCAAAAGCCGAGTTGATCGACCTCAGAAATGTCGCATAGAAAATACTGTGGGTGTGTTAATATTCATCCCAACTGCGAAACCCTTCATTGTATGTGGTGTGCGCTTGGCTGATTTTTTGACTTATTACCTGTCTGTCATTTAATTTGCCAGTCGATGACCAGACTTATCAACCTGTAAAATAGTCACGAAACTAATAAATACTAGACTAAGATATAATTTAAAGGAACTCGATACGCAATGTATTTTATCAAAAGATGAAAGGATTATATTATGTAATTCGTTACTTAATTTAATTCTTACTTTCGTTAATTTATATTCAACTACAGACAACATCGAATAAACTTTTTTTTTGAGCTGACGTATTTGTTTTAAACGAGCGTTACGTTATTCCAGAAATATTTGTCAGCGATAGCACATGATAAGTGATATATTAGAGGTATATATATTTTTAAATGCACCACTAATGAATGTCAAAGCCAACCCAATAAAAAAGGTACCTACCTTTTGCGATAAGCGCCTTTACTTTGAGCAGAATACATTAATGTTCCCCCCGTAACGAAGGTAACAAAAACAATTATGAATATTCCGACAAATAAGTCTCTTTGTGACGGACAAAGGGCATTAATGGTGTTACGGGAGACTTTTATTCGTTATTTTATAATAAAGGGTTGGTAAATGGCGAAGTGGCCTTACGGATATATTTTCATTATATGAAGTTAGTACTTTTTGAGGGGATTTTTAAAATGAAAATTTTTTTCGAATCCTAACAGACTTATTTTGGTGTGTGTTGTGAGTTTGAATCCAAACAGGTAGTTTTTTTGGCTTTTAAGTGTCCCACTGCTGGGAAATCCCTCCTCTTTCTCCTTCCAAACCTCTCTATCTTATGCAATATCTATAGCCATGTCCGCCCCGCAAACATTATCAGATCGTAACACCACCTTCGCCGCGGTCTACCTTGACGGCGACTTCCTCCATCATGTGTCCAGTGATCCGTGCCCACCTCTCTAGGTGCATTTGTGCTACGTGACCAGCCCACTCCCACTTTAGCTTGTAATTAATTTCATCACCTTCCTCCAAAGACGGTGTAGGAAAACTTTATGAATAAACCAGCATATCCTAGAACCAAATAATCGAAGACACGTGACATCTATGAACAGTATCAACCAGTACTGAGACCGCGTTTTATTTTTATAGAGAGGAGGGCTGTGTCCCAGCAGTGGGAACATTAAAACGCTATCAAGGCAGCTTATGCTATTAATCTAAAAGTATGTGAGGCCTATCACTTATACTTTGAGGTTTCTACACTACAGCAAAGGCAACATTTTAAGATAATATGAGTCATAAAATGGATTGTGTTATAAACAGTTCGTCAGAGTTAACAGTCATAACAAATACAGAACTAAGTAATCGTAAATACACAATGAATCTCTATATAACCCCGGCTGACGTCATTAGGCAACTCTGACCTTGAGGTCAACGAACCTCTAACATGGTAATACATGTCTTGTCTGATTTGAGACAACATATTCAACAGTTAGACATACAAGTGAACAACTTATGATATTTAGGCTTGGAAAATATCCAGAATTACTCACTTATGTAGATACTACTGTTATAAACATTCATGTCACAGATTTGTAATACAGAACAGAAAATCTTTTGTCTGTTTTTAATTAGAGCAACATAGGTACCCAAATTACAGACATAAATATATTTGTACGAGTATGTACTTCAGGAATAGCACAGCCAGCTACAATCAGCCAATAATGATCCCACAGCTGGTACACAGGCAACATTGGCTGGTAACATTAGCAGATGTAATTATTATGACAGTTTCCTGACGATGATTTTCTTCACCTTTTTGAAAGCAGTGTTGAGGATAATAAACACGAAGTAACGCCTGCCTGCGTTCGTCCTCATGAACGTAAGTCAGCCATCTAGCACTGCTCTTCAGTGAAATACACAAAATCATCACGCTTGTAATCCGGAGGGTTAGGCCGGGTGTACCCACTTATAGTACAACCAGATTCCGCCAGTTATGTTTAAGTCCCATGTAAAAATCAAAATCAAAATCAAAGCATTTATTTCAAGTAGGCCAGTTACAGGCACTTTTGAATTGTCGAAACAAAGTTAAATGTAGCTACAGTCCCAGTCACAAGACATAAAAACTGTGAAAGTACTGTAGTTGCCCATTCCCTAGCGTAGATCTCTATGGAGAAGAACGGGCAAGAAACTCCATGGACACTCTTTTAAATCAAAATATTGTTACAGAATCTTGGTTACATCATTCATGTTGAGATGGTATATTATGTGAGAACAATGTAGCAAGATGTTAAAAGTGTCCAT
Organism: Xestia sexstrigata; assembly: GCA_941918905.2. NCBI lineage: Eukaryota > Metazoa > Arthropoda > Insecta > Lepidoptera > Noctuidae > Xestia > Xestia sexstrigata. Next base: position 16,020,281 of record OW799211.2, on the reverse strand, counting down.
AGTAAAAACAAAAAATACAATTTCAAAAATAAACATACAAATAAGCCATTGCAACTAAGAGTTGACCAGTCACAACTGACAGCGCCCGTTCACGAACATGACGCATGGATCAGCACCATTCAACTCAACCATTTTGAAGGGAACTGAATGATCCGACACACGCGCCACCATCAGCGAGACATTAGAGTGAGCGTGACATACTCTCAACCTGCCAGGGCACATTCAAGTCAAGAAAAGACGTAGGATTTCAGGGAATGATAGCTTTCTAGTACATAGTACTCACACAATATGGGCTGTGCGATTATATAATACTAGAGATTGATTCTATACAATGCAAAGACAGTTGTACAATCTTCAGCAGCTCCAACAATTCTATTTAATACTATCAATTTATGCGCCCCTGTCCATGTGGAGCAGGACCAGCATTGAGCCACGCATTTTTATCTGCGATATAATCGCCCAACTTGTAATACATAGTGTGCGTTTGATGCATGTTTTAAATTTCGTCTCATTCAGTTCAAGAATACTTTGTGGAATTTTATTATAGCATCTCAAACAGTACCCCATGAAAGATGAGTCCACTTTAGCGAGTCTGAAGCCTGGCTGAACTAGTTGGTCCCTATTTCTAGTACTGTAATTATGTCTATCACCTCTTTTACCAAAAAGATGCAGATTTTTTCTGACGTACATTATGTTTTCGTAGATGTACTGACAATGTACCGTCATGATGCCAATATCCTTAAACAGTTCCCTTAGAGAATCGCGCCTACGAAGATTATATATGGCTCTGATGGCTCTTTTTTGCAGAATATAGACTCAATATCTGCAGCCCGTCCCCATAGCAAAATGCCATAAGACATTATACTATGAAAGTAACTAAAATAGGCCAGTCTAGCGGTATCTACATCAGTAAATTGACGAATTTTTAGACGCGCCGCAAGGGATGTTAAATGAGAACCCCATTGTAGCCTTGAATCAAGCGTAATCCCCAGGAAAACCGTTTTATCTATGAATTCAAGTTTCTCTTTATTTAATATTATTTCACAATCACTACTTTTAACATTGGGTAAAGCAAATCTTATGCATTTAGTTTTTTTTTCATTTAATACTAAATTGTTTGCTGTGAACCAATTATGGACCTGAAGTAGGGCATCATTCACGTCATCTAGATTCTGGGCCCGTCTATTTATCTTAAAAATAAGGGAAGTATCATCAGCAAACAACACCATATTTTGAGGTTGGTTTTTCAATAAATAGGGTAGATCATTTATATACACGAGAAAGAGGAAAGGACCCATTATTGAGCCTTGTGGAACCCCCATTTTTACTTTTAAACCTTGTGAATTAACACCATTTATTTGAACACGTTGTTGTCTATCACTCAAATATGATTTTACCAAACTAAGTGCAAGTTGACCTAATCCGTAATGCTCAAGTTTCAAAAGTAATGTGTCGTGATTTACGCAATCAAATGCTTTGGAAAGGTCACAAAATATTCCTATGGCGTCTTGAGACTCTTCCCACGCAGTAAATATGTGCTTTAATAAGGTTACACCGGCGTCAGTCGTACAACGTCCCTTGATGAAACCATACTGTTGATCATGTAAAATTTTGTTGGTGTTAAAATGATTGAGCATTTGATTAAGCATTACCTTTTCAAACACCTTGCTAAAAACTGGCAACACGGATACAGGTCTATAATTATTAGTATCTTTACTGTCCCCGGATTTGAAAAGAGGTATGACTTTACTGTATTTCATTAGATCAGGGAAAACTCCTTGGTCTACACACAAATTAAAAATTAAAGCTAAGTATGGGGCTATAGTCTCAAGTATGGATGCACAAACTTTGATAGACATTCCCCATAGATCTTCGGTCAGTTTGATTTTTATTTGCCGGAAAGCTTTAATAACTATCATAGGGTTTATGTGTTTAAATTTAAATTCAACCGTGCAGCCAGATACATTCGCCTTTAATAAACCAATTGAGACTTCAGGTGAGGAATTAAGAGCTTCCGTCGTCTTTAATGGTATATCGGTAAAGAAATTTACAAATTCATGAGCTACTTCCAGATTAGAGCTTTTAGGACCACATGGTGAATCTAATGTGTAGCTAGTGTTACTTATTTTCTTCCTGTTAGTCTCATTATTTATGACTTTCCAGACTGTCTTTATTTTGTTTTCTGCTGTTTTGATTTTGTTGCTAATGTGCAGGGCTTTAGCAACCTTGCATGTATTTCTAAAAATTTTTGAATACTTAGCAACATACCGGTTAAAAGTTTCGGTGTTTATATAAGGCTTAAGGCCATAAAGCTCAAATAGTCTTTCCCTACTTTTTCTGATACCTCTAGTTGCCCAATCACTAAATATGAATTTAGGGCTAATACTTTTTGTCTTCTTTTCAAAAGTTTTGTTGAATTCCGTGTGAACTATTGAAAAGAAACGATCATACAATTGATTTATATTAATATCGTCATGGCTCATAGTCATAACACCTAACTTGTTCTGTAGGGAAATATTATACCTATTTAATTTGCTAGAAGTTATAGGTCTAAATTTGATCTGAACTTTTTGCAAAGTTGTATTACACCTAAAAGTTACAGTTTGTCCGCTATGGTCAGACGGCAGACAGTTTACTATGGCTTTATCTAAGTAATCACAATCGCAGAAAACATTATCTATACAAGTCGCAGAAGATGGAGTGACTCTAGTAGGTTCTATAAAAGTGTTGGTCAAGTCAAATGACTTAAAAAGATTTAACAACCGACTGCTATTTGAATTTTCTTCTAAAATATTGATATTGAAATCACCACAAATAATTGTAGATTTATTACTGGCTGCAATTTTTGCCAGAACATCTTAGATTATTGATTCAAATAAGGAAAAGTTTTGATAGTTTGGGGGTCTGTACACACACACAATTACATGCTTATCTAGCTCAACACAGGACAGTTCGATGCAATGTATTGGGATGTGTAATAGGAGCGAGCCTATTGCCGTCAAGCGGGCACAGATCCAGAATCCGTGACTGCTACTGAGAAAATTCCTGATAGAAAATTCCAATAAGACTTTGCCCTTTAACTTGCCTTTTGCCTTTTTTGCCTTTGACTTTGCCTTTACCTGGGAATCGAACCCAGGACATCGTGATCAGCAGTCGCGCTTGCGACTACTCGACCAAAGAGGCAGTCATAACTATGCTGAAAAGTTGAAGTCTTCCGAGACCTTCCTGGAAAGAACGGAAGGATCTGTTTACCAACGTCACGTGTTAAAGAAACGTTAACATGAAGCTCAAGTTATTTTGTTTGTTTAAAGTAAACGAGAGTTTAGGCGGATGTTTAACAATGGTAAGTTACCCAAAGATGTTTGATTAATTAGAACAAACATCCTAAGAGTTTCATCTCATTGAGTTCATCTTAAACTCTGCCTTACTTACGAAGACTTGTTACTTAGGACGACATGGGCTTGTGTTAAGATGGGATAATTATGGTTTTGTTCTTGAAAAAAACTTGAATTCTTATGAAAGTAAAACTTAATTAAACTGGGAAATATTTTTAAATGATGATATTTATTTAACACTTCAAGCACAATGTACAGAGGCGGACTTAATTCTACAGGCAATTTCTATTTCGTGAGATTTACAAATACCAGTGTCCAAAAGCACATTGAGTTGACGATATCGTAAAAATCACACACACAAAACCGGGAAGTGTGGCAGTAGAAAAAAAGGCCTATGCCCTATGCCCAATTTGCCAAGAAATGGATAAAATAATACGATGTAGATGGTTATTTACCGTCAAAATAAGAGATACATAATTTGATTTGTTTGTTTAAAATTATACCTTTTCCCACTTAAAATCATCCGATTGATTACCCGAACGTCCAAATATTTTAGACATGAACAACTTTCCGCTTTACAACATTACAAAGACGTGGCACCCGGGGCGGCTACACACGTCGGCCAACATGTCAGAATGACTGAAGGCTGGCTGAGCTTTAACAGGGCAGTTTGAAAAAAGAACAATACACGTATCATGCGCATGATAGCTCATGTTGGAACATTCCTGACGCCCGTGTGAGCATAATTAAAAAAAAAATAGGATAGAATTTGTTTTATATTTAGAATATAATTATGTAGAATAGCAGTGATAGCCTAGTGGTGTAACCGTCGGACTGTCAAGTCATAGGTCTCAGTTTGAACCCAAGACATCATATGCGTATTGTATAATTCTTTCTTGCTTAGGTGAAGGAAAACATCGTGAGGAAACCATCTTGCCTGAGAGATATTTCCCACCGGAATATAAAGCCAAGTCAGTGGCCCATGGCCGGCATAAAAGCTCTGACACCAGGTTAGGCACTAACCACACGAGAAAGAAGAAACAATATCTAGAAGACTCGTCATAGTTAGTAAATGAGTAAATAGCAGTTAGCAATGGATAAAGTTACCGTTATATAAAACTATAAACTGTAATGTGTGTCAGTTCAGAAAATAATGTACAGTAACGAACACTAATACACATTTAGCAAAATTCAAAAGCGATTTTCTCGTAGAAAAGCGGTCATAACTGAGATAAGACCTGTTAAGTGATAGTTTTGGTTCCAAAATGCCATCAAGCTATCAATGTAATGTAACAACCAACACAGGAGTAGAAAATCACTTTTAAAAGTTGCAAATTGAAAATGTTACGGTTAAAGATGGGTGTGGAAAAAATAAACGGAAGATTAGCCGACTAAACTTAAGTACAGTCTTTGGCTAATAAGTTTTCGATCTGATTTCTATTCGAATATAATTGAAACGGATTTTTATTAGAGTTTGGTAGGTTAGAACCGTGAACAACTATGTACGAGTCAAGATGGTTGCAGTAACTAAGCTAGGGCACCCTGATCTAATGGGTTAGATGAGGTTAGAACAAAAAGCCGGCGAGCTGAGCAAGCGAAGTGAGAGTGCCCCCAATCTCACTTCGCTTGCTCAGCTCGATGTTAGTCATTTTTGCCAAGGGGTACAAACTAAAGGCTTAAAAATACTTAAGATTAGCCGACTAGAATTAAATAATTTAGCAGGCTAACCTTGAGCTTTTACTTACCCCATCTTTTGGCATAACATTTAAATGAGTATTGAGTATATTACTGCTGATGATACATTAGCATACTAAGGCTGAAGAACACTCTGTGAATATGCAAATGAGTTACTAAGAGCTTCCAAATAATTTTAGATCCATTTAAGAATAAATTTTGAAAAGATTTAAAAATAGACTATTTAGCAGGCGGCCATTACAAACATAATCTCCTCGAATATCCCAAAATTACGGCTTCATTGAATTATACAGAAATTGGATTAACAATATTTCGTTCAATCGGCATAGCTGCTGTGATTTCAGTTAGTCAACACGGATCTTAACGAACCATATTGTTTTTCTGGGCTCCGAATGATTACAAATTAGGCGACGGCCCTTTGGTAAACTAGTGGCTGTCAAATTGAATTTAACTTCGGTCAACAATGCTTTATTGAGGCATTGTGTGGATTTTAAATTTTGTAGCAATAAAAGTTAAAAACAATGGCCATACTGAAATCTGACGATAGAAAATGTAAACTGAAAGACTACATACTTAGATATATTTTTGGACACAGGTTGCAAAGTGATTTTTGCTTCGCCAATTTAAATAAGTAGGTATCCAGTATCCTTGTTTTGGACATATTATACGTTCGCCCAGTCATTGTCTGGAAAGGCTAGGGGCTGGGTAGAAGGAAAACGCACGCAAGGCAGTGCACCGGCAAGACGGCCAGACAATTGCAATTGAATACCAGGGTTTGTATTCGGGCAAAATGCTATTGAGTTTTCTTTTTATTTAGAAACTTTCAGTAGCGCCCCGCGGTCTGGATTTGTGCTTTCTTCTTTACCACAGGAAAATGTCATGAAAAGGATAAATCATAACATATTCGCGTATTGTGGTTGAAGCCACAGATCGTGCTTCAAAGCTATTTTATTCTTACCAAAATTAACCCCGTCAGTAAGCCTCGACAACGAAATACAAAACAGACATGCATTGCTAATCTCTCCTGTCACACCAGCTTATCAAAAAACAACACAAGTTAATGTAATAAAAATTTAATTTCTTAGCCCTTGCATGAGAGGAAACGCGATAATTATCAAAATTTTGTTTGCTCATTCCAAAACAACGGAGTGACAGATTAAAGCCGTCTCAGTGTTTATGAAGGCTTGCAAAGTTATTTACGACGGTGACTCCGCATTATGCTACGATCACAAACCGTCACTCTTGCAAGTGGGTCAAGGAATTTGTCGCAGATATGTTCCTTCCTACAACTTCTGAGTATGTGACATGTAATATAAATTTTAAGTAAAGTATTCGCATAGAAATCTGGGAAGGCGTTTTGGGTGTAGTGTATGAAGTTTGTTCATAAGGAAGATTCACAATGAAACGTAAAGTAGGTAGTTTAGTTTATTATAGGTATCACCATGGAGTCATAAATTCTACTGAGCTGGAGGAAACAGCTACGAGACATGTAGCAACTGAGCTACGACAGCGTAGACTCTGCTACGAAAGCGTAGGTCTCCCACGTCGTAGCAAACTGCTACGGATATTGTTGATTTATAGGCTGCATATTTTTAAAGCTTTATCCATTCGCTGATTTTTCAGGCAAACTCATCCACTTATATATCTCGGGCTATTGCACTAGTTTTAAGAATAAAGTTATGCTCAGTATTGAGTTCAAAGTTACAATATTAAACTTTCTTCCTGAAAAAGTAGTGAAAAACGGAAACTAGGATACTTTTTCATAACAGAATTTCATTATAATGTTCTGTTGTAGTAACTTGTTAAATAATAATACGATGAAAGCTCTGGTTTGGCTACGTTGCTGTTATTAAAGAAATATGTTACTGGTAATTTAATTTGTACACTAAAGCGAAAACCTAATTTATAATACTTTTACTAAAATCCAGGTATAAAGAAATACATACACAGGTTGGCGCCGACAAAACAAATCATCTTCTCTTCCTGTTTTACTCACAATGCCTACATCTCCTTTTTTTAGTATCTCCTTTCGTAGCAGGTATGCTGGAAGAGCTCTCTTTAGAAATATTCATCCTTTGTACTATTTTCTGTCCCTTTCTTCTTTTCTATTAGTATAGGATCAATTATAGAACGACCTTCACTGAGCTGGTTAATGGATGAAAAGTATTTTATATCAAATTAAATATGTCAATAAATATATTGCAAATGGGTTGACTTAAAAATTTCAGTCCAGAATATGACTAAACAACAATTTCAAAATTATTATTAATATTTAATTTGATATATAAATACTTTTCATCCATTAACCAGTTCGGTGAAGGTCGTTCTATAAGGAATCTTAGACTATTTATTTAGTGTGTACATAAATTATTATATAAATAAATAAATCCTACAATAAATTAAACTACATGAGTAACTCGTGACTTTCCCAGTCTGTAAACAAAAATTCAATCGAATAAATCACGTAGTTTAGTCACAGGACATTATTTTTAATTTTCTGCATTTTCTACATGATGACAAGCTAACAGGTTAACGCATCGGTATAAACACTAAATACATGTTACCAACTCGCTACTTCAACAACCTTTGCCAAATTCGTTCCATTATTTCCAGATGCGAATTAGTACAAACTATACCTAGGTTAGTAAATAAATGATGTTCTATTTCGTAAACAGTTTTGCTATTATTATTTTTTTGTAATGTTCCTTGTTACAATTTATTTAATATTTTAGAAATATTCCTATAAACTTGCATTACTCGTGTTTTCATTTATTGTCGTATGGACGACGCCACCTTGAATACAGATTGGTTGTTTATGAAATGGCCATTTCATACAACTATCAAAGAATAAGAATTGTGATTTGAACATACGGACAACTTAAGTTGGTACTTGGAGGCCAATTTGCCAAACGAAAGCAAGCGAGCGGTTAAGGAATTAACAAAATCTCTAAATAAAAAATAATCTTTACCTCGCACCTTAAACTACAAATAAGTCTACCGCTATAAGGTTATATTCTAAAACATTCAATTATATTTATATTAAATATTAAAGCAAAATATTCTTCATTTGAACGAAAATTTACATTTTAATTAGTATCGTAAAATTCATTCCAAAATCACTGGAATGTATTTTGTTAAGAGGAAATCGAGGCAGGAATATGTAATAGCGTGCCGACTTTAAATTAATGTTCAAGGGAATTTGAAGGAAAATTGAGGAGGAATGAGGAGAAGTGAGGCGAGAAATGTGAGGTATACATGGAGCTGGAGGAATAAATTGATTATTATAGTTTTGCGGTTTTTACCGAGCATTTACATGTATGCCTGAACTTAATCACTGACGCTATTTTATCATTATGTTTTTATATTAGTAAACAGGGTGATGGCTTTTTCGTCATGGCATCTCGCAGGTCAACCTATGAGGCTGACTTCTGCTTAACCGGACTAGACCCGGATGATGGCAATAGGCTCATCCCTTTTCAAAGTCAATGTCAAACCATTTATTTTAATTAGGCCATTGAACATAAAAAATCAAAATAAAGGAAATAGAATTGATTATATTTCTATTTGTTTTAAAGAAGAAATGATTCTCTTACATAGGACTCAAACAATTACTGAAAAAATATGGGTGTTCTCTCTGCCTTATTTATGACCCCTCGGGAATTAAAGGCGTGATGACATACATCAGCCTGAGTATGTAAGGTATATGTATATGTTATCATGAATCATATAATTTTGAAATCTATTTAAGAAACCATTGTTTGATTTCATTGAAAAGCAGAAAAAAACACTTTTCAATAAGAGCATTTATTTTATGTTTTTCTAAAATAAGTTAAGAACACAATCGCACTTTCTCATAATATCACCTTTTGTCGAAATATAGTGATTTATAGTACGTTCACTATCAAAGGTCTGCAAAAGCTTTGAAGTAAATAGCCCATGATTAAAGGTCCAAGCAATAATGGATCCAGACTGAGTTCTCTATTACTAGGTACTTATATTATAAGTACATGTTTTCTGGACTGTCTCAGGGGACGATCTCGGCATACATATGTGGAATTGTTTTTATATTTTGGTATATAATGTAGAGTACCTACTCTATGTATTATTTTTTATGTATATAAAAGAAATGCCTGTTTTTGCTAACATCATTTAAAATTTTATTGGCACATTACTAACTGACAGCGTTGAGGAGGAGTTTTTTATATTTTGTTGTTAGTTTATTTATTTTAGTTCATTTCATAGTTTTTAATTAATTCAAGCAAGCCAAGCAAGCCTCGTTGCTTACTGTGGCACTAGATGGCGCTGTGTATTCATGTCCAGCGTTATTTTTATTTATTTATGATTATGTACATAGTTTATGAATAAATACAATTTAGATCTCTTAATCGAGCTCCAAATTGTATTGCACCGTTGTAATTTGCTGGCCAATAGTTAAAAATCCAACGTTTTGTATGTTTTTATTAAGACATTTACATTATGTCTTATTCTATAGCAGTCCATAAAACTGGCGGCATATTTTTATAAAGCTTTCCATACTTTATTTCAGTTTAATACACTGAACAGAATAAAATTTTATGAAACCCATTATATTAATAATCATTTCATACAGTATTTGTGTGTACAGTGTACGGTCGAACAAGCTATTAGGTTTACAGTTTAGCCGACAAATTACATTGTAAAATGTAAACCAAATAGCTTGTTCGACCGTACATGTATCAGTGTACGTGTACCAAGTGTACCATTTTCTGATAAGTCTGTTGTAAGACAAAATATTTAATGATATTAAAACGGACGTTAAACATAAATAGTAATTTCACAACAATTTTATATTCCGTAGGCCCGAGCGATATCATAGAATAAGTATCGAAATGGATCGGAAATAAAATTTAAATAATTTTAACATAAAACAACAAAATATGTGTTTACATTGGCAGATCTTCAGAATTTGCCAATGAAACATGAATTATTTTTGTTGAAACTCGATTCAAGGATAATATTTATGTTATTTTTCGTTAGGTTGGCGGAACATCCATTTAAAAGAGATAGAGAGGCACTAAATTACTCTGTCAGAGTGGCAGTACATTGGTCGCTGTACTATCTGTGTTATTGCATAGTAGTTACCAACGTACTAATACACGCAGCATTTCCTCGAAACAAAAAACGGGAAAAACCGAACGGGTCACTATAGAATACGTGGGACAACCCTTACAGACTAGCCAAATTATATAAATGTACTAATTTTACCACCCAGTTCGCCGCTATGCGTGGCATGTTTACTATTTTTTTATAAAGGTTTGATCGCAAGACGCTTCGTCTTTTGCAACGCGGGAATTGTTGTTGAAGCTATTTCTCGTTGCTAGCAGATCCTACGCATACGACCCTTTCGAAGAATCGCATTTCTACTAAATTCTGTGAAATACATTCCTTTTGCTACATCATTCATCATCATCGTCATTTCAGCCGAAAGACGACTGCTGGACCTATGTCCAGCAGTCGTCTTCGGGGAGGCCTATGCCTCCCCGAATTCCCGCAACCTTCACCAGGTCATCGGTGCACCTAGTGGGAGGCCTTCCAACGCAACGTCTTCCGGTTCGCGGTCGCCATTCCAGAACTTTTCGGCCCCATCGGCCATCCGTTCTGCGAGTAATGTGCCCTGCCCACTGCCACTTAAGTTTGGCAATTCTTCGGGTTACGTCGGTAACCTTGGATCTCTTGCGGATGTCTTCATTTCTGATTCGAAGGAAGCAAACAAGCTCTCTCTCTCTTTCTGGCAAGGAAGCTCCGAGCATAGCCCTCTCCATTTCCCTTTGGGTGACTTTAAGCCTTCTTATGAGGCCCATTGTGAGCGACCACGTTTCGGTCCCGTATGTAATCACTGGCAACACACACTGGTCATAGACTTTCGTCTCGAGACACTGAGGTAAGTTGGACGAGAAGATACCGCGCAACCTTTTGCTATGTATAAATTAAAAGATAGAGTATTATAATACACTTTTCTGGTAGTAAACTAGTAAGTTGGTGGACAATTTACCTCCACAGATTCACCGAAGTATTTCTCTTACCATCTTTTCAATGGAAAATATTCTGGCAACTTCCGAACTCGCCAAGTTGTGGTTAAATTCGTGTGAAATCAAATTAATGCGCGCCACGAACCAGTTTTTGGTAAGCTCTTGTAGGTTGTAAAATAAACGACAAGAAAAAGTATTGTGTTGTGTAGAAAAAATATTATTTATTTTTGTTAAGTTCCAGAAGAATAAGAAATAAGTCGTTCAAATATAGGGGGTCCATTTACCTATTAATATACAGGCGACAGGCGACTTTCCGACATTTTGATGATTTCACAAATTTCTATCATACACTTCTTTCTCATGTAATAAATACCCCACACGCGTCGTGCAATTTTTTGACATAAAAATATACATTTCGCATTGTTAGCTTATATTAAATTATGGTTTGATGGATAAAATCGTTAAGGCGTTAACAGACAAGAAAAATGACGTCCACGACTGCCTACGATTGATGCCGGCGAAGCAGCAAGTCGCCCATCTAATGATGTGCCATGACGAAAATGAACTAGTCCCAGACAGCCAGAGCATGCGCAAAAGATTTTTTATATTTATTTACAACTAGCTATACCCCGCGACCTTCGTCGTCGTGAAATTATTACAATTAAAATACTATTTTCCCCATTTTGGCAACATTTTTCATTGATGCTCCGCTCCTTTTGGTCATAGCGTGATTGATTATTGTGAATGTGGGGAGCATGTCGGTCACATTTTTATTTTTTGTTTGTTTTTTCCCACAATTGTCTGGCAGTTTGAGTACTAAATTCGACCTACCCAAATGTCCTTTCCTTGGTAATGTTCGTCGCTTCGTTGATCTCCTAAGTCGAGCTACACGATAACTAACAAATGCTTACACTGACTGGACAGGTCCACTCAAATCTGTGTGGTCCTCATGTGAATTGAGCAAGATTATGTCTGGAGTTCAAAAGAGACTATGAACTCTGAGTTTGTTTCGGCTGTTTCTTCTCAGAGTAATCAGGTACCAGCACCATCTAGTTTAAAAAAATGACGTGTTAAAGTGTTTGTAAAAACCTACTTGCAAAATAACATCATTTATCATTAAATATGTCGGCGCCTCTGAAAGGCGTCGTCTATGGTTAACATTAGAAACTACACAGACGAGAGAGTTGCTGGCTGGTATTCTCTCTGGCGGAACGTCATGGTGTTTCGGGCAGCCAGATTGACAAGGGTTGTCAGGAATGGCGGTCGCGGGACAAGCATTGACGGATCGCCGACGTCTGTTTTCTTAATCTAATTAAATATTCCTTAGTTTTATAAATGCTATATTTTAATATTGAATTACGTTATCAGTGCTTAATTGAAGATATCTGTAACATGACTTTGTAACTGAATGATTATTATAGGTTACAAATTCCAATCAAAAGAAGGTTTGTATAATCCATAGATATTATATATATAATTATATATAGTATGTTACACTAGATTAGCAATTCCGCGCCAAGGCGTTGCCACGGGACATATGCCCACAGGCATATACGTAGCTAACGTCAGTTCAGTGTTCTGTTTGACGCACTACCGAAGTGACACGCGACAAAAAATGGGTAAATGCGTAGTGAAAGAGTGCGAATGAAAATCGGAAACATATAATAAATTAACCGGCATTACTTTCCACACGTAATTTTGGTTATTTAATGGTCTCTAACAACGTAAAAACAAAGCAAATAATAAAGTAAAATTTTGAATTTTCACAATTAGGTTCAGTGTTACCACTAAAACTTAGTTTTAGTTTCCCACATTTGTGGGAGAGTTTTTTATTTATGAATTAAGTGATTTTATTTTTTTTGTTTTATTTTTTTTATATTTTTAAATGTTTTTTTTGGTATTGTTTTAATATTGGAATATTTCAAAAACGTTAATAATAATAATATGTGTATATAAATCAATAAACGAAATAAAAATTGTTAAAAGGAAAATGTTTTAATTATTTCATTAGTTATAACTTCTAATACATCCAATAAGAAATACATAATTCAAATATTTGAAAGTTAATTAAATTTATTTGTATTTTTTTTTATGGCTTAAAAAGTTCAATAAAATTTCGCATGGGTATTCAACCCCATGCCACCATTGCAAGTTGATATTGCCGTCTTTGTCTAATCAAAGCGACAGTATCTTTCGACTTGTGTAAGCGAGACAGATATATGTTTACTTTTAAATGTTTAATGGTTTCAAAGCTACGTCGTTGCGTTTAAATAGTGGTTACACTTTTTTTGACACATTTTAATAAGGTTTGCATCTCTAGTATATTTAACTCAATGGTTTAATCCGAACATCAATCGTTACTTTCCCACATATCATGGATGATTCTGATGAGGGTGGGCAAGAGCCTTCATATAGCTTATAATATATCATTTAATTCAGATAACAAAAACCCCATATCATATACTCGTATACCTTACAGACTAACATACATATTTATAAAAACCACAATTAAACTATTGAACACGAAGAGACGGCGTCTTGTTGCACTGCGTGGTGTCGCGTATCCTTCCGCGGAATTGCCGATACATGACACCCTTCGGCCAAAACTCTTCCTTGAGGAAGGTCTCAATATGATGAGTCGGAACTCACACCACGAACGGCTTAAAATTCGTGGTGGCGCGACACCAACTTCTCGACCCTCAAGGTCCAGCTGATCTTCGCTCAGACATACTCCACGATCTCCTCAACCTTCGTGGTGTGATGTAGACGGGACACATAGAGCTGCGTCGTTGGTATCGCCGGACGCAGCATATTGGGTCCTGCCAGCGCGGTCCCGCACTGGTTCCGACTAGGAGGGTTCTTCCTCTTCTTCCTCTCCACCTTCACGAAGCCATCATTATTGCACACGTGGCCGTTGCTGGGCCATGCTGTTTCGTTGTGGCGACAACAGCTGCATAGGCACGTTTAGGGATCGACGTTCCTACACGAGTCACTGCCTCGACCGGCACCGAGTCAGAAATGTCGGCGGCGCATGTTGCAACGCGTGCACTAGCAGCGGATGACGTAATGGAGCTTGCCGACTCAAAACTGCCGACGCTAGCGTTTCTCGCTCCGCAACGTGTGCTCACGTTGGAGGCATCAGGCGACCTTTTTACCGTAATAGTCTTTCTGGATAAATGGGCTATACAACACTAAAAGATTTTTTCAATTTGAACCAGTAATTTCTGAGATTAGCGCGTTCAAGCAAACAAATTCTTCAGCTTTATAATAATAGTATAGCTCAGACCAATAAAAAAGTATAGATATGTGAAACGACTACATTGAATCACCAGTTAAGGCGACTACTGGAGCTAAATTAGCAAGTCTATTTGTGGTGGTTCAAACTTCGTTTGAAATACTGTTACAATAAGATTCTAATCAGTTTGCACTACAAAGTGGTTGTTACGTCAGTCACTGCGGGCCGAATAGTGCGAAATGAGTGGTTTTTTGCGATTTACAAAAAATCTATTGATGGGACAAAAAAAAAAAAACACTATGATGCTACTCGTAATATGTTGCTTGTAGAATGATTTGCCAAAAAATCTGAATGATCGCATGTATTTTAGTATGGTTTTTACTCGTTAAAAGAATTTTTAGGAGATAAGTTCGTGATTTTTTTCTATCGAATAAAATTAGTTGTATTATGTTTTCAAAACACTATCGTACTAGCCTAGATCCTGAAGAATATCATATATTTTCTGGTTTTATTTATTGCAGTTAATCACATGCTTTTTTGCATTATAAAACTCGCGTTTAGCTCATGTAGTCGCCTTAAATGATTAAAATAATTTTACTGGCCTGGAACTTAAAGTTGTTAGACATAACGTTAGCTGTTACTCCGCTTGTGCGAAAGAAAATCACGGTCTCATTATGTTGATGGTTATTGTTATTCTAAACAAAAAAACATCGATTAATTCTGTTGTGTGCCACACAAATATTTGTGCCGGAATACAATTTTGCATCATCGCCTTATAAATCTTTCATATTTCATTACGGTGAAGATATAAGGAAGAGTAAATATCAAAGAATTTTTATTAAAACACTGCCATGGGACTTTTATTAAAAGGTTATGTTTATGAAAAATATTAGATCAACTTGCTGTCCCCAAAAAATGGGATTCCTTCCTTTTTTTGACTAAGTACTGTTGGCCGGAGATCTGACAAGGGCGGAGTATATTACATGGATGGATAACAATGTCCATTTATGTATCATATTGTGACGTCAAGATCACCAATCTACGCTCTTTAAGGAGTTCCTGTAGAAAAGGTTGAACGGGGTTCGACTTCCGCACGGAACAATATTATTGGGGTTGTGTTTTGTATGTGATGCCGTAAATTATTTATAACTAGACTTTTCTATAAATAAATAAATATAAATAAATATCGCTGGACATTACACACAGTGCCATCTAGTGCCACACTAAGCAAGGAGGCTTGTGTCGTGTACACCAGATAGTTGATTTACTACATAGATACTTTTTGTTTGTAAATACAAACATCCATGACTCGAAAGCAAACGTCCATGCTCATCACACAAAGATTTGCTCCTACCGGGATTCGAACCCGGGACCCTAAGAACGTTAGGCAGCCTCACTACCGCTCCGCCCTTCGGGTCGTCAAGAAAGTCTATACAAGTCTATGGAACTAGGAGTTAAGGGACCTCATCTTGTCACGTGATCGGCCGCCATCTTGAACAAAACTCGGATGCGGCCAAAGTTTATTTCTGGTTGAAGCTATACTGAGGCTAAAACTCGTGGTCGTGGTCGCTTGGCCAGGTCCCTAGGGGCTCATTTACGGAGACGCGGCGTGTCACGCGACGCGTCGGGCGGCGCCGGCCGCTTAAAATTCAAACATATGGCAATGTATGAGAGCGTTTACGGAGAAGCGTTTTTACGCGCGTTTGCTTGAAATGCAGCGTCGAATGCCGCGTCGGACGCGGCGGTGCACATGGCGTGCAACGCAGCGTCTACCGCGGCGGGCAACGCGGTATGTGACGCCGTGGACAACAAGCTGCAGCACGCGCCGCGTTTCTGTAAACAACATCGTACTTTGCCATATGTTTGTGTTTGGGCTATAACGCGGGCCGCCGCAAGCGCTGCCTCTTCGTAAACGGAAAAAAAGCACAACGCGTCGCCGCGTCTCCAGAAATGAGCACTAAGTAAGCCAACATCATCATCTGCCTAGCCTTTCCCAACTACGAGTATGTCGAGGTCTGCCTCGACTAGGCTCGGCCCGGCTCTCTGGACAGGGCTGCCTCGACTAATAGGCTCGGCCCGGCTCTCTGGACAGGGCTGCCTCGTTGCTCTAATGGTCGCAAGCGCGACTGCTGAACATGAGTTCGATTCCAAGGTCGCGGTCGGGCAAAGTGTTATAGGACTTTTCCTTCAGGAATTTCTCAGGAGCAGCCACGGAGTCTGGATTTACATGGAGCGTCTGCCTGTCTGTCCTAAACAACCCATTTACCAACAGTTGCAGATCATTAAAAAGGTCCTGTGTTGTGCTTGCAAATATTTGTTTTGTAAACTCCTTTCTGAAATCAAACACGTTCCATTGTTCTGGACACAACAATAGCCCCTTAAATGGTCATCAACTTCTTTTTAACCCGAAAACATATAAAAGAAAAACAGGGGACGCAATTTTCCTGTACCTAATGTCAGCCGTGTCCTTTGTCGAAGACATAGAAAGGTACCGTGTTCCCTTCGCCATTTTCATTTATTTTGTCTGTATTCATGGGAAAATGAGTGAAAGTAGGCCCTATTGTGATTTATTTGTCTATGGAACAGAACAAAGGATGTTCGGTGAAGAGGAATGCAGTGAAATATTTTAACCATCTGTTCGCTTCCAGAAATATTACATTGTATTATCTGTGTTCAAGCTACATAATTAGTTGGAAATAATGGAATGCAAGCGTGGGTTATGCCATTATTTACTAGTAAAATCACGAGGAATAATATGTCTACCTACATTAGCAACTTCTTTAAGAGATTTTTCCTCGAAAATAAGTTTTATTAACATTGTGTGTGTATATTTGTTACTTTGTTGGAGTAACATAAAACATGTTTTATCTATATAAATAAAAACAAAAGTCCTGACTGACTGACTGACTCATCAACGCCCAACCCAAACCCTTGGACCTAGAAACATGAAATTTTGCACAAAGGTTCCCTTTACAATGTAGACAGTGAATAAGGAACGGTTTTTCAAAATTAAACCCATAAGGGAGTTAAATAGGGGATGAAAGTTTGTATGAAAGTCCGTCAGTTTTAAAGTTAGGATCTTCAAATTTTGTGTTTAGGCTGATGATTAAAAATTCATTTATACGTTTCACAGCGTTTTTCATAATACTACTCCCGAAGGGTTAAAAAGAGGAATGAAGTTGTGAATGGAAAGTCCTTAATTTTCGAAGTAAAAATAACTTAATTTATTAACTAGGCTTATGGTTGGAAACTAACGCAACAATGTTATTAAAATTTCAAGCCTTAAGGGGGTGAAAAGGGGGTGAGTGATGAAAAGGGGACTTTGTTTATAATTAAAGTTCTTTATTTTTAAGTTAAAATCACAGATGTAAACATACTCTTCACGAAACCGCCAACCAAGCATTCTGAACATCAAACTAAGTAACCCTACGCAAAAATATTTGCTGGGAAAAACTTTTTTTTTTGGGGTGAAAAATCTGACTTTTCGGTAGGACTCAATGTAACGCACTTAAAACATTGTGCTGATGAATGGATTGAATAGTACGGGGGTCGTGAAGATGTTTTAACTAAAAATCATACATTAAAACTATTAAAAACTTGTGAAAAAGTTGGAACTTTGACCCCCAATATCTCCGTAACTAGATTTCCTAGGTATGGTCTAAAACAAAAAAAGTTATCGCAATGACGGGGAGAACAAGTACCTACCTTTCGGCTACGTTAAGAGTGATTTTACACCCTGACTAACACAACGTAATTAGTTGTGTTTATTTCGTATTTCAACCCACAGGGGTTGAAAAGGGGGATGAAGTTTTTCATCAAAGTGGTTCATTCGCTTAACGAGAAAACCGAACTCCATAGAAACTTGGGCCTGGCGTTACAGGGCTAGAATTTTGCCATAAATTATAGCATTTGGGAACGTTTCACGAGCCCAATTTTTACGTCTCCCAGCAATGGCCAAATTTGTAAAATCAGACAATGTTTACATTTTCGGTTATTTTACTATTTCAGTTATTGTGATATAGTTTCTAATTAGCTTATAAAAGAGTTACTTATTGTAGGTTTTCTTAGAAATGTGATCTCATAATAAATGTAGTTGGAAAATGACCTTTTTAATTAATAGAGATATTTTAACGAAATTGGTGCCAAAAGGTAGGTATATATTTAAAACCAATAGCACAAAAAGATTCACATAGATAACTTCAGTAGTAGGAAATATAGTAAAAATTGTAAAGTGTTTCATCCAGATTAGATTTTTAAACATCATAATGTTCTAGGACAGGGTTGACAGAACTTCTAGGTTTATCGAGTAGAGTGCCTAAAGTTGTTTTAGGAATTTGCAGAAGTGCCGCTGTTGACAATCGATCATTGAGTCCCCCCCGGTTCTAAGTTTAAAACTGCTTATTTTCTACACTTGGCCATTGTTATAGAGGCCTTAGATTTAAATGGGTTCATTAAGCAAAATAGTACATTTTTTGGTACATATCTGATTCGTGTAAGGGCTAGGCCCGGAAACGGGTTTCCCCAAATGTATTCAAGTAAAATTAATATATATTTCACGTGTACCGTTTCTAACTTTTTATAGAATGAAACGATTGGGATGAAACAAAAACTAAATGTTACTCCAACTGAAACACAATATTTATTTAAATATAAGGTCGCGGACACGAAGTCAGAATTCGCGGGGCGACGCGAGGGCGGCGCGGTTACGCACCGGACTAGACTGGTGCGTTAGTTGCGTTACCGCGTTACACGAGTATCACAAAGTTTACTTATTATCCCATAAGTAAGATCCCGTGGGCAATTTCCAAACTCCACGCGGGTATAAGCTAGTCCTTCCAAAAAAAAAACATGTTACCTATTCGTAACATCATAAAAGTATTGCATAAAAGTATTTTGGAACGAAATAGGTCCATACCTCAAAGTTGCAATCGGTATTGCACATGTTACTGTTCGTGACAGTACTTTTAACAAAATCCTGTATTTTGCTTGATGTAATTTTATGCAAAACATGAACTCGATGAATTTATGAGGGAAACAAATTTATGTTATAAATAAAAAATGATATAACCAGAAATAATACATTGACGGAAACCTAAATACTACTAATACTATGCATTCTTAAAAAGCTACGAAGGTTCAAAATAGGGGTCGGCGGGCTTTTGGGACCGGGACCGCGGCCCCGGAGTCCCCTTAAATATTTTTGAGTGGTATTTTGGGAACACAAGAAAAAAAACAAAGTTATGGGAAAGTACGGTCAACTAAACAATTTAAAAGTCAGGTCTACAAATAAAAGTATTTTTATAAAACCTAAAAAAAAAAACTCATTCATCATAATCATTCTCTTGCCTTTATCTAAATTCATTTGGTGTCGGAGCAGCATGTCTTCTTCTTCCATACTTCTCCAATAAGTACTCGTCTTCCTCTACTCATATGGATGGTAGATGGGTCCACAATCGTACTTAAAACTTTCCTCACGACATTTTCCTCATTCCTCCGCATCACATGCCCATACCACAACAACCGACTACCACACAACTCTTCAGACATCGGCGCCACTTTCAGACTTCCCTTATGTACAATATAATTTCTCTCCACACATAACTGACGTATGTTTAAGTCCCATGTAATATGAGACGAGATTATCGACATCAACCCTGAGACATTCCTGATGAAAAAAAAACCAATAATAGTATACATAACTGTAACACGTGCGTAAACGTTACGTTACGTCCTATAAAAACATTTTCATGGTTCCTGTTCGTGTAATAACTCTCTCGCTCCACAGTTTGTTTTTCAACGTAAAGTCACAGTTGTAGGTAAACATGCTAAGTGCATCGTAGGCGAAGTATCGTAAATAACCTATAGAGTACCTGCTCGCATCAGAATGACCTATTTCCTATACCTTCAGTGCTTCGTTGTACAAATAGCTTAGTCTAGGAGGCAGCGTTCGGAATTGTGTAATTTACAATAGCTAAAGAGCTCGTCCAAAATGTTTTACTCTGTTTATATCTATTAGAAATAATATGGATTCTTCTATACAAGTCATTTTATAACACAAGGCAATTTTTTGACGACAAACAGTCACAACAAGTGAAAAAAATCGAGTAACAACACGGTACTTAAATGAACTGACGGTTACAAGTTATTCTTCAAAGATGAAGCGATGAAGGATGAAGCATAAACAGCTCATGTTCTTTATACTCGTACCTATACCAAAATAAATGTCTAGAAGAAAGCGCCCCACTAGAATTTTATATGCTAAGACATGACAGTCGAACGATAAAAATTTAACAGCTGATCTAATTTTGCTATATCCCTAAGTGTTCGTGAAATCTTCCAAGTTGCACTCGCTCAGATATGTATTATGTGTCTACAACACATTCCTTCAGTCCCTCAATATTCATTCAATGTTGTTTTTTAATCTATGTACACATTCACTCAATACATTCATTCATCAACTTGCAAAACTGCTCCGTCGTAACAAATCTATTTTCAAAAATTGTAATAATTCTAGAGGTTTTAATAAACCTGTAAGACGGAAATATTTTTGTTTGATTTATCGCAAACATTATGTCAACATCTGTTTAGAAACATCACACGAGACCTGTGTGACAGCTTCAGAGATGTCGTGAGTGGATTTAGCAAAGTTAGCGTCTCGACACAAATGGAGGTTACGTGGCTCCGTACCAATGTGGTTTGATTACATGGCTAATTGTATTATTATACAAGGTGTAAACGGACCCATCATGAGGCCATCAACCAAGCGTTTTGTACATCAAACTAAGTGACTCTACCCAAAAATTATTGCTGGGAAACGACATTTTTGGGGGTGAAAAATCACGTACGTATTACGGTCGGACTCAATGTAACGCAATCAAAACATTTTGCTGATGGGTGCGTGCGTGTTATTTAATAATAATAATAATCATTTATTTAACAGATCATACAATCCAGATCCAATATTTAAAGTTATAGCTTTAAAAAAACTTGTGAAATAAACAAATAGTTGGAACTTTGACGTGTGGTCCAGAATAAAAAATAAATATCGCAATGACGGGGAGAACAAGTGCTTTTCGGCTTCTTTAATGATACTTTTACATCCATTATATGGAAGAAGGTGTCTTTACGACAATAAAGCTGAAGTCGTTCTTCAAGAACTAGACAATTCATCGTCCGCGGTGACACAACAACAAAACCAGTAGGCCAGCTTTGATATCAAACTCAAAGCATTTATTTCAATTATACCATTACGGCACTTTTGAATGTCAAAAATACAAAAAAAAACAAAGCTACAGTCCCAGACACAAGACATAATAACTTGAGAAAGTACTGTAGTTGCCTAATCCCTAGCGTAGATCTCGAGCGATCTCGAGCGTGGAGATTACGGCAAATTCCTCCCATCATGGGAGAGGCTTATGTCCAGCAGTGGACGTTACGGGCTGTTGTAGTAGTGTAGTAGTTGTAGTAGCGTAGATCTCTATGGAGAAGAACAGGCAAGAAACTCCATGGACACTCTTTTAAATCAAAATATTGTTACAAAATCTTGGTTACATCATTCATGTTGAGATTATAGATATATGTGAGAACGATGTAGAAAGACGTGCACATTATGAGCGTCCAGAGTAAAAGATTAAATCAACAAATTAAAAATAAAGTAATTAAAATGAACCGTGGCAGCTAAGAGATGACCAGTCCCAACTGACAGCGCCCGATCACGAACATGACGCGTGTATCGGCGCCATTCAACTGAACCATATTGAAAGGAACTAAATGACCCGACACCCGCCACCATCAGCGAGACATTATTATCTTTTTATGACATACGGTCTACTGTGTCATCACGGCCTCTTATTCTATTAAAACTTCGCACTGCCAGCTCAAGATCAAAGTAAAACCACAGCCACAGACGAGCGGTCGACCGTACTTCATCATTGTTCTGCCATTGTCAATTGTATTTGGGATTTTCTCTGTAAATTATGTATCTCACAATTGAACAAACACAACCATTTTTTTTGGGCTTCGTGTCCTGTCCATTCCCGCACATTATATTCTTCACCCGTTGCGTTTCATGTGACGTTTCATCCTGCACTTTTATCAAACAATTTACAATTTATTTTCAATGTGTCCCAGCTGTGGGCAGTGGGCACGTAGACTGAATATGAAAACCTTTACTAAGTCACGCACTGTGGGAGCCAGCATTTACTCCCGAGTTAGAAATCCGCATTACCCCACATTTTACACATCAAAGCTAGTATAAACGGTACAATATAACCAAGGGGGGTAACCAATTACAGCAAAACTGCAGGTGTCTGTACCACGATTTCGCAGAACACGGCTTAAAGTAGCAACATTGTTTTGTTACCTGCAGTGAATTTGAATTGCCGAAACTAGTTCTCAGAAATGGAGAAAATGTATGCATTTTCTGTTTTGGTGATGCAGATGTTTTGGTCGTCACGTATACAGATAGCCTTTCTTTTATTTATTTAAAACTAAAATAATGAAGTCGTTTTATGAGTACATCATTTTGAGCACATAGTTGCGTCATAAACCAAAGCTATCCTTTCTTTTTCGGGAAAATGATCATGGGTGCCCTCCGCCTGGGGAGGAGGAGGGCATCCATGATCATTTTTTATTTATTTATTTATTTATTTAGGATCTCCAACAAAGGATGTACACAAACACAATAAATGAGTTATGGACGATAAAAGTATCTCGTAGGTGTACTCCTTCACTTACAGGAGACCACAGCATGCACAATAAAATGTATAACTAAGTTAACAAAGAATTAGTCGCATTAAAAACAAAATCTAAATTAAAATCAAAATCAAACCACAAAACTGGAGAAATAAAATTAAAAATAAAATAAAATTAACAATGTCGTAGTAGCAATTGGGAAATTAAAGTCAAAATCAAAGTCAAACACACGTAACAAAATTGGAAAAATAAAATAAAGAATGAAATAAAATTAACAATGTCATGGCAATTGAGAAATTAAAATTAAAATTAAAATCAAAATAAATTAAAATTGGTCACAGAAAATTAGAAATAATAAAAAATATAATAAAATAATCAACAACTAGACAATTTTTTGAGGCATTTTTTATAATTTGCAAGAGAATCACAGATGTCAAAATTGGTGTTCTTAGATAATATGTTATATTGCCTACAAAGTCTTGGCACAGCGGCGAAATGACCTAAGTTGGTTTTCGAGCCAGGAATGTAGAATAACTCATATGTATTATGCCTGGGAGTCCGAGATGGAATCTTAATCTCTAATGAGCTCAAAAGTTCACCACAATCTATTGTTCCACTAAATATTTTGTGAAGGATAGTGAAGTCCAGTTTCCTTCTACGACTGGCTAGTGTATCCAAATGATAATGTTTTAACCTATCGGAGTAGCTAGTCAGTTGTTTAGCCAAGTGATCTCCGTAGCACAGATGGTAAAGGAACCGCTTTTGGACACTCTCTAATCGCTTGGTATAAACATCGTAATGCGGATTCCATACCACTGAGCTATACTCTAAGATTGGACGGACTATAGTGTTGAAGAGCTTAATTTTTGTAGATGGTCTCTTAAATTCTTTACAGTTTCGCAAAACGAATCCCAGTACCTTAAAGGACCTAGACACAATATTAAGGATATGCACATCGAACTTCAGTGCCTGGTCGAGTTGAACTCCGAGGTCGCGAACACTACTCAGTTTCTGTACTTCAACCCCGTCGATGTAGTATTTATTATTTATTATGTAACACCGTTTTGTTACGAGTAAACTGGATATAGTGACACTTACTAATATTTAAGTGCATTTTGTTTTGTGTACACCAGTTCGCAAGTCTATTGATGTCGTCTTGAAGCATTATGGAGTCTAGGTTACTTTGAATTGGCTTCATTATCTTTAAGTCATCAGCAAACAAATAAAAACGGGAGTGTTTGAAGCATTCAGTGATATCATTAATGAACACGTTAAAAAGAATAGGTCCCAAATGTGATCCTTGCGGAATACCGGAAGTTGCTATGTAGCTATCAGAAAAGTGACCATTAACTACCACTTTTGACTCTCTATTTTCAAGGTAAGATTTAAACCACCCTATTATGGTTCCGCCCACACCTAATTGAGCCAATTTATTAATAAGAAGACAGTGATCTACTTTATCAAATGCTTTACTAAAGTCTGTATAAATAGCGTCCACTGGTATACGATTGTCAAGACACTTGGACAAAGCCGACGTAAAACACAATAGATTTGTATTGGTAGATCTAGACTTAACGAAACCATGTTGATGGTCAGTAATGTGTTGTTTAAGATACCACATCAAATGTCTGCTGACTAGTTTTTCGAACACTTTTCCGAATGTATCTAGTATTGAGATTGGTCTATAATTAGTCACTAATTGCTTTTTCCCGGATTTAAATATAGGTATTACGAGAGCTTCTTTCCAGTTGGTTGGAAAAACACTATCACCTAAAGATTTATTAAAGATTGTTTGTAGGGGTAACACTAAGGCCTTAGCACAGCGTTTTATAAACATAGGAGGAATGCCGTCACTACCCGCGCCCTTAGTTTCGTCCAATCTGATTAATTCACGGTATATTTCGTTACCATCAAATTGTAGATTACACAGTGCTGCGGAAGAGAGGGGAAATGTATTGTTCGCGCGACTTGAATTATTATCTGTAGAGGCAGTAAAGGTACTTGCGAAATTTTCTCCAAACATATTGCAGATATCCTGTCCGCCTGACGCGATTTTATTGTTGTGAGACATTTGTGCGGGGTATGTACTGCTACCTTTTCTCTTAGTTTTAATGAAGGACCAAAATGCTTTAGGGTTTTTTGTAATATTGTTTTCTATACTAGAAATATATTTCTTGTAGCATGCTGAACTTAGAGCATTGCATTCATCCCTTAAACTCTCAAAAAACTCTTGGTCTAATGGATTTTTGTACTTTTTAAAACGAATGTGGTATTTGTACTTCTCTCTAAGACGTATTATGAGATCACGTGAGTACCAAGGTGGGTATTTATTACTCATCGTTTTTTTCATAGGGATACATTCTGTAATAGTCTTTCTTAATAAGTTATAAAAGACGTCTACCATATCATTAACTGAAGCACAGTTTTTGAACACACACTCCCACTCAATTGCTAATAGGTGATGTAGAACCACTTCATAATCCGCTCGATGGAGGAGGATGAAGTTCGGTTTTTGTATATTTTTAGGTTCTAATAAAAGTTCTGCTTGCACTGGTAGATACAATTCTAGCGGGGGATGTAAAGGGTCCTCTTTTGACAAACTATGGGTACAACGGGTTACGTCAGTAACGGAGGTGTTACATAATATTAAATCCAATATTTTTAACTTATGATTTAAAATACCATTATATTGATTAAGGCCATTCAAGGTCAAGAATTCAGAGATTATTGCGTTTAAATCCGTGTTACTGGGTTCTGGGTACAAGTATATAAGGTCCTTTATTGTAAGCCATGTTATATTTGAGAGGTTAAAGTCTCCTAAAATCAAAATTTGTTCATTGTTTTTAAATACATTATGAACGTTTTTAGTAAATATTTCCAGCGTATTACTATGAATAGGTGGCGGTAGGTATACGCCACTGATGTAGAGTTTATTGTTACAAGTATTTTTGGAGCCAATATTGATGCTTATCCATAAATCCTCAATCTCGCTCTCAAAGTGGGATAGTCGACATGATTTCAGAGTTTTTGAGACGGCAATTAAAACACCACCTCCATCTTTACGAGTTTTATATTTACTTGACTCACGATCGCGCCTATAAACTATATATCTGTCGTCAAATAACTCAGAGTCATAGACACCGCTGTTCAACCAAGTTTCCGTTAACACTATAATGTCGTAATTGTTCATGGAAATGTTATGATAAAAGCTAATGGTTTTGGTTTTTAAGCCTCGTACATTTTGATAGTACACATGTAGTGGACGGTTGAATGTGACTAGATAAAAACAATAGGAACTTGTCACTTATCACATACTAATAAAACTATACTAATGACTTTAACTTATCTAGGAGAGATTTTCCTGGCGAGATGGATCCATGATCATTTTGCCAAGCGGAGGGTTATGTCGGACTCTAACCGACTAAAAACCTACTGTTCCTACTACTATGTGTCGAAAGCCCGGGAGATACAAGTACATTCGCGCACCCCCGACTAGACCAAAGCTATCCTAGAAAGTAGAATTCTAGATGATTTCCTATCTAGTTAATTTATTTATTTAAACTTCATGTACGCTATTTGGTTTACATTTTACAATGTAATTTGTTGGTTAAACTGTAAACCAAATAGCTTGTTTGACGTACAAGAGTGGTAGTTCAAATTAATCTAAATATATAAAAGAAGAAACTGACTGACTGACTGATTCACATATCAACGCACAGCCCAAACCGCTGGGCCTACAGATTCCAAATTTGGCAAGTAGGTTCCTTATGTGGTCTAGGGGTGCAGAAAAAAAAAGGATTTTTAAATATTCAAGGGGGTGAAACGTTGCTTTAAAGTTTGTATGGGGAAACAAGATTAGTTAGACTATTTTATTCGAAACTTCACAGGAGTACTCCTGTTGATAAATGAGTAGAAACAATTTTCAGGTTTTTTCAGAATTCAACCCCTAAGAGAGGGAAATGGGATGACAAAGTCTAAAAATCAATGCACAGCCCAAACCGCTGAGTTCAGAGATTTAAAATTTCGCACAGAGGTTCCTTATGAGGTTTAGGGATGCATTAAGAAAGGATTTTTCAAAATTTACCCTATAAGGGGTTGAAACGTGGGTCCAAAGTTTACATGGGGAAATAAGATTAGTTAGATTATTTTTTTCGAAACTGAACAGGAGTGCTCTATCGATAAATGATTAAACGTTAGTTTCACGTTTTTTCAGAATTCAACCCCTAATATGGAGAAATGGGGTGACAAAGTCTGAAAATCAACTCATAGCCCAAACCACATTCTAAATTTAAAAATGATGATTGTGATTACGATGATAATGATTGTGGTTACGATGATGATGATTGTGATAACGATGATGGTGATATTGACGGTGATAGTGATGGTAACGGTGATTGTGATGGTAATAGTGATTGTGACTGTGATAGTGATGGTGATTGTGATAGTGATGGTGAATGTAATGGTGATTGTGATTGTGATGGTGATTGTGACAGTGATGGTGGTTGTGATAATGATGATTGTGAAAACGATGATGGTGATTGTGATGGTGATTGTGATAGTGATCGTGATAGCGATGGTGATGGTTATTGTGATGGTGATAGTGATTGTGACTGTGATAGTGTTGGTGATTGTGATAACGATAATGATGATTGTGATAACGAGGATGGATATTGTGATAACGATGATAACGATTGTGATAATGATGATAGTGATTGTGATAACGATGATGGTGATTGTGATGGTGATGGTGATTGTGATTGTGATAGTGATTGTGATGGTGATAGTTATGGTGATTGTGATAAGATAAGATATATTTATTTGCTCAAAACATGTGTCAAATATAATAATAAAAAAGTGCACGTAGGATAACATAAATAAAGAAAAAAATCGTTCAGACATGTTTTGCGACATACTATGGCGTGCAAAAGTTTTGAAATTCTAAAATTGAGATTTTAAATATATCGTTTCAGTCAGCAGAATTTAATTTAACAAAAAAAACATACTAAATGGCCAAGGTAAACATTGCAAAAAAAAATTAATTGAATTAGTGTCTATTAAAATTAGCAAATAGTAATAAATCTCAAAATAATACATGTCAAGAAGTAAAAGAATAAAAATAAAAATCATAATCAAAAGAAAAAAAAAAATTATAATAAATGTCAAAAAGGATACAATCATGGTCAATAAGCAAAATAAAAATCATAATTAAAAAAGGAAATAATTAAAAAGCAAATAATAATAAATGTCAAAATGATACAGTAATGTCAAAAATAGTAAAAATTAGGAATTAAAAAAAAGATGCGTTAAAATGTCAAAGTCAAAGTACATCATTCAAATAGTCTGCAGCATTATAGTAGCATTTATTTAATAAAAGTTGCTTCATGCTTTTACTAAAATATTAATATTCAAATCTTTGTATGCCTTTGGTACCTTGTTGTATAGTTTTGGGGCCATACAGAACACACTTTTACCCATGAGAGCTGTTTTAGCACTATGTAAGCGAAATCTCCGTCTGTCACGTTGACTTCTTTCGGAACCATCTGAACATTCTTTTTAACAAAGAATACCGCTTCTAATATATATAAGGAAAGAAGTGAGAGAATTTGATGCTTTTTATAGTACGGTTTGCAACTGTCTGTAATTTTAAGACGAAACATAGCTCTTATGCATCGTTTTTGCATTCTGAATATAACATCTTTATGTATAGAGTTTCCCCAGAAAATAATGCCATATCGAAGGATCGATGCAACAAGTCCGTGATAGGCAGTAAGCAATGTATCCGTATTTACGATTGGGGCGAGTTTATGCAATGCGTAGGAAGAACTACTCATTTTCTTACTAATTTCTTCAATGTGATCTTTCCAATCAAGTTTTTTATCAATGGTGAGTCCAAGGAATTTGGCATTACCAACTCTGCATATGGTGTGATTTTTAAAACTCAATAAATCTTAATAGTGTTATAGACGGTGATTGTGATGGTGATAGCGATGGTGATGGTGATTGTGATGATGATGGTTATTGTGATAGTGATAGTGATTGTGATGGTGCTTGTGATGGTGATAATGATGGTGATTGTGATTGTGATTGTGATTGTGATTATGATGGTGATTGTGATAGTTATGGTGATTGTGATAATGATTTTGATAATGATGGTGGTTGTGATAGTGATGGTAATAGTGATAATGATGGTGATTGTGATAGTGATTGTGATAATGATTGTGATAAAAATGGTGGTTGTGATGATAATAATTGTGATGATTATGAAATTTGACACATAGATAGTTCATAACCTGGATTAACACGTAGGACACTATTTATCCCTTTAGTATGATCCAGTGTCACGGTTACCGAACTTCACGCGGGCGAAGTCGCGGGCAACAGTAGTAGTAGTAGTAGTCAACTAGTACTGCAATAAAATGTCTTTATTAGTATGTGTTGGAGCAGGTCCATAAAACTTCACTTATACTCATTTTAATTATGGCTTTGTACACATTCTGAGTAGTTATGACTACGCGTATTACAGTAGTTTTGATTTGTAGATATAACCCCAGTATTATATTGTTAACTTTTACGAGACTTCAATACTCTTTACCTATATATTTCTTGTAGTGGAATAAATACAATGTGTTAGAGACGTCGATCCGCAAAATCTTCATCACATGATTTTAGGCACCTATTTTGAACATGTAACAATATTGTTCTTAAATAATTTTAAAGGCAACGAAAAAATGTCTACTCTGGGGTTTCCTGAATCATGTGCTTAATTCATGGTAGCAGGCCACAGGACCTATAGATTTGGTACGCAGTCTTAAACTTTTAGTAAAGCACAATCAGTCTATAGTGTTCCCACTGCTGGGACACAGGCCTCCTCTCTATGAGACAAAGATCTTGAACTCGTGATTTATTTAAGCAAAAGGAAATCGATTTTCATGATGAAATTTAAATAAACCAAGCTATTTTCCAATTCTCCAATAGAATATAGATGTCGCGAATGTGACGTCACATTCGCGACATCTCTATATATAGGCTCACTCTAAGTATGTCTAAAGTTAATGCATTATTGATTGAGAAAAGTCTGCCGCCAGCGATGGTATTTGATCAGAAATGTTCATAAATTGTGGTCGGGGACCGCCAGCGTCTCGGGTATTGGTGGCATGGCATCCGAAAAATTTCCCGCTCCATATCGGTGTGTGATGTTTTATTAAATGCCGCTTTATTTTCCTTGTGAGTCATATCTTGGGGGTAAAGACTTGTCTATATATTTTTAATTATAATTTCCTTGAATTTGACAATGATCAGGCATAATAAATTTGCGGTAACTAAAACGGTGAAGTAAATCAACGTAACCAAACCAACATGTTCTAGAACCATAAATTCGCTCGCCAACCAGCTCTGATACTGTTAGTAACCGACGTGTTGGTAAAGATTACGTCCCACTCCCTCTTTCAAAGAGGAGGCCTGTGTCCTAGCAGCGGGGACATCAAAGATTAATTTTGTTATGTTACACAAGCCTCAGAAAACCACGTACGAAAAGTTTCCTATCGGAAAAGCACTTAGCATTGAATCACGCGTAGGTACACAAAGTACTCCTACTTATCTATTTATAAAAGATGAGTAATTTCAGACATACCTAGAGAAATTCGGAAAACTAAGATGACAGATAGAAAACGTTGTACGGCAGAAACAGCTACTAAATTGGGATAATGGCATGATGATTTTGATCGACTACTTGTATTCAGATTAACCTATTTACGTTAACACTCAACAGCCTTATAATAGTAACAACTTAACATAATGAAAGCTATAAGACTACATATGACAAAAATAACAAAGTAAACAGATGTTCCCTTTCAGATAATCTGAATCTCGAAAACCAATGCAATCTGAAAAGTACGAGTACAAAAATGAGAACTGAAACAGAATTTGCTTGCTGCGGTGACCCATTTCTTTTAGTACCTACCTATGACTTTTATAACTATGTCGTTCAGTGAGGCAAAGACTTTTTGAACGAGCGTATTCCGAATTTATATGTGTACTTTTGTGAACATTCTTGCTGCGAGGTCTGGACATATTATTCGGATTAGATTCTGAATTTAAAATCAATACAAATTCTGAGATACTTTTTTTAAAGTAATCAATTAATTCAAGTAGATACTGATACTGTTAGTGTGAGTCATCCCACTGCTACGCAAAAGCCTCTCTCAAGACTTCCAGTTTTTTAATTCAAGGCCAATAATTATAATTCATTGGTTTGGTCCAGCTCTTCCGCCATCTTCTGAGGTCTGTCACAACGCTTTCTAACTGCATAACTCTACATAGAGGCTTTGCCTCACACTGCCTCACAGCTCATTCAGATTGATAATCAAGTTTAATTAAAATACATTATAATGGGATCTGATTAGTATGACTTGGAAAGTTTGAAAATAGTTTTCGTTATTTAAAAACATTATGTTACTCTTCAATTGTTTTTTTCTCCCAACATTCAAATACCCTTTTTCACTAAGACTATTCAACACATCAATGAATGCCTATACCGGATGACTTTTTTATCACTTTCCAAAAAAATGGGTATATGAGGTGAACGAAGTAGAAGCTTACTCATTCCTAGTTTTTTTTCTTTTTTCCACAGCTTAGAAAAAAATTGATCCAACGCTCAAGTAAACTTTTCATAATAGAACAAAGAAAGAGAAATTTTGAAAAAAAACTATCCATAAAAGAAAATAAAAAAATAATCCATAATTATAAATTTCAAATTTTTATGAAAAAAACTAAGTACTTATACTTTTTATACTTTCTTTTTGGAAAGTGATAAAAAGTCATCCTGTATATTATTGCACTGTTAGATTTTCAACCCTTGACTTAGAGCGCCTAGAGTGCAAAATTCAACATCATAAATAAAACGGGTAATAAAAATCTTTCAGTAAACATTTCAGAACGACCACAGTTAAAATACCGTTACATACACACATCAAAAAAAGTTTGTGATCACTAGCATAAGCTCATATATTTTTTTAAATTGAACTTTATCAAGAAAAATTGTTTGTTGTTTATTTGAGTTTTTTTAAAAGCTTGTTTTTATGTTTTTACTTTTAATTTCATTGCTATTGTATCCTGCTCATCACAGCAATCTGTCATGGACATTTGGCTGCTCCTTTATTCGAACTTCTTCTGCGTTTTGGTCTTCGTAGCATTGAGGAATTGTCCATTGACCATTCTCACTCATTCTGCTGAGAATCTTTTGATTAAACTTGGAACACTGTTTCTCTTAAGTCTTGTGTATACAATACTTTCGGACCCCGATAAATCAGGAGCCGGTGAGTTGACGTGTTTAGTAAGCTTTTTCTGGTAGTTTGTGCTACGGGCAGCGATCTCTTGCTTTACAGTTTTGAGCTTCAGATATTGCAGGATGTATTTATTGTGTATGCATTTAGGGATGTTGAACATGAATCTCAAAGCTTTAGTTTGAAACATTTCCAGGATGTCGATATTGCTGTTGCTTGCGTGTTCCCCAGAGCTCCACTTCATGTGTACAAACCGGCTTAAATATAGTTTTGTATGTCCTTTCTGGACTACAGAATCTTGGAATCTTGGAATCTTCATCATTCATGTAAGTTGAGATTATATAATACACATTTAAGTGAGAACGATGTAGAAAAACGTGCATATTAAGAGCGTCCGAGTAAAAGATTAAATCAACAATTTAAAAATAAGTAAGACGAATCGACACGGCCTCCTCTCATTGAGAGGAGGCCGTGTCCCAGCAGTGGGAACATTATAGGCTGATGATTATGATGATGATGAAGACGACTAAAGATTCACGGTGTATACTCGTACATACAGATGATCCCTATTTGAAAAGAGATCGGTGAAAAACTGCAAAACCTTTGAATCAAAAGATGGAAACACGAGCAAAATAAACGTTAATATTTATAAACAATAATATTATAATATAACGTATGTCGGATTTACATTACCCAGTTAAATAAGGCAAAAAGCACACGGAAGGAACTGCAAAAATATGTGTTTACTTGTTCCAAGCCTTATTGAAACGATGTTTGTATTTATACAATTGAGAATTGATATGTTGGAAGGCTCATATACACACACGAAAAAAAGTTTGCCCGATCACTTTGAAAAATCGAAATATTTTTTACGTTAGATTATATTATGATTTCTTCTTCTTTTTAGATTATTTATTTAAAAATATCGATTTAGAATATAAAACAATAAAACACTAAAAACAATGGGCTAAAAAAAAATAAAAAAACTTTTCCTTTAAAACTTTTACTATCAACTTATAACGTCATTACACAATTTATAAGATTTAAAAGCTCGTCGCGAGATTTACGAACCTACTCATATTTACTTAGTTTGTTTGTTTTTTTTTTATTAAAATCAATTAGACCTACATCGCTGTCAATGTGGTGAAGCAGTCGACTGCCTCGGACACCATGGCCTTTCTTGCAGTAAGAGTACAGGTCGGAGAGCGCGGCACGCTAGCATTAATGATCTTATCCGAGAGTGTCCATGAAGTTTCTAGCCCATTCTTCTCCATAGAGATCTACGCTTTGGAATGTGCAACTACAGTACTTTAAGTTATTGTGCCTTGTCACTGTAGCTTCGCTTTTGTTTTTGTTTTTTTGACATTCAAATGTGTCGTAATGGTCTATTTGAAATATGTAATTGAGTTCGAAAGGGGCTCCGCTTAATGAATTCATCATAAAGTACCTCTAGGCCCGATTTTCTTAAAATCAATAATTAACATAGTACGAAAAGGTACCTACAGATATAATACAAATAAATGCGGACCGCGCTCGCAACAGGGTGTGTTCTAACTTGAGAGCAGCGGTGGCCCAGTGGTGGCGGCCCCGACTTACGAACAGTAAGTCGACAGACATTTCGAACCCAGACAGGCGCATTACTTTGTGTAATTTATTTCATCACCACTGCTCTCAAAACGGTGAAGGAAAACATCGTGAGGAAACCGGCATGTCCTAGAACCAAAAAATTCGAAGACATGTGACATCTACCAATCCGCACTGGGCCCGCGTGGTGGATTATAGCCCATTCCCTCTTATAGAGAGGAGGCCTGTGTCCCAGCAGTGGGAACATAAATAGGCTGATGATGATGTTTCGCAGTACCTAGACAATTTAAAAAATATATATATCGAAATTTAATGCCTTTATTTACTTTGCGGCCGAAAATAACATTTTCAAAAACCTGATACAACCTAATTGATATTTGGAGATAAACAATAGAAATCTTCAAAAATAGACGGCAAATCTGTCGTGATTGCTGCAATAACTTGGATGTTTATTGTTTATACATCATGACGTAACATCAAGCCTGTATGCTCTGAGGGGCTATGCAGATGTGTACAATACACCCAGATTTCGACAGGTTTGTTAAGTTCTAATTACTGGGGATAAGCCTATTACCATGACATGTATTGTTAACAATGTAAAATAAATGCATAGCAAATATTTGTATAGGATATTACAACCAAAAATGGAAAAGTAAAAAACTTTGTTGGAAAAAATAAAACCGACTTCAAAAACACAAAAACGTGAAAAATAACTTTACATTTAGAAATTGGTGGCCAAAAAAATGAATCAAACAAACAAAAGTCACCGAATTATAAAGCTAAAGTTATTTTTCACGTTTTAGTGTTTTTGAAGTCGGTTTTATTTTTTTGGTTTTTTTAATGAATGTTTAGTAGTAATTGTGTGTCGCTAAAAAAACAGAGTGTTAACAGTTTTTTTTTCTAACTTGGCTTAACCAAAATCCACAAAGTTACTGTGGTCTGTACATTTTCATCTTCTACTTAGGTACTGCATAGTTTCATCCCAACATAATTATAACATGCCTTCCGTATGTTTGGTTTCATGCCTTCCGTATGTTCGGTTTCATCATGAGAACGGCTACAATATTTACCCGGTCCTCTACCTATTTGTATTTGTATCGGTCGTTAGTTCGCTCTCAGCTAGAGTATGCTGTTTCCGTATGGAATCCTCACTATGGTAAATATTCCGATATGATCGAAAAGGTGCAGAGAAAATTTTTAAAGGCCATGCATTTTCGTTGCCATCGTACCTATGCATCCTAAATCGCTGCGCTCGCTGCTCGTTGCTATCGTACCTTTTGCAGAAGTATAACCTGCAAAGTTTAAAGGCTAGACGTACTATGTTGGAAACAATGTTCTTGTTTGATCTAACTACAGTCTACTGCTACTTCGCAACAAAATCAGCTACGTAGTACCCAGAACAACTATATGGGGTGCGCGCAAGACCTTTATTTGCAGTAAGTTCTTGTCACACAAACGCGGGCTTGCGAGCACCCTTACGCCGCCTTACCAACTAATATAATAAGATCTTTGAAGACATCGACTTCTTCTTTGTCTCTGCTCAAAAATTTAGAAACCTTACCAAAAAAATAATTTTAGAATATAATAGTTAGTTTAATAATTTAGTATAATATTTGCTCATTCTCTCTCTGTCTTTTTTTGTTGTTTGCATGCCTGTCTTTGTTTAAGTTCACTTTTAACTACTTTTCAAATGTAAAATATTAGAATAGCGTACTGTTACATATAACTTTTAAATATTTTGTGGAAAATGTCGTAGGTTATACATATATAAACCTTGTATATTTATAACTTAGTGTAAGATTTTAATGTATAACTGTTTATTTTCCCGAATAAATAAAATAAAAAATAAAATAAAAATAAAATAACATAACTACTCATACTCGACCTTTTCCCTTTAACCAACCGATTCTCCGTAATCTATAAAGGGTGTAAACAACCTCTTAGCGAAGCCGAAAGTCACTTGTTCTCCCAGTCAATGCGATATTTTTTTTGTTCTACACAATACCTGGGAACCTTCTAGTTACGGAGATATTGGGGGCCAAAGTTTCAACTTTTTGTCAAGTTTTTAATGTAAGATTTTTACTTTAAGCACCTCCACAACCCCTGTACTATTCAATCCATCCATCAGCACAATGATTTGAGTGCGTTAAATTAAGTTCTACCACAAAACATGATTTTTCACCCCAAAAAAAAAAGTCCCAGCAATAATTTTTGCGTAAAGTTACTTAGTTTGATGTACAGAATGCTTAGTTGACAGTTTCGTGATGAGGTAGTTTACATACCATCAGTCTCCAAAAGTTTAGGAAGGGGCTTACCTTTACGTACACCCACATTTTGCCAGCTATTTACCTAGATATACTCAAATAAATACTTCCCACTTGAAACTAAACCATTTGAAGCATGACAAAAGCGTGGCAGAGATTAACAGTGGCGTAGACTCCTACACTCCTAGTACTTCTACCTATCTTCGCATTCAGTCTATTGAAGCCAGCTAGGTCAAGTGTTGCTACACGTGAATACTGAGTTTGTATGAACAGATTTACAACGTGCCGTGTTAAAATGTTGCCAGTTTACAGAGTTAAATGATGGCCGAGTTAAATGTTGAATCTTTCTGGGAGCGTTGTGATGTTTACGGATAAATATCATACTTCCTATTAATGTTATAAATGCGAACGTTTTGAGGAAGCATGGATGGGTGTTTGTTACTTTTTCATGCAAAAACTGCTGAAAGGATTTGGATGAAATTTAACACAGAGATAATTTATAACCTGGATCCCGTTGGACTGTACAGAACAGCACGCGGGTGAAGCCACGGGCATAAGCTAGGTAAATTATACCTAAGCACAAGTCTTAGGAGACTACATCCGCACAGGACTCACTCCTTCGTCAGAGAGTGGGTGATCTGTGTCCCGGCTGCGGGAAAGTTTTAAGCCGATACTTATTCATTTACAGAGCATAGGTTTATGAAACTTAGCTTTTACGGCTCTTAAAAAAACTCTTAGGTTTTCGTATTGACACTGGGAAATAACGAAGATTGGGTTTTAGGCTGTTTTGGCAATATTTACAGTAAAATGTGCCTTATTTGACGAAATAAAGTTTGTGTAGGTAGGTGATGAAAATATTGAGAGAAGTACGGTCGAACAAGCTATTTGGTTTACACTTTACATTGTAATTTGTGAGTTAAACTGTAAACCAAATAGCTTGTTCGACCGTACGTAGCTATGAACACTAGTTTTTCTAAACATCTTTTCCTGGCACCATTGAAACTATTATAATACTACTAAATAGAGAAGACAGCGCGAACAAAATCTGTGCAACAAGCGCGGCAGTGCGGGGGGCGCGGGGGGCGGTTAACCCCGTATATATAGATGCTTTGTCGCGAGCAAGCGACTAAGTGAACTGCGGCCTGCCGACCGCAGTTGAACGGAGCACAGATTTTGTTCGCGCTGTCTTCTCTATACGTTGTAGTAATAGCTCAATCAATGCCTGGCACTAAGAATTTCTCCTGTATCGTGGATGAGTTTACAAACAGCCAGACCCGGAATAACTTCCTGTATTTAAATATAACTATGTATAGTATGGATCAAATAAATAAAAAAATAAAAAAATACAAATATTTGTTCCGTGTGGGGATCGAACTCACGACACGCAGCCCAGCAGCCAATCGCTGAGCCACTGTGCTAACTGTACCGTCACCATACACCTACGCGTGTCAGTAGTGGGAAGCTAACTATCATAAAAGATTTAGCGTTTGGTACCTACGCCTACATCCTCCATTAAAATGTAAGACAATATTATTAACTACATCATTCAGTTTATTAAAAGATAAATTAGGTTGTATCAAATTTTTTGAAAATGTTATTTTCGGCCGCAAAGTAAATAAAGCCATTAAATTTCGAAATATATTATTTTTAATTGTCTAGGTACTGCGAAACATCATCATTAGCCTATTTATGTTCCCACTGCTGGGACACAGGCCTCCTCTCAATGAGAGGGAATGGGCTATAATGCACCACGCGGACCCAGTGCGGATTGGTAAAACATACATCGAGTCGATTTAGGATTATGTTGCGTTGAAAAAAAAAACACATAAAACGACCAGTGTTGTCGATTTCCTGTTATCACTACGAGTTTCATAACGTAAATATCAATTCAGGCATTTTTAAACATTTCTTTAAACATATTTATTTGAAACTTAGCCTGAAAATAAAACATCAAAGGCAATACAGTATTGAGTAGACTTTTGACAATTCCAGGACCCAGGATGACAACAGCAACATTGATAAAAAATAGTTTAAATGTTATACTAAATATTTGGGTTTAATAGGGTAGATGACACCATAAAACAATAATTCCAAGACATCAATCTCTTTGGGCCTGAAAACCCAATTTATTTTAAATTAATTGCCAAAGTTCGATTTTTATTTGCTTTGAAATCAATAAATAGTTGAGTCATTAAGTTGACCAAACAGTGACGTCACAGTTTGCTATTGCCATACTAAATCTATGACGGAACCGCGTTTTGACAGCTCTTAAAAATCTCAATTGATTGGTGTGTCATCTACCCCATTCCGCGTAAAGGATCCAGGCCTGGCTGCAGGATGCAGTACCGCCCTCCCTCCATAAAAATATGTACATGCAG
Organism: Xestia sexstrigata; assembly: GCA_941918905.2. NCBI lineage: Eukaryota > Metazoa > Arthropoda > Insecta > Lepidoptera > Noctuidae > Xestia > Xestia sexstrigata. Next base: position 15,981,807 of record OW799211.2, on the reverse strand, counting down.
GAAAAGCAATAATAACAAGCATGTAGGGTCATTGCGCCAGTTAGCGACCAGTTAGCTGGGTTGCTCACATAAGATGAGGAAAAATTAAAAAAATATGAAAAAATAGTATTTGTTAATGTGAATTTGTCCCAAATATAATCAAGTTTGGATACAAACACATAAAATAAAATACATTAATTTAAAAATATTTTTAGAATGCTGAAAAAGTGAAAATATAGCGAAAACGTCGGTTTACGACCATTTTTATCAGTTTATGACCACCAGTGAGCTGGTTTGCGACCGCTATTTTAATATGAAAAAAATGCCATTAAAACAATTATAATCGTTTTAAAAATATTTCAATTTTTACCTCCCAATAAAAACAAATATGGGAATCTTTTGGTGTAATGTTTTCTTAAAATTAAAAATAACAATCTTACATTTCGTAGGAACTTAATCATAGTTGTAATGGAATTAACAATCATTAGTCATACAATATCCTAAATTATATGTAGTATAACATTTAAAAATAATCAACATCCATATTTTCTAGTCATCTGGTATAATATTATTTTATTATCATTGAAAGCTTTTTTAGGGCTAATTCAGTGTAGGTACTGGACAGACTCTTTTTTTTTTTGTTAACTCTGAATTATTAGGGAACTACATCTAAAAAAAGTAATAATAAATTGTTGTTTATAAGACTAATTTTGTTTTAAACTGAAAAATAATAATATTTAGTTTTCGACAGATTAGGTACAACCACATGATTGCTTGCTAAAATAATTATTAAACGGACATTTCATTAACTGACCAAATAAAAAAAATCAGACGTGGTCGCATACTCAATGAACTTTTATACTTATTTCTGTTAGCGGCCGTTATTTCTCTTATACTAAATTATGGTGGCCGGATACCAATGTCTTTATTTTGATAATTTTGGTTTACGACCACCTAGCACCCAATTTTGTACGTAAATTAAACAAAGATCTTTCAAAGAAACTGGTGGTCGCTTACCGAAGAACTACAAAGAAAAACTTTTACAATGCTACGTTCAAAATTGTAACAGTCCTGTATGAAGCATTAGGATCATATTAATCAAAACAAAATAATGCGGCATGGCGGGCTAATCAAAACAAAATAATGCGGTTCTCGTCGGTTTGTGACCATGTGGTCGCTATCTAACGTTTTTGATAAATAAGCATTTCGATTACCGACCATGGGATTTTATCTTAATAATAAGTTTTATATAGCAAAATACAACTAAATAATAAACAAAACTTATCGATTTTACAATTTAACATCGAAATAAGTAATCAAACTTACCTTTGAACGCCGCGCGCAGTGTTATTTTTTTTCCAACTCGCGGTATCCTAGTATCTCGCGGAATCAAGACGCGCACTGAGCAATTTTTTTTCGGCTCTGGGTTAACCCATTTGTTTTATACTGTGTAAATTCTTGTTTTATAATTATTTATAAAGCACGTTAGATTTATTTTTTATTTATGTTACCTCTACAAATGTTATTATCTTGATTTAAAGAAACTTAGTCTGTCAAATGGTCGCCTACTGAAGGTGGTCGCGACACCGGCGAAACGACCCTATAGCATGCTAATCATGCCATGTCCCGAAACCTATACCTACTCGACACGTGCTTCGCGCATCTACGGGGCATCCTCAGGAGCTGTTGTGAGTATCACGTAAGCAATAAACCTACATTCATTATATACGTAACAAAAACGCATAAAGACCTATACTTTGTCAACGAGTTTATAGCGACAACCTCTATCTATGCTTAGGACTCAATGATCAACAAATTGTACGCTAAACTGTTCAACTGTTATTGAGGATTTTGCAGTACCTACTTGGAGTATACAAGCTACTTCACATTCTCCAAGCGTTCACCATTACTTCGATCACTAAGTTGAGGACCTCTCACACGAGCACGAGGTTTTAAACATAACGTGCACTACACACGTCGATATTTTAATAAAAATACACGAGCATTTTTCAGTATTTTAGTTAAATTGTTTGCAACAAGCACCATCAGCATAATCTATCAATCTGCATAAATTCCTAAAACATATTATATTTGAAACGAATATTTTTATTTTTTAAATTGACGTACTTATTTATGTTACGCTTACACCGCGCGTTCGTGCGAGAGCCTCCCTAGCCCTGCTAATACTAGTACTACACATAAGTATATGTATGACCTCAGACCAAATAAAAAGGTAAAGACTGAACTCTGCGAACAGCAAAATGAGGCCAGTCAAATTACGTCTCGCCGTGTACACTCAGACCAAAAATAAAAGTTAAGACGGAACTCTGCGAACAGAGAAGTGAGGCCGGTTTCGTAAACATGTTGTGCATTTATTGAGGCATAACTTAATTGTAGTTTTATGTAAATGTGTGCGTGGGAGTGTGTATGAACAGAGCGGGCCTCACTTTGCTGTTCGCAGAGTTCCGTCTTTACCTTTTTATTTGGTCTGAGGGTATGACATGAAATCTTTGTACGGTCGAACAAGCTATTTGGTTTACAGTTTAACCCACATATTACATTGTAAAATGTAAACCAAATAGCTTGTTCTACCGTACACACCACAGGGGCCGAAAACTGTACACGAACAATTTATAAAAACTCCAACTAAGTTGTTTTTCAGACACGCTAAGTCGGATTACTGAAAGTTTATAAAACTTTCTTGAACAGTCAGCATGGAACTATGATAAATAAATTTCGTGAACAACTGTTGTTTCTAGATTCTCTAGGTGTCCTAGAAACAGCAAGTATAAACTAGACGTCATCAACCAGGCGTTGCTTGGCTGTAAATTAAAGACAGCTTGCAGGAGTTACAAAATAAAACGTGATACTTTCTTTAAAGTGGGTATCGTAGCTTTCCTTTAGAACGTCGTAGCTTTTCTCTGTATACGATTTTTTTGTTTTTCTTTCGATATCTTGTTTCGTTACAGGTAGTCAGTGGTCCAAAAAGTCTGACAACCAGTCTTACCAAGGGGTATCGTATTACCTAGTACTAACTGGGTTGTGGAGGTCAGATAGGCAGTCGCTCCATGTAACATACTGGTATTTAGCTGCATCCGGTTAGACTGGAAGCCGACCCCAATAAAACTTGGGAAAAGGCTAGGCAGATGATCTTGTTTCGTCAAAAAATAAAAACGGTTATCTTGTTATTAAAAATACCTTAACAACAAGATAAGCTTTTTTCAAATAAAATACATTTCTGTGTCACCTAATCCTACATGTCTTTTGAGTAAGAGATTAGTTGCCATGGCAACATGGATTTTTTTAAGATGTCTTTTATACAAAAATGACCAGCTCAATATGGTTTCGGCCGAACGTAGGTATTGGTCTATTTTTGCCATTCATACAATAAAAAGACAATTTTGATCAGATATTGAGTTACTCAATATGGTTTCGGCCGAACGTAGGTATTGGTCTTTTTTGCCATTCATACACTAAGAAGACGATTTTGATCAGTTAATGAGTTACAAAATATGGTTTCGGCCGAACGTAGGTATTGTTTTTTTTTTGCCATTCATACACTAAGAAGACGATTTTTATCAAATATTGAGTTACTCAATATGGTTACGGCCGAACGTAGGTATTGGTATTTTTTGCCATTCATAGACTAAGAAGACGATTATGATCAGATATTAAGTTACTCAATATGGTTTCGGCCGAACGTAGGTTTTGGTCTTTTTTGCCATTCATACACAAGAAGACGATTTTGATCAGATATTGAGTTACTCAATATGGTTTCGGCCGAACGTAGGTATTGGTCTTTTTTGCAATTCATACACTAAGAAGACGATTTTGATCTTATGTAGGTACAGTCGTGGTCTTTTCCGCCTGACCAGTTAAACATTTTTTCGCTTAAATCATGCGGAGGCGCCGAGTCACGCCCCCTCAAAGTTTGGGCCTATTAGGAAAGCGTCAACTTTGGCGCGCAAAATAACAATAACTCTCGTTTGGCGTGCGTCGTCAGTGCGCTCGGCCGATTCGGTATCTTTTAGGGAGCATTTCTATGTTGAGCACTCTCAACGTAGAAACGCTAAAATTAGCTTAGTGGTGATCAGGCGGGAGTGTCCTCGATAGTACATACGCTAAGAAGAAAACCACTTAATATGTAGTTTAATTTTATCCGTAAATATGTAATCTACATATGCCTAGCCTTTTCCTAACAATGTTGGGGTCGGCTTCCAGTCCAACCGGATGCAACTGAATACCTCCACAAGCCAGTTAGCACTGGTTAATACGATACCCCTTGTTATGACTGGTTGTCAGACTTTTCGGGCCACTGACTACCTGTAACGACTGTCAAAGATCTACAAATGACAGCCGGGACCAATTGTTTAACGCGCTTTCCGAGGCTCGACAGAAACTCGGTATGTAATGGGTGGTTCCCATCCACAGACCAACTCAGGCAAGCACGGCTTAACCTAAAGATCGACCCGAGCGGCTGTTATTATTTAGCCACGAGCTCACTTAATTCATATAATATTTGTCAGTAATTTGTTAGATCACAAAATTTGTTAACTTAAGAGGAAAATAAAAGGACGAGAGAATTGAGAAATAGGTAAAAATTTGTAAATTGTATTGCGGTCGCGCAGTGCCCAAACGACCGCGCGCAGAGCGCGAAAGAGACAACTGCAGAAAATACCTATTAAAAGAACACAAAAGCAACGTTTCTTAGTCCCCTAATTACTTCTTTGGAGAACTTGACCGAATAACTACATTTTTCATTAAAAATTAAAGAAAGGTTTTGGCCGTGTTCCTATGTTGTCCTTTTTTTATATAATCTAGTCAAATTTGTTTTCTGTTTTTTTGAACACAGTGGAAAATCTGGCTATTTTTTTTAGGTTTTTGAAGGTTCTTATCTCTTTTAATAAATAATTTAGGAAAAAAAAAAGCAAAAAATTGAACATAAATCTATGACCACTATTGAGTGGTAATAGATTTTTTGGAAAAGAAAATATTGCTCTACTGGCATTGTGGCATTATTCAGGGAGGAAACAGGGAACTACGTTTGTATGGAAAAACAGCCGTTTCGTGTCCTCTTCTCTTGGGTTCCCTATGTCAGATCGAAACACTATTCCGCAAAAATTGTTACATCGATGACTATAGATCGAAGCCTTGATAATGCGACTTAAGGTGTAAGCGCTAGTGCAAAAAACCTAAGAAAATTTGAATTTGAATTCCATTCAATTACTATTTCATGAAAAGTCATTCAAATGAACTTAGAAAGTTGTATTGATGATTTTAATGATTATAACTCTATGAAGCCATAGTCGTCACGGTCGCGAATCATAGCTACACTGACTTGCAAATTGCAAAAAAAACGTGAGAAAAAATGAATTTCGCGGGCTACCCTAGCGCTCCCTCTTAAGTGTAGTTCACTAATCTTCAGCACATATCGTTGAAAATAAAGATCTAAGCTTTGTGAAACTTTATTTTATTTTCTTTCTTTCTTTTTTATTTGTTAACAGAATGGCAAAGTCGCATATTTTGACACCCGCGAGAATTGACAAGGAGCTCTATTTATAGTCACAGCAAATTCTCTCTGGAAAAACTGAAACACGAATAAACATAATTTTTGTTTCTATCTCGTAAAATATGATAAGAAAACCGCCGTAACAGGTGGGGATTACCCACATCATTGACATTGCAAACGTGAAAAGATTTTGCATATTATATTATATCATATTATATTATACTAGCTGTTGCCCGCGGCTTCGCACGCGTAGTTCGGTAACCGTCCCACTGGATCATATTAAAGGGATGAATAGTGTTCTACGTGTTATGAACTATCTGTGTCAACTTTCATAATCATCACAATTATTATCAACACAACCACCATTATTATCACAATCATTATCACAATCACCATCACTATCACAATCACCATCACAATCACAATCACAATCACCATCACTATCCCCATCACAATCACCATCGTGATTATCATCGTAATCACAACCATTATCATCGTAATCACAATCATCATCATCACAATCTCCGTCCTCGTTATCACAATCATTATTATTGTTATCACAATCATCATCATCATCATTATCACAAACACCATCACTGTCACAATCACCATCACAATCACTATCACAATCACCATCACTATCAAAGTCAAAATCACTATCACCATCACAATAACCATCACCATCGCTATCACTATCACTATCACCGCCGCTATCACAAACACCATCACAATCACTATTACAATCACCATCACAATCACTATCGCAATCACCATCACAATCACCATCATTGTTATCACAATCACTATCACCATTATCACAATCATTATCATCGTAATCACAACCATTATCATCGTTATCACAATCATCATCATCACAATATCCATCCTCGTTATCAAAATCATCATTATCGTTATCACACGCATCATCATCAATACCACAAACTCCATCACAATCACAATCACTATCACAATCACCATCACTATCACAGTCACCATCATCGTTATCACAATCATCATTATCGTTATCACAATCATCATCATTATCACAATCACCATGACAATCACCATCACTGTTATCACAATCATCATCATCAGTATCACAATCATTATCATCGTTATCACAATCGTCATCACAATCATCATCATCGTTATCACAATCATCATCATCATTATCACAATCATCATCGTCGTTATCACAATCATCATCATCATTATCACAATCATCATCATTATCACAATCATCATCATCGTTATCACAATCGTCATAATCATTATCACAATCATCATCATCGTAATCACAATCATCACCATCATCATCATTATCACAATCATCATCATCATAATCACAATCATCACAATAAATCAACAATAACCCTGTTTAGAAGTCAAATCCGTCGTCTTCTGGATCTCAAAATAAATGCCATATTCGTAATCAGCACCCCTAATAATCTCGGTATCGACACCCATACTGATTTTTAGACATTTCAACCTCATCGCACCCCAACAGGGGATGATGATGGTATTTCAGGTCACATTAAATCTTAAAATCGTTGTTTTTGTAACACACCGACCCGATACACCATACAAACAATACCGATGTTGATTTTTAGACTTTGCTACCCCATTTCCCCCTTTAGGGGTTGAATTCTGAAAAAACCTGAAACACAAATGTTAACTCATTTATCGATAGGAGTACTCCTGTGAAGTTTCGAATAAAACAGTCTTACCTAATCTTGTTTCCCCATACAAACTTTCGACTCTCGTTTCATCCCCTTAGGGGGTACATTTTGAAAAAACCTTTCTTATTGAACCCCTTAACCTCATAAGGAACGTATGTGCCAAATTTGGAATCTCTAGACTCAGCGGTTTGGGCTGTGCATGGTTTTTTAGACTTTGTCACCCCATTTCCCCCTCTTAGGGGTTGAATTCTGAAAAAACCTGAAACTTATTTCTACTCATTTATCAATAGGGGTACTCCTGTGAAGTCTGTAATAAATTAGTCTAATTAATCTTGTTTCCCCATACAAACTTTAGAGCCCCGTTTCACCCCCTTAGGGGGTGACTTTGAAAAACCCTTTCTTAGTGTACCCCTAGACCACTTAAGGAACATATGTGCCAAATTAAGAATCTCTAGACTCAGCGGTTTAGGCTGTGCATTAATTTCTAGACTTTGCCACCCCATTTCCCCCTCTTAGGGGTTGAATTCTGAAAAACCCTGAAACCCATTTATCAAAAGGAGCACTCCTGTAAAGTTTCGAATAAAATAGTCTAACTAATCTTGTTTCCCCATACAAACTTTGGAGCCCCGTTTAACCCTCTTAGGGGGTGAATTTTGAAAAATCCTTTCTTAGTGCACCCACAGACCACAATCATAAGGAACCTACTTGCCAAATTTGGAATCTGTAGACCCAGCGGTTTGGGCTGTGCGTTGATAGATGAGTCAGTCAGTCAGTCAGTCAGTTTCTTCTTTTATATATTTAGATGGAAGTGATGGTATAAACATCCTGTTTTTTTATATTCCATAACTAAAAATAATCAAGAATATGTGGTCCAAAAACGCACAGTTTTGAAGATATCATCAATCATAATTAATTTATGTTTCATTGATAAATACGAATACTCGTAATTCTTCTTTCAAACCAATTCATTTGATATTTTCATTCGTTCATATTTAAAGCTAAGAAAATGCGACGTTGTCATATTTCATGTAAGGGTGTTTTACATAATCCCCTGGCTATGGCTCCGCCGCCAGCGGTGCTGGAAGCGCACCACCAGAGTGACGACGACGACGTTCCGGAAGTGACTGGGGTAGACCTGAGAGTGGTTGGGCCCGCCACAATAGTGGCGATAAGTCCCCTCTTTGAGGAGTGGCTTGAGAGGCGCCACGGCGTCCTCACCTTTGACGCAGGTCCTTACCGGACACGTTTGTTTCGGGAGGTTCCTGCACCGAATCGGGCGGAAGGAAACGCTCGAGTATTTCCACTGTGAGGATCGACTGGAAGACACGGTGGATGTGTGCCCCGCGTGGGCGGGGCACCGCCGTGTCCTCGTAGCGGCGATTGGCGGCGGTGACCTCTCGCGTCCGGCCTTGGTTCAATCCATGGCCGGTGCGAGACGGAATGGGATGCCGTCACCTCCTTCTGCGAAGCAGCCATGCTAGCGAAGGAGGTGGCGGAACATGAGAGGGAGAGAACCTCACGTCCTGGCCGCCACGGGTGGTGGCCCCCGGCCACCGTAGGCGCGGGCCTGTGTACAGAGAGCTATGGGCTATCTCGCCGTCCGTCCGTCTCATACGGCAGGCCGTGTCGACGACGCGTTCGTGTTCCACGCGCGCCTCAAAGAGAGTCAGCAATAGGAAGGGGTCCGCAAGGACCGATGCCTGCCGGAGCTGCGGGACTGTTCGATAGAGATACCGCGGCCCTGGAACACAAAGGGCAATGAAGGAACATGGATGGGTTTTAGTCAGTAAAAGTCTGACACTCTCTTCTGCTCCGCCCAGAGCGGGAGGGGCCATTTGATGAATTCCCATCCAAAAAAAAAAGGGTGTTTTACATTAATAATCGTGACTTTGTCGAATTATTTTGTATGCAAAATGAAAACAAAAACAAATATATCATTGAAAAATAATTCATATGCCAGTTGATTCTTTTATAATTATGGACTCATTTATGCCTTGGAGTTATGGAATATTAAATTCAAGATTCGTCTTTGCAATACGATACAACTGCGCAGAATTATCAAGTAATCAATTAACATCAAGCATGTGTGTTGGACGAGCAACAATCTTCATGAGGGGGAATCGATGAATGTGTAGGTGAGGTCTTCAACTGTCAGTGATGACGTGCAGATGAGAAAGCCTATCTTTAGCAGTGGGCTGCTATAGATAGGTCATAAAAAGGAGTTACCATCACTTTTACTGACGTTCAAAAGTTAAATGTTAAATGATACTTAGTGCGCGAAAAATCTGATTATATCCGACTGAAAATATGAGTGGAAGTAGGTTATATGACACCCGCTTGCAATACAATATATACATTAAACATAGCAACACAGGGAAGATGTATTTCAACGTAACGAACGTAACATGAACGTAATTAAGATTTCCATGAAATATGACTACAGAGCGTAATAAAGACGTAATTGATTTCACAATCGCACAGAGATTCGTATCAATAACGTTATAAGTATTCTCTAATTTCCTCTCGTACCCCTAAATGGTTCCCGAAGATTGAATTAAAATTACTTCACCTAAATGTAATTTACGAATAAAATATTTCAGCGCGCAATGACCCAAAATTTATTCAATTCGTGCCCTTAAAATATACCCTATCTGTTATAATGTAGGCATGTTAGATGTACATAGAGAGAAGGAACATTCTTTAAATGTTTTGTCATGTGTAGAAGTAGTTAGTCGACTTAAAATAGGCAGGGTATGTCGTAAATGCCACAAAAATGGGTGGAAATATTTCCTTAACGAAGCCGAAAGGCACTTGTTCTACCAATGCATCCATCAGCACAATGTTTTAAGTGCGTTACATGGAATCCTACCGTGAAATGTCATTTTTCACCCCTAAAAGAAAAGTCGTTTCCCAGCAATAATTTTTGCGTAGAGTTACTTATGGTTGACAGCTACGTGAAGGGTCCATTTACACCTTGTAACACCTTTTAAATATCTGCAAAAATAAAATGGTATTTGAATTTTAAAATTACGCTCTCGAGCTCGCCAAAAATATAAATAATATAATGGGTACCTATCATAATATGCATAGTTACTCAATTATAAGTAGGTACCTGAATTCCACTATTCTAACTTTGAATTATTATATTCTTCTTTTCCAATTTTATTTCATAAATTGAGTGCTTAAACTTAAACTCAAACTGACCTTTCAAACTTGCGTGGGATGATGCAAATATGCAATAGAACGCTATTCTATCTCCAACGCGGCTACGGACTAGACGAACAATCAATTGCAATTACATTTTGTATGCACAATGCTTGTCATAAAAAGGTAGATCTTCCTTTAATCAAACAGTTGTTGGATCTTCAATTGATAATCATACATTATAATTAAACAATTGCAATTTAAAAATAAAGATTTCCTAAGTTGGGTCCCTCACTCCGCTAGGGAGTCCTTGAATCCCTCGCTGGATTCGGGATTTAAAATAAGACACTGCTTTATCCCTTAGTTCATTATCTACTATATCTGTAGTATTGTTAACTTTTTACGTTACACTCGACTACAAAAAGTACTTGGGCAAAGAATTTTTTTTTCAATCTTTTACAAAGAGTTCTGAATCTGCATCTATTGTAGACTTCACTTGGGGAATCTAAACCCTTGAAAGAGAACAGCGTGAAAATAATGATATTTTACACAGACAAAGAATAAAATGTGAAATGTCTACTATAAATTCATTTGTTGGTTACACTTGCTTTAGCTATTAGTAATTAACATTGATATAAAATAGCAGGTATCTTTTGAAAGTTGAATGTGCCCAAACATTTTTTTCTCATAGATTACTGGGTATTCAAATTAAAAATTCATTCAAACCATTTTCATATCATGGGAATGCATAAAAATAACTAGTTCGCCATCTTATGGGAGTCCGCCATATTGGGTTTAGAATGACGTCACTTAGCTAACCATGCAATGTCATCCAAACTAAACATGTTAGCAAACTTTCAACTCAATCGGAAACCGGGATGGACTCAATTTTGCCTTTTAAGATTTTTACATAAATGCAGGTGAAGCTAATGAGGGCTATCGTTTTTGAGCTCACCAGATGGCGCACTGTCGAGTAAGGTCACGCCACAATAGTGGCGATAAGTCCCCTCTTTGAGGAGTGGCTTGAGAGACGCCACGGCGTCCTCACCTTCCGCCTGACGCAGGTCCTCACCGGACACAGTTGTTTCGGGAGGTTCCTGCACCGAATCGGGCGGGAGGAAACGCCCGGTGTTTCCACTGCGAGGATCGAACGAAGGACACGGTGGAGCACACGGTGGAGCTGTGCCCCGGAGAACTCATGACGACAGGCCGTGTCGACGGCGCGTTCGTGTTCCACGCGCGCCTCAAAGAGAGTCAGCAATAGGAAGGGGTCCGCAAGGACCGATGCCTGCCGGGGTTGCGGGACTGTTCGAAAGAGATACCGTGACCCCGGAACACAAAGGGCGATGAAGGAACATGGATGGGTTTTACTCAGTAAAAGTCTGACACTCCCTCGTGCTGCGCCCAGAGCGGGAGGAGTCATTTGATGATTTCCCATCCGAAAAAATAACAAAAATAAAAAGGGTCCTGTCAATAATTCTATTTAATACCTTAAAATACCAATAACTTCATAAAAAGTTTATTTTATAACGTATAACAACATAGTGTAAGCTTTAGATACATATTTACAATTTTCTTCCTAAAATAAGGAAGCATGAAACATTTAAAAATCCTTCTACCTCCAAGTACTAACAAATTAAGATCCTAAGTTGCTACTTAAAATCTTCAAGTCATAATTAATCAGGAATGATTCAATCTAGAACACAATCGTGAGTATTAATATAAATACGTGATAAAAAGCACGCAACGCGCGAACACTCTATGATATCTGACATTTTGGAAGACCTTAGTCTACACAAGCGCCTCTAGTGGCAAATTCACACGCTATAGCCCGCATTAAAGCGTGTCAAAAAGTTTTATTTATCAAGTAACAGTATACAATTGTGTTATAACTTATAATCGGTGAGCCACAAACTAAGTGTGGCTAGTATATTGTGGCTTGAAAAGCTTAAACTACTTTCCCAATTTAAGATAAATAGGCCGACCGCAAACAATGCTATTACTGCCTATCAATCTCCATGTATCAAACGGTTTAGTTCATTCCACTGTAAACGAATTAAATGTTTAGTCAGCGGACTGTAAAAAATGATGTTACATTCGTCCGAGCATTGACAAATGATCTTTACACTTTATTGATTGCACGCCAGTGCAGTATTTGACGCGTAGCGGATTCAACATAATGGACACTGTTGAAAATGGGCTATTGGTACTTTCAGTACTTTTTAAAAAGAGAATTACTGTATGGCGTTTCTTATCGGTTCTTCTCCATAGGTAACGACCAACCCGAACCTTGCGTCTACATGTTTTAACGTTTTAAGTGCCCAGCATGTAAGTTTATAAGAACTATAATATTTCGATTTGAGTATTTCAGCGTTACCTCATTTTTGTTTAGCTATCGCATCAGATCTACAATCTAAGGGAAAAAAATCGTAGTTCAATACTTGTTACACTTAGTAACATATCGTTCTGACTAGTGTCATACGCCTGCATCTCAGGTAGCATTCGTGTGTCAAAATCGAAAATGTTCGCGATCAAAATTGTATGAAAATATTCCCAATGTCCGCTTTACAATTCTTTTAAATCTCTTTGAATATAAATGAATGCGATATGTTTGTCGAAAACGTGACAAAACTGTCACATTTCCGCGTCAGGAGTACCTACCTGACGCGGAAATGTGATGTTTTATTGTAGGAGAAAATGTATAAAATAAACTTGTAGAACTGTTGTCGGATTTCCGCCCGTCATCTGTTTTATTAAACAAAACAAAAGATTATTATCTCAAATTGAACAAAAAACAACTGAAACATGAAATCTCAACAAACAAAACACCAAAACAAAAGAAAAGCAACAAGTTCTTACAAAACTGAAAACCGTTCCAAAAAACTTTTCAAAAATAAAACACTCGTACATTTCGACGTGTCGCCGCGTCAAATACTTCCATATTCCCCCGTAATCGTAGCTTTATCCCTATCGGGAGAACACAATGCATCTGAAAAAGTTTTCGCATAAACAAAACATAGTCGTGAGTCGCTGTGAGTCGCCGCGCCGTGAGTCGTAAATAAGCAAGATGGTCTCGGGGACGAGCCCGGGGACGCGCAGGCCCTTTCAATGAACTCTCCACTGCGCGGCCCTTTTCTTTCTTTCTTTTTGCTGTTGAAATTGTGTTTTTGTTGATGCATGTTGAGGCTGTTCGTGTTGGTTGAAAGTTATGTGCGATGCTGGTTTAATTTAGGTGTGCTCGGACGCCTTTCTACCCGAGCCTCTGGCACGAGTGCGCGGTGTAAATATAACGTAAAGACGTCGATTTTTTAATCGAAAATATTATTTTCAATTTTTTATTTTAAAATCGACGTATTTACGTTACGTTAACAACGCGCGCTCGTGCTAGGGCCTCCGATCTCTACAAAAAGAAACATTAACTTGCCAAAATTAAACGCAAGTCAAGTGATGCAATTTGCTATTGATATTAAGTCAAGCACATATCTAGTTAGTTAATCGAAGCAGATTTTAGTTCTAGAAATCGGGCGTTAGATTAAATAATAAAATTGGATTGGAAATTCCGAATGGAACGTAGCCATCTTAGTAGGTATGTCAGGTCAGCTAGCTTTACTGGAAAAATATGTCGTACGTATCTAAGTTTCGTTTGTTATTTATCCAAAACTACAAATCATTCTCTAATTTAGACAATGGAACTATTCGATCCACAGCTTATTTATCCGGATGCAATCAAGTGAAAAAAAAACATTTCATTTTGTAAATTAATTATACGCTGCCAGTATTGTTATACAAATGGGATGTACAAAACATCACATTTGTATTACAATACTGGCAGCGTATCTTAGCCGCATGAAATGTAGATGCCGACTTAAATAAAAACAAGAAATAAAGCGGCAAAGCGGCTTAACAATTTCTTTGGTAATCTGTGACAAGAGAAAAATGTAAGAAATGCTAGCTACATAAGGCTGCAAAGACTTAAGAAAATTGTATAAAATGCAGGGCGTGTTGGCACCTTCTTTTGCTGCTACTGGCTGGGTTTTTTTAAGGAGACATTCCTAAAACGAACAAACGGCTTTCATAATGTTCTTTTTTTAAACTAATGGCCTGTTTTAAAACAGTAAAAGGGCGCTAAATAGATGTATGTACTTACCAACCAATATTTTAAGTTAGATGGCAGGACACTACATTATAAACTATCTTGCCAAAGGATAATAGACTCTAACATAATTACAGAAGTAAATAAATTTAAATATAAGTATCACAATTTCTTTTTATAACAAGATACTTTCGTGCTATAAATAAATCGATGCTGTCCATTCTGTTTTCCTCTTCAAAGATTCTTGAGCCCATTTCAGAGTAAGAGGGATTAGTGTTTGATGGAGCAAAATATATGGCATGATATTTTTGCAAGTGAAAATATAGTAGTACATTTTGATACAAGTGGAGAAATTTTGTTATTGCACTCGAGGTGGAATTAAAACACATGCGGATAAACGAAAAACCTGGCCAAGAGAGAGTCGGACTCGCGCACCGAGGGTTCCGTACAAACTTTTTAAAGGACAAACTTAACTTTGCTGTTCGGTCCCATTAAACGGCTATTGAAAGAACCGCAAATAATAAGTTTGTAATAGTAAAATCGCTTGTTTTTGTTATTAAACTATATATTTACGGTTTTCAGATTTTTCTCTTTACACGGCTGTAAGACATTGCTTCACGCTAAATTTCGTGATTCTAGGTCAACGGGAACTACCATATAGGTTTTCAACCCAAAACCTATAAGGTACTTCCGGTTGACCTAGCACTGTCAATTTTGGTTAAAAACAAGGTCTTACAGCTTACAGCACAAGTTAAGGGAAAATTTCGAAAAATAAAATAGTTGAAAATTAAGATAAATTTGCCCATATCTTTTTATCATGTTGACTCAGGACCTTGAATTTTATCTACCTAAGAGGGACTATAGACCTCAGTATCTGGTATAAATTTGAACTTGCTAGGTCCATCCGTTCCTGAGAAAATCGGTGGTGACAGACGGACAGACGGACACGAAAACGAAACGAAAGTTATTTTCTAAGGGTTCCTTTTTTACCTTTTGAGGTACGGAACCCTAAAAACGCACGCTTGTGAAATACATTGCATGTTGAACCTAATCGTAGTGCGATAGGAACCCGCTTTCGAGGAAGTGTATTAAAATAGTACATTTTGATACAAGTGGAGAAAGTTTGTTAATGCATTCGAGGCAGAATTAACTCCCGAGCCGTAGGCGAGGCTGTTTTTGAGCCGAGAACTGCAATAACAAATGTCCACGTGTATCAAACGACGTTTTTCAATACACTTGAAGAGAGAAGAAATAAAATAAAAGAACGAAAAATATTTTTGTCATGAATTATTAAGAAACAATGATTTTAATTTTCTTTTTTTCTGGGCTTTGCTTTCGCCAGGTTGAAGAAGAAGCAAAGGTATTACCTTTGCTTCTTCTTCAACCTGGCGAAAGCCACTAAACAGCCTAATATAAAAATTGTTTTTTTTTTTATTTAACACAAATAAATGTTAATTTGTTTATAAAAGTGAATGTTAGTTATAAATAATCATGTATATATATAATATTATATTCATAAACACAATTTGAATATTCAAAAAATATTTACGCCGTAAAGACGCAAAAAAAAAAAAAAACAACCGAAAAAAAAATACATTCACCTCCGACTATAGGCATTGATACAATTTGGACTAAGTATATTTATATCTGTGGCAATTTTCATTCCCGCACACGTGTTGGAAAATGAAACAAATCGCACGTATGTGAAATACATTGCATGTTTGAACCTAATCGTAGTGCGTTAAGAACCATTTTTCGAGGAAGTGTTTTGAAAAATATATTAAATGATATTAATTAATGTCACATAAAGAGAGCAGCGGTGGCCCAGTGGTGGCGGCCCCGACTTACGAACAGTAAGTCGTGGGTTCGAACCCAGACAGGCGCATTACTTTTTGTAATTTATTTCATCACCACAGCTCTCAAAACGGTGAAGGAAAACATCGTGAGGAAACCGGCATGTCCTGCAACCAAAAATTCGAAGACATGTGACATCTACCAATCCGCACTGGGCCCGCGTGGTGGATTATAGCCCATTCCCTCTCGTTAAGAGGAGGCCTTGTCCCAGCAGTGGGAACATTATAGGCTGATGATGAATGTCACATGGCTGCAACGAAACTCCTTCTTGCAGTCTATTATTTAGTAAAAATTATAGGCAGGTATATAATAAATAAGTTGTTAAATACGTTCCCAACTGAAAAGTTACTAGAAAGTTAACTACTATTATTTAACAACTGATCTAATTCTATTGATAATTACTGAGATTCCCAAAAGCCAAAAAAAATCTTTTCTGAAATTTCCTTTTTTTATTTAAAAAATAGAACAGTCAAGTAAATATCTATGCAGATACGGATCAATTCAATCGACAGTTGTCTTTTTTTGTCGTTTTTATAATACAATGAACGATAAAAGGCTATCTAGCGATCAACACTATGTATTAAAATGCAAATAGGAACCATTTGAATATCTGATAAAATCAGATTGAAAACGAGAGAGAAAACGAATGAAACTGATTTTTATTTCTCTTTTCGAAATAGGCGCTGGCGAAAGATTGAAAATTGTTAGGTTTTCAGTATTAGCTCTATGGCTGATATCCTGACACATGGAATATACTTACAATGACGTGTGTGGGGAAATATTACATATATTGACAAGCCAAACAGATATTTTGCGGACACAGTTTTGCTGTTGTTCTTTAAAAACACAAATATTACTGCACTATAAATATTAAGTTGATGTGCACTTGTGCAGTGAGAGACAATGGTGTCGATTCTGTTGTTGCACAAACTAAACTTAATTTAGACTTTTGCTATCTTTTACTAATAGGCAGTGCGATAAAAGGACGGCTATAGCTATGAACTAAGTTAGAGATGTCAAACTATTATATTTATGCCTTGCGCTTCACCGTGTTTTTAGTCGACATGTTTTTACGTGCACCTGTCATTTGTATGCAAATATTAGTTCCAAATTAATTAGCTCTAAATTACGTCCGTCTCTTTCTCGTTTTATAAGAGAGAAAAAGATAGCAATAGCTTTAATTCAGTTTAGTTTGTGCACAACAGAATCGATACCATTGATGACTGAACATTAAAAGTTGTTAGGTATTTACATAACATCACGCCTGTAATACCCGAAGGGTTAGGCATAGGTGTACCTAGTAGTAGACCTACATTTCGACTTACATTTAAGTCCCATGTAATACCCCTATTATCGAGCCTATTGCCATCAACTAGGCATAAATCCAGACTCTGTGGCTAGGAAATTCTTGATGGAAAAACCCAATGACACTTTTCCCGACCTGGAAATCGAACCCAGGACCAGGAGGTCCTGGGTTCGGGAAAAGTGGTACTCACTCACTACTAGGCCAATGAGGCTGTCAAAGTTGTTAGGTATTTATAAATAACTTTTAACCTTCACAGGACTTTTGGACGGTCGAACTTATTAACATTGTTGACAAAGCAGACATAAATACTTATCTACTTATTATTGTCTAAGACAACTCTTTTGAACCGACTTCTGAAAAAGGAGATTTTTAACCGACTACTAAAAAAGGAGGTTTCTCAATTCGACCCTATTTATACAACCTGTTTTTTTTTTTATATCCCATAACTCTAAGGTTATATTCTGTAGGTAAAAATAATACTAAAACTCCGAGAATAGGTGGTCCAAAAATGCATAGTTTTGGAGATATCGTCAATCATAATTATAAAATATGTATCTAAGTTTCATTGATAAATACGAGTAATTCATTTTAATTCAAACCAATCATTCATAACCTGTACTTACCCGCAATTACAGACACAATTAAAATAACAATGTTCTGTTCCCTTTCGGGAACGGCTAGGGACATACTGGTATTTAAAGCTAAGAAAATGCGACGTTTTCATATTTCACGTAAGGGTGTTTTACGTTGTGGGCGCGTTCATTGAGGCGGCGAGTAGCCCACTACCTTAATGAACCTGAATGCGCCCCAAAAGGTGGCAGCCATAAGGCTGGTCCGGGGGTACCGCACGATCTACCGCGAGGCGGCGAGCCTTCTTGCCGGATTGCCGCCATAGGATCTGGAGGCGATAGTCCTCGCAAGCCTACAGGAATGGCGCGCGGAGGCGCTACGCCGGGGGGAAACTCCGCTGCCGCGGCAAATTGTCGCTCAGTGGACAGACTTCAGGCGGGACCTCATGGCGACATGGAGAGAGCGACTGTCGCAACCCCGTGCAGAGCACGCCACAATAGTGTCGATAAGTCCCCTCTTGAGAGACGCCACGGCGTCCTCACCTTCCGCCTGACGTAGGTCCTCACCGGACACGGGTGTTTCGGGAAGTTCCTGCACCGAATCGGGCGGGAGGAAACGCCCGGGTGTTTCCACTGCGAGGATCGACCGGAGGACACGGTGGAGAACCTCACGTCCCGGCCGCCGCGGGGGTCGCCCCGAGCCACCGCCGTAGGCGCGGGCCTGTGGACGGTGGGCTATGGGCTAGCCCGCCGTCCATCCGTCTCATGATGACAGGCCGTGTCGACGGGGCGTTCGTGTTCCACGCGCGCCTCAAAGAGAGTCAGCAATAGGAGTCAGCAAGGACGGATGCCTGCCGGGGTTGCGGGACTGTTCGAAAGAGATACCGTGGCCCCGGAACACAGAGGGCGATGAAGGAACATGGATGCGTTTTAGTCAGTAAAAGTCTGACACTCCCTCCTGCTCCCTCCTGCGCCAGAGCGGGAGGAGTCATTTGATGATTTCCCATCCGAAAAAAAGGGTGAAAAAAAGGGTGTTTTACGTTAATAATCGTGACTTTGCCGAATTATTTTGTACGAAAAATGAAAAAAAAATAAAGGATTATTGAAAAATAATTCATGTCAGTTGATTCTTTGATACGGTCTCAATCATATCCTGGAGTTATGGGATATAAAAAAAAAACAGGTTGTATAATTATTTTATTTTTTTCTTTTTTATGAGTGTTCGCGGATAACTTCGTAGTTTATGAACCGATTTAGATGATTCTTTTTTTGTTGGAAAGGAGATATCCCAAAAGTGGTACCATGATAAGGAAACCAGGGATTGATGATGGCATCCTAGAGAAATCGAGGGAAACCTTCGAAAATCGTACCGGTGACTAGTGCGTTTGTTAATTTTTTCATTAGTATTTTAAAGCACTACTATTTAATGCAGGTCTGGAGTCGATCTGATGATGGAGCCGAAAGACAGTCGAGGGAACTCCTCAACGATTTACAGCAATTACCTGGTGTTTGGGCTTGATTAATTTGTATTGATGAGAACTTTATACCTAGATGGGTTGTGGCTGTCATTAGGGGTCTGATGATAAAGACGAAGGACAGTCAAGGGAACTCCGCAACGTTTTACAGTAGCTACCTTGTGTTTGGACTTAATTCATTTCTATTGATGAGAACTTTGCACCCATATGGGTTATAAGAGCCATTATAGGTCTAATGATGAAGACCATAGATAGTTGACGGAATTCCTCAGCGATTTACACCAGTTACCTTTTGTTGGGCTTACTTCAAACTGAAGTTTGCATAGCAAACATTTGTATAGTATACATTACAACTAAAAATGGAAAAATAAAAAACTTTTTGGAAAAAACATAACCGACTTAAAAAAAAAAAGTGAAAAATAACTTTGGCTTCAGAAGTCCGTGACAAAAAAACTAAACCAATAAAACAACCCGGTCACCGACTTCTGAAGCTAAAGCTATTTTTCACTTTTTTGTTTTTTTTTTAAGTCGGTTATATTTTTTGCAAAAAAAGTTTTTTTTATTTACGAAAAAGCACACTCGGTATTTGGGTTTTACTTCGCACGATGAAATATTTTTGGTAAATAAACACAAAATAAATCTAAAAGCTTTTGTTTTTATGTATTTTTAATGTTAATAAATCACGTAAAAAGCTAGTGGTACTTACAATTTTAAAATATGTCTGGAAAGACGTTTCAGACACTCGAGAGACTCCGCAATGTATTTTCTTGGAAATGTAAGTAAGAACAGAGAAATGTAAGAACTTTGAAATTACAAACCTAAGGGCAGTTAATAATTAAGTAGGAACTATTTTTTACCCTGTGGTTCCCAACTTCGGCTAGTTGTAGGTAGACGTACTTACCGTTAATGAGAAAATATTTTATCACTACTACCAAATACTTACATAAATCTACATCTACACTAATATTATAAAGAGGAAAGATTTGTATTTTTTTATTTTTGTGTGTATGTTTGTAATGAATACACTCAAAAACTACTGCGCCGATTTCAAAAATTCTATTATTTAAATTCTATATATACACACATCAAAAGTATCTAGGGATCAACATATATTTTTGCAATAACTTTTCTCCTGATTGATATTAATTAAAATTTTCTTTAAGGATTCATCAAATAAAGTGTTTTCGTTTGTCACAGTAACGATAAACCAAGTCACCTTTGCATTAATAAAGAAATTTGCCATTTTCCTAATAAAGGGATTTTTGACATTTGAACCACTAACATTAAAGTTCGAAAAAAAGACTCAAATAACAGTTTTCTTTAAAATTTTATTGGGTAACTTAAACAATTAATAATCCGTGTTTCTACCGCGAACACTAACAACACAAGAACATCGGTTTGGCATACTCAAAATGAGTTCATCCAAATCACGCTGTGGAATGGCCGCCCATGTTCGTTGCAACAACAAAAAAAGGTCTTCTTGCGACTGGATACCCTCCATATTCGGCAGAGCTCTTCTCTGTAGCATATCCCATGCATGCTCAATCGGGTTCAAGTCTGGCGACTGAGCAGGCCAGGGCAGGACATTGATGTTAGCTGCGGCGAGAGTCTGTCTTACAACTCTTGCGGTGTGCGGTCGTGCATTATCATGCATTAACTGAAATAAGGGACCGATTTGCACTTGTAGAGGAACGATGACGTCTGATACAATCGTCTCAGCATAAATTTGAGCGTTGAGGTTGCCTCTGATCCAAATCAACTCAGTTCTTCCGCCGATCCAAATACCCGCCCATACCATGATGGTTCCACCACTATAAGGATGGACTTCCTGGCAGGATTTTAATCGCTGTTGGCGTCCAGGGGTTCTCCAGTGTCGTATACGTCTTGTATCCGGTCTCATACCAAAACGAGACTCATCAGAAAAGCACACGAAACGCCATTGTTCTTCTGCCCAATTTCTGTGTTCAAGAGCCCATTGATATCGAATCCTACGATTGTGCATTGCTATAGGTGGTACCCGTAGCGGTCTTCGGGAATGAAGGTTCACTTCATGCAAGCGGTTTCTGACTGTTTGGTCGCTAATTAAGTTCCCTGAAGAGTGATGAAGCCTCACGGCTAACATCATGGCGGTTATTGTTGGAGCTCTTCGAGTTAAGATTTGAATGTATCGGTCTTGTCTCCGTGTGGTGCAGCGATACCGTCCTCCATGGCGCTCAGCCACGGTACCAGTGCTTCGGTAACGTGTCCAAAGTCGACTGATAACACTCTGACTTGTATTCAGAGCTAAAGCTACAGTACGTTGCCGGGAACCAGCTTCTATCATTCCCACGGCTCTGAGCATTTCTTCCCTGCTTAAATGACGTCGCCGCTCCATAATAACGTTGGTTTTAATCAGTAGTAGGGAAACAGTAGCACTAATAATGTCTTCAATGCGTTGTATGTTTTTATAGGGAAAATATTGACAGCTTATTTTCATCTTTTACTCGAATTTGATTGAGAGTTCCTGATTCAAATTATGAAATGCACCAAAAAGGATCCATATAAATTTATAAAATCATAAATTTATTACAAAGCCACATCTCAATCTCAAGAAATCCGCATAAAAATGCTTGATCCCTAGACATTTTTGATGTGTGTATATTAATCAACTGGAAAGTAAAGTCGAGAATTTAGAGCGTATTTTATCTCATACAAAGATAGAAATTAGAAATATACCAAAGGAAAAAGGTAAAAATAAAGAAGATCTGCATAGAGTAGTTTCCGAAACAGCCAAAGTTTTGGATATGCCTGTCGATCGACAGGATATAAAGGATAAATATTATTATATTATATATTTTTCGCATGAATAAAAAAGGTGGAGGATCATCTATTATAGTGGACTTTGTCTCGGTACCTACAAAGAAAAATATAAGTACTGCATAAAGTCCGTAATTTCAATCGCAATAACGCCCAAGCTAAGTTAAATACATCACATATAAATATACCAGGTGACCTATTCACCGAGACGACAGTATCAAAAAATATCAAATCTATTTAGTCCGTCAGTTAGAATATTGGAAATTAATGGACACGTTCTTTTGTTTTTGTAAATCAATGAATATTGACAAAGATAAAACGCATCAAAATTCGAGAGTGCTCGTGACGTCACGTCAGAACTAGCTAAAAATTATACCTAGGCGTGACGTATTGAGAATTTTAAAAGCGTCATATCTTCGTTAATTTTGGTTTACGTAACAAAAGAAAAAACACGGGTCAAATATTTTTTGATAATCTAACTGACGAACTAATTAGATTTTTTTTGTAGTCTCGCCTATTAAACCAATATATCTATCAGAGAGCTTGAGTATAAAGGCACAACGATTATTTTACCTGGCGAGGAAATTTGCGACCGAAAATGGATTTAAGTTCTGCTGGACCTCACTGGGAAAAGTCTTTCTGCAACAAAATGAAGGAGATCAATACATTCACGTAAAAGACGAATCTGATCTAAAAACCAAATTACCACTATGACTTTATAGAGAACTCTCACATCTTGCTCATGAACTGCTTGTGGTTATATTATTATTATTTTTATATCTGCAAATGCTCTCTTTTTGTAAAACACATAAACAAAAACCCATCAAACACACTCAACCAAAACCACTTAACACAATACTGTTACGAGCTGGGTATGGGATAAATTAATTACTACCGAAGAAACAACAAATGACTTTAATAATCACAAAACACTTATAACTCAATCACAAATACACTACTGATCACTATTCGCTTAGATATCGCACTTCTAGTTCACTTCGATTCGCTTCGTTGTGTAGCCAAAATCTGACTGACTGCTCCCAGCAAACACGTCGACTATTTATATGGCGATCGAAAGTTCGAGAAATATCCACGACTTCCTAGAATCTTCTAGACAATTCCATAGTGGGTCATTGTCCTTCGAGAAACTTCCACAACTTGTACAAAGGAAAGAAGTAGGTACTTTATGCCCTCGGCGTACGGTCGAAATTACAATGACAATTCCTGGTGTTCTTTTGTAGGTAGTTTGCGAATTTGTACCTACATCATTCGGGACTCGTTTTACCTACCTACCTACTATTACCTACCTACCTACTAGTAGGTACCCACTACCGTAATTGTAGGTAAGTACGGGTACGACGTAACAATACAAACAAACAACAAAATCACTTGCACACATAATGTAAATTGTTCTCGTGTGTCGTCCAGATGCCTGGCATCATTTATCCATCACAAACTCTCACCACATCTATCATAATAATTTGCTCCCCAGCATGCAACAAAAATTATGTACGTTTATCCAATGGTTAACATGGACAATAACATTTCAAAACAGATAGATAACTTCACTGAGGCATCTTCTCATCACTGTGATACGGACGCCTGTAACGAAATCATGAAAAGCTGTAACTCTTCTCTAAAAATTATAACTCAAAACATCCGAAGTATCAATAAAAAATTTGATGGTTTTCAGGCTCAATTAGCTAGGCTATCGTATGAAAATGACATCATAATCTTGACAGAGTGCTGGTCATATATAATAAACTATATAATACAAGATAGATGTGCAACTGAGGTTTTCGTTTTAAAAAACTGTGTTCCCTAACTGTTAGATGGCGCTACTTGTCTCAATGTCCCCTCCGCTCACGCTATCGCTCACTTTCATTTTTTCATTTTATTCGTAAACAATTTACATTGTGTTGAATATACATGCAATACATAAAAATTATAAGAACTGTGAATTATTAAATAACATTCCATGAAATTTAAAATATAGTGCCCAACAGTTACAAATATCATGTCTAAACAGTTTTAAAATACTATTACAGTTCTAAAATAATATAATTATAATGTCAACATTTTTTAAAAATACCGTGTCAAAACAGTCTTATAACAATATAATTAAAATGTCTAAAATAATATAGTTCTAAAATAATATAATTATAATGTCAAACACTTCTAAAATACCATATAAATATAATGTCAAACAGTTTTAAATATGATGTGATTGTTGGTTATTCCGTGGACTACTTTTTTCTTAACGGTGACATCTGTGTAGAATCTGTACTACCAGGGTTTATATTGGGGCATAATACGAACTCCATGATCATTGTTGTAATTATTTCCAACACTGGCCCTTGAACCAATATAAACTCATTTATATCACATTATACACATTGAACACAATAAATAAGTTAAGCATAGACACATCCGCTGTCTAAAAATAATAAAACATTACAACAGCAAAATCATAGCAAAAATATAAATCTATCAAAGTATCCGTCACATAATATAAACAGTAAATATTCAAAACCATGTGATACGGATCTAAAACAAATTTATACTTCTTCAAGTATACCTTACCTACTGCTTAGAACCATTATGTCATTTATTTAACGATAGAAATAAACGACATACAAACTTATTATGTTTTTCCTTTGCCAACGGTTTCGTTAAAACGTCGGCCACCATTTCATCAGTAGATAGGTATTTTATAACGACTGCACCTTCCTCAACGATTTCCCTGATGAAATGATGTCTTACGTCAATGTGTTTCGTTCTGGCATGGTACATAGAATTAGTGCACAACTTCAGTGCAGACTGATTATCATTATACAAAGTAATCCTATACTGTACCCCGTAAATTTCGAACAGAAACTTGCGTAGAAAAAGAGCCTCTTTACAAGCATCTGACAGACACATATATTCGGCCTCTGTGCTTGAAAGAGCCACTGTTCTTTGTTTTCTACTCTCCCAAGAGATGGTAGAATTTCCAATTTTGAACACATAACCGGTATAAGATCGGCGATCGACCTCATTTGACGCAAAATCAGCGTCAGCATATGCGACGATATCCAACCCTGACTTCTGAAAAGTTAAATAATGATCAGGCGTACCTTTCAGATAGCGAAGAACGCGTTTTGCCGCCTTCCAGTGAGTCTCGTCGTACGCGTCGTTGAACTGGCTGAGCAAGCTGACAGCGTGCGCAATATCCGGCCGCGTACATACCGCTATGTACATCAGACATCCTATCAGGCCTCTGTAGTCGTGCGTACAATCCTTTTTTGTAGATTTCACGAGCTTCAGACCGGTCTATCTATCTATCTATCATGGGGTTTAGGTTTCCGCACTTAGTACTTGAAGTGGACCATTGTGCGTGAGCCATGGTGGCCGATTACTCCAACCAGCCCACCTCCCTCCAGAAGCAGATCAGACTTCCCGGTCTCCTCAGGGCATCCACAAGGGATCTTGGTGCTCCCATGGTCTCCTCGCGAATCTTGTTAACGCCTGTGCACTCAAGGAGCACATGCGCCACTGTTTCCTCCGCCTCCATGCATGCTCTGCACAGGGGACTGTCAGTGATACCTAGGGTGTGGAAGTGTTTATTCAGTGAACAGTGTCCAGTGATGGTCCCCGCTACCAGACGCAGGCTATCTCTGTCCAGGCGCAGAAGGCGCCTGGTCAGCTTTGTATCCAGGGATGGCATAGCTTCCTTGGATTGCCTGCATCCTGGTGTCGAGGTCCACCATTTCTCTGCTTGTATACGAGTGTGATCCTTTAACCAGCTTCTCAGCTGCTTGAAAGGAATTGGCACAATGGGTTCGGGTCCGTAGGGTTTTGTGCTGGATCCTCTTCTGGCAAGTTCGTCAGCCGCATCGTTTCCAAGTGATCCACTGTGACCTTTAATCCATTGTAGCGTTACCGTGTTGTGATTTAGTACCGTGATTCGTTCTAGGGCCTTGTGGCATTCTAGTGTTAGTCTCGACGTGATCTGGTTACTCTTTAGGGATTGAAGAACAGAGGCACTGTCGGAGAGTATTCGAATATTGGTATCCGTAACCTCCCTGGCCTCTATAGCGTGTGCCGCTTGGATAATACCTACACACTCTGCTTGGTAAACAGAGTTGAACATTCCAAGTGGTTTGGATATCTTAATGTTTAGGTCGTCGGAGAACACTCCGACGCCTGTCCCATCGTTGGTTTTTGATCCGTCAGTATAAATCCTTAACTCTCTTGTACTTGAGTAGTCGTACAACTCCTCTATGAGCTGTATGTTGTAGTGTTTTTGGAAGCAGTGGGTCTTCAGGATTCTGTCGATGGGTGATGCCATCATCGGCTGTTCTTTGATTGCATCTTCTCTGATGCGTGTGTGTTTAATCCTGGAGTCATTTCTTAGGGTGCCGGATGCTTCGAGTCTGAAAGTCGCTATGGCCGCCTCCTCTCTTACGACTAGGTGTAGGAGAGGCAGCCCCAGCATCACCTGTACTGTAAGGCAGCAGTGGGGGAAGTTCTCATGCTGCCGGTGATTGCTACGCAGGCAAATCTTTGTAGTTTCTCGAGATCCTTTTGGGTTGTACTTAGGTTGGTCCTGGGCAACCAAACTAAAGAACCATATGTAATAATTGGTCGGATAACTGTGGTGTATAGCTAGTAGGTGATTTTGGGGCTTATGCCCCAATTTCTCCCGAGGAGTCTCTTGCATTGCCATTGGGCTATACTGGCTTTTGTGATGATGTAATCAGTGTGTTTTGCCCAGTTCAGCTGTTTGTCCAAAAAGATACCCAGGTATTTGGTTTCAGTCGATAGGCTTAGGGTTGTCCCAAAGAAGCTTGGCAATTGTAGCGTTGCCAGCTTCCTTTTCTTTGTGAAGAGGACGAGTTCGGTTTTGGTAGGGTTCACTGCTAGTTTGTATTCCTTGCACCAGTCTTCTACTATTCTTAAAGCTTGGCGCATAAGGTAGCATAGTGTGTTTTCGTGTGTGCCGTTTATTATTATGGTCAGATGATCAGCATAACCCACCGTGTACTAGCCTCTGCTGTTGAGACGTTTGATGAGGTTCCATAGTAGTGGTGAGAGGACACCACCTTGGGGGCAGCCCTTCGCCACTATGGCTCTAGTGGTGTCATTTACCGTAACTTGTACGGCTCTCAGTCGGAGCATATTTGTGATCCATCCTCGCAGGGTCGAGTCCACACCGTGTTCCTCGAGGGCTGCGATGATGCTATGGAAGATGGTTTTGTCAAAAGCGCCTTCTATGTCAATGAAGACAGCTAGTGAAGAGCATTTGTGGTCCACTGCACATTCGATCTTGGAGATCACTCTATGCAGCGCAGATTCTGTTGATTTTCCTGAGGAATACGCGTGTTGTTGTTTGTGGAGTGGTCGCTCCCGAAGAGGTCCGTCCCGAATGTGCCGATCACAGAGTCTCTCGAGGGTTTTCAGTAAGAAAGATGTTAGGCTTATTGGTCTGTACGCCTTGGGTTGTGTGTAATCTGGTTTGCCTGGTTTAGGGATGAAAATGACTTTCACCTCACGCCATGCAAGTGGTATATATTTCTGTGCTATGCAGGCTGGGTAGATGACAATCAGCCATGGCATTAGAACGTCTACTCCCCATTGTAGCAGGGCGGGGAAAATTTCGTCTAAGCCTGCGGATTTATATGGTTTAAAAGTCTTTATTGACCATTTTATTCTCTCTGCGGTTACTATGGTGCGGGTTCTGGCCCAGTCTTGGTCATTTGGTGTGTGCGTTGGCTCACTTGCCCAGGTTCTGTCCTCGGAGAGATTGCAGTCTGGGAAGTGGGTTTCCAAAAGGACTTTACTTGTTTCCTGATCCGACTCGGTGTATGTGTTGTCTGGGGTTTTCAGCGACCCGAGGGTGCGATCTTGATCGGTAGATAGGATCTTTCTCACACGCACGGCTTCGCTGTTCGATTCAATTTCTTCGCAGAATTTCCGCCAAGCTGCCCTGCTGGCATTCCTGACTTGTTTTTTGAAAGTGTATTGTGTTTTCTTGTATGACTCCCAGTCTTCTGGTAATCTGGAGTTTTTGGCTCTGTTGAATTGTTTGCGCATGGTTTGCCTGAGCTTACTAAGTTCCGCATTCCACCAGGAGTTACCCTTGCTCTTGGTGTTTGGGTCTTTTAGTTTGCAGCAGGCGTGGTACGCTTCAATTATAAATTCCGAGAGTTTTGTTACGATGTCTTCAAGTTGTTTGGGGTCTATTAGTATTTGAGGCGTTTGGTGCTGCGTTAGTAGGGAGGCCAACAGCCGTTTGTAGCCGGGTACATTGGTACGGCGTGGGTTGCGACTAGGTCCGGGTTTTTTTAGGTTAGCCACTAATGACAAGCGAATCCTTCTATGGTCAGAGCAGGAAGGCTCGTTGGATACGTGCCAATCAGAAATAAGTTTTGCTGCGCTTTCCGAAGCCAGCGTTAAGTCAATGATTGTTTGTCCGCGCGATGTGACCCAAGTGGGTTCCGAGCCGCGGTTTGCGATGTTAAGGTTAGTTGAGAACAAGTATGTGCATAGTACCTCACCTCTAGTGTTGGCTTTGTTGCAACCCCAAAGCGGGTGATGGGCGTTTGAGTCTGTGCAGATTACCAGGTCGAGGTTGGTGTCTTCACAATACCTTACCAGGTCGGCCATCCCTTTTGGTGGGCAGTCTTCATCCTCGCCAGGCATGTATACCGAGGCCAGGACGATATCGGGTGCGTCGCCGTCGGTTTTGAGCCTGACGGCTGTTAGATCTCTGGAACATAATTGCGTGAGTGTGGTGGTGGGTACATCCTTGGGTATGTAGGCACAGGTTCGTGGTTTATCTGTGCCTTGTGTGTCGAAGATCAGCTTACCTCCAATGTTACCAAGGCCGCATATTCTGTTATTTCGGATCCACGGCTCTTGGATGAGTGCAATGGTTCGAGGTTCCATCTCCAGTGCCCTGCGCAGGCAGGCAGTAGCCGTCTGGCTATGCTGGAGGTTGGTCTGGATGATATTTACGGGACGGGATGGGGGCGGCAGTGGGGTGGAATTAGGAGGAGATTGATCCATCGGATGATTCCCCCCCCTCTTCCAGCCCATGCTGGACTTCGCTGAGTGCCGGTGATGATGAGAGCAGCTGCTCCGTCCACCCTGGTGGTGAGGTTGGCATCCTCACAGCGTCAGCATCAGCCATCGCCGTTCTGGCCATCTCCTCCTCCAGTTGCGTCATCGTCAGGTCAAGTTCAGTCGGAGCCGGTTTCGTCCGTTCAGTGTCAGTCTTGGTGTCGGAGGGATGGGTGTTGGGTAAGAAACGCACGTATATCGACCCAAGTAGGTACGATATCCGTCGCTCCCTCCCCAAGACCTTTTCGACCTCGTCCGGTGGGATACCTAGGGTCAGATAACTCCCGTAGTTATCACCACCGACCGATGTCGCCCTGTACAGGGACCACCTGCCAATGTCGTACCAGGGGTTCTGGCAGGTCAGAACCGTCTGGAGCAGCGCTATGTCCCCATTGTACCTGGGTACGAAGAGCGCCGCTCGAACCTGGGTCGGTACGTCGGACTGTTTCATAACTGTCAGTGTCGCGTCAGTGTTCGGCAGTCTTATTTTAGGCACGTTCTGGGTCAGCCAAGTCTAGGCGTTGTCGTCCTTTGCCGGATTGCCGCCATGGGATCTGGAGGCGATAGTCCTCGCGCGCCTACATGAATGGCGCGCGGAGGTGCTACGCCGGGGGGAAACCCCGCTGCCGCGACAAATTGTCGCGCAGCGGACAGACTTCCGGCGTGATCTCATGGCGACATGGAGAGAGCGACTGTCGCAACCCCGTGCAGGGCACGCCACAATAGTGGCGGTAAGTCCCCTCTTTGAGGAGTGGCTTGAGAGACGCCACGGCGTCCTCACCTTCCGCCTGACGCAGGTCCTCACCGGACACGGTGTTTTCGGGAGGTTCCTGCACCGAATCGGGCGGGAGGAAACGCCCGGGTGTTTCCACTGCGAGGATCGACCGGAGGACACGGTGGAGCACACGGTGGAGGTGTGCCCCGCGTGGGCGGAGCACCGCCGTGTCCTCGAAGCGGCAATTGGTGGCGGCGACCTCTCGCGTCCGGCCCTGGTGCAAGCCATGGTCCGGAGCGAGACGGAATGGGACGCCGTCACCTCCTTCTGCGAAGCAGTAATGCTAGAGAAGGAGGTGGCGGAACGTGAGAGGGAGAGAACCTCACAGCGTCCCGGCCGCCGCGGGAGACGCCCCGGGCGTCGGGAGCCACCACGTGGCCCCCGGCCACCGTAGGCGCGGGCCTGTGGACGGTGGGCTATGGGCTAGCTCGCCGTCCGTCCGTCTCATGACGACAGGCCGTGTCGACGGCGCGTTCGTGTTCCACGCGCGCCTCAAAGAGAGACAGCAAAAAGGAAGGGGTCCGAAAGGACCGATGCCTGCCGGGGTTGCGGGACTATTCGAAAGAGATACCGTGGCCCCGGAACACAAAGGGCGATGAAGGAACATGGATGGGTTTTAGTCAGTAAAAGTCTGACACTCCCTCCTGCTCCGCCCAGAGCGGGAGAAGTCATTTGATGATTTCCCATCCGAAAAAAAAAAAAAAAAAAAGGTCGTTGTCGTCCTCGCACCACATATGAACCGTGCCATCCGCTACCCTTGGGTAACCACGGAAGGCCGGGACTTTGGAGGGGTTGGTTCGACACGTTTCCACAATAAGGTCCTCGAGGCTGAGCTTGATATGCTCGCCCTCGTCAGTCGTCATATCACGGGACGGAGGCGAGAGGCAGATCGCTACGGCGAGTCGCGCAGGGATATCCTTAGTGGCCTGCGCGTAGGTTCTCTGCTCCCCTTGAGCGGCCTGGGTTCTAACACGCTTGGCGTCCCCCTGGAGCGTACTTGGTGAAGCCGTGTCGTCCGGGCGCTCCCTCTTCGCCGCTCCCTGTCCACTTGGGCCGGGTTGCGGTTCTGAGGGGCTTGGCACAGTGCTTTGTGCCACGGACACCCGGCGTAGGAACCCAGACCGCTTACCTCGCTTCTGTCTGGTTCGGTGTCGGTCTTCGGTCGTCTCGTCGTGGTTCCGGTCGGTTCCTCCGGATGGTCCTGGTACGGGCAGTGACTTCTCGCGCTGGGTTTCCCCTTCGCGTACTGTTCCTTGCCCGCACGTTTCCGCGTCCGACTGCTTTTCGCGCTGGGTTTCCCCTTCGCGTGTCTGTAGCCGGTCGCGTACTCCCTTACAACTAACCGTTTGTGCTTCGCGCTGGCTATTGCCTTCGCGGATTTTGCGCAAACGGTTGGTGAGTTCTCTCTCTCTGTTACGGATCTTTCCGCGCTTGGTTTTTAGCATGCGTACTTCGTCCACAGAGATGAAACCAGAACCACCAGATTCCGCTTCCTTTCCCGTCCCGAGAGAGTTCATGTCTTTCAGCCTTGCCTCGATCTTCTCGCGCTGGAGTGCCAGCGCGCGAAGTTCGCTGCTAAGACAGGAGAGTCGAGCTTTGTTGCTGTCGTTGTCAGGATTATTTGTCACACTGTTCCGTACGATGCTCTGTTGCCAGGCCCTCGTGGAAGGTGTAACATTCGTCAATGTGATCGGCGCGGGAGTCGCAGCCGTCTTAGAGTCAGCAGGCGCAGAAGTCGCAGCCATGGTTGTGTCGGACGGCGCGTGAGTCGCAGCCGATGTTGTTGGCGCCGAAGCGGCCAGCCGCGCAGAAGGCGCGGCGCTACTAGGCAGATTGGTACCCCCCCCCAGATTACGGTGGAGGCAGACCAACGAGTCGGTGTGGGATTCCCCGGCATTGCCGGGACCCACCTGGGGAATATAATTTTTTCCATTCTGCGACATGGTTGTAGGGTGTGTGGGCTTTTTTGGAGTTGAGGTTACCCGTCCTCATGGACCGAAAGGAGAAAAGGGAAAAGGAGGGAGAGACTGGGCGTAGGATCATGGGAGTGGGGTGTGGGATTCCCCTGGGCCCGGGATTTTGGCTTTCGGGAAAAAGCGAAAAAGCGCCAGGGGGTTTTTGTTGCGTCTACTTCTTATGGAATTAGACCAAAAACAGGGTGGCAACCTCGTGAAGGTGAATCCCCCAGACTTGCCTTGAGGATCTACACGACCGTAGCGCTCCCCCTCAAGACCCCGCCACCCTACCGCCTCTGAGGGAGGCAGTAAGGTAGGCCTGCATCTATACTACCAAGCAAAGCATGTCGTTGTGCAACCGCGAAAGCATAAATACAGACCCCCCTCCTTTGTTTTTTTTTTTTTTTCGGATGGGAAATCATCAAATGACTTCTCCCGCTCTAGGCGGAGCAGGAGGGAGTGTCAGACTTTTACTGACTAAAACCCATCCATGTTCCTTCATCGCCCTTTGTGTTCCGGGGCCACGGTATCGCTTTCGAATAGTCCCGCAACCCCGGCAGGCATCGGTCTTTTCGGACCCCTTCCTTTTTGCTGACTCTCTTTTAGGCGCGCGTGGAACACGAACGCGCCGTCGACACGGCCTGTCGTCATGAGACGGACGGACAGCGAGCTAGCCCATAGCCCACCGTCCACAGGCCCGCGCCTACGGTGGCCGGGGGTCACGTGGTGGCCCCCGACGCCCGGGGCGTCTCCCGCGGTGGCCGGGACACTGTGAGGTTCTCTCCCTCTCACGTTCCGCCACCTCCTTCTCTAGCATTACTGCTTCGCAGAAGGAGGTGACGGCGTCCCATTCCGTCTCGCTCCGGACCATGGCTTGCACCAGGGCCGGACGCGAGAGGTCGCCGCCGCCAATCGCCGCTTCGAGGACACGGCGGTGCTCCGCCCACGCGGGGCACACCTCCACCGTGTGCTCCACCGTGTCCTCCGGTCGATCCTCGCAGTGGAAACACCCGAGCGTTTCCTCCCGCCCGATTCGGTGCAGGAACCTCCCGAAAACACTGTGTCCGGTGAGGACCTGCGTCAGGCGGAAGGTGGCGGAAGGCCGTGGCGTCTCTCAAGCCACTCCTCAAAGAGGGGACTTACCGCCACTATTGTGGCGTGCCCTATACAGACCCCCCCCTTCAGACCGGTCTCCATAGGTGTTCGCGCAGGTTTGCAATCTGACATGTGAAATCGTTCTAGCACCTTCTTAATATAGCTTGACTGGTCCAGAGTTATTTCATTGTTCTGTCTGCAAATCCTCATTCCAAGGATGTGATGTGCTGGCCCTAAATCTTTGATTTCGAAGCCCTTCTTTAATTCTTCTTTGATTCCTGCCGTATCTCGGCAACCAGCTGAAGAAAATAGCATTATGTCATCAACATAGAGCGCAATTATAATCATAGATTTCCCGCTCGACTTGATATAAACACAATGTTCGGAAGATAAACGTTTGAACCTCATTTTGCTCGTCAAAACGCCATTTATTTTCTCATACCAAGACTTCGAAGCTTGCTTCAGTCCGTATATGGCTTTATTCAACTTGTAAACTTTATCTTCTTGGCCTTTAATCTTGTAGCCCTCTGGCTGCTCCATAAAAACAGTTTCCTTTAAATCTCCATTCAAAAACGCCGTTTTTACATCCAGATGCTCGATATTCATGTTATGTTCCGTTGCTAAAGCTAGTAACGTACGTATAGTAGAATACCGTACTACAGGAGAGAACGTTTCTTCGTAATCAATACCGTATTTCTGGGTATAACCTTTTGCAACTAGGCGCGCTTTGTATCTCAATATTTCCCCGTCGAGGCCAAGCTTTCTTTAAAAGATCCACTTGCATTTGACAGGCCGTTGCTTCGTATCGCGGTCAGTCAGAGTCCAACACTTATTATCGATGAAGGATTTATACTCTTCCGCCATCGCGGCTTTCCACTTACTTGCTTCTGGGCCATTCAGTGCCTCGTGTACTGTCTGAGGGTCCCCCGTGTCACTGTGTACAGTGCGTGCTACACTAGCTGACTCAAACTCACTAGATTCCTCCATAGAGTTCTCGTAGTCTTCCAGTGTGGAATCTCCTGGGACATACGTCTCATCCGCAGGGTCATCTGGGGTCTCACTACTGCTCTCAGAATCATCTATCGTAATGGCGCTGTTATCTTGACAGTTTTCGTTAGATATTTCTGCGGGCTCTTGGGGTAAATCGGGTAAGGCGGGTTGCACTGGAACATTATCGGTGACAGTTACATTGTTCGGAAACAAACCAATCTGAGTGTAACGTGAACTGTCATCCTCATCCGATGAAGTGTCATTCCAAAAAACATGTTCTAGTAAAGTGACATTTCTTGCTTTTATGACATTCTTCGGGCTCGCCGGATCTATCAATCTGTAACCCTTTGACTCATCACAGTATCCGACAAAAATAAATTTCTTACTTTTGAGATCCAATTTGTCCCGTTTGTGCTGTAGGGCATAAGCTTGACAACCAAAAATGCGTAGGTAACTTAGATTCTCCTTTTTACCTGTCCATTTTTATTCCGGTGTACTGCCCATCACTGCCTTAGTTGGAGAGCGATTCTTCAGGTAGACAGCGGTGTTAACTGCTTCTGCCCAGAATTCCTTTTTTAAGCCTGCTTCCTGGAGCATGCACCTGGCTTTCTCCGTGACGCTTCTGATCGCGCGTTCCGCGACTCCATTCTGAGCTGATGACCTTGGAACCGTGGTCTGATGTCGAATCCCATGCTTCTTCAGGAACTTCTGAAAATTAGAATTGACATATTCACCACCATTGTCACTACGAAGAACTTTTATTTTCTTATTGGTTTGGTTTTCTACGAGAGCTTTGAATTCTTGAAACATCTCAAAAACCTAATCCGTCCTCCTAAGAAAATAAACGAATGTTTTTCGTGACAGGTCGTCAATGAACAACAGAAAATATCTTTTCCCACCTAGGGACGAGCACGGTAGTGGTCCCATGACGTCACTGTGAACTATTCCAAGGATTTCCTTGGCCCTAGTCTCAGATTTGATCGGAAATGGCAACTTAGTCTGTTTACCTAAGATGCAGGAAACACACGACTGAAAGTCATTGTTGTCATAAGAAATACCTTTGACCATACCTTTTCGCAGTAACTCCATATTTCGGGTGTTCAGATGCGCTAGACGATGGTGCCAAATTTGTTGCGTTGACTGCCTTCCAGTAGCAGGGGACTGCGGCGCTTGCTTCACGATCACGGCAACAGGACGACTCTCCACCTTCAGTTGACGTGCCGGCACCGCTTCGCTGTCACCTATACCTACAGACAAAGACGAACACATGGCCTGCGAGGATGGCTCGCTACACGAAACAGAAACAGTTTCAATGGCATCAAGTTCATAAATACCATCTCTCAGGGTAGCTGTAGCGAAGACCTTCCCATTGTCATAGACTGTACACACACCAGAACGAAACACAATTTCGTAACCTTTCCTATCTATCGCACAAACAGATAACAAATAAGCAGACAATTTAGGGACTAAGTACACATTACTTATCGATTTCACACTATTGTCCTTTAACACAGCTTGCGCAGTTCCTTTGCCAGCTGTCGGCAATGCTTCACCATTGGCAATTAAAACCTTCTTTGGCTTTTCAGTTGTAAAATCTGATAAAACACTGCGATCATTGCAAAAATGCTGCGCCGCACCGCTGTCGACGTACCAAACGTCTCGCTTGACTCCTGCGGCCAACGCTGTGAGATGCGCCTGGCTTTTCCAGCCACTCTTCTTGCCGTCAGAGTTGTCAGGACAATCCTTCTTGATATGCCCACTCTTTTTGCATCTAAAGCACTTAATTGATTTCGGTGATTTCCGAGCTGCTAAAGCCGTAGCATCTTCGCTTTTCTCATTGCGTCTTGCATTTTCTAGAAGTAATTTCGCTTTGACATTTTCGCTTGACAGTGACGTGTTCGAATTTTCTAGAGCCATAATCAACGGGTCGTAATCGCTTGTCAAACCGCTGAGTAAAATCACAGCCACGAAGTCATCTTCCAAAGCCGTTCCAATGTCGCTCAGTTGTTGCGATGTATCCATGACCTTATTCACGTATGCCTCCATACTCGCACATTCGCTTAATTTGGTGGCGAACAATGTGCGAAGCAATCCGAGCCGTCGTGACAAGCCTCGGTCCTCATATGCCTTCTGCAGGTTGTCCCACGCTTCGCGAGCCGTCTTTGCATTTCTAATTTGTGGAAATACACAAGACTTCACGTTCAAAGCGATTTTCGCGAGCGCCTTTTCCTGTTTCTTCGCGTCTTCGTTTTTATTTTCAGTTGTGCCCACACAATCCCAAAGATCGTCGTGGATGAGCACTATCCGCATCATAAATTTCCAGGATGGATAATCTTGGATCCCGGATAATTTTTCAATACAAACATTCTGAATGGCAGTTGCCATCTTTTGTTTTCATGCGAATAAATTTTGAAAATAGTTTTACGAAATCACACGCGCACACTTGGAAAATAGTAATTTTACAGTAGCGAATTTTAAACGCTCGAATTTAATAATTTAATGTAAATTTTTTTTTTCACGTTCTGCTTCCATGTTGGTTATTCCGTGGACTACTTTTTTCTTAACGGTGACACCTGTCTAGAATCTGTACTACCAGGGTTTATATTGGGGCATAATACGAACTCCATGACCATTGTTGTAATTATTTCCAACAGTAATGTGTGATTTTAGATTTATAAGTAAAGTCAAAAAATCATTAGTTCCGATATGTTGTATACACATTTTTCACTAGATGGCGCTTTTAGTTTTTGTTTCTAATAATAAATCCTTTCATTGAAGAATGATTGTTATTTATTTGTGTTTAATAAATGAATTCTTATGTGTATCAAATAGACTATGATGACAACATCATGATTATTCTAGTCTTGTCTTAAAGAAAATATAGAATTCGAAACATACACGAATTTACTTAATTCACAAAATAAATAACAATCAGTCATCAATAAAAGGAAAATCTTTCTTTAAAATCTTAAGCTAGAAATGACATCAATAGAGCCATATAAACAAATGAATGATAGATAGAAATGAAAAAATATTTAGTTTTTTAAAGATTTTTTTTTCTTCTTTTACAATGTGTGTTCTAATAATATACATACTCGTACAATACAATACATCCAAGAAGCACTTAAAGGCCGTCTTTCTCGGCATTTTGCAAGTTTCGTCGAATTCAAATCAAAACGGTAAAATCGAGGTCCAGTATACACGTCGTTGGGTCAATCGTTTACGTATCTTATCACAGGGTCCAAGGGAGAGGGTCCAACGTTTATAAAAGAAAAGAGCACAAAACAGATCACCAGAACACCACGAAACAACAAACGTTATAAAAAAAAGTTTTCAAATGTACCCACTGTTACTGTGTATTAAATAAACTACTTGAAATGAAAACGAAAAGTTCTTATTTATTTTGCTATAATATTTTTAAATTTATTTGTAATATAAAACATGTTGAAATAATAATAATAAATAATACTTATTTATTAATATTTAGTATTGTTAACAACTAGCTCTATCTATTGGCAAAAGTATAAAACTATGGCCAAACTAGCGTACCTAACCACACAGATGGCAGCACTGTCTATGAAAATTTTGTTCGAAGCCAATGTATGGAAGTTTTACCCCCCTTGTGCTGGTTAAATGCTGACAAACCGATACCGACTATGGAAAATTACGTGACATATTCTAGCAAAAAATATCTTAATCAAAACGACGGTATTATAATATTTGTTAAAAGCAATATCAAATGTACGGTTGAAGAACCAGGCTCGTTAGGAGCTAACTTTCTTCTGTTGAAAATCGTTTCCGATACTTGTATTCTAGCTTCCTATAGATCACCATCAATATATTGTATCGATGGATTCCTTAACTCCCTGGAAAGCATATTAAGTAAATTAAAAGCGAGTAACTTAATGCTGGTAGGTGATATTAATATGGACATAAAACCTAATAATAGATATAGAAATAGTTCGCCCTATCTAAATCTAACTGACGACCCGAATGGCGCAGCGGTAGTGAGGCTGCCTTACGTTCGTTGGGTCCCGGGTTCGAATCCTGGTAGGAGCAAATGTTTGTGTGATGAGCATGGACATTTGTTTCAGAGTCATGGATGTTTATATGTATTATAAGTATGTATTTACAAACAAAAAGTATCTATGTAGTATATCAGCTATCTGGTGTCCACGACACAAGCCTCATTGCTTAGTGTGGCGCTAGATGGCGCTGTGTGTAATGTCCAGCGATATTTATTTATTTATTAACTGCAGAAATGGGCCTCTTACCGGGAAATACCTTTCCTACTAGACTTCATAACTGCGTCGATCACATAACGATTAGAACCACTACCTGTGCAACAGTTATAGTTATGGACTCCACAGTCAGTGACCACGCCTCCGTAATGGTACGTTTAGGTAAAGTTTCCTCTAAAAACAAGAACCATAAAAAAATTACAAAAATAAACTATAAGAGCGCTTTTGAACAATTAAAAACTACAGATTTTACTTTTATTACACAAAATTGTGATGCAAACGATGCCGCTACAAGGTTTTTCAAATGTCTTAGGTCCACGATATCCCAACACTCAACAGTAGCGAAAGCTCCTAACCGTAAAGTAGTCCTTAAGCCTTAGATGGCACCTGGCCTTTTACGATGTGTTCGACACAGGGATAACCTCCACCGAAAATTCCTGACAGACCCAAAAAACGGAATTATCGAGTTATCTTACACAAGGTACCGTAATCACTGTAATCTGCTACTCAAGAAACTAAGAAACGCCCACGAAAGCTCCGCCTTAAAATCTGCAAAGGGCAACAAAGAAACATGGAATATTATAAAATCTATTGCTAATCAAACCGGAAAACAAAAATCAGCTGACAATGTTCTACCAGCCACTGAAACTGCGGACACGCCTAATGCTATTGAGCAAATAAACCATTATTTTTCGAACATTGGTAAGCTATTGGCAGACAATATTATAAAAAAACCGAAATTCCTCATCACCCCCATACGCCATCGAAACACCCCCTGCGCGAGATTCTATGGTCCTACTCCCTCCGGACGAGGCTAAAGTAGAGGCAGTCATTAACAACCTAAAAAATGATTGTGCCACAGGGTGGGACTCTATTCTGGCTAAACTCCTAAAACTGGGTAAAAAATTGCTAGTTCTACTTATTACAAAACTTATTGAAGCCTGCTTTGAACAAGGTGTTTTTCCATGGATCTTTAAAAAATCCCTAATCACACCAGTTCACAAGGGAGGAAACCAAGACGATGTACAAAAACTATTAGCACTATCAAAAATATTGGAAAAATTGTTGAACCGTAGACTCATGAAATAGCTAGAGCACTGCAAAATAATTTCGGATGCAAAATTTGGCTTTAGGCCCGGGAAAAGCACCGCAGATGCAGTCAATCAACTCGTTGATTACGTGACTGGAAAACTCGACGCAAAGCAGAAATGTCTTGGTGTTTTCCTGGACCTAGCCAAGGCGTTCGACACCGTCTGTCCGACTTTCTCAACGACCGGACACAAAAAGTAAAGATTAGTGAGGTCATTAGCAACGAAGCCAGGGTTGATTACGGTGTTCCTCAAGGTAGCTGCCTATCCCCCAGTCTTTTCCTGGTCTATGTGAATGACCTATGCCAGCAATCTCTTAGTTATGGTAAAATCTTTAGCTGTGCTGACGACACAGTATTAATATTCCACGGTGAGTGTTGGGACGCAGCACGGGAAGCTGCTGAGACAGGCTTACGTAAAATAATCCATTGGCTGGAAGCTAACTTACTAACACTTAACATCTCGAAAACTTCATTTTTGAAATTTACTTTCGCCAAAACCAAACCTACAGTGACAACTCTCAAAGCACACTCCTGTGACGTCGCAAACAGTAGTACTTCATGCACATACAACTATGCTCATGCTCACTTCATACTCATAAACCTACATGATGCGCCTCGAGAGAGCCCAGCGTTCTCTGTTAAAAGTCATGACCTTCAAGCCGTACCGGTTCCCTACAAGAACTCTGTATGAATGTTGTCAAGTAGTTACAGTGAGACAACTATACCTACTCAATCTTATTTTGAAACAGCATGAAAGGACACCGTAAAATCACGCAACCAGACATCAGAGAACTATCGGTAGTGCATGTAGCACAGTCAAATGCAAGACAACATCCGCTAGACGGCAACGTCTTTATTTATCTACTTATTTATAATTATAATAAAATAAACATCATCCTCAACTTCAACCCAGTAACAAATAATAAAACAAAGATAAAACTGAATACTTGGCTTCAAACACTGGATTACCAACAGACGGAAAACTTAATTAAAGAACAATACTCGCGATGACTAATAAACCGACCCAGTCCGGTCCACCAACCACGACCACGCACACTACACACCAAACACACACACACACACCACAAGAGCACGCTTGCATTATTTTTAACGGTTTTTTTTTCTGATGCTAAATGATGTGAACATTAGTACCAAAAACGGGTGAAGACACTGACTCCTGTAACACAGGTCTCACCTAGCACAGGAGTCTAAAAAAGGAAATGTATAACTTTTTTCTTTGTGTCAATAAAAACATTTTATTGTTATTTATTATTATTATTATAAATTATATTATATTCATTCTAATTCACCATTAGAAAGCTACATTCACCCTGAGTAACTTATATAGGCTATATTTTACTACCCGTACTCCCACGGGAACGGGAACTACGCGGGTGAAACCGCGTGACGTCGGCTAGTAGGTAATAATTCTAGAGAGCTAGAGAATGTGAATTTTGTGACTTTGTATATAGGTAGAGGGTAATTCTCCGGAACCACGGCCCCTAATTGCAAAAATTCTTTAACCATTTGAAAGGTACATTCCGGGTGGACATGGCTACTTTACTCGGGTAAAACGCGGGCGAAACCGCGCACATAAGCTAGTGAAAAGCTCTTACCTTTTCACGCGATTTGGATGACACACTTTCCACGGGTATAACTGTGGTAATATTGTGGGTATACCATGATCCGATTTAGGATAGATTCAGAATTGGTACTACGTTCCCGTGGTATATATTCGGAACTTCACGCGAGGAAACCCACGGACATATTAGGTTTACTATAAGGCCATTCCCACAAATAAATGAATTTAACAAATTTGTAAAGCCATATTTGTTGCGGTCGCGAATCATATTTTGTTCAACATAAAACCTGACACTGATCTGCAAATTGTAAAAAACGTAATAAAAATTGAATTTCGCGGGCTACCACACTAACAACAGTAGGCTTATTACGTATCTTTCTGATATCAAGTGACTATCAAGCTTCGGTTGTACACCGAACTTTGATGACAACCGAGAATGTCATAATATTGGTATTACGTATCGCAATGAGTGGCTATCACTTTACGGTGACTAACAGCCCGGGTACGGTGTAACGTCTTTCACGAAAGCCACTTCAAACTCAGTTAAGTCAATATTCAAATTTAAAAGAGTGTCCATGGAGTTTCTTCAGATCTACGCTAGGGAAACCCTCTCAACAGCGCTAAACCACACCTGTTGCGCGAGGTGTTATCCAGTTGACAGCGCTAAACGCCTTTTGTTGCACGCGTCTGTTTGAAGATATTTTAAAAAAAAATAACGAATAAAACGTGTGGTGTCAGTCTGTTTTAGGGTTTATTTCCAATTTCTATAACATTTCCGAACGACTCACCAAAAGTCCCAGCTCTATTCCATTGACAAGTTGTCAAATAATATAAACAAAGTTGCGTCAACACTCCGCGCCATTTCTTGCGTCATCGTGTTATCGTTAGCGTCACATTTCAAGTGATTGCGAGCTACGGATTTGTTATTGTAATATAGTGTTATACCTTTAAATGTTCGTGAGAAGTTGTACTATCGTGTTATGATAACGCAAATTAGGTTTCGAATCGCAAAGTTGCAGTATTTCGCCTGTGAAAACGCGAAGGTATAAATACCTATAGTGATTGTGAAGTGTGAAGAAATACGTGATTTAGTGATTAAAACGTGTGTGAAAGCTTACAGTGAGTGTTTTATTAGTGTGGTGATTAGATAGTTTAACTATTTACACCAAAAAAACAAGTGATTTTGTGTTTTTTTTCAACCGACCGCAGCTGAGTCGTCGGATCACCCAGATGTAAACAAACAGTGAGTATCTAGGTTGTAATGAATGTTTTGATATGATGCTAATGAGATATTAATGAGATTGTGGTCTTATTGGAAAGGTAATATAATCTAGTTTATTTTAAAATAATAAAAAACAGTAAAAATGTTAATAGTTTTTGATAAAATTAATATTTTAATAGCAACATATCCGTTTTTATCGCTGTTTTTCAAGTTCTACATTATGTTTGGAGTATCAAATTATAATTGTAAGTCTTGATATTTAGTTTAATAGTTTCCTTATCTATTCTGCTATTCACTGTAAATTTTATAGAGCTATAACTCTTGTAGTTTGCGATCGACAAGTGTTTTTATAAAAAGTGTCAAATTACGTGCAAATTTTCGCGGACCTCCGCGGTTGGCCGCGGTTGGGGGTACAACGGAGCGCAGACGACGCTTGTGAGTGGAGTACTTTCACAGTTACACACTTTCTGAAGTTGTCATCAATTTGTGGTCCATTATGCTTACATAATCGAAATAATATAAGTATCGATACGAAAGCGTCTGTCAAAATGAGTTACGGTGACTATCAGCCACGATGACAACCAATGACGTCATATTTGATTGCGACTGGTCATAAATAATACGAAACTAACCGTTTGACAGTTAACTGATGGACACTGAGCCCAGTTACTATCATTTCGAGCTGTCAATAGAGTTACGTAATAGCCCTACAGATTTGTTACCGTAACATCTAATTACTACAAAGGGTTGTAATTTATCCCTTTAGCTGAAAGTCACGCGTAAACTTCCATCTGCCTACATTATTAACTTTTTGACATTTCCGACTTGACGTCGACAGTTAATTTAGACTTCTTGATACCTTACCTTCCGTAGCGAGCTTATTTCATAAAAACACGGAAAGCGGAACTCCGACGTGGAATTCACATTGGCCATCGGCAAAACTAATCACGTTCGATCGAAACAAAATAGAAGCTACGGCGAAAACACTGGAGAAATCCGAAATTAATAGTAACGCTGCCGGTTTTAAACAGAATTTCAGACTACGTTTAATACTTACGTGTAATTATTTAAAATAGTTATGAAATGAATAAAGGGAAGAAAGGAATAGAGTGTAGGTAGATAACATCAGAACCGCTGAAATAAAGAATTTTCAATACACTTCCTCTAAAACTGGTTCATTTCGCACTACGATTAGGTTTAACATGCAATGTTTTTTATACCTGTGCGTTTTTTTTTCATTTTCCAACACCTTGTTCAGGAATAGAAATTGACTAGACTACTATAGCACATTTTGATACAAGTAACAGACTTTCACCAAGTCTGTTAGTGCATTCGAGGCGGAATTAACTCCCGAGCCGAAGGCGAGGGTGTTTTTGAGCCGAGAACTGCAATAACAAATGTCCACGTGTATCAAACGAAGTTTTACAATACACTTTTGAAGAAATAAAATATTTTTGTCATGAATTATTAAGAAACTATAATTTTAATTTTCTATTTTTACGCGCTTTGCTTTCGCCAGGTTGAAGGAGAAGCAAAAAGCTTACATATTTTTTTTTTTATATATTTTTGAATTTAGAACACAAATAAATGTTAATTTGTTCATAAAAGTAAGTACTAGTTTTAAATTATCAAATTTATCTATGATATTCTATTTATAAACACAATTTGAAGATTTGAATCTTCAAAATGTAAAAAATATTGATGCTTTGCCGAAATAAAAAAAAAAATAACACCTCCGAGTATAGGCATTGAACCAATTTGGACTAAGTATAGCTATAGTTATCTGTGGCAATTTTCATTCCCGCACACGTGTTGGAAAATGAAAAAAATCGCAGGCGTGTGAAATACATTGCATGTTGAACCTATTCGTAGTGCGATAAGAACCATTTTTCGAGGAAGTGTATTGAAAAACTATATCTGTACTTAGTCCAAATTGGTTGAATGCCTATAGACGGCGGTGTTTGATTTTTTTTAATCTCTGCAAAGAGAAAATTTAAATCATAGTTAAAATATTTTTGTTCTTTTATTTTATTTCTTCAGAAGTGTATTGAAAAACGTTTGATATACGCAGACATTTGTTATTACAGTTCTCGGCTCAAAAACACCCTCGCCTACGGTTCGGGAGTTCATTCCGCCTCGAATGCACTAACAGACTTGGAGAAGTCTGTTACTTGTATCAAACTGTGCTATAGTAGTCTAGTCAATTTCTATTGCTGAATTCCGCCTCGAATAAGTACATTATCAAACTTTCTCCACTTGTATCAAAATGTACTATACCTGACGAAAATCTTTTACACATTTTTTAAGGCGTTCCTTCTGTAGAATTTATTTTCTAAAAAAAATTGTTAGTTCTGGAAGAAGTGATTACAAACTTAATAACGAAATTCCTAAGTGGTCAGTTTAGTGGTCAAAAGCGCGACTGGTGAATTCGGTTCCCAGAGTGGGCAAAGCCTAT
The DNA here is from genome assembly GCA_941918905.2 of Xestia sexstrigata. Taxonomy (NCBI): domain Eukaryota; kingdom Metazoa; phylum Arthropoda; class Insecta; order Lepidoptera; family Noctuidae; genus Xestia; species Xestia sexstrigata. The sequence goes on along the minus strand of OW799211.2, from coordinate 15,936,894 downwards.
ACCTAGGTACCTATTAGATTATTTTAAGCCCAGATTCTAGCTTCTTGTGCCTGGTTAATTATTGGTAATAGGCTCACCCATTATTGCGCACGTAGGTTCGGCAGTTAAGTTGAAGTGGCAAACACTTAAAGGTCACTTCAAGTTACACAGGTACTTAATGAGTAAATACATACGCCACTGTGTACCCCTTTTGGAAAAACCGTCGTGAAGTTATACAATAAAATTATAATATCGTAGAGCAGACATTCCTTGCTGTTATTGAACATGTCAGTTTGTCAGTGTACCTACTCATCATCAACGTATCGAGTTATTCTCGTTACGTTGGAAATTCGGGCCCCAGCTAAGCTCAGCGAACGGTAACCTGTCATCGTTCGCAGGGAGACGCTTGGCAGTGAGTGATTCGGCAAATTCCGGACTTTGTACAATGTACCTACACTACTCGTGGACTATAGGTAATCTGGGTAATATATTTTGAGCAGGTGTTACAAAGCCGGTTGTATAATTGGAGAAAGCGGTTTTCGATATTATGCAAATTGCAAATTAGCACAAAATCCGTTTTCCAGGTTTCTTCTAATAAATCTTATTTAAATTGAAAAGTTTGATTATTCTTTTAAACCAAAAGAAAAATCAGACATTTAGCAAAAACCCAGAACACATTTTTTAAACACGCCTCTAACTAAGAAACCACTACATAATTATTTATTAGGTACCTAAGTACATGTGAGAATCGAATGTCTGAATCTGTTGTTTCTAGGGAAACTCGGTTTGTGACTGGGGAGTCGAGTTGTAATTAGGGGTAATTATTATGACTACTCAATACACACACTCAATAAATACTCTGGGCGGAGCAGGAGGGAGTGTCAGACTTTTACTGACTAAAACCCATCCATGTTCCTTCATTTCCCTTTGTGTTCCGGGGCCACGGTATCTCTTTCGAACAGTCCCGCAACCCCGGCAGACATTATGCATTCAACTGTTTCTGTTCATTGCGTACGGCCGCGTCAGCACTTTTGCAAAGATGAGTTCTACTAATATTTTTGCTGACTGCTAATAACATAGATGCTACAGCTGCATGCAAGGAAGAACCTGAGAACGCGAGAACCTAAGAACGTCTAATCAAGTTGATATCGATGCTCCTTCCATACAGGATGACCATAAACAACCCGTCGAGATTTTTTCCCAGCCGACTTCAGGGACCGTTAAAAATTCAAAGACAGAGCGCAACGAGATTAGAAGTCTAGTTTTAAAGAATAATACCCCTGTCTATTGTAACAATGAAGCTGTCAAGTTTCACATGAAAGGCAATAAATCTGTGCAAGCCTTAACATTTACCTTCCACGACGGCTCGAGAGAATGTTACGAATGAAAATAAATCGCTCCTAATTCAGAGCCAAATCGGCAAGATGAAATTGAAATTGAGATTGGGCTGTGTAATGGTGCTATATAGTGATCCGAACGAGCTCCTTGCTCTCGGCAGTTCTGTAGCGTAATTAATGCCCCGCCAAGAGAAAATTGCCACAAATCTGCACTTTCAATTTGTGCCATGCTTAAGTACCTACCTAATGTTGAGCGGGTGATATTGCGGTAGTTCAATGTTTCGAAATTTGTTTTCAGTTAGACTTTTTCTTTAGTTAGCTTGTATAAGTAAGTATCTATTGTTCATTCGGATTAGTCAGGTTTAAAATGGCAGTGAATTTTCAACTAATACCATTTAAGGGTACACACTACATAAGTCCGAAAAACTTTATTCCGAAAGTCATAATTCCGAATGGTTCAAAATACCGAATATAACAACTCCGATATACCATTAATCCTATTTTCATAATTCCTAAATTTCAATATTCCGAACGTTCCTAATTACTATTCTCAAAATACCGAATTCCAATAGTCCGACATATTGATAATACAAAACATTAAAATACGAATACGAATCCATATTTTTTTTCATATTTTTTTTACCTACATGTTGAGGATTATGCGGCAGGCATTATTTTTGCGATAGGACGCACCGTTTTTGAAATATAAGCAAATTAATTGCTACGACTCGATGACGTGCGCTCGCGAATTTTACATTACACACCCACTTTCTATCACAAATGTCGTCGTCGCTCCTCGCCTTCGGCCTACGTTCCTCATGCCAGCTAGCAAGAATTTTAGGACAATTTTAGCTGTTTTTTTTCGTAGTTTCAGAATATCGTTTTTCGGACTATGTAACGATCCATCGAACATTTGATTCTTCGCTCATATGAAAATCGGACAACAAACAATTTGTATTTAAGGCTTTCGGGATTTTAAATAATAGACATAATTTTTCGGAATTATGTAATTCGGACTTTTAATAATCGGAATATCGAAATTTGGAATTTAGTTTTTCGGAAAATAATATTTTTTACCATTTCGGACAAACTGCAGGTTTGTACGGCGTAGGTTTCATAGTTGCCGAAAAATGGAAAGACAATATTATAGAATTGATACCATTCTCTGACCGAATAGCCCTACTCACATTTAAAATTTCCGATAGCAAAACCCTTACAATCATTCAAGTTTATGCACCAACATCATCACATCAGGATGAAGAAGTAGAAGATTTTTACGATCTCTTGAACAAAGTATGTGATGACCATCGCGGTACGTGAAACATTGAGATTTCAATGCTAAAATAGGCGAAAAATAACCACTGAATTTCAGAAACTTAGGGCCTCATGGCATCGGTAACCGAAACGAGCGCGGCACACGATGAATACAATTCTCTTTTGGCCAAAATCTCTACCTATGCAATTCCTTCTACCTACCCCAAAAAATGGCAACGGCGATGGACATGGGTTTCACTTTCACCAGACGGAAACACTAAGAATGAAATCGATTTCATATTGACCTCACATAATCAAATTGTAAAAAATACTTTAGTTCTCAATCAATTTAAATACAACTCTGATCATAGACCCATACGTGCAACTCTATTTTTCGATTTGAAATTACACTGAAAGCGAATATTTACAGATGAAATAATAAAATAAGAACTATATATAATTACAAAAATAAAAACTAAAAGTAAGAACCTCCATATGTACAACGACGTCAATAAGCGTCAAAGTACTCCTCCGCGAATAAATAAAAATAATAAAATTAAACAAAGAATCGCCTATTATCAATAGACAAAAATTTAATTTAGAATTAAAAAACAGTATACTAGATGTAAAAACCAACAATGTACAAGAACAGTTTAATAATATTGTTAATAGTATTAAATTAGCTAATAGGAAAATCAAAGCATTACCAAACAAAATCAAAAAACTATCATCAGATACCATACTCCTTAAAGATGAAAGGCAGACTCTAAGCGCAAACAAGACGAAGCCCTCAATACAAAAATAAAAATAAAGAAGTTAAACGCAATATTAGAAAAGATATAAGGTCATATAACACCAAACTGATCCAAATAGCTCTAGAAAAGAACCGTTCATTAAAAATAGCCAAACAAGGCACCACAAATGGCAAACAGTGGAAAAATTACCTTAAAGACAACAACGGCCAAAAACATCGAAGACAAGGTTTTACAAATCTGTCCTAACTACTACAAATTTCTGTATTTAAACTGCCAACCCCCAGTTCCCAGCATAAATTATCCTAACCAACCTTGTATCCCATCTGTTTATGGCCTTCATCAAAGTCATAGACCAGCGTATCTCACCTCAGTTAGACAAACATCAACCTCCTCTACAAGCTGGCTTCCGATCAGGCCTCTCCACTACTGGCATACAATAAACCAAATAATTGAAAAATACCATGAGTTCAACGTGCCGATATATCTTGCCTTCATAGACTATTCAAAAGCTTTTGATAGTTTGACACACACTGCTATATTTGACGCTCTGAACAACCAAGAGATCGATTCCACCTACATCAACCTGCTTCGTAACGTATACTTAAACAGCACTGCTTCAATTAGATTACAGACAGTTAGACCATCATTCTCCATATAAAAAAGCGTAAAGCAAGGAGACCCGCTTTCACCCAAGCTTTTCAATAGTGCGCTTGAAGAAGTGTTCAAAAAGCTTACGGCTAGTTGGGAGAGAAGCGGCATTGAAATTGGTGGGGTTCGGTTAACAAACCTTCGCTTCGCTGACGACATTGTCGTATTCTCTTCCATGGCGGCAGAACTGGAGCTTATGTTGAACCAGCTAGTGAGGCAAGCCTTGAGGTTGGACTTGCGATGAACATGTCGAAGACCCAACTGATGTCAAACCCCACTAAATAGGTACAAGATCAGTGTGAATGGTGAAGAATTGCAATATGCCCATTAATACATCTACTTTGGTTGTTAGTCTCTTTCCAGTTCAGACAAGATTAGGAAATCACAAGACGAACCGATAATGCCTGGAAGAGTTACTGGTCCATGAAAGAGCTAATGAAAGGAAATCTTAATCCTTTGTCACTCAAGCGTAAAATTATGGGCATGTGTATTCTTCCTATTTTGTCTATTTAGACTTGGTCTTTGACAAACATGCAAAAGTCCAAGCTCAAGGTTTGCCAACGTGCAATGGAGCGCAGCATTCTAGGCGTCAAACTTACCGACCATGTACGCAACACCACACTGCGCTCCAAAACACAAATCACTGACGTTGCTCAAAAAGCCGCTAAGCTAAAGTGGGACTGGGCTGGCCATGTCTGCCGTATACCCGACGAGCTGTGGGCCAAAATAACCACGATGTGAAGCCCTGATACAGCCAGAAGGCGACGCGGTAGACCTCGAAGGAGATGGCGGGACAAGCTGGACAAAACCAACGATCAGTGGTCCACATTGGCCCTGGATCGAAGAATTTGGAAGTCATGGGGAGAGGCCTTTGCCCAGCAGTGGGAGGCTAGTAGTAGTAGTAGGTTTTCGGAATTTTTGTGTGTTCCCATAAAGAATTCATGTGCAAAATTGATTTGCCTTACAGCAAGTGAATAATAGGTACTTATACGCTGATATTTAAATAAACCTTACCTTCTCATTTTTCCATCGGCTCAGACTTGTATCATTGTGTACTTAGATAAGAGGGCAAAAGTAATTATTTTTCAATACACTTCCTCGATAACTGGTTAGTAACGCACTACGATTAGGTTCAACATTGTACAATGTATTTCACACGTTTTTTTTTTCATTTTACAACACGTGTGCGGGAATGAAAATTGCCACAGATAACTATACTTATACTTAGTCCAAATTGGTATTGAACCAATTGCCTGTAGTCGGAGGTGAATGTTTTTTTTTTTCATTTCGGCAAAGCAATAATGCATCTTTACGGCGTAAATATTTTTTTAATATTGGCGACGCAAAGATTCTAACTAGCGCCTCAAGTGTCAAAATTGTGAAGCTGTCTAAGAACGACACTTTGACAGTTTTCGATACAATTTACGTTACGGAAAAAATTATTAATTAAATATAAATCAGATCAAAGTGGTTTCTTGCTGGACGAGACAATAATTATGTTGTCACTAATCGATGTTACTGCAGGATACACAAAACCAATGCGTTATGGAGAAATCTAGACGGTACTGATAAGGATATGGAAGGAAATTTGAAGCATGAAGGAAATATGATTATTTAGTTTATTCTAAAATAGGAAAAGATTTAGCGATAAGAAGAGTTTCGACGAAAATCATATTTTTGAAATTTGTTTGTCTTGATAATGTATGTTTTAAAAAAATCTAAATAGTACCAGTATGATCTTTTGTTTAAAATTTGAATAAAAATAAATACAACGGCTGTAGTGTGTAAATTATTTATTGATTGTAATAATTTATTACCACTCTTGCTTTCCTTTACGCTTTTATAATTGGACCGAAATTTGTAAGACCACCAACTTTAAAATATCATCAAAATAAGGAGCCAATCCAAAAAAAGTGAAATTGGCTTGCCTATTAATTTTTTCTTCATAATTTATTCTTTTGGAAACAAGCAAAGTGTTGTTACTTGTTCTTAGACAACTTCTAAATTTCGCCGCTAGAGGCACGCGGATAATCTTTGCATCGCCAATTCGAATTGTGTTTATAAATAGAAATCATAGGCTTTATGATAATTTAAAACTAATATTATTTTCACAAACAAATTAACATTTATTTGTGTTCTAAATTCAAAAAATTTAAAAAGACTAGGTTTCTATTTTTTACAGCGGCTTCATGCCTTTGCTTTTCCTTCAACCTGGCGAAAGCAAAGCGCGGAAAAAAAGAAAATTAAAATCATAGTTTCATAATAATGAGAGGTTAGGTTTTAGAGGTTTTAAAAAAAATAGTTTCCAAGAACTCTCTAGATGGCGTTGAACTGGCTACGTTACTTGGTGCCAAAGCGAAAACGCTTGGGAAAAAAAAATGCGTCACGTCATATACGCTCGTTGACTGAAACTTACGTTTGCTTAAGCTTCCGAATATAACCTCTTTTTTGTCGCGATTTGTTTTTTTACGTTCCGTTCCTTGCAGCAAGTTCAGCGCCATCTATCCAGCGACTAGGGAAGAGCTAAAAAGAGAATCCCTCAGTCATGACAAATTATTTTTCGTTCTATTAGTTTATTTCTTCAAAAGTGTATTGAAAAACGTCGTTTGATACTCGTGGACATTTGTTATTGCAGTTCTCGGCTTAAAAACACCATGGCCTACGGCTCGGGAGTTAATTCCGCCTTGGATGCACAAACTCTCTCCACTTGCATTAAAATGTACTATTGAAGATTCCGAAAGTAACTACAGACCTTTGTAAAAACCACTTTTTTTGTCCGTCTACAACAGAGGTTTTAAATTGATAAATATCCTGTACTACATATATTTAAACTATTTCATTTCGTAGAATAATCTAAAGTAAGCTAGAATATTTGTTTTTATTTTGTACTTTAGGCAGAATGAAATTAACTCCGTGATCCACAAATGGAAATGTTAAAAAAAAAACAACATAACCTAACAAAAGTGACAGATTACAGATGTTTTGATTTTGGTTAAATTAGAATTTCTATTATAGGTGTATTTCATATTGAAAACGACATAACAACATATTATCAACATGACTTCTGCATTAATAAGTGCTATCAGAAGACTGCACATTACTGTGACGCCTCATGTAAGAGTATATTCTTCAAACATCGCTGCTGCTACTTCTGCAGTCTCAAACAGTTTAATTATCACAAAAAAGGACTGGGCCTTCCAACCGCAGTATACTAAGCCCCGTGAAGTATGGATTGAGAACATAGATACGATAGAAGAGCAAAAATTGGGGTTATTTGAGCTACATCCTTCAGTGTACGCCGCGCCTCCCCGGTTAGATTTAATAAATCAAAATGTTGTATGGCAGCGAAAGATAAGGTTCGTATCGTGGGCTAATACGAAGACTAGGGCTGAAGTACGAGGTGGTGGCAGGAAGCCTTGGCCTCAGAAGGGTTCCGGTCGCGCCCGTCATGGATCAATTCGTTCCCCGCTATGGCGCGGCGGTGGCGTAGCGCACGGACCTCGCTCCGGCAAATCTCACTTCTATATGCTGCCTTTCCACATCAGGTTACATGGCCTTACCACTACCTTATCATCAAAACTAGCGCAAGATGACCTACATATTGTTAAGGACTTAGACCTGCCAACAGATGACCCTGAATATATAGCTGAACTTATTGAGAAGAGAAACTGGGGGCCTTCAGTGTTAATTGTTGACGAGTAAGTATTGCAATACTTAATAGTAGAAAGATGGACAGAATGTAAAAATAAGCATACTTTGTTGTCAGTAGGTACACGTTTTTGTGCCAGCTTAGTTTCATTTTGAATCTATTTGCTAAAAAATGAAATTGCTAACTAATAGACATATCTATATGCTTAAACTACTGAGGCCTGTTTATAGAAAAATCAAATTGTTTCTCTATTTTATTTAATATACTGTAGCATACCTAACTAACTAAAAAAAAACTTTAATTTCCAGCACTGACTTTGCACCAAGGAACCTAACAGCAGCAACAGACAGCCTACCTCACGTCAACATAATGCCAGTATACGGTCTCAACGTCTATTCTATGTTGAAATACGATACCCTCATCCTTACCCAAGCAGCTGCTGAGAAGATAGAAGAAAGGATACTCCACTGGCTTCATGCTAATACTAGAATACAGCAACAAGAATACAAAGTAAATCAACAGTAATGGAACCTTTTCATTGTTATTATGTAACCATATTTGATTGCCCATTTCATTATTACGGCAGGTTTTAACTTGCTTCTTCTTTGTGTTGATGATTCCCATTGTTATTTATTTAAATTTGTTTCGACCAGAACTCAGCCACGTCGACAGCGTTGGTGGTGGTGTCAGACAAGACTAACTTACTAAATTATCAATACAAATGCCAAGTTTCTCAATCAATGCTTATAATTATGTTATTGCGCTCTTATTTAAGGCATTCATTTAAGTGTTGCATAATGTTAGTGAATATGGGCAATTGTCTGCAAAGTTAGGTAAAGACATTATGATTCTAATGCAACCAAAGGCACCAACCACATTGAGAACACTGGCAGAAAGAATTGAATATCTTTTTACTAGAAAGCATTTCAATGTTCTCTAATACTAGCAATTTCAATAAACATAGAAACACATTAATCTTCTTTAAAAAGATTTAAAATTTGATTTGATTTTGATTTTAATTCATTTCCATTGAATTAGCTTAATAATTTTACTGCCTTTTAATATTAATTTTAACATCTAAACTAAAGGGTTAACTTGAGTGTTGCTGAAGAGCATGAGATATTGATTATGTAATTGTATACTTAATAGTAGTGTAAAAAATATAGAAAACAATGAAAAAATACTTGTTATTTTATTTATAGTCATGCCTATAAAAATAAGGGCCACAAAATAAGTAGATTGAGGAAATGATATTATAATATTTGTCAGGAACGCGTTGCTCCCCGTTCTTTGTCTCTGTGTGATTCAGGAATCTGTAAAAAGCAACAAGGTTTATATATGTTTTCAAGGAAAAATAGTTAAATATAATAAACATTAGCCAGGTACAGGCACCATTAGAATAAGTATTTTGAGCAAATGTACCACGATTTTGTCAACCAAAAGTTTATGGCAGAAAATGCCTCCTATTATTATATTATATTATAACATTTGGTACAGTCAGAGCCCAGCATACCTAATATTTATTCCCCTATTCTTCATTGTAAGAGAAGTTAAGTAAGCAGGTCACTGAATGTATATTGAATTATTGACTACAATATCTGCCTAGCTTTTCCCAAACTATGTTGGGGACTGGCTTCCAGTCTAACCTGGATGCCAGCTGAGTACCAGTATTTTATTGACACTATACAAGTGACTAAATTATGTATGCATTGTATCTAAACCAGGCTGATGGATGTTTGTAATCAAAGGAAAATGTATTTGACCTTGTTTGAGGAAGTCTGTTTAACAATATTTCCAGCCATTTTCTGTCTGATGCTCCATCTTAGATCTGACCAGTCATTTTCACCGGGTACATTGGACTTATACTTGTTCCACAGAGCAGTATAATAATGGTACAGAGTAACTGGGTCGCATTTCTTCTTTGCAGGCTGTATGGGAACTTTTATTACTAAAATTAGAAAAAAACAATTTGTTAGTAAGTTGAAAATAAGTTACCAAGATAAAAGCAGCATGGCAATCTCCTATACATAATGTAATGTAAGTTTATAAAATTATGTAAGTTTATAGATAAAGCGGTTTTACCCCACTGCTCAACCAGATTGCTCAACTAGTTGAGCAGTTGAGCTGTAGGACATAGTTTGTATTACCAAACATTTTATGCTTTATAGCTCAACAATTTTTTCCTCAACTTAGCTTATCAGTAGTCGTCTTGTTATTAAATCAAACATATAACCTACTGCTCTACTGCTCTTAAGGCACTAGTTACTAATCTATTGTAAATACCTACCTAAGATTTCTCAGTAAGTAGTTGAAGTATATTAATTAAGAGATTTGGGGTTTTTAATTCTAGTTTATAACTATAGTTGTGCAGTTTTAGTTGATCAATGGGTATTACCAATTACGAGTTGAGCCGTTGGTATTACCCACTGCTCAACTTTAAGCAGTTGAGCAATCTAGTTGAGCAGTGGGGAAGAAGTGAGATAAAGACCTACTAACATAATCATCGGCTTAACCTTATCCCAACTATAATGGGGTCAGCTTCCAGTCTAACCGGACATAGTAGAACACCAGTGTGCATGGAGCGACAGCCTGACTTCCACAACCCAGTTGGTACTGGGTAATACAATACCATGGTAAAACTGGTTATCACACTTTCGGGCCACTGACTCATGACTACCTGTAGCAACTGTAATAGATCACCAAATAACAGCCTTCTTCGAGGAAACCCAGGATGTAATGAACTGAGCTACATATCATGGCTTAACCTTGAAGACCAACCTGTGCGGCTGTTTTTATTTAGCTATGAGTTTCTCTTAAGTTCTACTAGCACCACCAATCACAAAATGTGTTTGGTGTTGAACTGATTTAAAACAGCCTGTTTGCCAATTCTTTGAAGATGACAGATACAGGATTATGTTTTGAGTAATTTGTGGTGCATTCGGCCTTCAGTTTGATACAATCTAATTGCATCTTTGGAAATAAACATTCATTAAATGCCATACTTACAATTATTACTGGGAGTACAAGTTGCACTCTTTTCCTTCACTGTTTCAGGTTTCTTCTCAACTCTCACACAAGAGCAGGCTCTTCTAAGAGGCTTATCTTCTGTTTTTGGCTGCCCCAGGTTAGGTGCGGAATGAACAGTCCTCACATTCATCCCTCTCCTAGGCTTCTGACATTCTCTAGTACATTTTAAGGAGTTAGAGTCTTGGTTTTTTGATCGGCTGCGGGAGCAGAAGGTGCTGGCACTGTGTAGCCTTTCGAGACCTGGCACCTCATACTTTTCATGGCTGTTAGACCTAGATTGACTCTTTTGTTGGAGGTCATACTTTATTAGCTTCTTTAGATCTGAAAGAATATAAAATATAACGTAATTGTGTCGAAAATGCCGATTCTTTTAACATTCAGCAAATCGCCAAAATAAAACAAAGAATCTTCTTTTAATAAACTTACAAAAGAATGAAAAATACCACGTTATCTAGGAGTAAGGTGCAGTTGTTGAGAAAGAATTAAACGTCAGTAAATTCAAGCGATCATAGTAGAGGAAAAATTACAAACCAGTAATAAAATACTTGAGGACTTCTCCACTTATGTTATGAATGCCTAAATTGTTGAGATACCTCAATATCTCTCTGGCATCCAATTCGGCAGTGACTTCGTAATAATCATCATCCATTTTAAAAAAAACCTGAATAAATGAAACCAACTAGACATAAAAATAATTAATCGCTTATTTTAGAAGTTTTAAAACTCTCCGACCGTTTCTTTACAGTTTTACGACTTTCATTGTGTTGACATTGACAATGACATTATACCACTGACAAACGTGCGTCTGTCGTGTTTAGTTTGTCATTTGGTCCTTCCTTTTCATCAGTATACTAAGAATCACAGAACACTAATCTAAGAATCGTCTAAAATGAATTTAATATGTACTGATAGAACATTCAAATGTGTAGCGTTAAAACATATAATTTTAACATTAATAATCAATTTAGTGAAGCTCAAGTAAATTGTAACAATCGAGTTTCTTAGCAAATTGTTTTATCGATTTTGTTGAGCTTTAGTTTATATACATTTTTTGACACAACAGCTGATCGTGCCGCGCCATGAATTGTACACTGTGTGGTTAGAAAAACAGCACAAAATTAAATTACAGTGAATGTAGTTTTTTAATTAAAGATATTCGGTTACCATTACTTCAAAGAAAATTTTTGACCTCAATTTTCAGAATCTGTGATAAAAACTAGTGGTAAATAGACGAATTTAGATAAAATAACTAGGTACTTATTATGTAGCCAGTGCCGTGGCCGAAACTATACCCTTTACTTATCACTAACTTGTTGTAGGGCTTGTTTTTTTTTAAGCGGAATGTATTTTTAAGTGTCGTGTTATGTTAATAAAACAATTAACTCAATTAATATATTCTTAACACCTAACTATCATATAATTATACCATACATATCTCATTCCTAGCATTTTAGCATGCATTATTATAATCTTTTTCGGTCATAAATAGCTATGTCGTTATCAGTATTTGTATTGTGCAATGCAATGCAACTAGAACGTCTACAACTGAATAAGATAAACATAACCCTATCGCTGCAATGAGATCGTCGAATGAACGAACAAGTTCAAGGTCATGTTTTTATTTTGGCGGGAAACCAAAATACTAAAAGTCTCACGTTTGGTGACTATTTAGATCCAAGTATTTAAATTAACATTTGATTTCTAAGATAATATTTATATTATTGCTTTGTTTTATTCTCTTTAACATGGTATTTTTGTCTATATTTTACATAAACGTCGTAAAGAAAGGAATACAAAAGATAAACACATTTTATCGTTGTTATTCAAACATAATCAATTAGAGTATAATAGTTCTGCCACAGAAGTAGTCCATTATTATATTATTTGCTCTTTGTAGGTTCGCTTCAGCACTATTTACTTGAAGACTGTTATCATACGGGTACGGCTACGCTCACCGTCCGATGTGAACGATCATTACCACTGCAGTGTTTGTGGCGAAACGTACCTACCATGGCTGCTAACAAGAATAATCCCGCTGTGGCGAATTTTGTTGAGTATTTAAAAATACCAAGTGTACAGCCAGACATCAACTACGGTAAGTCCTGATTAATTGTTTCGGTAATTAAATTAATTAAAATAAAAAATGCATGTATTACTTAGGTCTGAACACCTGTTGTTTTTAAAAAGCACTACTTTATTGGCCTGATATAGTATTTTTATGCTTTTCAAGTGTTAGATTTTTTTCTTTAATATTTAGAATTAGACTGATGTGTATATGTTTTCGCCTGTCGCGCTTTATACACTCAACTCTGTAATGCACCGACTACCTTTAACACAAAACATTTATAATGCTCGCGCCTTTCTTTATCGTGTCGATTTAGGTACTGAAATTAAATAATTTAACTTCTCCCTCTAAAAAATATAAAAGTACCTACACAATTAACGTGAAATTATTACAACTTATTTGGCGTATTTTTTCACGATATCAGATAGTATAACTGTATTAAGTGATTAATGAAACCTCTTATACCGATAATGTTAGCAATACATTTTATTAAATTACAACTTTGTATACCTACCTAACTCGATCAATTCATATAATGTGCAAACATAAAGTACAATCAAGATACAACGGACGTATCATTGACGAATCTGGAACTAGCAATTGAGTCCACCCTAACCGGTGAAATTGGATAATATGAAACCTCGGCCTATGTACTCAATGCGAAATGGATGATTGCCGGTGGGACTGGGGGAACTACTTTAGTCTTCCTTCTATCAAGCAACTTGACGTAGATTTGACGTAGTTACATTCAAATTGCTTTCAGCGCATTACATGCCTCACCAACGACATTATTGCCTTAGAAATTATACTTATTTCTCGCTTTAAGCATTTATTCCAAGATAACAAAAGAAAACTTTCTACAAAGAACCGTTTTCACAAAATTAGGTATTCATGAAAATGTCAAGGTTATGTTTTCTTTAAACGTGCTATACAATATAGCTTTATTATTACAGACGATTGTGTAGCATTCATAAAAAAACAAGCTAATGGACTAAACCTTGCCGTGAAAGTATATGAATTGGTGCCACGCAAGCCTATAGTCATTATAACATGGCCTGGCAAGGATCAATCACTCGGTTCAGTCTTGCTGAATTCTCACATGGACGTCGTGCCTGTTTTTGAGGTGAGTGGTGCCGTCTCGAATGATAAAACTATTAAAGTAAATACCTAGATTACTTATCATGTCAAGATAAATAAATGCCGATATACAGACATAAGACGAACATCTCCTATTGTATGAGTAGGGTAATTTATCAAATACACAATGATTATTTAATGTTTATCACCAACTATGCGTCTAAGGAAGATAAGCATAGCACATAGCAAAACACCAAGTGTCCATACCTTGGGTTCGATTCCGGGTCGGTACCTTTTATGTTGTACATCGGGCTACTGTCTGCAACTTCACCTACCAGCGCACAATTTATTTACGTGGGAGATCTTCAATTTACTTGCACCTTTAAAGATTTAGTTGAAACAATAAACACTAATAAAATTTTTGTGAAATTACAGAACAGTTGGACACATCCTCCATTCAGCGGGCACATTGATAACGATGGAAAGATCTTCGCTCGTGGCTCACAAGACATGAAATGTGTTGGTATCCAATACCTTGAGGCCATAAGGAAGCTGAGGGCGGCCAGCGTGCAATTAAAAAGAACACTACACGTTTGTTTTGTTCCCGGTAATATATTAATAATATGAGTTTATTGATCCACCCTTCCTTATCTTCTGGGCAGCCAATTGATGAACTGCTGCAAATTATTACTTATAAAAACTTCCATTTTTTTAATTTACAGATGAAGAAATCGGTGGCCACGATGGTATGCGAAAATTCGTACACACCAAAGATTTTAAGGACCTGAACGTTGCGTTTGCGTTAGATGAGGGAATGGCCAGCCCCAATGAAGACTTCGTCTTGTTTAATGGCGAAAGGAGCATTTGGCGTAAGGAATTAGTAATCTTAACTGATTTATTAAAAATACCAGATAGTTTAACGTCGTATATCTTTTGATGTCTATTTTATTGTTTTTCAGAAATACATGTACACTGTACAGGGCAGCCCGGCCATGGATCATTATTATTTCCAAACACGGCTGGTGAAAAGGTGCGTTTTCTAAATCGTTGTAGAATACTCAACCTCTGGGTATACTAACATTCACTACCAGCTGGTGCACATACATCAGGATTGTGCTTTGACAACCTGTTACTGTTGCTACGAAATAGTTGCACACATGCCTGTGGTTAACTAACCAAAATCTTTCATTTATAAAAGTGTCTTGTTGCTGACGCAATTACCTTTTATTTTCCAGCTGAGGACAATTATTGACAAATTCATGGATTTGAGGGCTGAGCAAAAAAATATATTAGATAGCAATCCGAAGCTAACTATTGGTGACGTCACAACTATCAATTTGACTCAAATATACGTAAGTTTTCGTTCTAAGCAGTCACTGAAACGACGACTTCTAAGTGTAATAAGTCAACCTGTTTTTTATTAATTTTTATAACCCTACTTTATAACCATGATCTTTTTTCATTACCTACCTATGAATTAGTTTTATTTATTTTACATTATTTTATTTTCAAGCTGTCCACTAAATTCGATACAAAGCGGTAAGTGGACTAGTATGCTTATCCAAAATGGGAGTAGGAATATTCCACAAAGGAGAAGCAATACCTATTGTGTTAATTCATTATTATCATAATTTAAACATGATAGGTGCAGTTTTTCATTAAAAATAACAAAGATCTTTAACTTTACAGGGTGGAGTGCAATCTAACGTCGTTCCGGAAAAGTTAACTGCAGTTTTTGATATAAGATTGGCTGTGACCGTCAACCACGAGGAGTTTGAGAAAAAGGTAGGTAAAGCTCATATTCCTTCATTCGATCCTCAGTAGAATGAAGGTTTAGAGTTTAGACCCTTAGATATTATAGAACGATACTTGAGCATGATTGTTTTAATCGAGCTTAGTGTTTAAATTTTAATTGAGCCTTAGTGTTTGCAGAACGATTTGCTATTTATTCCATCCATCTAATTGGTGCGTCAATTAGTATTACCACGTTAAGCGTAGTTTAACAATCAATACAAAGTCGCCGTAATAATGGAGATATTATTGATGGTTTTCTGGGAATCTCATTTACATTTTTTTATAATTAATTTGCAATAGTACCTAGAAGTTAGTTGGAGTAGGTACTTATTTGACTATTCAATAAAACATCAACATGACTAGCCATGCTTTTATTTAAAAAAAAAATCCATTGTTTCACAGATCCATAAATGGTGCAAAGAAGCAGGTGATGGAGTTACTTTCGATTTTGAGCAGAAGAATCCTTACGTAGAAGTCACAAAACTGGACGCAAGTAATCCATTCTGGGTGGCATTTAAAGCCGCTGCCGATGAGTTGTAAGTAAATAGCTTAGGCTGACTAATGTTAAAATTAAAATAACATTATAAGCGACTAAGAATATGCGTATTAAAAATACATCATAAGATGATAGTCTTGTGTTATTATAACGGAGTCTGTAGGCTGTAGGTACGTTAAAATCTCTTTCTATTTTCAGAAAACTCAAGTTGGACTGCAGAATTTTCCCTGGTGGCACCGATAGTAGGTACGTGCGTGATGTCGGAATACCAGCTTTGGGCTTCTCTCCGATGAATAACACCCCTGTTCTTCTTCACGATCATGACGAGTTTCTTAAAGTCGATATATTCTTGAAAGGCATTGATATTTACGTTTCTCTTCTTACAGCAGTTGCTAACGTTTAAAGTGGTTGTGTTTTTTTTTATCTAATCTTCGCATTTATTTACAAAATTAATGATGTAGTAGTCTTCCTTCCATGCTAACTATGAAAGTCTTCTGATAATTGTATTGTATGTAGCGATCTACCATCTGTGCCTTTGTGAAAAAGTAGGTACTTTTGTTTTACGTAACTTATTGTAAACCATAGGTTATTATCGTTATCATAAGTGCAAATACAAAAACGCAATTATTATAATAAATGTAAATAATTCATAAAAAATACGACACAAATAACATGATGAATAAAGAAACATTAATCAATAAACTAAGGGAAAGTACTGATTGTACGTAGGTACTTTAATAATTTATTATTTTTGCACTAATTGTAAACGCAGTAATTACTACTATTACTTGTAAGTAATTAATTTTATGTTATGCATTTTTCAATATTATGAACTTTATTATGTTGACTTATTAATCATTTTCATTTTATTTTAACAACTACTAAGTTGCTGTTAGATTTTATTGGAATCTTTATAATGGTTATTATTATTAAAAATAACAATATAGACACCAATTGTTTTTTCTCTCCTGCTACGATAAAAAAATTGATCAACGAGATTTCGTCTGCAACCACCGCCTAGACGTTGGTGTAACTTATTGAATAACTAGCCGATCCGCACCATCATCGCCCGGTGACGGATTTTCATACCAACTTTAAACCCTTTTAATTTTCTTGGATGATATTAGCTATCCGTATGCCAAATTTTAGCTCTATCCGTCGAGAGGATTGAGCTGCGCGTTGATAGACAATCATGTCACACTCGAGTATACCTATAATACAGATTAAAATTTGTGTTCATGACTGAGGCTTGATTTTTTTTTAAGATTTTAAAACATATTTCAGCAGTGGCCAGTGAGTCAAGGATTGTTTTTAAAACTATTTGCTAATTCGTTACGATCGACTAAAATAATGTAATGTAATTACTTAGTTAATTACAATAATAATGTATGATGCATTCAAAAGCTTCCATCATTCATGAATGACCGAATGACTATAAAAATGTTTATTGTTATGCATTCTGTGATCTTCATGTACTGCAGCCGCAGGCAGTCCGCAGTTTAGGGTTGACACAAAACTGACAGCTGACAGATAATTCGATTGATTGACGGTTTCATTTTCACATTCATTGTTTTGTTTACTTTATAAACTTCGTATGTCGTATTGACCGCGAAAACGCGAGAAAAATAAATACAATAATTAAAAAAAATATGAATAAAATATGTAGAATATGTCTAGAAGAAGGTGTTCTTTCATCTGTTTTTACAAAAAACTATAATATATCGTTATGTGATATGGTGGAATATTGCTGCAACATAAAGGTAAAACATAGCAATAAAACCTAAAAATAATAATAATTTTGTTCATGCTTTCGCTAAAACACATTTCCAGATCAGCAAAGACGATGGTTTGCCAGAGCAAATGTGCAGTAACTGCATTTATAAGCTAGGTATAGCGTACCATTTTAAACAAACCTGCGAAAGCGCGGATATCAGACTGAGACAATATTTAGGACTAAGAATCCCTAGCAAGTAAGTAATAATTACTCACTTTACATTGTGTAATATCTCTTACTATTCTACAAAGTCTTGTTTAACTTCACTTGGAGTTTTCTTTTTATTTGATTTGAAGGCAATATTTAGTAGAACTAATAATATAACAATATTTATTTTTCAGATACAATGATGCCTGTGTAGCAACTGATCCATTTGTAAGTATTATTATCACAGTTTTCTTCCAATATATGTAAAAAAAACTTCAGAAATGTACCTGTTTGGTTAACTATGTGCTATGTGTAAATATAAATAACTGATTCATTCTATTTCAGGTGCCAACACATGCAACAATAATCAAAAAATGGTAAGTTGAAATGCAATGTTGAACACAAAGGTATTTTGTGAGGAAACCTGAGATTATTATGAATGTAATTCTGCCTTAGAGCAAGCTTTGTGATTGATGTTCATACTTTGTATAAGAATAGGCTTTTCACCTTTGTCCAATACAGGCCATAACAGGCTGATATTACAATAAAACAGGTACTTCACACTAATAATTAATTTCTTTACAGTAAATGTAAGCAACCGGAACCTAAAAGACATACTAACTATAAGAAGAAATCAGAATCGGAGAAGCTAAAGCGAGGTCCTAAGCCAAAGCCAAAACAAGATCATGCATGTTACCAGTGTGACAAGCAGTTCAGATGCCAGGCACAACTAGAAATGCATGTTAGGTAAGCCCTTCCATAACTTGCAGTATGTAATACTGCTGTAGATGCACCGAAAAAGGATGCAGCCATGATCCAATAGAAAGTATTATTTAACTATTTTTAGTATATTTCGTCTACACCAGCCCGCGTAGCATGAACACTGTAGAAACGAGTTATACGAAGAAATCAACAAAATGACAGATTTCTTTTATTCACCTGTCATTTTGTTGATTCTTTCTTTGAAGAAACCCATTTCTACAGTTGTCATGCTACGCAGGCTTGTGCAATTTGTCTATTGTGTGGGATGGTGGCTCAGTAGATAACCAGTATGAACTTAGTCACACTTAACCCATTATTTCAAAGAATAGCATGGCTATTATTATCAACATGTTAACACGTCAGCCTAAGGCCCAGCGCACACTGCTGGAGGCGCAGCGGAGCGCATTTGAAGCCAACAATTTAATATAAACCTTAACTACCTTGATATACGGTCGCGCGCATGCTCTTGTAGTAGCTTGAGGGCGCTCCGAGTACCGCGTGCGAATTTATTCTTATATTGACCGTCTATCAAAGTAGTTAAGGTTTATTTTAAAATGTCTTCAAATGCGCTCCACTGCGCCTCCAGCGGTGTGCGCTGGGCCTAACCCTTCAGTGATGGAGTGCCATGCCCCAAGCATGATTTTATGTTAAGTTAACAGTTATTATTTTTATCTTCTATTCAGTCTGCTGCTAAATAGGCCTTTTTTCGCAAAATACAGTACAACATCCTCTTTTTCATATTCTTAATTAAATATTTTCCAGAACCCACACTGGAGACAAACCGTTTGTGTGCATGTACTGCCCAAGACGTTTTACACAGAAACACAACCTCACTATACATCTCCGAATTCATACAGGCGAAAAACCTTTCCAGTGTGAAGTATGCAGGTAATTTTAAATTCATGGTGAGTTTTATTAATAAGATAGACATGGCAAGCAGTAGACCTGTACTGAGTTTTCACAGACATGTAACAATTCACAGCTGAGTTTTCTGATAGTCCTGAATTTAGTGTTGTTGGGTTTGATTCCCATGTCAGGCAGTGTAACTAATAGGGTTTTCATTGGGAATGTTTCAGTAGTAGCCTGGAGTCTGCATTTGTGCTTGGTTGACAGCAATAGGCTCGCACCCTATTACATCTGGCTGTCTATAAATACATTCAATATTTTTAGTATCTAGTTTTTCAAATCTGATACATAGTACAGTCACAAGCACCAATATGTAAACACTTAACAATTTTTTAAGTGTTTTTCTCCTAATGTTCTCATAAAAAAATTGTAGTTTCGAACATGGTATTCTGAAACTCATATTTTTATGAAAAAGATCCCATCTCCAAGTTACAATCGTTATTTCTGGAGGAAATTGCTTTTAAATTTAAGAAAGTGCATACTTATTGGTGGTCACCAGGACTGTACCTAACTCAGTAAGACAATGGCTGATGTTCTTGTTTGATTACTTTTCAGCAAAAGATTCTCAGCACAAGGAAATCTTCATGCTCACCTCAAGATCCATACAGGGCAGAGAGATCATGTATGTATTTATAAATAAATTTTAAATGCATATTTTCTTAGAAGATATTAATAAACTTTATTTCCCTAACACCAAAACCAAAATATTTGGATTACCCCTTTGAATAATGTTCTTTGTTGCTATTTCAGGTATGCACAATATGCAACAAGTCCTTTATAACTTCAAGTGAACTGACTCGTCATATGAGTAAACATAGAGGTGTTAAAAATTTCAAATGTGATTTATGTGGAGTTGCCTATGTCCACTCTAGAGACCTGGTAAGTTTTAAAAATGTCTACAAGGTCTTTTGTATAAAAGGATGGTGTTTATTTATTTAGTGATTCTGTATTTGTATAATTTGTTCCAGAAATTGCACAAACTGAAAAAGCATCAAATAGTTCCTCAGAATTCTAAACTTCAGAATGAAGGCTTCAACAACAGTGGTAATATCGATATAATAGGAATAGATGTTGGGAAAGATCCGCCAATGAAAGATGTCAGTCATCTCATACCACATCTAATCAACGAGAAACCACAACAGAACTTATCAGTTATTCCGGAAAGCAACCAGGCTCTGATGCCTTTTGAACAGAAAAGTGTTAAGGAGATGTTTCACCAGTATCCAAATAAAGTGTTTGAGGTACACGACTGTGCTATTTGTGGTGAGGGCTTTGAGTTTGTGACTGCGTTAGCTCAACATTACCTACATCGTCATAAGGACCATGACACAGTTCAGTCAAAAAGCTATGGACTGACACAGTAGACTTTCTTCTGCGCCTTGAATATGTAAATGTATTTAAGCTTGAAGTATATTTATGAAGGAGGAATAAAAAAGGTGCTGGAGTAATTAATAGTATTCTATTTATTACATGGCCAAAAATAACATTGGTTTAATCTAAAACTCAAAACTTGAGACATTTTCCAAGTACATAACAACTGTAATAACAATGTTAATCCAGAATAAATTATTTTATTAAATGAAATAATGTTTCATTCACATAATCTAATAACGTTTCTAAATAAGACTATCAAAATTAACGCACTGGGATCCAGGGTTCAAAGATTTCAGCGATCTTCCTAGGTTCTGAAAAGATAAAAAAAAAAATATTATTCAATAGTTTGGCCAGGCCTCAAGTAAAAGAATTCTGCATGCAATTCTTAATTGTCAATGAACGACAAACATGGTTTTGTGACAATAGAGTAGTTGACAACATAAAACAATCATTCCAAGACACCAATCTCTAAAAAAAAAACTTTAGTTTGGGCCTGAAACCCTGATTTATTTTCAAATTCGATTTTTAGTTGCTTTGAAATCAATTAATAGTTGAGTAATTGAGTTGACCAAACAGTGATGTCACAGTGTGCTATTGCCATATAAAATCTAGACAACTGCATTTTGACAGCTCTTAAAAAGTATGTCAATTGATTGGTGTCAACTTCCCTATTATAAAGGTCTAATGTTATTCAAATAGCCTACCGTTTGCAATATATTATATGCTTGGATGTGGAGTTGCAGACACCAGCCCGTTATACTATTTGTGGCCTATTGTAGTTAGCACTTATCATTTTTACTCAACTTACTTTTGACTGGGAAGTCCTCAGGGTGTAATTCAATATAATGTCTGTAAACAGCATCCTTCTCTGCTAAATATATTTCTCGCTGTTTCGAAACGTAAGAAAGGGTATAAATGAATCCGGCAGTTAACAATACATGTTTCTGAATTCCTGTAAAAAAAACAATAAATAATTAAAATATCTCTTAAAAGTATAACTTAACCCCAAAATATAATAAAACTTTCTTTAACAAAACAAGTTTTTTTTAAATTGAAAAGAAGAAAATTAAGTTTATCTTTCAACACTGAATGCTTAAACAAAGTTTTGTATCCATGCTATTAACTGTTGAGGAGTTATCTCTTCAAGAGGTGATCTTGGCTGCCGGATCAAGTCATGTCCGTCATACAATGTAGTTAGCTGAACATAAGGTGTGTGCAAAATTTCAGTTCAATCGGTTGGGGGGAACTGGTTTGAAATTCAGTTGCAAGTTAAACTTAAGGTGGATGCTCCAAGGTAGCCCACAAAACTAAAATTTTCTTACGTTTTTTACAATTTGCAGGCCAGTGCTAGGTTGTATGTTGATTAAAATATTGTTCGCGACTGTAAGAAGTTTGTAGTTATAGAATTATAATCATCAATACAACCATCCAAGCTGGTGCAGGAATTACATTTACAAGGTCAAAGTCATTCCTGCACCTTTATGCGCTTGGATGGTTGTATTGATCATTTTGATGATTATTATTCTATAACTACATACGTCTTACAGTCGCGAACAATATTTTAATCTAAACACAACCTAGCACTGGCCTGCAATATGCAAAAAAACGAAAGAAAATTTGAATTTCGCGGGCTACCCCGGAGCATCCACCGTAAGGTTATAATTTATTATACTAATTATAACTCTTACGTATTTTTATTCATGCCGCAATTTTATTCAAGAGTTCGTAAAGAACGTACTGAACGTAGGTTTATCAACTATTGTTGTTGTCCTAGTAATAAAATGTGGACATTGTTATTGTTATGTAATTTTGACTTACCACTGAAGATCGGACGTCTAGTTTGGAAATTGAGGAATATCCCCGAGCCTACACCAAAAAAAGTTCCAACGATTTCCGGCCAGTACTTGTTCAACAATGGAGTATCTCTCCCTATGTCTCCTAAGCAAAGCAGCTCCTGAGCCGGATAATGTGAGGCGGGAGTCGGTAGGTCTGGTACTGGTGCCGGTTTCGCCATTTTCTTGATAGAAGCTCCAGAAAGTGCAACTATCAGGGTCGGTCGCTCAAATAAACTGTCAAACAAGACAGCAGCCAAGAGTTCAAGCACAGAATACTAATAAGTAATAACCTGAGTTGAAGACACTGACAGTAGGTACTAGGTAATGGTTTAAATGTAAATCACAGACAATAGTATGGAGGTACCTAAGCAATGAAGACGAGGCAGAATGGTCCAAGACCTTAGCCTGCCCCAGTAGGGCGAAGTATGGAGGTAGAGAGATGAGTCGTACTGTAGGTACTACTTGATCCAAATACCAATTCCACCTAGTCCATTAAGTACGCACACAATAAAGTATGCTACTGTTTAGTCTGCATACCACCGCCGATACGTGCAGTACAGTTTACGTATGTACGTAGTATTGAATTGTAATCTTCCCGTCATACTTTACACAGGCGTATTTAAAAGATTCAATTATTTTTTCAGTACTAAGTAAATTTTTTTACCTTTTTTAATTTTTTTTTCACCTTTAATCATTGTGTTCATTTTTTTTTGTCAGAATAATCTGTTTTTTTATGCCTTTTTTATAATCACTTTTTACAATCATTGTTTTTATATAATTCTACAAAATCAGCCTTACTTTAATTTATGTCTTAATAAAACTATAATCAAAAGTTCTATAAACACACAAAACTTCATTACAAAAAATGTTTGCATAAAGTCCGATACGCGTATCTGAATACGAGACGTCAACGTCAAGTAGGTATCGATATGGCAAGCCGGCAGCCACCGAGAACATATCCGCACGAGTCCGTATTTGATACTTGACGTCTTTGTACTCGACTAGTGCTACTAGTGCAAGTGGATCATAAAGTCTTCATTCACATCGAGTATTTACAAATACGTAAAAGACTGTGGAATAATGTAGTTAAAAAAGGACAGAATGTATTGCACAACACGAGTGCGCGTCGCGTTACTTTTAAGTGCATTGAAATATGGTACAAATTCAAATTACTGGCACACGAATGATTTTAGGCAAACACCAGTGAGTGGCAAAGCAGACTAGTAACTATGGCAACAAAATGCTATCTCGCATCGCCGCGCCCGCGCCGGTACTTCGGACTACGATACGAGCGGGCAGCGGGTACCGGACGCCGCGTAGGCAGTGAGACTAGGTGGATCGAGTATTGTAAAAGTTGGAATAGGTGCAACCTAGTCTTGTTAAATACCTAATGCCTGGATCTGTATATACGCTTCATACTACGCACATAGACATTTGATACAAACAGGCCAACAGGGACACTGAGTACTCATACCAGAAAAACGTGCCGAGATTAATATGATTAGGTAGGCATGCGTGCCATCAGTGATGCCAGATCTACTGATTTACCAGTAGATTTGCCTGATTTAAAAAAAAATCTACTGATCTACTGCCTTGATTGATTTTATCTAAGAAATCTACCTGTTTTTTAGGGTTCCATAGTCCTGACAAGGAACCCTTATAGTTTCGTCATGTCCGTCTGTCTGTCTGTCCGAGGTTTTTCTAAGAGACCGTTAGTACTAGAAAGCTGTAATTTTGTAGAGGTGTGTATATCAATAACGCCGACAAAGTGGTAAAATAGAATTTTGGAAAATATTTTTTTAGGGTAGCTCCCCTACATGTGAAGTGGGGTGAATTTTTTTTTCTTCAACTTCGTCGTCTACCCCACACGATGGGGTAGACGACGAAGTTATAAAGGAGTTGTTGCATATTGTGCATACCTGAAATAGCAAGAAAGAACATTATTCAAAGGAGTATTCCAAATACTTTGGTTTTGGTGTTAAGGAAATAAAGTTAATAAAATATGTATGTTTAGATTATTCATACATACTTGATCTCTTTGCCCAGTATGGATCTTGAGGTGAGCATGAAGATTTCCTTGTGCTGAGAATCTTTTGCTGAAAAGTAATCAAACAAGAACATTGGCCATTTTGGTTCAAAATTATCCAACACCCAAGTTCAACGACTACGAGTATTACTGCTAAACTAATAAAGTTATCTTAACCGCTATATGTTTTTCTTGAAAGTTCATGAAATGCACTATCATCATGAATTTTTCCAGATTTTTCAAGCCGGCAGTTTAGCTTTTAAAGGGGGGGGGGACTACTACTACTACTGGAACAAAAATTTGTGATTCCTGTCAACCAGCTTATTAGAGACCTATTTCCCTTCTGAGCGCCCTGACAAAGGTAATTGAAAAGGTAGTGTAGTGTCAGTGAGTGAAAGAGAGGGAAGCATTATGTCGTCTCTAGAATGCGTGCAATGGTAGGGAAGTTAGTTAGGTTTGAGCACAGAACATATATACCCTAACGGTTTGAGCTGCGGTAGTGAACGGACGTGCGCGTGTTAGAATATTATTATTGTTGTTATACACACATCAACACGGTCTAGGGATATTTTAAAAAAAGCGAATCACTATCAATGTGTTAATTATTTATATCACATGTATATATTTAAAAGATACGTTATTTAATATTCTACCATTTTTTAATGGTTAAGGTATAGATTAAAATTTCAGGATTTTATGGAAAAAAATTGAAGCATAGACGGAAACCGTATATGAATGAACTTTTAATTTGTGAGTAAAAACTGAAAAAAATAGAAAAATCATTTAATTTGTGTTTATAAACTTGAAGTTAGTAGTCTGAGAAAGCGCCCATGATGTTCATAACACATCGGCAACGATTCGGCATGCTCAGAACAAGGTTGTCAATGTCTTGCTGCGGAATATTGTCCCATGTCCTTCTGAGGTGCGCAAAAAGTTGATCTTCTGTAGCCAGATTTTCAGGAACTTCCTTCAGAGCTCTTTTTTGCAGCATATCCCACGCATGCTTAATGGGATTTAGATCTGGCGATTGAGCAGGCCAGTCTAAGACTCATTATGTGTATGTAACCAAGCTGCTACCGTTCTCGCCGTGTGTGCCCGGGCATTGTCGTGCATGAGCATGAATTCTTGCCCCATTTGTGTTCTGTGGGGCAAGATTACGGGCCCCAGCTCCTGTTGGACGTATCGTTCTGCCGTCATATTGCCCCGCACCCAAACGAGATCCGTCCGTCCTCCAAGACGAATTCCTGCCCAAACCATAATTGTTCCTCCTTGGTATGGGTGAACTTCCTGAGGATTCTGGAGACGGCTCCATCGTCCAGGAACTCGCCAAACACGCGTCCTTCGTGAATCTGGATGGAAGCCGAACCTGGATTCATCCGTGAACAGCACATTGGACCATTGGTCACGGCCCCAGTCCACGTGGTTCCGAACCCATTCTAATCGTCGTCCACGATTGCCTCTCCGTAAAGGTGGGACCCGGAGTGGTCTACGAGAGCGTAGATTGCTTTCATGCAGTCGCCTTCTTACAGTTTGGTCACTCACAAGGACTTGGTGTTCCACTCGCAGCCTTTGGACCAATTGAGTCGCCGTTGCATTTGGTTGTGCTCGCGCAGTAATTTGCAAAAATCGGTTTTGTCTGGGGGTAGTGATGCGACTTGGCCCCCGGTGCCTCTCCGCTACTTCACCTGTGGCACGATAGCGTGTCCACAATCTTGAAATTACATTTTGATGGGTCCCTATGGCCTCAGCAACATTACGCTGAACAGATCCAGCTTCCAGCATTCCCACAGCTCGTAACATCTCCGCTCTCGTCAAATGTCGGCGTTGCATGGCTACAATACCTCAATTTAAACTTTATCTTTCGTTTAAAAATGAAAAAAAACTGTAACTAAACGTAATTCGTATAGTTTTCTAAATTTCGCACAAATGAAAATTCCCTCTCCCATCAAGACATTTTTATGCCACCGAAACAAAAGAATTTTCAAAAATTTGAATTTGGAATTAGTCTGAGATAAATTACAAACAAATCGGTGTATAAAAGATTCCAATGCGGCCAGTACTTTTCGAGTTATTTAATTGAGTATGAAATATCCCTAGACCGTGTTGATGTGTGTAGTTATGTTGATTCAAAAATACACAAGTTATAATTTAAAGTTAATTAAACACGCGCAGCCTATGGGCATCTTACTCACAAGCTGCTTACAGTGCTCTTCGCGTCCAATACAACAACGCGTTCAGGGCAGTGTTGAGGCTGCCCGCTTCTGCAGCGCCTCGGGCATGTTTGCGGAAGCGCGCACCGACTGTTTCCACGCCACCATGCGCAAGCGGTGCGTCCTTGGTGCGCAGGGTGCGGGCTAGCTCCAACACGGTCCTGGCGATGATTGCTCAGCGACTGGATTGCCCCTACGTTGGGCATTGTTGTAGCAGGCATATTGCTGGAGCTTGATTTGTCATTTTATACGCTTACATAATCGAAATAATTGAGGTATCGATACGAAAGCGTCTGTCAAAATTGAGTTACGGTGACTATCAGCCACGACGACAACCAGTGACGTCATATTTGATCGCGACTGGTCATACATAATACGAAACTTACCTTTTGACAGTTAATTGATGGACACTGAGCCCAGATACTATCATTTCGAGCTGTCAACAGATATACGTAATAGCCCAGCTGACCACCCTCCCTCCTCACTTGATTAGACCACTCGACTAAAAATAGTAATCTGTGCTTGTGCTGGCAAGTGTTTTTTTTAACTGTATATGATCTGTGACTAACTTAAAAAAAAAAAAAAACAGATAAACCTCATTGTTGCGAGGTTATTTTGTTTACAAATTGTAGGTATTTTCGTTAAAAAATTGATAACTGTTCTGAACGTACTGCTCAAATAATATAACCAAGATAAGTCAATATTAACATTTGCGAACATGGTAAGTCATATTTACTGCTGTAAATAATATTGACTACCTACCAATAACACCAATGTAGGGTTAAATTAATGTCTAATTTAATTTCAGGGAAAACAAAGAAAAACTCGAAAAATAGTGGAACGGAAGTTCGCTAAAATGAAAAAACTTATCAGTCTCAGTGATAGCAGGATCAAACCCGCTGAAAGAGTTGAACCAAAGAAGAAAAAAATTGATCCACACGAGTTAAAAATACGTGAAGCACCACAAGCGAGCTCAGCATTGTTCTTTCAATATAACACGCAGCTAGGCCCACCTTACCATATTCTCGTTGACACCAATTTTATCAATTTCTCAATTAAAAACAAATTAGACATAGTACAGAGTATGATGGACTGTTTATATGCCAAATGTATTCCATACATAACCGACTGCGTATTGGCAGAGTTGGAGAAACTAGGCCGAAAATATCGTGTTGCTTTAAGAATAATAAAAGATCCACGCTTTGAACGGATCACATGTTTACACAAAGGAACTTATGCCGATGACTGTATTGTGCAGCGAGTAACACAGCACAAGTGTTACATAGTGGCTACTAATGACAAAGATTTGAAAAGGAGAATAAGGAAAATACCAGGAGTTCCCATAATGTATGTTGCTGAACATAAATACACAATCGAGAGAATGCCTGATGCTTATGGAGCACCCAAAGGTGCTATTTAATATTGCAATAATTTTAATAAAATACAATGTTTTCAAAATTCCTTTTATAATTTGAGTTCATATTACACATATCTCTTAAATACATCCTATTTTAGGTACTAGACCAGCTATGAATACTATATATTCTAGGAATATCGTATGATATAAAAAAGTAAAAACATCATAGTTACTGCAATGTGACTTGTGATGGTTACATAAAAATCTGTTTGTATTCTATGGAAATTAAGTAAGGCAATAGGGAATATGCATGTATTTTTTTATTCACTTAAATCAATAAAGTACAGTATTAACAACCCAAGAAAATAAATTAAAGTTAAGTTCAATGACTGCTTGTCGCTCAAAAAAAATTGTAATCTACAATTTTCTAACGACAGTTCAAACGTCCGTGGCAGGCACTACTCTCTAACGACCGTCCTTCCGTCTTTATCCGTCTTTCTTGCGCACGTCTGCAGATGAGTGCGAGTGAGAGAGACTGACGGACATTAGAGAGTAGGCCATTCCTGTCATAGCGGTTGACGTCATTTCCCTCTATCTGTCTTGTTAACATCTAATTTTGTACCCTTAATTTAATAATTTTACTAAATATATGTGCTTTATTCAAGCAAACATTGCAATAACAATATTAAATTACCATCTTTGTGAAACATTAAGTAGTTTTCAAATAAAAGTGTTTCTTTGACTCAGCGTTTGACGTCACAACACAATGCCTTTTAAATTTGCATTCCGTTTCACCAAAAACACGTTACTTAAAATATTAAATTGTAAAATAAGTGTTGTATTAGAAAGTTAAACAAGTGTACCATAATGTTAATATGGGCCAATACAAGGCATTTTTAAGAAATAAAAAAAGTTTTGAATTTTTTGCATATTCCCTGTTGTTATCAACCACATGGCTTGCAAAGTAGAGCACAACTTACATTTAGTAACAGAAGAATCTTACTCTTTTTTTCTTGGCATTTTTTATGTTAATGTTTGAATGAAACAGTTTATTAATGATCACCAATAATGCATGCAGATTAAATTAAATTTAACAAGAAGCATGATCTTATTTTTTCGCTTTCATAAAGGGATATAGTTCACACGGGCACTAGAGCCCGTCGCGTGTAATACTACAATGGGTGAAGTATTAGTACACCTCTGAAATACTAGATGGTTGTGTTGTGTGCACTAGGAGATCCAACAACATCAATTATTTCACCAACTGGTTTGGTTTCATTGTCAGCCACCATATTGCATATTGAAGGTGGAATAGTGAGTGTCTGAAACAAAGATATAAGATGGCTTTAGCCAAAATTTTCTGTTACTAGGATCTCTCGAGGTACATCATCTCGCTCAATTCCTTCCACATCTGGCCTAGTCCTGTCCAGATCATTTCACACTGTCTCCAAAAGTAATTGATATACAGTTAGTTGGCCAATTACCAAATTTTATTAGTTCACTCAAAACTACAATGGTTGGTTGGCCCAGTGAAGGAAAACATCATGAACCTGGACACATTGACAATATAAATCTGAAATTTTTAATCCACCTTGAGCAAGAGTGTTCATCAATAATCATGACTTCCCTGTATGAAAAGTGGAAGTTGCCCTGCAGTGAGACAGTTATAAGCTGGTATTTTATAATGGTTGCTAAATCAAGTCAAGCGACATAATGTTAATGTATTATAACAAACCTTCCCAGGATTGAGAGCTTCATATTGGTGTCTCAATGCTTGTAGTTCAAATTCGCACGAAGCAAGCGCATTTTTTAAGTCCAAAGCCAGAGCAAGATCAGATCGTAACTCGTTGAAATGTTTGCAGATTGCCTCAGTTGGTGTAGGAGCAATATCTGAAAGTAAATAAATACACTGTCAGTTTTAAAATTTATAACTGATAACTGACTAGATTATTTTGTTTTAATATTTTTTTATTTGCCAGTTTGAATAATACGAGTATATAAATAGGTGTTCTACTATTTATGTGTATCTATTCATGATTTTAAAATGACTTGTTTTTTTCACCTAAGTAATATTTGTTGTTTTTTTTGTGACTAATAATTATGTTTAATAAATGGATAATGTTAATGTGTTTGTCGCCTCTAATAACGTCTTCATCATCATTGGAAGACAATCTTCATTACTTATACAAATTAAAATGAACATACCAATATTCATAAGTCTCAGCTCCTGCTCTATGGCCTTGGTCTTCCTCTGTCCTACTCCGGGAGGCAGCTTCATGCGTTGTGAACGCAACCAAACCCCAGTGCCGCGTGCTTCGGGGAACTTGATGCCCGACCATTCCACAGTCTGTTATGTAAAAAAAGATTGCTAGTTAAAAATACTTAAAATCTGCTGTGTAATACATTATTAAGGCACCATTATTAGGAATCAGAGCCAGACAATAGAAGCTTTTTGTCCATATTGCATGGCATACAAACTTATGAAAAATGTGTGGCCACATTATCAGATCAAGTCAATCTTGATACTACCAAATTTGTCAAATATAATCCATCCAAACAGCAAACAATCATATTTAAATAATGTAAACTCATTATACTTACAACACTTTCCACAGCTCGTACAGGTCTTTGTTGAGTAGTAAGCTTCTTCTTATGCAGCTTCCTGTCATGGCGCCTGGCTATACTAGAAGCCGTGTTCGAGGGAGTACTGGTACCCTCATTATTATTGTTAACTTGGCTTATAGGAGGCAAATTGCCACTGTCCGCTCTCGATATCAGTTTCTGCAAATCCTGTGTCTTTCTTTCTCTCTCACGCTTTCTGGCCTCGATCTTCTTCAATTCAGTTAGCAGCATTTGTTCCTCGTCAATCTGAAAAAAAGTATTTTTCGTTTTTAATTTAGGTATTCCTAGAAACAAGTCCTGGGTTATAGGGATGTAGTATAGGAGACACCAGCTAGATGGATTAAAAATGTGGCTGGGACAGACTCAATGCAAAAGACAGGGGACACAGTGATGAGGCAAACCTGTGAGAGTCCAGCACAGGGCTTAGATAAGCCAAGTTGATTGAGGCATGGCATTCCTCAATGGTTTTATTGAGATCTTTTGTGGTTTTATGGATGGGGATCAGAATTTTATTTATTTCTCTAGTTTTAATTTTACATAACACTTAAAAATTTCATTTTACAATTGCGTGTTTCATTTTGTCCGTATAGTAGGAGCTTTTGAAACCTATCCTGGTTGTTTCCTCTGTTACTAGTGCTTATATAATTTGACGTGAGGATAACGATAAAGCAGTGGGGACTAGCCCCAGCGGTAAGCCGCTTATTACTTTATTGAGTAACTCTACCGTCAGAGCCTACGCTGTCGGAAGGGGGCCAGTCGTTTAATGGATGGGAGATGACATTATAATTTTTTATCTAAATGCACATTATTTTGTGGTGTAGGTTTGATTACTTTAGTATTTACCTGATCTTGTGTCCGATCAAATAGTCTCCTTAGTTGTTCTTTTCTCTTTCTCTCATGCTCAGCATCATAATGATAAATGCGTTTCTCGCCATTCACCATTGTAACAGTATTTGACCAAACATTTGTTTTTACCTGAAAAATAAACAGGATATAAGGGCATCATAGTAATATAACGAACCAATGAAGTAATACAATGTTAATTTATGAAGTATCACAAAGCAATTAATTATATCATTGTCATAGTCACAGCAAACATACTTTGCTCAATGTAGCACAGATTCCATAGTAGCGTTCTTTCAAGTCCTCCACACTTCGGTCCCTGAAAGCAGCCCTGTCCCACCGATCATGTATAACGATGAAACGTAGATCGAATCTTTGGCACAAGTCCATGAGGTGATCAGTTTCAGCTTGACTCCAGTCTTCTGATTTCAAATACTGATTGTACTCAGATTCCGAGTACGACGGAATTGTCACTTGCTGAAAGGAGAAATATAATATAGATAGTTTATTAAAAGGCTTGTTTTGCTTTATTCTTTTTTTAAATTTTTTGTTACATTAAGATTGAACAATTTTTACTAAACATTTGTTTTTTTTTGTTTCCATTAGAAAATATGGTAATATTAAGTGTCCATGGAGTTTTTGTCTGTTGTCTCCATAAATACAAGACACACCTACAAATCTTAGAAATATGCAACTAGCTTCACTTACTAACTCAGACAGTTTAAATCTGCCTGTGTAAACTTTGTTTTTGATAGAAAGAATCTTACCTTATTGAACTGGGCAAATGGATACTCTTTTGCCTCATCAGCAGCTCGTTTCCAGTGGTGAAACACTGAATTGTCACTGCGAGCAGGGTTTGTAAATGGTGCCCACACCCATTTTCTCACTTTTCTCATGCCAAGTTTAGCTTTGGTTTGTTTGTAGGCTTTTCCTGATAATATAAAGTTCAGAATAATAAAAAGTGTAAGTAGTAAGTCCATATTGTAAATATAGTATGTAGAGAATATGGATTTGTTTGAAGTACGCTCAGTTTCTAAGTAATCAAGGAATAAAGCTATTCCTAAAATTCATTAAGTAAAAACTTACCTGTATCGGTAGGTAACAGCGGTGGCAGATCTTTGTTGTCATTATAGAGCAATGCAAACACCTCCCTGTGCATTCCCTCGGGCCGCTTTACCGCCTTAGCAGTCACATACTTCTTCTTCACTTTGTCTCCATGTATGATACTATCTCGACTGATCTCAGACGCTGGTTGCTCTAGTTCTAATATATCAAGTATATCAGCCATTTTACTCGATTTTAATTAAGTTACAGAGAGCTTCACTATGCTTTTGGCACTTTTTTCAAGGAACAAAAGTTAAGGCTACCGAGCCCAATTATTACACTTATTTTGTAAATACTTGTAGGGATAGGTACACTAGTTTTAATATACGTAAAAATACCGTCAGCACAGAAATTATTTAAAATACAATAAAATATTTTTCGCTAGACAATTTTCTGTTTGACAGCACGAGTACATTGAATAAATTGTTTGACAGCAGACAGCAAGCCATCAATTTGACATTGACACAGGTAGACCATTGATTGCCTTCCTACATTTTTTAAAATTGTTTATGGTAACATAACACTTGCTACACCAAACTTCATGGATTTCAGATGCAGAATGATAAGAATATTTTACTACAGTAAAACTGTAGGGCTAATACGTACCTCTGTTGACAGCTCGAAATGATAGTAACTGGGCTCAGTGTTCATCAATTAACTGTCAAAAGGTTAGTTTCGTAGTATTTATGTACCAGTCGCGATCAAATATGACGTCATTGGTTGTCATCGTGGCTGATAGTCATCGTAACTCATTTTGACAGACGCTTTCGTATTATTTCAATTATGTAAGCATAGTGGACAACAAATTGATGACAACTGAGTTTGAAGTGGCTTTCGTGAAAGACGTTACACCGTACCCGAGCTGTTAGTCACCGTAAAGTGATATCCACTCAGTGCGATACGTAATACCAATATTATGACATTCTCGGTTGTAATCAAAGTTCGGTGTACAGCCGAAGCTTGATATTCACTGGATTTCAGAAAGATACGTAATAGGCCTACTGATCAGTATCTTAGATACTGTATCTTAATCTTGGGCACATTACTGGTTCACAGCTTGGAGGAGGAATTTTTTATGTTATGTTTTAGGTTGTTTTTGAGTTTAGACTACCTGCACAATTATTAAAATTGCAGAAAACTGTTTTATTAGAAACAACGTGACTACTTTGTATTTAATTCCAGTTCCAATAAGAAAAATTAGTCGTCTTGGGGGCGGATTGTAGGAGTTGGAATACGAGTATACGCAGGGGCATTAAGTGCAACAAAGAAAACAAAAAATGTGCTTGAAAAAATCTTAACCAAAAAAAAATCTAAGGACTTACTGAAGTCCTTTGTTTATAGACATACTCAAGCTGAGATCGACTGACTCTTATTTTTATTAATATTTCTCCAGTTCGGGTCTAGAGCATTGAGCAACGTAGTAGTACTTATTATTTTAATGGTCTAGAGCAACAATTTATTTCCAGAAATCTTGTCCATAAAAATAAAACCACCTCCTTCTCTCTTTATGTCCTCGCTCCATGGCGCGCATAAGGCCCAAGACTGCGTTTCCACCAGAGATGAGCGAGGATGCGTAGCGAGGAATGTGATGTGTGTGAAACTAACCAATAATATGGCTTCTTTTTCACAGTTTGAGCTAGGTTTAGGTATTCTAGCGATGTGATTGGTTAGTTTTACACATATCCTTGCTCATCTGTGGTGGAAACGCAGCATATAGATACCTTACTGGTATTGGTTGGTGGATATTTAAGTAGGAACAGGTACCTAGTTAAGTATGGAATAAGAATAAAATAGGTACATAATTATTAGAACTTTTATTTATCATAATCAGTATTATAATACAACTCTATTCACAATAGTATTCAGCGCTGCGGGATTGTCCAAGGGAGTCTGTAAAAAAAGAAAATTGTGTTAATATTAGCTACCTATACTAGGTAGGTGATATTTGATTGATAAAATAGACAGAGCATACGGAAAATACATTTCCATAAGAAATGACAGAGCTGAGTTTATGCCACGTCAACAGATGAAGTGAAAAAAAAAATGGAAGTAGTAGGTAGGCAGATTTGCATGGTTCTTTTTTGGCCCTTGTTGAAACTAATATCACCGCCTTGTTTTTTGTTAGTACCCTACATCATCATCATTATTTCAGCCGAAAGTCGTAAACTGCTGAACATAGGCCTCCCCCAAGTGACGCCACATTGACCGTACCCTTCCTTTTGCTGTACAATTTCACTACTCTTTACGTAGGTTGTTTTTATGCTAAAGAAAAAAATACATTAAATAATTACCGATTGTCCAGCGGCGTTTACCCAATAGAATTGAAGTCTCGTCCCATTTCGGAAATAACCTTCAACTAATCTGTTAACAGCTAGAGTTCGCCTGGGTGCGGCTAAGAAATCAGCTTGTCCAGACCATTCAAGATTTTCCACCCATTCTAGTTGACCTGAAACACACACAGACTTGACAGAAAGTTTTTTCAATAAGTTTTCATTTTTCATACTACCTACAAAATCACACTAAGTACTTATTACGTAAAATATGACAATGTCGCATTTTCTTATCTTAGCATTTGACTCAGTATGATGGCCAGTACTTTATGAGACTCTTCTGACTATGGGAACACCCAAACTCACTTGTACATCATTTTCCACTCAGGGCTTTAGTGTTTCCCATATTTCTTTACGGTGCTGAAACATGCGACTTTATGAGAAAGCGAGAAAAAGAACATAGACGCCCTTGAAATGTGGTGCTGGAGGAGAATGCTTGGCATAACCTGGACACAGTTCCGAATCAACGTCTCAATCCTCCAGGAACTTCGAATCAAACAGCGTCTTTCTTCCATCGTCCAATGTCGTATCCTCACTTTCTTTGGGCATATCACACAGTGGCGTGCAGTGGTATTCCACGAAGGGTAGGCCACGAAATAATGATAGCAAAAAAAATTTCGTCTGCGCCATCTTGGATTTTCGAAAACGACACCCATGAAGAAAAAACCGAAAATTTTCGTCGGCGCCATTTTGGATTTTTATTTTGACCTCATTTTCATTATCAGCGCCCCCAAAAACCACGATAATGACACCCATGAAGAAAAAACTGAAAATTTTCGTCGGCGCCATTTTGGATTTTCATTTTGACCTCATTTTCATTATCAGCGACCCCAAAAGCCTCGAAAACGACACCTATGAAGAAAAAACTGAAAATGTTCATCGGCGCGATCTTGGATTTTCATTTTGACCTCATTTTCATCATCAGCGACGACAAAAACCACGAAAATGACACCCATGAAGAAAAAACTGAAAATTTTCATCGGCGCCATCTTGGATTTTCATTTTGACCTCATTTTCATCATCAGCGACCACAAAAACCACGAAAATGACACCCATGAAGAAAAAACTGAAAATGTTCGTCTGCGCCATCTTGAGTTATCATTTTAACCTCATTTTCATTATCAGCGACCCCAAAAACCTCAAAAACAACACCCATGAAGATAAAACTGAAAATTTTCATCGGCGCCATCTTGGATTTTCATTTTTATCATCAGCGACCACGAAAATGACACCCATGATGAAAAAACTGAAAATGTTCATCGGCGCGATCTTGGATTTTCATTTTGACCTCATTTTCATCATCAGCGACCACAAAAACCACGAAAATGACATCCATGAAGAAAAAACTGAAAATTTTCATCGGCGCCATCTTGGATTTTCATTTTGACCTCATTTTCATCATCAGCGACCACAAAAACCTCGAAAACAACACCCATGAAGATAAAACTGAAAATTTTCATCGGCGCCATCTTGGATTTTCATTTTTATCATCAGCGACCACGAAAATGACACCCATGATGAAAAAACTGAAAATTTTCGTCGGCGCCATCTTGGATTTTCATTTTGACCTCATTTTCATCATCAGCAACCACAAAAACCACGAAAATGACACCCATGAAAAAAAAATATAATATCAATAATATTAATAATTATTATCATAATAATACGCGCCAATAACCCCCAGGAATCATTAATTTAATCAACATACACCCTAGTAGCACTGGCCTGCAAATTGCAAAAAACCTAAGGAAATTTGAATTACGCGGGCTAAAGAACATTCACTTTGAATCCTGACCTTGTGTTGTAGCAGCCAATCATAGCCCAGCTACACTTCCAGTTACCGCCCAAAAATGGCTGCAATCTATACATGTGTGCGGTTCATACACACGAAAATATGCACCAATTTGCCGCTGTGTGCGTAAATTTATTAATGGGTTGTAGGCCAGCAGATTATTTGCCTATAAGATGCGTCCGGCGGGTGAACGTCGAGCTTCGTAGCAACTTCCAGTACAGTGTTGGTTACGTAATACGGGCGCGAAAAATTGCTCTAAGTATTCGAACAGGAGTTTGAACTTTTTTTAATATTTTGTACAAAGTGTTATTTTATTACATAGTTCATTAGTTATAATAATTGCCCCAGTTGGTAGGGTAGGCTTTGTCTAATTGCCTCTTCGTAGCGCACGCCCATGATATCACACGTCAAGAAGAGATATCTGTGGAGCGACTTGTCGCGCAGGGAAAGGTAGAAGGCACAAGAGCACGCGGCAGGTCACCAATGCGTTGGACCGACCAAGTCAAACTGCTCAATGGTCCACTCCCCGAATGCCCAAGAAAAGCCACAGTACGTGAGGAATGGCGACGGATTGTGAAGCTTGTCACCACCCCTGACGTGATGACTACGACCATTCTGCCGAGAGTGTGTCGACGAAGAAGAAGTACCTATATGCGTGACAAAAATGGCTCGTCCGCAGCGTGTTAACTTTCCCAAAGGATTTTGCCAAAGAAATTATTGATAATTGTGCTACCAGGTCATAAGTTTACTAACCCATGTTCGGCATGATTCATTTTTAAAATACCAACAAACTGCCCGTATTATATTATATATAAAAAAACCTGGTTACCTCTACGCCCAATGTCGAACATTCTATTTTTGAAATTGGCGGCAAAAAAAACAAATGATAAAATTTTGTATTTGATTACGTTTGTTTGCCTTCCGAGTTTGTTGACATGTAATTAAGTTAAGTAATATCAGTTGTTAATTACCTGGTGTATTTGATACTGCGTCCAAATTACCATTATAGATAGCAACGGTAAGATTCGTGTTTTGGAGGATATATTCAACTGCAAGAAAAAAAATTATTAGGTAGGTCCATATTTTAAGTGTATGGATTTGTATCTGATGGCAATAGATTCGATCACTAAAGCCCCTGATACTGCCTTTCCCTAATGTAATCTCTTTCTTTTAATAACCCCAAATGACAGAGATTCCCAGTAGGCACTGGGAAGAACCGAACCCGTTCGTTATAGTGGCACATAGTATGCCCGATATTTCATTTGGTGTTGTGTTTGCGTCTGACTAACATTCAACTGTTTGTTTTTAGACATGGGAAGTACCTTTAAACCTCAAAAAAGAGATCCGATGAATAAAAATGGAGTTTCACTAAAAAGTTGCTCTCCAGCCACCGATTCACCTACATCCACCACTCACCTGTTAAGGTGAGTGGCACTTAAAATATTCTGATGTTCTTTTTGTTTCTACGAGGTAGCATTTCGACGTGATTATGACGTCCATTCGCAGTCATTTTCGACGTAACTGACGTCACACGTCCCTGGAATATGACGTACTTAGGTCACAGCCTCACGACGTCATTTTATGACGTATGGTCACCTCAGGACTAATATATGACGTAACGAAGACGTAGTTTAGACCATACAATACATCATAATGGACCAATATAGAACCTACTGTGGACGTCGTTAAAAATTAAGATGTCATAATTATACGGACAAAAATACGACCTTCTGTGGACGTCCTTAATAACTGTAATACTGTATTAAGACGTCATAAAGCGACCCGTACTAATATACTGGTGTACCTACTTAGTATTTTTGGTTACTACTTACTAGTCGCCTCTTACGACAGACACTCACGTGAAGATATCTGTCTCCTCTACGTCCGACACCATACAGACAACAATCATTCATTCACAGGTGATATATTTCAAACCATGTGAATTTAATAGACCAGATTTTTATAGTTTCATTAAAGACCCGCGCGAGGGTCGTTCCATGGCGGAGAATCTTAACACCGCGATTCAGAATTGTGAAGTAATTGTACAGCGCCATCCAGTTTGGTTTTTGGAACTCAAAGAGAGTTATATGTGGTGACTAATACCGGACGTCACAGAATGATCTTCAATAGACGTAGCTAGGACGTACCATTCTTGACCAACACGGGCTGTAATAAATCGGACATAGAACGTCTCACTGGTGCCCCTAAATTGACGTCATCAGGACGTACCATTCGTGCCTAATACCGGACGTCAAAAAATGATCTTAAATAGATGTTGCTAGGACGTACCATTCGTGACCAACACGGACCGAAATAAATCGGACACAAAACGTCACACTGGTGACCCTAAATAGACATCATCAGGACGTACCATTCGTGGCTAATACTGGACGTCATGGAATGATCTTAAATAGACGTTGCTACGACGTATCATTTATGACTAACACGGGTTGGTTATGGATCGACCCTAAAATAACGTTTTACTTACATGTTCGACGAATGAAGGACGGACCCAGTGCCGGTTTTAATACTACCAGCGCCCTGGGCGAGATTTCTAGCGCGTCCCCAAACTGCAATTTTAAACCTATACCCATACGAAAAAAAAACCGGCCAAGAGCGAGTCAGACTCGCGCACCGAGGGTTCAGTACAAACTTTTTTAAGGACAAACTTAACTTTGCTGTTCGATCCCATGAAACGGCTATTGCACCAACCGCAAATAATAAGTTTGTAATAGTAAAATTTTTTGTTGTTATTAAACTACATATTTACGGTTTTTAGATTTTTCCCTTTACATCTCGACAAACGGTTTTTATTAGCTTAAGCTTAGAAAAACTCCTCTCCCCACTAGCAACCGGTACCTACAGGTATAGTCAATAATATTCACAATGCTATCCATTAATTAGGATAGATACAGTTCTTGTACGTTGCGATCTTTGATAAAATTTAAAACAAATACAGGAGTAACCACATTCTGATCAGGCAAAAAAGATTTCAGACTTACGAGTTCATGACACAACATACAACCATCTATATCTGATATAAAGACTACAGTTAATTTCAATTGGAGATCACCACAGAGTTTGACAAGGTCGGGTTTTCCGGAATCTGTTTTATAGGTATTGTACAAAAAAGACCAAGATTCCGAGTACTCATTTAACTGTTCAAATCTTTCATAGACTGAAAATAACCTAACCTAACGCCGCTACTGGATGGACCCTAAAATGACTAAAGTGGGACGTCATTATTTCGTCGCAGACGTCATCTTGCTACCTGATGTCTTGTGTGAGTTTAATAAATACTTTTTCTTTCTTTTGATGTAATAAAATTGTAAGAATACATGTAAGTACATAGACCCTACGAGTGATCTTCTAAGAAATAATTAGCAAGCTTTTGAAAATTGATAGATAGGTAGGTTCATTCTACATACATTTCAATAGGTAGGAAATAGCATAACATCTGAAATGTCGTTGGTTTATAAATGGAACCTATCGAAAAATCTTATAACGTTTTCACTCGAAGGGGTTCTTTAACTGTATCGTCATGGATCCGGATCTACCTATCACGGTAGATATCGGAATCACGGAGTAAACGGTATCCGGATACCTCATCGTTTGCATAAACATTAAATAAAACTGCATCCATGATACCTTTGTCCACAGCTGGGGTCATAAAGGAGTTCCTAAAAGCGTCAATGACGGCCTCCCGACCGGAATCGTAAGTTACTGA
Organism: Xestia sexstrigata; assembly: GCA_941918905.2. NCBI lineage: Eukaryota > Metazoa > Arthropoda > Insecta > Lepidoptera > Noctuidae > Xestia > Xestia sexstrigata. The sequence goes on along the minus strand of OW799211.2, from coordinate 15,896,004 downwards.
TGGCGGTATTCCTAAAGCTGGTGCTATTGTACTATCCATGATATCAAAGTCTGTGTTTTTGAATACACTTCTCAAGTATTCTCGCTGACCGAACAGATCTGGAAATTGTTAAAAAGGCAACATTAAAAAGACACTCAAGAAAAGAAAAACACACCCGATTCTGAAATCATTCTGTTTACGATCTGTAGTCTAGGAAATAGTCAAGTTATTAATAATTAAGTACTTACTTTGTGCTGAAGACTCCCTAGTTAGCTTTTCAACGATGTTGCCAAGATTAACGGCCACGGCACCAGCATTCTCATTAACAAATTGACCCAAAGAAATAAACCTGGCGAATGCATTTTCTAAATCGTTAGCTTGTACCAACTGTGTTGTCTCTTCAGATAAAGTTTCTATAGCGTCGCGGCCATTGGCATCAATATAACCGAGCTCTTCGAGGTAAAAGCCAAGTTTTGTCATCGCAAGGGCTGGCGAAATTATACCGTTGCCTAATACTACACCACGAAGGTTGGAACCAGCTTCGCTCTGCAATAAAAAATATTGTGAAATAATATGTTGAACATTTAAACATCATCTTGAGATTAAAATAACTCACTTGATGAAGCTTGGTTACAAGTGCCAGGGCCAATTGTGCCCCATGTGCCTGCCCGAATATGTACAATGAAGTATTTCTATAGGCTTCATGGACGGAGTAGAAAGATTCCAATAAAAGAGCTAAGTGTTCGGCTGTAAAATGACAGAATAGAGTCTACGTCATTTATTAATTGACAATTTCCATCGTGTAGCGAATTTATCTCGAGAAAAGAAATCTTACCGTTTTCATCAACAGTCTTAGGGATTTGATCGTTACTTACAGGAGTACTAAAACCTGTACCCAAAGGTGCATCGATGAACAGCAAATTGTATCGGTTGATCTGAAAGTAGGTACAAAAACGCAATTTATAAATGTAAATAGTAGAGCCATCAACAACTATTGAAAGAATATTTAATACCCAAGAGTTTTGTCTCCTGTTGAAATTGATGTCATAAGGGCCAAACATCCCTAAATTGGCCAACAGGCTAGGTGGGACGCCTGTCACACCATCTAACCACAGTATTATGGGCCGGTTATGACTATTACCAACTGCGATCGTAGGGTAAAACCACCAGAATATATCTCCGACACCTGGTATCTCGGTGAAAGCTGCAGTATAATTCAAATCACCAACACCTTCACCTTCCAAGACTGAAAACGATAATATACGAGTAGATTATTTGACATAAAAACACTCAAATGAAAACTTCTACTGGGAGTTGATGGCATAAATAAAAACTTTGTTTTTTTTTTTTATAGCAGATCCGTGAGGTGGCTTAGGTAAAATAGTTATACATAATAATTTTGACATAATGACAAAAATACGGATGGCGGTCATCAACATTTTTACAATTGTCAACATTGTAACGTTCACACGTTCATCAGGCACTTTTTACGCCTAGTGCTTATTATGATATTATTCTTTCCTGCTTTGAATTATGTTTGATTAGTTTTGTCTATTATTATAATGGCATAATTATAAAGTTTTCGTCTTATATGCTGTTACTATCTGTTTTTTTTAACAGTTTTTGTAATATAGGTGGTAGTAGGTACCTATCTAACATAAGTTCTTCTCCACGTTTCAGAACAGGCAACTAGCTTCAAATAACTGGCTATCTGACTCCTTGACAATTCAAAATGGTTTAGTTGAGAAAAAAAAATGAGTTGAGATAGATTGAAGAGAACATACTTACGATTAACAACGAAACGATCTGGTTCAGGTTCTACGTCTGGAGCGTCTGCTTCCGTCTCATTAGTTACCAACCACCATATCAGTACTCCTAGTCCTGACAGAACGACTACTGTCGCAATAACACTTCCGACTATAATACTCCTCTTTACCATTTTAAACTTTCAAAATACGTCCAGTACTTATAAACTATTAGCTTGAGTATGTATATTAACGAAAACATTATCGTTAATCAATGTAATTTATTTATCTTTCTGTATCTATTGATAGTGACAGCCTTCTTTTCTTGAGATAATACCTAATTATTTGCACCATAAACTCATTATCTAGTTATCTTGTTCTGATAGTGTTAAGCAATGCCTCAATTGCTACTGTAATAAAGATTTGGGAAAGATAACATTTAAAAAATTCGCAGATTACGATATCTAAGATAAAACTTACCTACTTATAAGCTTAAACAATAATGACTTATGATTTATTTGTGACCTGTAAGAACTAAAGAACTTTATCTTACCGCGTCGGTCTTATCAACTAAAAACCTCATCGTCGTTTGACATAGGGTAGTTTCTATATTTTAACCTAAGAGCTTAAATAAAAATAAATAAGATAAATAAATATCGCTGGACATTACACAAAGCGCCATCTAGTGCTACACTAAGCAACGAGGCTTGTGTCGTGGACACCAGATAGTTTATATACTACATAGATATTTTTTGTTTGTAAACACATACTTATTATAGTAATAAACATCCATGGCCCGGAATAAATGTCCATGCTCATCACACAAACATTTGCTCCTACCAGGATTCGAAACCGGGACCCTAAGAACGTAAGGCAGCCTCACTACCGTTGCATGAAAATATTTTTGAACAGACTGACACCTAATATCCTGTAAATTGTAAATAACCAAGTTCAGCAAATCATCTGTCTAGTCTTTTCACAAACTATGTTGGGGTCAGCTTCCAGTCAAACCGGATGCAGTTGAATACCAGTATTTTACACGGAGCGACTACCTCTCTGACCTCCACAACCCAGGCTACTGGCCAATACGATACACCTACCCAATGCTCAAGATACCCACCCAAATCCAGCACTGACGCATGAGAATAAGATTACATATACATGTAGAATATTACGATAAGCTTTAACTTTTAAAACCCATCCTTTTAAAAGAAAAACCCACCTGCTTTCCTGAAGATACTTATCTACATTATGTAAGCAGGTTGGTTTTTTAATTTACCGTGTCCACTAGGGCTATTACGTATCTCTGTTGACAGCTCGAAATGATAGTAACTGGGCTCAGTGTACATCAACTGTCAAAAGGTTAGTTTCGTATTATGTATGACCAGTCGCGATCAAATATGACGTCATTGGTTGTCATCGTGGCTGATAGTCACCGTAACCCATTTTGATAGACGCTTTCGTATCGATACTTATATTGTTTTGATTATGTAAGCATTGTGGACAACAAATTGATGACAACTGAGTTTGAAGTGACTTTCGTGAAAGACGTTACACCGTACCCGGGCTGTTAGTCACCGTAAAGTGATATCCACTCAGTGCGATACGTTATACAAATATTATGACATTTTCGGTTGTCATCAAAGTTCGGTGTACAACCGAAACTTGATAGTCATGGATATCAGAAAGATACGTAATAGGCCTACTGATTCTAACGCGCCTATTGCGCAAAGGTTGACCTTTTAGGGTCCCTTCACCTTGGGTATTAGTCTAGTTTAACAAAGGTGTTGATAGATGCCAGAGGGTACGTTCTACGTCTTTCAGGTTTGGGATAAAAAAATCCAGACTCTCACAAGTTCACATTTCTTGGTTTAAAAAAAAAAAACAGGGTATAAAATGACAATGAATTCATAAATTAATACAAAGTTAGCCGAAAGATGTCATGTCACGAAGGAATGCATTGGTCCCAGCTGGATTGTCTCTTGGTACCTGAAGAAAAGGGTTTCAAAATCATAACGACATTATTTTACTTTTGTGTTTTCTTTTCAAAACCAACTAAAATAATATTTTACGTACATGAATAGGCATTATTTTTGTTGGGACAAGCCCGCCACACTATTCTCAAAGCACTGTAACTCCTGAAAGCCAGAATCAACAGTGGCGACCACCAGAAAAGCGCCGAGACAATGAAGCTCGACGAAGTCCCATAGAATGAATTTAACTGTCTTGAATCCCGCAACGAAATTATCAGAAAAGTATAACGGAGGAGTAGGAAAATACGTAATTTCTACTTCCCTCCATTACAGCAGGAGACAGGCGAAACAAGGCCAATAGGCACAAAGGGTCGTTTACAACTGGGATAGGCCCAGTTGCCTAGCAGCCTAGCACCGCGGATTAATATTAACTTGATTATGCATGTGCAGTTTGCAATGGATCGTTGGAAATCTCAACTCAATAATTTAGGTAGGAACTTTAAATACTGCTAAGTACTCACACTATGTCCAGCATAATTTATCCAGAAGAATCGAAAGTTTCCGTAAGACTTGTAGTAACCTTCTAACTTATTGTTTTCCCAGATAGGGTGACGTGGAGCGTTCTTATATCCTTCAGCACCGGGCCATTTTAGGCGATCAACCCACAGAATTTGTCCTGAAAATAAAAAAGTGCTAAATCACCGTCATCGTTCTCCTGCCTTTAGGTATCCCAATTTATATTAATACTAGCCGCGAAATTATTATAAAATAATACTTCCCTATTTGAATCGGATTTTTTCAACAATTTCATTGTTTTTTTTTACGCACAGAACCCTAATCCTTTTTCTCAAATAAAAGTGTCCGTAACTCTTTATAACATCAGCTATATGTCAGTAAAAGTCCCGTCAAAATCAGTTCAGCCGTTTCGGATATTAGCCGCAACAAATAGACAGACAGACAGACAAAAATTAAATAAAATGTATTTTTGTTATAAGTACCGTGTTTACTTTCATGTGCATTCAGTAAGCTGTTATTTTGAAATTACGAACAGACACTTCAATTTTATTTACATGTATAGATTAGAGGCGAGAGACTCTCATGAGAGAATATTATGAGGCTCCATGATTGACTTCTGAAATAAGGAATTTAAAAGTCTATAAAGAAATCCAAATCTGTAGTAATGAAATATTTTACCTGGAGTATCACAAATCAAATCAAGATTTCCATTATACTTCGTCAAAATAATATCCGTTTCGTTCAGCAACTTTTCAACTGAAAATTTATTAAAACTTTTTATTACATACAAATAATTATATCCCGGTGAGTTTTCATTTCAAATTATTTGACCAAACAAGAGAATTGGGAACTACTTTAATTTCGGACACGGTTTTATGGAACTTCACACTATCGGCTGAATGACGTCCACTGGTGGGCCTCCTTGTCCCGGGTTTCTCGTATCTTGCGGTTTCCTGCTGCCTTTACTAGGTCATCGGTCTACCTTGTGGGCCTTCCAAAGGCTCGCACTTCGATATGGAGTCGCCACTCCAGATCTTATAGGCCCCATTGATTATTATTCGTTTTGGGCGCAATATTGCCACCTGAGATTGGCAATTCTTCGGGCTATGTCGACTACTTGATTTCTTTTGCATAATTGATTATATGTGAATATACTAACTGCCATCGGTAACGGGTTTCATGAAGTCTGTGCTCAAATAGTCAAACACAGGGGCAGATTGCGAGCCCCACACTACATGCGCAGGAATGTTTAGCGCTTGGTTAACTTGTGTCCTCATCAAGGTTTGAAGGTTCCACACTGTTTGTCTTGATTCCAAAGGTTCTTCCGGTGCCGCATTCCTGATCATCATTTCCTTTAAATATTCTGTAAATAAATTAAATTTTCTAAAGAAATAGCACAATTCTGTTCTGTCATTTCTACTAGTTCTAGTTTACCTACCAAAAGCGCTTCGTGTGTCAGTTGGTGCATTTCGGCTCAAAGTTTTTGTGAGTATATTATAAAAATCGACGTAGTCTGTACGGCGAAGAGTTACCCACTGAGTTGCACGCCATTGATCAGTTGAATTAGCGTAAAAGCCTTCATTAAAAAGCCGTTCTGCTTCCATGGCAGCATCCTGAATTTCGTCATGGCCTTCTTGGTCCACCAGTCCAGCTGCCAGTAGCAGCGGGCCCCATGTGAGGGTGGCATCTACTGGAGATATCCATGCATTGCCCATCGCAATTCCTTTCAAATTAGAACCAATTGTTCCTTCTTGTTCCGCCTGAACACAAACAATAATTAGTATCTGGTAAAGTGCCAAAATGTACATTTTAGAATATTCGTATTAGTTTTGTTTCACATCATTGTATCACAAATGTTTCTGGTCAAGTGACTACTAAATTAACACTGATAACCCACCATGACACATGAGGTCCACATAAACGGAGCTTTACAAATATGGCTTAAGGGCCTATACTACCTCAAATGGCTTAGCATGATTCTCAGTTACGCCTAAAATACTGCAGTTTTATTTTTGAAATAAATATATGGTAAAGTTGAGGATTAATGTTAAGTCCTATATTTGGCGAAAACACGATTCCATAAAATTTTCTCGATAGAAAAAAATCCCAAAGTTACCTCTAAACTGAACAATAAACTGCTGGCAATCATAAAATACTTCAAATTAGATCATGAAACTTTTTATACTAACTGAACTAACTATAAAGCAGGTCTTATATTATTTATTTTTTTAGTCCAATCAATAGATTTTTTGTAAATCGCAAAAAACCACAAATTTTGCACTATTCGGCCCGCAGTGACTGACGTAACAACAACTTTATTCTAACAGTATTTCAAACGAAGTTTGAACTACCAAATATAGAGTTGCTAATTTGAGTTAGTATAGGCTCTTAACTGACCTCATGCATACGTATGCCCATATCAATCGCCATTTTTCCGCCGTACGATTGACCGTAAATATATAGCGGCACTCCATTGAATTCCGGATGATCGTTGTAGAATCCACGCATAAGCTGAACAAAGTCTCGGGCTGTGTAAATAATAAGTTTTTTAAACGAAATTCTGTGTATAACCAGGTTTAATCCCAAATGAGCAATTATTGCCAAAGCTTACCTATTTCATCGTTAGTAACTGTCAAGAATCTTAATTCATCGACATAACTAAAACCAGTGCCAACTGGGTTGTCTACAAAGAGCACGTTGAAGTTCTTTACCTGTGAAATAATTTTCCATTATTGTATGAATAAACGGTGAAGGAAAACATCGTGAGGTAACCGGCATGTCCTAGAGCCAAACAGTTCGAAGACATGTGACATCTACCAATCCGCACTGAGCCCGCGTGGAGGACAATAGCCCATTCCCTCTCATAGATAGGAGGCCTGTGCAATGAAAACATTAATAGGCTGATGATGATATGATTAAAAATGTTGGATTTTTTTAGTTATTCAAAAAGTTACATCATCTATTGACGAAGTGTGAATAATTCGTACCCAAGTGGTGTTTCTCTCTTGCAAGGACAAATCCAAAGGTCCCAGTATTTCAAAATTTCCGATGCCCGTAGAAGACCCACCAGGACCACCCTGTAGCCATACCACTAGGGGTCTATCAGTGTAATTTTCTACATCAGCAGTGGTATAAAACAGCCAGTAGAACATATGTGCACCACCTCTCACAGTCACATATCCGAAGTCTTGTTTGAAGGGCCCAAATTGACCTACAACAATAATTATCAGAATATTGAATTATTTACGTTTCCTGTTAGATTGTTTACGCAGATGACATGCTTATATGCTTCCCTTGACAAATTGTGTCAATGCCATGTAAAATAACAAGGTTTTAGAATACGTTAATAAATATTGATTGATGTTTTACCTACATTTTGAAAATCTATTAGAACTACATAGATTGTTTTGCAAAACGAACCATTCTTACGATCTGAATAACAAACTTAAACTTACCAAAGACATATCCGCTTGATAAGGTTAAAATTAAAATTGAATAAAACCACTTCATGATACTGAAGTATTCAATGTACTGAAAGGTAATCAACATACTTATAATCAATAGTGATTAGTTTATCTTTATGTTCGCATTTTTGGTAGTCACTATAATTTCTTCACCGCTTGATAAAGATACCAACAAAACAAAAATTATCCCGAAACCTTCATGGTCGGTATAGCGCTAAAATCACCCAGAATACAGTTTTAAATAGAAGGTAAATACAAAGTCGAACAACATATAGGAGACGATGAAGGCCCAACTGTCCATACGAAGTGGGCTGTTCGGCAGCAATAGTAGCATCTGCTGCATCTTCATAACAGGCCAGCTTCTAGTCAGGCAGGACAACGTCTAGTCTTTTGGTGTTTTCTAACCAAATATGTTACGTAACCAGTTTGCCTCTCAACCTTGGTTTTTTTCATTCATTCTTGGTCTTGTGTACTTTAGCTATGATTCTACGAACGTGGAGTAGATCGACTAATGCATAAATTAATTTGTTAGAGAATGTTTTTACGTAATTAAACTGCCGCCGATAATCGAAATCTGCATATTGCAGAGGAGGAAGATATCGGGGTTATCGTGAGTACCTACATTGCCGTGTCAGGGACCAAGCTGAACTGTTTCATTTGCCTGTATAACATAGACAAACTCTTCAACTGAAACACTGCTTGTTGGCAAACTGTGCTGATAGTAGAGTACCCCAATTACCCACCTAATTTATTAATGATACCTTTATAAGCAATATAAAATTAATATCCTTATCCAAAGTAAAAGAGTGAATTGACTATTACCTATGCTTAACAATTTGATAACGATGTCAAAAAATTTTTTGCGTTGATTAGGGTATTCCAGCCACACGTCTATAGTAACAATTTGTTGTTGGTAGCCAGTTTGTGAGAGGGTTGGTCACAACTCACAACCGATCACGCGTGCTGGACTCGCGTGATCTCGACCTTCAGGTCGAATGTACTTTTTAGGGTTCCGTACCTAAAGGGTAAAAACGGGACCCTATTACTATGACTCCACTGTCTGTCTGTCCGTCTGTCTGTCACGAGGCCGTATCTCATGAACCGTGTTAGCTAGAGAGTTGAAATTTTTACATAATGTGTATTTATGTTGCTGCTATAACAAAAAATGGAATAAAATCAATAATTGTTTTGTAATTGCACAAAGTAAGGGTTGAACCTCAACTAGCAGCACCGAATCGCACTTCTCTATGCTCCTATCCTTTCCTGTCGCTCAAAATCGCCGTCATTGGTAGAGCGGAACTGCTATCGTACGCGGCAGCATCGACGATGCGGTCGGCGCGCGGCGGCGGCGCTCTGTTTTCGTGCTGCTAGATGAGGTGCGACTGTAATGTGCCTAGGTTCGAACCTACGGCATACGTCAGTTAGGGCCATTACAACTGTGTCACAAGTGCTCTGGATAATATCAACTCGCGTGTCTGCATTTTTTAAACCAGCCATAATTCCAACAAACACGTGTTCTCTTAATGAGTTAATGCCACAATATTACACCATATGATTTTAAAATCTCGTGCTACTATTTTTGGATGTTTGTTTACATAGAACAAAGTAGCTAATTGTCAGCAGTAATACCTTTAGTTAATTCAAGTTTTGAAGTTTCCGTGTTTATCGTGTATAGTAAACGATGACCTGGATGTTCTTTGTCACTCTTAATTACCAAAGTGTCCGCCACAATGCAAGCTAGGTAATGTAAATTTGTTATTTATATCATCAAGCATGTACCTCCTGTTAGAGAGTTCACGGGTTGTGTGTTACATTGATAAGATGTGTCAAATAATCTTTCATAGTGTCCGTTCTTCGTCTTTGACTTCCTTGTTCCATGTAGGTACCTCCTACAGAGTACCTGGATTACGTTTTTGGCTCATAGATACTTATTCAACTAGGCATTGAATTTTATCGGAAATTCTTCCTAATTCTTATCAGGCAACATACATGCAACTATTACTAGCGTTTAATATCTCTATCTAGATATCTTTGATGGTGGTTTCGTTTAGTATTAATCTTAATTCAAGATCACATTTGCCTCCAAATGTGACATATCTAGTAGGTACATAAAAACAATTCAGTATTTTTATGGTACCGAATCTAAAAATAAATATTTAACCATCATTATATAAGCATCGATATTACATATAATATCGCTCTTGTAACATTTTTCTCTGATCTTCTTATTCTAATGATTAACTTCCAGTATTTAATTCATTAAACCTTTTTAATTCAGTAATCTTTTGTTAAAATTCTGGTGCACACGGAATTCTGTTTATTCAAACCTATTTGACTCTTTTCTGTTTATTCGATTTTCGTTTTCCCTATTCGTTTTGACAAATATGCAAGATGGATCGATCGACATACATGTATCTGCATAGGTTGATTAAATCTTATCCTATGAGTGATCAACATTCATGGACAGTAAGCGCAAAAACTAAAAAGATGTACAGTCATGATGTGCGTTAACTTCGAAATTGATTTTCTCCCACTGTCATCATCTGCCTGTCTGGATTTCAGTCTTACCGGCTGCAGCTGAATACCAGTATTTTACATGGAGGCACTACAGTCTTTCTGACCTCCATAACCCGGTTATTACTGGGTAATATGATATCCCTTTCCTTGGTAAAACTGGACTACTACTAATGACTGTCAAAGAACTACAAATGACGCCCGAGACCAACGACATGACGTACTTTCCAAGGCACGGAGGAAACGGGTTTTCTCCTACTGATTTGATTGTAATTTCATGTGTTTGTTTCATAGTATTCGAAACCCAAGAAACTTATATTTTCTTTTTTATTTTCGTTTTCTCCCAAAGTTTCAACCGTTATTCCACGAGAATTTTTAAATTTAGTTATGTGTAAGTATATTGATGCTCGTGAACAATCACGAGTATCAATAAACAATAATTCTTATATAATTAATCATTCTTAATTGCACGTGATTTCGTATACTCCAGAGGTATTAATCTACGCAAGTACACAGGTACAGACCTGTGTACTTGCGTAGATTAACACCTCTGGAGTATACGAAATCAGAGGTGTTAATCTACGCAAGTACACAGGTCTGTACCTGTGTACTTCCGTAGATTAACACTTCTGAAGTATACGAAATCACGTGCAATTACCGTCATGTGATCGTCATGAACCTACTGGATAAAAGGATCAAAGCTTGATATATCTAGAAAACGTCTTGCGGCTGAAATGATGATGATGATGATGAGGTTGATAAGTCCGTCACAATACCCGGTTCCTTCCTCATCCAGTCCATGTAGCCGAGGGCATCCCACACGGGTTTAACAACACTAGTATAGTGGAGAAAATAAATAGATCAAAATCAGCAGAGCCTTTTATTGGCAGCTGCTACGTATTGTCCCGGTACCGTAGCTCTCCAGTCTCCATATACCTAAGGCATGATAATTATTGTCTATGATATTCATTTATCCAGTATAACGCTAGGTTAATGCAGCGAACTGCTACAATGCCCTTGTAATGAATGATTTTGCTACTGGTCAGTGCATGTAGAAAATGCATGCAATTGGATTATGATGAGTCATGATAAATCAATTCAATGTTTGATTTTGTTCATTGCGATGAAGCCGTGTACACACTGTGCCTCTGCGGATATTTCAAATATGTGTTCTCGTTATATCTGTTACAGTAACCCGTTTTTAGTTAAAAAGCTTTTTCCCTAGTTAAAACTATTTTTTACTAACTGCCTTAATTAGAACTAGTACCTATTAACTGTTGTTCAAAAATGAATGTCAGTGAAAACTAGTTTTAACCTAGGGAAAACGCGTTTTGTCGAAATTTTTCATTCAAAACTGTTTCATTTCATTAACCCTCGACGCAACAACGACGGGGTGTTATAAGTTTGACGTGTCTGTGTGTGTGTGTCTGTCTGTGGTATCGTAGCTCCCGAACGGAAAAACCGATTTTGATTTCGTTTTTGTTTTTGTTTGAAAAGTGAATTAGTCGGGAGTGTTCTAAGCTATGTTTGATGAAAATCGGTCCAAGATGGCCGCAGTGAAAACTAGTTTTAACTAGGGATACGCGTTTTAACTAAAAATTGATTTTAACTGTATCATATCTCGAGGAGGAGCACGTGGCTAAATAATAGCCGCCAGCCGCTCGGGTCGATCGTTAGGTTAAGCCGTGCTTGCCTAGGTTGGTCTGTGGATGGGTGACCACCCATTACATACCGAGTTTCCTCCGTGCTCCGTGCTTTCCGAAGAAAGCACGTTAAGCCGTTGGTCCCGGCTGTCATTTGTAGATCTTTGACAGTCGTTAGGTAGTCAGAGGCCCAAAAAGTCTGACAACCAGTCTTACCAAGGTGTATCGTATTACCCGGTACTAACTGGGTTGTGGAGGTCAGATAGGCAGTCGCTCCATGTAAAATACTGGTATTCAGCTGCATCCGGTAAAACTGGAAGCCGACCCCAACATAGTTGGGAAAAGGCTAGGCAGATGATGAACTGTAACATATCTACCGAAATAAGAAAAGCTGAGCTAAGTTGGTTAGCTTGATAGTCAAATCGAGGCATTATTTGTGGTCATGTCTCGTTTAGACTTCAGATATACAATACAAGTTATGATTGAAGTAACAGAAATCTCTTTGAGGGTCATTTTATCCATTTACTAAGTACGGGACAAGTAAAAAGTGTTTCCATTACCTTAGACCCTTTAATAAATTTTTAATTACTTGATGCAAGATGGTATAGAAGTACTTAAAGAACTAACTGAAAATTAATTTGATATATTTTTTACTGTTGCCTTCAGTCACATAAAAAATGTATGTAGAATGGTAGAGGAAACCAGATGTTTTGTTTAATGTTATCGGGAAACAAATATAGAAGGTATTAGTGTGGCATCATTCACCAACTTATCGCATTGCACTGCTGAACACAGGCCTCTCCTATATCCCGTCACAATACTTGATATCATTGTTGGATAATAATCTATAGGAATTCGTGTTGAGTGTGTGACGTTCATAATTTATTTATACTATTAGTAGTAGACAGTCTTACGAAGTAGTATCGTATAATCCAGTATTAACTGGTTCGTAGAGGTGAGCCGTGAGATAGGCAGTCGCTCCATGTAAAATACTGGTATTCAGCTGCATCCGGTTGGACTGGAAGCCAACCCCATAATAGTTTAAATTCTTCTTCAGTCCAAAACTTCGCCACTTCCACGGTGTCGTCTATGGCAGGTCAGTTTACTGGAAGATCTTCCTATCTTGCCCTATGTATCCGAAACCATGCATTCATTCAATCCATCAGCACAATGTTTAGAGCGCGTTACATTAAGTTTTACCGTAAACCGTGATTTTTCATCCCAAACCAAAAACTCGTTTCACAGCAATCATTTTTGCGTAGAGCCTTCAACCAAGCTTTCTGTACTTCAAACTATTACCTAGTTTGATGTACAGAATGCTTGGTTAACGGCTTTGTGAAGGGTCCGTTTACACCCTGTATAACAATAGTAGGTATTTCTAGGAGGATCCTCTTTTGTATTTTGCTGGTGTCCTCAACTCCATGTTCAAGGCCATATTTTGTGTTGGTAGGAGGACCTATCTGAGTTCTAATAAGAAACTGCCGCCTGACAACGATTTTTTTCTGTAACCAAGCAGCCCTGATGAGTCATGTGGTCTCGTGTGTCGTAGCAAGAGGCTCCTGAAAAGTCTCAAAGAATTAATGAAAACACTATTTTGGTAGACAAAGTAACAACTGAGTGAATCGACACTAAAGCGTGAGAACATCCTATCAGGATAACATTCATCTTAATTGCCGCATAACGTAACCAGTTATTTGTTTTGTTGAAATGCATCACGTCTTATTTTTGATAGAACCGGTTCTCTTTGATCAAGTTCCAATTGTGGAGTTTATTTCATCGAGACAATCAAGCCAGTGGTGGAGGATCATTTCACATGATCAGGCGTTTGCGAGGGTTGTCAAAACAGGTGGTAGGAGGCTGGTATCTGTACAGTCATTCTTGACGGCCAAGAGGAGTCGGTCGTCGGTCGTGCTAAACTATATGTGCGATATATAGGTACCTGCCTACATCGCGCTCTTATGTGCCGGCGTATAAACAGTGAATTCGGTAGTAGGTGTATTGTTGCTATAATCAACTGTAGTTAGTAAGCAGCACGGTTGTAAAGGTGCGTTATGACTAAAATATCGCCAACATTGTTGAAACAGGTAGGTAAGTCATTAATTTCGTGTTCAGTTCGAGTGCAGTGTTATGTCGTTGGTTTTTTCAAATGAGTCTTGAAATAAGGAGAGCGATTAGTGCTTGCTTACAATTTAGTTTATTTCCGTACGTGTTTCATTAAAACCTTTTGGTTTTTAAACGATTCGTGATTTAAACGCAACTGTTATTTTGCTTTGTGTGTCAAAAATAGTATTCAGAAGGTTCATTACTAATTGCTTCTTATACAGTATAGTTCATATACCCCTTTCTTTCTGCTGATTTGAGGCGCACGTAGAATACGAACGCGCCCATTAATAATCTCTTGTTAAGTAATATGAAATTAATATCTTAATCCTAAGTCAAGTAGCTACTTGAGAATTATCTATATATATGACTGAGATTATTTGCGTTGATTAGGGTATTCAGCCGCATGGTAACAATTTATAGTTGGTAGCCAGTTTTTGAGAGGGAGTGGGTCACAACCCATCACGCGAACCTAGTACTTACATGTCGGTGAATGACGAATGTCCCTTTTAATTTTTTTGGCACTGGGAGACGAAGGTTTCCTCACCATGTTTTCGTCTAACGTTTTGTAATTGCACGGGTTGAACCTCGTCTAACAGCACAGAATCAGACTTTTCTGTGCTCCTATTCTTTCCTGTCGCTCAGGATTGCCGTCATTGCTAGAGCGGAAATGCTATCGTACGCGGCAGCATCGACCATGCGCGCGGGGCGCTCTGTTTTCGTGCTGCTAGATGAGGTGCAACTCTAATGTGCCTTCCTGGGTTTGAAACCACGGCATACGTCAGTTAGGGCCATTACAACTGTGTCACCAGTGCTCTGCATAATATCAACTCGCGTGCCTGCATTTTTGAACCAGCCATATTTCCACCAATCACATGTTCTCTGAATGAGTTAATGCCACAACATTACACCATGTGATTTTAAAATCATGTGGATGTTGGATGGTTGTTTACTTAAAACAAAGTAGCTAATTGTCAGTAGGTAATCATGATCATATCAGCCCGGGATCACCCGTTGCTGGGTATAGGCCTCCTCTTTTTTCTGCCACAGTTCCCGGTTCTGTGCGTCTCTTATCCAGGTGTTTCCCGCGACTTTCACGATGTCGTCGACCCAACGAGTTTTAGGGCGGCCCTGGTTTCTGTGGCCTAACCTTGGCCACCACTCGGTCAAAGCCTTGGTCCATCTGCCATCTCCACGTCTAGCCAGATGTCCTGCCCAGGTCCATTTGAGGCGCACCATCCGGTCCCCGACGTCGTAGACTTTCGTCCGATTTGTTTTCACCATTTCAGTGTTTTCATCACGTCTTCCAGGGCAGCAGTGAAAAGTTTAGGCGAAATGGTCTCTCATTGTCGCACTCCCCTTTTGATCGAAATCGGTGCTGTGTGTTCATGCAATCTGACCTGCATTGTAGCCGCATCGTACAACTCCCTGAGTACATCTACATACATAAAGCTAAACACAGTGGCCGACTGTATTCTGCACTCTTCTCCGTATCAGTAGGTAATATCTTTAGTTAATTCAAGTTTTGAAGTTTCCGTGTTTATCGTGTATAGTAAACGATAGCCTGAATGTTCTTTGTCACTCTCAATTACCAAAGTGTCCGCCACAATGCACGTTCGCAATGTAAATTTGTTATCTATATTATCAAGGTCACTGTCCAGTTAGGTAGGTCTAACTTCGAGAAAGAGGTCAATCGTCGAATCCGACTCGGCTGGGCAGCGTTCGGGAAGTTGCGCGGAATCTTCTCGTCCAACTTACCACAGTGTCTCAAGACGAAAATCTATGACCAGTGTGTGTTGCCAGTGATTACATATGGGACCAAAACGTGGTCGCTCACAATGGGCCTCATCAGAAGGCTTAAAGTCACCCAAAGGGCAATGGAGAGGGCTATGCTCGGAGTTTCCTTGCGTGAATGAATCAGAAATGAAGACATCCGCAAGAGAACCAGGGTCACCGACGTAGCCCGAAGAATTGCCAAACTTAAGTGGCAGTAGGCAGGGCACATTGATCGCAGAACGGATGGCCGATGGGGTCGAAAAGTTCTGGAGTGGCGACCGCGAACCGGAAGACGTTGCGTTGGAAGGCCTCCCACTAGGTGGACCGATGACCTGGTGAAGGTTGCGGGAATCCGCTGGATGCGAGTCGCACGGGACCGGTCAATGTGGCGACACTTGGGGGAGGCCTATGTCCAGCAGTGGACGTCTTTCGGCTGAAATGATGATGAATGATGATATTATCAAGCATGTACCTCCTGTTAGGCAGTTCACGGGTTGTGTGTTACATTGATAAGATGTGGTAAAGAATCTTTCATAGTGTCCGTTCTTCGTCTTTGACTTCCTTGTTCGATGTAGGTACCTCCTACAGAGTACCTACCTTTTTTTTTTTCGGGTGGGAAATCATCAAATGACTCCTCCCGCTCCGGGCGGAGCAGGAGGGAATGTCAGACTTTCACTGACTAAAACCGATCCATGTTCCTTCATCGCCCTTTGTGTTCCGGGGCGACGGTATCTCTTTCGAACAGTCCCGCAACCCCGGCAGGCATCGGTCCTTACGGACCCCTTCCTTTTTGCTGACTCTCTTTGAGGCTCGCGTGAAACACAAACGCGCCGTCGACACGGCCTGTCGTCATGAGACGGACGGACGGTGAGCTAGCCCATAGCCCACCGGCCGCAGGCCCGCGCCTACGGTGGCCGGGACGCTGTGAGGTCCTCTCCCTCTTACGTTCCGCCACCTCCTTCTCTAGCATTACTGCTTCGCAGCAGGAGGTGACGGCGTCCCATTCCGTCTCGCTCCGGACCATGGCTTGCACCAGGGCCGGACGCGAGAGGTCGCTGCCGCCAATCGCTGCTTCGAGGACACGGCAGTGCTCCACCCACGCGGGGCACAGCTCAACCGTGTCCTCCGGTCGATCCTCGCAGTGGAAACACCCGGGCGTTTCCTCCCGCCCGATTCGGTACAGGAACCTCCCGAAACAACCGTGTCCAATGAGGACCTGCGTCAGGCGGCATGTGAGGACGCCGTGGCGTCTCTCAAGCCACTCCTCAAAGAGGGGACTTATCGCCACTATTGTGGCGTGCCCTGCACGGGGTTGCGACAGTCGCTCTCTCCATGTCGCCATGAGATCCCGCCGGAAGTCTGTCCGCTGAGCGACAATTTGCCGCGGCAGTGGAGTTTCCCCCCGGCGTAGCGCCTCCTCGCGCCATTCATGTAGGCGCGCGAGGACTATCGCCTCCAGATCCCAAGGCGGCAATCCGGCTAGGAGGCTCGCCGCCTCACGGGAGATCGTGCGATACCCCCGGGCCAGCCTTACGGCTACCACCTTTTAATAATTATAATAATAATCATTTTATTATCAGGCAACTAAGGCCCATAGGTAAAATATACAAAATAATAATTAACAATAATAATATATACATATATATATTATATTTTGGGGCGCGTTCAGGTAGTGGGCGGCTCGCCGCCTCAATGAACGCGCCCACACCTGGACCCGTAAAGGCCCATAGACCGCACGACTCCCGCGTAGAGCCTCCGGCAGGAGGCGTTCGGCCTTCCCGGGTTGGGCAGGAGCCGCCTGAAGGCAGCCCTAGTCCGTTCCAGTTTGGGGGCCAAACGTCGGAAGTGCTCTACGAAGTTCCACCGGCTGTCGAGGACGAGTCCTAGGTACTTCAAAGTCGACTCGACACCGATGGATACCCCTCCTACCGTGAGTAAGGATCCCGGAGGTGGCGCGTTCCGAGGCCCATAAAAGCACATGGCCTCGGATTTGTGCAATGCCACCTCGAGACCCAGTTGCCGAATCCTGTCAACGACTATCGCAACCCCGCGAGTCATGGTTTCGGCCGCCGCCTCGTGCGATCTCCCCTGAGCCAGCACCAGCGTGACGTCAGCGTAGATAACACCGCTAGGGAGGTCGGCGCTCAGCACCCAGTCGTACCCGATGTTCCACAAGGACGGCCCTAGAACCGATCCCTGTGGAACACCGCACGACATCCTACAGAGTACCTGAATTACGTTTTGGGCTTATAGATACTTATTCAACTAGGCATTGAATTTTATCGGAAATTCTTCCTAATTCTTATCAGGCAATATTCTTGCAACTATTACTAACGTTCAATATCTCTATCTAGATATCTTTGATGGTGGTTTCGTTTAAGTATTAATCTTAATTCAAGATCACATTTGCCTCCAAATATGACATATCTAATAGGTACATAAAAACAATTCAGTGTTTTTATGGTACCGAATCTAAAAATAAATATTTAACCATCATTATATAAGCACCCATTGTAACATTTTTCTCTGATCTTCTTATTCTAATGATAAACTTCCAGTATTTAATTCATTAAACCTTTTTAATTCATTTATTTTTTGTGGTGCCTACGGAATTCTAATTATTCATACCTATTTGACTCTTTTCCGTTTATTCACTTTTCGTTTTCCTTATTCGTTTTGACAAATATGCAAGATGGATCGATCGACATACATGTATCTGCATAGGCTGATTAAATCTTATCCTATGAGTGATCAACATTCATGGACAGCAAGCGCAAAAACTAAAAAGATGTACAGTCATGATGTGCGTTAACTTTGAAATTGATTTTCTCCCACTGTCATCATCTGCCTGTCTGGATTTCAGTCTTACCGGCTGCAGCTGAATACCAGTATTTTACATGGAGGCACTACAGTCTTTCTGACCTCCATAACCCGGTTATTACTGGGTAATATGATATCCCTTTCCTTGGTAAAACTGGACTACTACTAATGACTGTCAAAGAACTACAAATGACGCCCGAGCCCAACGACGTGACGTACTTTCCAAGGCACGGAGGAAACGGGTTTTCTCCTACTGATTTGATTGTAATTTCATGTGTTTGTTTCATAGTATTCGAAACCCATGAAACTTATATTTTCTCTTTTATTTTCGTTTTCTCCCAAAGTTTCAACCGTTATTCCACGAGAATTTTTAAATTTAGTTATGTGTAAGTATATTGATGCTCGTGAACAGTCACTAGTATCAATAAACACGTAACTTAATTCTTAATTGCAGAGGTGTTAATCTACGCAAGTACACAGGTACAGACCTGTATACTTGCGTAGATTAACACCTCTGGAGTATACGAAATCACGTGCAATTACCGTCATGTGATCGTCATGAACCTACTGGATCAAAGGATCAAAGCCAATCTTGTAGTTTATCGGTGATACGTCAAATATTGATATATCTAGAAAAAAAAAGTTTGTCTGTTTGTACATAATTTACTCAAATAGTGACGTCAGATTCTGTAAACTATACGATACCCATATAAACGACCAAGCCCAAGGCACAAGGCGCCTGAAATGACTCATTAGAATAAATATGCAAAATGTCGGGCTTTCGGAAATATAATTATGTAAACAGATACCACAATACTTACGAATAAATGTGATCTATTTTGCAACGCTTGGTTCACCTTAAGTCTTCTTAAACTAAACAATCAAAAGTGTAAACCAACCTTTTGTTTATTATTCGATAAGAAATTGGGAGAACCACAACCACAGACTAATTACAATAATGCCTGCTTGATTTCCGGTATTAGGTACCTGCAGGTTGTAATCAGAAATGAAAACATCCGCAAGAGAACCAAGGTTACCGTCGTAGCCCGAAGAATTGACAAACTTAAGTGGCAGTGGGCAGGGCACATTGCTCGCAGAACGGATGGCCGATTGGGCCGAAAAGTTCTGGAGTGGCGACCGCGAACCGGAAGACTTTGCGTTGGAAGGCCTCCCACTAGGTGGACCGATGACCTGGTGAAAGTTGCGGGGAATCCGCTGGATGGGAGTCGCACGGGAACGGTCAATGTGGCGACACTTGGGGGACGCCTATGTCCAGCAGTGGACGCCTTGCGGCTGAAATGATGATGATGATGTTGAGGTTGATAAGTCCGTCACAATACCCAGTTCCTTCCTCATCCAGTCCATGTAGCCGAGGGCATCCCACACGGGTTTAACAACACTAGTATAGTGGAGAAAATAAATAGATCAAAATCAGCAGAGCCTTTTATTGGCAGCTGCTACGTATTGTCCCGGTACCGTAGCTCTCCAGTGTCCAGTGACCTAAGGCATGATAATTATTGTCTACTAGCAGTTGCCCGCGGCTTCGCCCGCGTGAATTTCGGTAACTTCCTACGGGATCATACTAAAGGGATAAATAGTATTCTACATGTTAATCCAGGTTATATCCTATCTATGTGCCAAATTTCATAATCATCACTATTATAATCATCACAATCACTGTCACAATCACCATCATTATCACAAACACAATCACCATTACCATCACCATCATTATCACAATCACCATCACTGTCACAATCACCATCACTATCACAATCACCATCACCATCACCATCATTATCACAATCACCATTACTGTCACAATCACCATCACTGTCACAATCATCATCAGTATCACAATCACCATCACCATCATTATCACAATCACCATCACTGTCACAAGCACAATCACCATCACTATCACAATCACTATCACTATCACAATCACCATCATCGTTATCACAATCAAATCATTATCATAGGAATCACAAAAATCATCATCATAATTATCACAATCATCATCATCGTTATCACAATCATCACAATAAATCAACCATAACCCTGTATTGAAGTCAAATCCGGCGCGCAAACAAACTTGAATTTTCAATGTCAATTATTGAGCAAATATGTCAAAGGTGGCCTGAAGTGTCGTCTTCGCGGAAGTACAAGCTTGCGTACAAGCTAAAAGAAACTATCATCTTTCAACCCCATCGCACCCTAACAGGGGATGATGGTATTTCAGGTCCGCCACATTAAATATTAAAATCATTGTTTTTGTAAAACACCCGATGTCATGACCCGATACACCATACAAACAATAACCATGTTCATTTTCAGACTTTGTCACCCCCTAAGAGGGGGACTTAGGGATTGAATTCTGAAAAAACCTGAAACCCGTTTCTACTCATTTATTAATAGAACTGTGGAGTTTCTAACAAAATAGTCTAACTAATCTTGTTTCCCCATACAACAAACTTTGATGCCCTGTTTCATCACACATTTTTTTTTTGTTTCACCCCCTGAGGGGCGAACATAGAGAAATCCTTTCATAGTGCATCCCTAGACCACATATGGAACCTACTTGCCAAATTTAGAATCTGTAAACCCAGCGGTTTGGGCTGTGCGTTGAATTGTCAGTCAGTTTCTTCTTTTATATTATTAAGTGTTCTTTAGCTAAATTTTGTATTCAAATCTTTTGAATACAAAATTTAGCGAAAGAACAACATCAATACAAAACTTCGTCCCCCGTTTCACCTCCTTGTGGGTTGAAATAAAAAAAAAGATAATAACAATGTACGTTGTGTTAGTTTCCAACCATAAGCCGAAATATTAGTGATTTTAACTTAAAAATAAGGAATTCAATTAAAAACAAAATTTCATCCCTTTTCACCACCTTAAAGATTGAAATTCTAGCAACACCCGTTGCGTTAGCTTCCAACCATACGCCTAGATAATAAATTTTATGATTTTTACTTCGAAAATTAAGGACCACACAGCATCATCCCCCTTCCCCCCATCCCCTTTTTAACCCTTTGGGGGTGAAATTATCAAAAACGCTGAGACACATATAAATTAATTTTTAATCGTCAGCCTAAACACAAAATTTGAAGATCCTAAAATTAAAACTGACGGACTTTCATACACAACCTCACCCCCCTTTTTAACCCTTTGGGGATAGAATTATGAAAACCGCTGAAATACGTATAAATTAATTTTTAATCGTCAGCCTAAACTCAAAATTTGAAGATCCTAACTTTAAAACTGACGGACTTCCATACAAACTTTCATCCCCTATTTAACTCCCTTAGGGGTTGAATTTCGAAAAATCCTTCCTTATTCCTTGTCTACATTATAAAGGAAACCTCTGTGCACAATTTCAGCTTTCTAGGTCAAAGGGTTTGGGCTGGGCGTTGATGAGTGAGTCAGTCAGTCAGTCAGGCCTTTTGTTTTTATTTATATAGATAGATAGATGATATTCATTTATGGATTTTAGCGCTAGGTTAATGTAGTGAACTGCTGCAATGCCAAGTAATGAATGATTTTGCTACTGGTCAGTTCATGTAGTATAATATAAATCAATTCAATGTTTGTTTTTGTTCATTGAGATGAAGCCGTGTACACACTGTGCCTCTGCGGATATTTCAAACATGTGTTCTCGTTATATCTGTTACGGTAAGCGTTTTCCCTAGTTAAAACTAGTTTTTACTAACTGCCTTAGTTAGAAGAAGAAAGAACTAGTACCTATTAACTGTTGTTCAAAAATGAATATCAGTGGCTCCCAAACGGATGAACCGATTTTGATTTCGTTTGTTTTTGTTTGAAATGTAAATTAGTCGGGAGTGTTCTTAGCTATGTTTGATGAAAATCGGTCCAAGATGGCCGCAGTGAAAACCAGTTTTAACTAGGGATAATGCGTTTTAACTAAAGACGGGTTTTAACTGTAACATATCTACCGAAGTAAAAACTGAGATAAGTTGGTTAGCTTGATAGTCAAATCGAGGCATTATTTGTGGTCATGTCTCGTTTAGACTTCAGATATACAATACAAGTTATGATTGAAGTAACAGAAATCTCTTTGAGGGTCATTTTATCCATTTACTAAGTATACAACACACTTATAAACACAAATAGGACAAATAAAAATGTTTACATTACCCGACAAAATGTGAGGAACAGCTGTTTTTTATATGTACAATGACCATTTAATAAGTACTTAAAGTACTAACTGAAAATTAATTTGATTTAATTTGATCTGTAGCCTTCAGTCACATAAAAGGAGGTGCTCGTGGCTAAATAATAACAGCCGCCCGGGTCGATCTTTAGGTTAAGCCTTGCTTGCCTAGGTTGGTCTGTGGATGGGTGACCACCCTTACATACCGAGTTTCCTCCGTGTCTCGGAAAGCACGTTAAGCAATTGGTCCCGGCTGTCATTTGTAGATCTTTGACAGTCGTTACAGGTAGTCAGTAGCCCAAAAAGTCTGACAACCAGTCTAACCAAGGGGTATCATATTACCCAGTACTACCTGGGTTGTGGAGGTCAGATAGACAGTTTCTCCATGTAAAATACTGGTATTCAGCTGCATCCGGTTAGACTGGAAGCCGACCCCAACATAGCTGGGAAAAGGCTAGGCAGAAGATGATGCCTTCAGAGACATAAAAATGTATGTAGATGAACCAGATGTTTTGTTTAATGTAATCGGGGAAAAAATATAGAAGGTATTAGTGTGGCATCATTCACCAACTTATCGCATAGCACTGCTGGACACAGGCCTCTCCTATGTCGCGTCACAATACTTGATATCATTGTTGGATAATAATCTATAGGAATTCGTGTTGAGTGTGTGATGTTCATAATTTATTTATACTATTCCTAGTAGACAGTCTTACCAAGTAGTAGTAGTAGTAGTATCGTATAACCCAGTATTAACTGGTTCGTAGAGGTGAGATAGGCAGTCGCTCCATGTAAAATACTGGTATTCAGCTGCATCCGGTTGGACTGGAAGTCAGCCCCAATATAGTTCAAATTCTTCTTCAGTCCAAAACTTCGCCAGTTCCACGGTGTCGTCTGTGGCAGGTCAGTTTACTGGAAGATCTGCCTATTGTGCCCTATGTATCCGAAACTATGCAATTAATCCTTTAGCACAATGTTTTGAGCGCGTTACATTGAGTTTTACCGTAAAACGTGATTTTTCATCCCAAAACAAAAAGTCGTTTCACAGCAACAATTTTTGCGTAGAGTCTTCAACCAAGCTTTCTGTACTTCAAACTATTAGTTAGTTTGATGACACAGTAGTCTTTTAAACCTTTTTCATGACACGACCCCCAAGTATGAAATAGTACATTTTGATGCAAGTGTAGAAAATTTGTTATTGCATCATTGTATGGCGGAATTAACTCCCGAGCCGTAGGCGAGGGTGTTTTTGAGCCGAGAACTGCAATAAACGAAAATGTCCACGTGTATCAAACGACGTTTTTCAATACACTTTTGAAGAAATAAAATAAAAGAATGAAAAATATTTTTGTCATGAATTATTAGGAAACTATGATTTTAATTTTCTTTTTTTCCGCGCTTTGCTTTCGCCAGGTTGAAGGAGAAGCAAAGGTTGAAGTCGCTAAACAGCCTAATATAAAAAAAATGATTTTTTTTTTTTTATTCAGAACACAAATATGTAAATGTTAATTTGTTTATAAAAGTAAATATTAGTTTTAAATAATCATGTTTATCTATGATATTCTATTTATAAACACAATTTGAATTTTCAAAAAATATTTAGGAACGCCATAAAGACCCATTATAGCATTGCCGAAATTAAAAAAAAAAAACATTCACCTCACTATAATAGGCATTGAACCAATTTGGACTAAGTGTAGGTATAGTTATCAGTGGCAATTTTTATACCCATACACGTGTTGGAAAATGAAAAAAACCTCGCACACGTGTGAAATACATTGCAGGTTTAACCTACCTATCGTAGTGCAATAAGAACCAGTTTTTGAGGAAGTGTATTGAAAAAATATTTGGCGACCCCCGACCCTTCGCTTTTTTATTTTATTAAGTACTACAAATATTAAATGCATACATTTTTTTTTTGCATTTGCGTATTTTTAGGGTTCGGACAAATATACCTATGTAGGCATTTAACTCATTTTTTTTTAAAATTTGGAATTTGATTTTAATTCTCAATGTAGCAAAAACGGATCCACGATGGGAGAAATTAGTTAATGTCAAACAAGCGAAACCTCAATAAGATGGATGAGTACTAATAGGTAGGTTTTTATTTTGTTAATTTGTATGAACATGCAAATGTTTATATATGCTTTAGTTAACATTTTCTTATTAAATCTATCTTTCTAGGCTTTATTGTTTTGTTTATTGAGGTAGTTTTCGCGACCTCTTGCGACCCCCATAAGACGCTTCGCGACCACCCAGGGGGTCGCGACCCACAGGTTGAAAAACACTGATGTATTGTGTATTGCTTGGTTGACGGCTTCGTGAAGGATCCGTTTACACCCTGTAAAACAATATCTGGCTGGTGTCCTCAACTCCATGTTCAAGGCCATATTTTGTGTATGGTAGGAGGACCTATATGAGTTCCAATAAGAAACTGCCGCTTGACAACGATTATTTTTCTGTATCCAAGCAGCCCTGATAAGTCATGTGGTCTCTGGTCTCGTGTGTTGTAGCAAGTGGCTCCTGAAAAGTCTCAACGAATTAATGAATGCACATTTTGGTAGACACAGTAACAACTGAGTCAATCGACACGAAAGCGTGCAAATATCCTATAAGGATAACATTCATCTTAATTGCCGCATAACGTAACCAGTTATTTGTTCTGAAATGCATCACGTCTTATTGAACCGGTTCTTTTTGAGCATGTTCCAATTGTGGAGTTTATTTCATCGAGACTATCAAGCCAGTGGTGGAGGATCATTTCACATGATCAGGCGTTTGCGCGGATTGTAATCAAAACAGGTGGTAGGAAGCTGGTATCTGTACAGTCATTCTTGACGGCCAAGAGGAGTCGGTCGTCGGTCGTGCTAAACTATATGTGCGATATATAGGTACCTGCCTACATCGCGCTCTTATGTGCCGGCGTATAAACAGTGAATTCGGTAGTAGGCGTATTGTTGCTATAATCAACTGTAGTTAGTAAGCAGCACGGTTGTAAAGGTGCGTCATGACTAAAATATCGCCAGCATTGTTGAAACAGGTAGGTAAGTCGTTAATTTCGTGTTCAGTTTGAGTGCAGTGTTATGTCTAAGTCGTTGGTTTTTTCAAATGAGTCTTGAGATAAAGAAAGCGATTAGTGCTTGCTTACAATTTAGTTTATTTCCGTGTGTGTTTTATTAAAACCTTTTTGTTTTAAAATGATGAGTGATTTAAACGCAACTGTTATTTTGATTTGTGTGTGTCAAAGGCGCTTGCGGATTTTAGCAATAGTATTCAGAAGGTTAATTGGCCAGTGGGTCGTCTTAGGGGCGGAGTGTAGGAGTTGGTGTATACGCTTAGGTGCACTATGAGCAGCAAAGAAAACACAAAAAAATATTTTTGGGACTTAGAAAAATTTTTGCGTCGTAGGGCCATGCTTCTCAGAGCCTAAATGGTTGCTACAGACAAGGACAACCCGATACTGCACAAAAACCGGAAAGTTGCCGAAAAAAATTTTTTTTTCTAAGTACTTGCTCCATAGTGCTCCTAAGGCTACACTCCAACCGGATAATTATTAATTGCTTCTTATACAGTATAGCTCTTATAGTTCTTGTGTAGTGAGCTGTTTAGGTATATGTATTTTAATTTATGAGAAACCATAACGTTTTTGCTTTATTTACCCAACAATTTCTTTGTAATACCTTATAGTCTCGGTAAATTATTCAGGTTTACACTCCTTTTTATTTATATATTTTCTACAAAACCCTGTTTGAAAGGTGGATTGGTTTGTTTCGATTTCTGCCTCAACTTTCTTTAGAAAGTGGCATGGTTTATCTGATTGATAAAGGGTAGGAAATTAGGAATCAAGGTTTCTATATACAGATTGCAGATGCATCGTAATCCTTAAACTAAGATTGGATAGTAAGGTGAAACTAGTATTACTAGTATTAGAAATAGCGACATTTCTTTTACAGGAGTAACTATGGAACCACGGGTAAAATTACCCATGGACCCGGTAATGGCTCGACCCACCGGGACCACGGGTAACGAGTGATTTTGAAGCGACAGTTACTCTAGACATAAATCTAATTTGAAAAGAAAGGCATTAATTCCGCCTTCAAGATACCCCTAAATTTTACGAATATCAGAGAAAATTAATAGCATTATAAGCATTATTTCAAGCCAGAAATGATGGCTTCAAGGATCCCAAAGACTTCCTCTGAATACATTTCGAGGAAACTTAATTTGCAGTTTTGCATAAACTTACCTAACTGATTATTAACCTTTCTTAAATCTTTTCGCCAATTAATCAATTAAATTGTTAACTGTGATGTTTCCTTGCTAACTAATTGAAAGCAACGCCGAGCTATTAACGTCAGAACGGGTTACACTTCGTTTCCTCTCAATGTTATTGTCAAAACGACAATGAATTGTAAAAATCAGTCTGCAAATTCGTTATGTATTGGGTATTGACCCGGTTAAAGTTGTTTGAATAATGCTCAGGAGCCAGTCAAACATATTATGTAAGCTGCTAAACGTATGAGTGATACTTAGATAACAAAGAGACGTTTTGCAAGTGGTTACTCTCTCCTTATGCTAATAAAAATGGTATCTTCTTTATCGAGTTGCATTTTATGCTGCTGGACAGCAATCAATTTTATGATGATCAAGATAATGCGGTCTTTACTATAGTGACTTATGTTAGGTAGTTACTGAAGCAAAAACAATGTCTTACAAAATATTATGTACCCAACCATTACACAATTCATAATACTTATAGTTACTTTTAAAACGCACTTGACAACACGTCTTTTGTTTTTGTGTAATGTTCTCATTGATTTTAGTTTTGGTCCATATGTTTGGATTGACATTAGGTGTCAAAGATTTCACACCACACACTATCTTCGGCACTTAAAATCACTTCTTTTATCGTATTCTCTATGACGACCATGATTGCAAAAAAGATTATAGGTATTTGATGACAAACGCCATTTTCAAAGATTTATTAGATAAAAGATCTGCGTCAGAAAAATCTATATCTTATCGAGAGATATCTTTTTATTATGTACGATCTGTCATATTTATCTAAAGAAGTTAATTGTAGGGTAGGGTTCCCTGAAGAATCGTGTGGATTTGGTTTGATTCTTGGCTAATCCATGACCATTTTCAAAAACCGGCCAAGAGCGAGTCGGACTCGCGCACCGAGGGTTCCGTACAAACTTTTTAAAGGACAAACTTAACTTGGGCATGTTTACGGTTTTCAGACTTCTCCCTTTACATGTGCTGTAAGACCTTGCTTTTTGCCAAATTTCGTGATTCTAGGTCAACGGGAACTAACATAATAGGTTTTCGACCCAAAACCTATAGGGTACTTCCGGTTGACCTAGAATTGACCATTTTGGTTATTTTTTTTTTTTTTCGGATGGGAAATCATCAAATAACTTCTCCCGCTCTGGGCGGAGCAGGAGGGAGTGTCAGACTTTTACTGACTAAAACCCATCCATGTTCTTTCATCGCCCTTTGTGTTCCGGGGTCACGGTATCTCTTTCGAACAGTCCCGCAACCCGGGCAGGCATCGGTCCTTGCGGACCCCTTCCTTTTTGCTGACTCTCTTTGAGGCGCCCGTACAGTACAAGTAAAGGGTAAAGTCCGAAAAAAATAAAAATAAAATAAGGTAAATTTTGGTACTTACAAGTTTTCGCGAAAATCTAAATTTGCCCATATCTTTTTATCGTGTTGACTCAAGACCTTGATTTTTATACACCTAATAGGGACTATAGACCTCAGTATATGGTATAGACCGACGGACAGACGGACAAGAAAGTGATCTTATAAGGATTCTGTTTTTTCCTTTTGAGGTACGGAACCCTAAAAATAGTAATGTGGTGTTAGTTTTCTTTAAAATCAAACATAATTATGCTTCATGAGGCCAATTTGCTCTACTGTTAGTGGTTTTGAATTTAGTTCAAGTCCCATCAGACAATTCATCCAGTTACCGTGGCGAATTTTCATTTTGTAAAGCAGTAACAAAAACTGAATAAATTATGGCTTGAGATTAAGAATAAATCTGATTTCCTTATGCATCACGTGTATCTTAGGGCATGATAGATAAAATGAAACACTATCAGCAATAATGATAATGGCAAAGTCAAAGGGTCTGACGTATGTTACCGTTAAGCTGTTCAATCCTGTTGAAATGCATGGTAGATATTATGAAGAAACGCTTTGAAAGCTATTGCCAATTGTGGTTGACACATTCAAACCTTAATCATGATCTGTTGTGATTCTATGTGGTCCGGCCAGGAAGCATTCGCTACAGTCTTTGTTTGGTCAACCGTAATTGTGTTTGTCGAATAATAGTTTTTTTTTGTATGTTTTGGTTTTGTAAATAGAGCGCTGTGTGTTGTTTGAATGAGGTTAGGAGGCATAGTATTTAGCATGATCAGGAGTTCGTGGTCTTTTTCCGCTTTTTCACATGCGCACAAATTCTGCTAAAAATAAATCTGAGCCATTATGCTTGCACATTATACTGTATTCAATTCACAGATCTACTGTTGGATTTTCTTAAAATTGGTTCAATGCAGGAACTGTCATTTGTTTCCTAGTTTAGTCTGATGACTTCCTGTTAAAGAAATCTTTGTTCAGTAGTTAGATCATTATTTAATTTTTTGTGACACGTTTCCCTGTATATTGTCATTATCTGTCAAGCCTAATGATGGGTTCGGTTTCTAGTCTAACCAATATCTGTATTTTATGACAATCGACAGCCTTCCTGACCTCAACAACTCCGTTACTGGTTAATACCTCCCTTGCTAAGACTGGTTTTCATTTACATTGTACCGCCTGGATGTAAATATATTTAGCCTAAGTATCTATCTAGTGATAGACGCCAGTGTGTGCATTGTATAAATCTTATTTTATGGTGTCACAATCATTAGCAACTAGACCTAGCGACAACTTTATAAATGAAATTATTTTAGAAGTCTTTGTATTGGTTTTCGATCAAAGAGAACCTGTTTTTCCGAACACGTGATGCATGCATCTATAATTTATATGTATTTATTAAAAGACGAAACTTCAAAAAAGCAAAGTGGGAGGCCTATTGTCATGAGCTTATAGAGTCGTTTTCTGGGGAAGTTAACGTGAGCAATAATATTCAGGCATTATATGACTATTTCTTAGAACAAATTGATATGGCAGCGAATAAGCACATACCTATGATTCAAATGTGTACTAGTCCCTTAAGGAATTTTAAGCCAAAAGAGTATTGGGATCCATCACTATCTAGAGCAGTGGCTGAACGTAGATTAGCTTTAACCAAATTCAGAAGAAATCCTACTCCTGATAATCTTACAAGATTACAAGAGAAAGGGGCACATGCACATAATTTGATAATGAAAGCCATAGATAGCGGCTGGAAAAAATTTTGTAGTAGCATAGATGAAACTTCTTCAGTTTCTGATATGTGGCGAAAGATGAGATGGCTTAAAGGTTATCGTCAACCTAAATTTTGTGTGTCGGAGGAAAAACTAAAAGGTTTATTATATTCACTCACACCGGATTCCGTGATAAATTTACCAACAATATTCAAATCACAGAACGTTTTAATAGAATCAGCATTTACAATGGAAGAATTAGAGAATAGTTTAAAAAAGAAGGACACGGCTCCGGGTAATGATGGAATAACGTACTCTATGATTCATAATCTTCCGTGTGAGGCCAAGGAGTTTCTTCTCCGGATATATAATGACATATACAGAACTGGAGATATCCCAAAACAATGGCGTGAGATATCAGTTATTGCTATTCCTAAAGCTGGGAACGACACGAATACGGAGACTAAACTTAGGCCAATATCTCTTATATCTTGTGTTTGTAAGATATTCCATAATATGATCGGAAAAAGAATAGAATGGTTTATTGAGAAACATTCAATTTTGTCACCTAACACGGTTGGTTTTAGGAGAGCTCAATCATGTTTAGATTGCATTTCAAGACTGTCTGTTCAATTGGGTTTCACTAGAAATGACCCTACGTTGGCTTGCTTTCTGGACATTACAAATGCTTATAACAATGTCTTAGTGGAAAAGGTTGTTCAGACATTGGATGATTTGGGAATTGGGTCAAGAGTTTGTAGTTATTTAAATTCGTTTCTATTGGAGCGATACTTGATGATAAAAAGTAGTAGTGATGGACGAACTGTTGATGTTAGACGAGCAAGCAGGGGTTTGGCACAGGGCGACCCAATATCACCGATGCTTTTTAATATTATTACATCAACAATTTGCCAGCAAATTGAGACTGTTATTGTTTCGCAGTACGCGGATGATTTCGTATTTTACCTCAGCCATAAAGATTTAAACCACGCGGAATCGGAAATGCAAGTTGCTCTTAACTCTATGGTTGTAATGCTGGATGATATGGGTCTAGAAATGTCACCAGACAAATCAAAGATGTGTCTTTTTAGTAGAGGCAGAAGAAGACGACAATTGCAACTTATAATTAACAACTTACCAATTTCCTCAGTAGATTGTGTAAAACACTTAGGTATCTGGTTAGATAGGTCACTTCTATGGAAAAGGCATATTAATGAGATACGAGAAAAGACGGCAAAGTTTTTAAATTTATTTAAAGTTTTAGCGGGGCCGACTTGGGGAATCCATCCGAAGCATTTGAGATCTTTGTATATTTCATTGGTACGCAGTAGGATTGACTTTGGTTGTTTTCTGTATGATAATGGTGCAAAGAGTCATATAAGTAAACTGGACAAAATTCAGAATCAGTATTTGAGGAGTATAGGTGGTTTTATAAAAAGCTCTCCTATACACGTAATGGAAGCTGAAATGTGCATTCCTCCTTTGTACGTTAGGAGATTATACTTAGGTTACAAGTTCTGTATAAAAAGTATGTCATGTTCGAACAATGTAACTATCAAATTAATAGATGACTTGAATGATCTCTCAGTCGCAAGATACTGGAACAATAAGAAAAAACCATTGCTTGTGACCATATACAATGAGTGTAAACTCCGTAATATACATTGTTCAAGTATTTTAGAAATGTACTCACTAGAAAAATGGGTGACAGGTATAAACGTACGGGATAAAATTAGTTGTAAGTTAGACTGTGTCAAAGTGGCAAAACGCAGCCATGAGGTTACATCACTCAAATGCAATGTTATCAAAGAACTTAGTGAAAAATACCCGGCGTGGAAAATGTACTTTACTGATGGGTCTAAGAGCAAAAGTGGATGCGGTGCCGCTTATTATAGCTTGAGTGATGGAACTTCGGCCTTGTTTAAATCTATTGATGCAAACGTATCTGTAATGACGATGGAGCTCGTAGCAATCTCAAAAACTCTAGAGAACATAATTTATTGGGAAAATGTGAACCATTCTGTGAATCAAAACATAGTTATATGCACGGATAGCAAAAGTGGTTTAATGCATTTAGCTCGATGCGCCTCTGGTTGCAGAGGTACACCGATAGCTTATGTAATTCTTAAACTATTTTATGAACTTAGTGACATTAATTTGAGATTGCAATGGGTTCCATCTCATACTGGTATACATGGAAACGAGAAGGCTGACATGCTTGCTAAAAAAGCTATTTTAGAAGGATTGGAAATTGACATCACTCCGTTTTACACAGAAATACTTGGCTATTACAAAAACATATGCTACAATCGTTTTAAGGAGTATTTTGACAAGAAGTCTAAAGAAAAAGGCATATGGTATAAGACTATGCAAAGTGAGCCTCCTCGAATCCCTTGGTTTGCTGAAAGTCATACAAAGAGGTCTCATGTTGTTATGGCACATAGATTGCGTTCTGGTCATTTTCCATCCAGGAAATTTGGATACCTAATGAAAAAAGTCGATTCCCCTAATTGCCAAGTGTGTAATAAAGTCGAAGATGTCCAACATTTGCTGGTGGAATGTGAAAAGAACAGGAGAGAGAGGGAGATAGTGATGCGGGAGTTAAAGGTTAATATGTATGATGTTGGGGCTTTCATTAGAATATTATCTTCACCTAATTCGGGAGAAGCGAAGATGATTTATGAAATGGTTGCTGCATCGTTATCTTCCTCGCTTACGCAATAACTTTTCTATTAATAATATTATAATTACGTGTAATAATTAGTTAGATTAGGATATGATGAGGCTGACGTACCTTTGTAAGGTAAAAGCCTCTAAATAAATAAAGATTAAAAAAAAAAAAAAAATAGTTAAGAAAATAGCCATCAGCATAATATTTTATGCCATGTAACGTAACACTGCAACTTTTTTGCTCACAATAAAAATGGTGACGGCAGCTTTTATTATCCGTCTACTATTATAAAAGCGAAAGTATATGAGGATGTATGGATGTATGGATGGATGTTTGTTACACTTCCACGCAAAAACTATCGAACGGATTTGGATGAAATATGTAGTATAAAGCCTGGATACACACAGAATACTTTTCATCCCGGTAGTGCGATTCCGTGAGACAGCTTTGGTACCTGTCTCACGCGGGCAAAGCCATGGGCATGACTAGTTCTAAATAATGTTTAAGCTAAACTTGGAAATAGTGAAGTACGAGTAAACTGCTGTTAAAACCATTTGTAGTAGATAGTTATAGTTATTGTATTTCAGGAAATAATGTAGTTTAATAAAATAATTGACTTCAAAGCATTTTTGGATTCTTATCATGGGAAAAATAAACTTATAATGCTCTTCATAACTGGTAACTCTACTCTGTAAGATCTCGTGCGTCGTCATGTAGGATTTGGAAACCATCAAAATGTTATTACTACGTTACTGTGTAGTTTGGATTGGTACTCATTGACCTACCGTTGCCACGTGATTGTATTGCTGCTCACATAGGCCAAGGCTGTTGAAGAGTTTTATATAAGTAATCAGTGTTTTAAGCAATTTTTCAATAGACAACTTTGTATTCTCGTATGGTGGAGGCGATATTCTGACATAATACACGATGCCATTAAAAACCATGTTTGTGATTGCTGAGAATACGTGGTCACTTGCTCAGGGCGCGGGCGCGGGGCGTCACGTTAACCACGAAATGCATTGCGTTATTGCAGTTGCAATTTACAGAATAATGAAGATTACGCAGCTAAGCATCATTATTTGTCTATGTCTATTGTGCCGGTTTGTGCTCAATAAAAGTTTTTTTAAATATCTATGGTTAAAACGATATTGCTCATGAAGATGATATTTATCATGAAGATGTTAATTTTTACGGAGTACCTACCGCTTTACACTCCAGAAATTATAGTATCGAGGTTAGCTCTCCTATTTAAACAACAACAAGAACAACAACAACAGCCCGTAACGTCCACTGCAGGACATAAGCCTCTCCCATGATGGGAGGAATTTGCCGTAATCTCCACGCTTGGCAGGCGGATTGGAGATCGCAGTGATGAAAGACTAACAGAAAACGCTGCTGCCTATTCTCTGGTCTACGGAGGCGCAAGGTGTTCTGCCTCAGACATTAGTCGCCTTATACGACACTCGTGAGTGTAGTGGGTTGGTTCTATTCTACTCTGCCGGATACATCACGGCTAATTTTAACAAATTGAAAATTATTATTATTAGAGGGAAGAATTATGATTATTAGATTTCGTACAATGCCAGTCTTATATTGGGTTTATCACTTTATTTTCAATTGATAGAATTCTTATAGGTTTCCTGTATTCTACAAGCAATGAACTATATTCTGTATTTTTTTCAAAATTTTAGTCTTAGTAGTTTCGGAGATCAGGGGGGGGAGGTAATGGAAAATTTTCGTCTTCTTCCATGAATAAAATCAAAACTATTTATTTTACAATAATAACAAAAATATATTTGAGATCCTCATAACGACTCCTTTCATTTGATATATGACTAAGTAAGGTTTGCAAAACGTTTTTTTTATTTTCTAATTTGTACCCCGAAAATCCCTTTTATTTTCAATTGATAGAATTCTTATAAGTTTTCCTGTAATCCATAAGCAATGAACTATATTTTGTATTTTTTTCAAAATTTTTGGCTCAGTACTTTCGGAGAATAGGGGGGTTGGAGGAATGGTCAATTTTCTTCTTCTTCCATGAATAAAATCAAAACTATTTATTTTACAATAATATCAAAAATATATTTGAGATACTCATACCGAACCCTTTCATTTGGTTATTTAAATTTTTTGTTCGGAACCCTAAAAATTACATATTTTTATTCTGTCTAACGAATGAATTAATGTATAACATAATTTTGTGTCAATTAAGATGATGTGAAAAAGAGCAGTGTTAATCGACTTTTATCGTTGACCGTACTTACTGGTAAAGGAAATATAGCTTGTTCTTTATTATGGACAGGTCAATTTTTTATTTGTGAACGTCACCAACCTGTAATTTTCAAAATCAAGTTCCTAATTATTATCCTCAAAGAGGCACCTCAAATGTATATCTGTCAGATGAATTTAGTTTGAATTCGAGGCTTGAGTTTGAATCTAGTTTTAATGCAAATTGCAGCAAATTATACGATCATAAAAATAAAGAATCTCCATATTTTATGCAGCGCTACTTTGTACAAAATAATGAAATGTAACAATATAATGTAATTTAAATTATGCAAGTAGTTTTTTTTGTTCCTATTTGAAAAATAAACCCAAAAAACTGTACATACTTAGGGATATTGTATTTATCTAAAAATAAAGTGTAAATCTCAGCGTGAAAGGTTTGTCACGCGAATGATACAGGCATACAGCTGTTGGTACACGTGAATCGTTTTAAACGCAATCACGTGGCGTGATAGCCCTCTTCCGCCGGTCACGCCACGGGCAGATGCACCCAATTGTATATAATACTAAAATAGCGACATGAATGGCAAATGGATCAATTTATTAAACAAGTTATGTAATTTGCTGGTCATTATTTTGACTGGTGGCCGTCGCGGAACTCTCAGACTGCGGGTGCGCTGCGAAACGAACACGAATACACTCAGTAAGCAGCAGGTCATCATTTTTATATTCATTATTTGCCCGGAGTTTGGATTTCTGACCAGTTCATGGCAATAACCTTACTACGACTGCCGAAATGTGGGTTTACTGTAGGTAGTTACGCTTCTACCCAACCCTTCGGGGGATACAGGCGTCAAGTTATTTTTTGCTGCTAGTTTTGATTCAGAAAAGGATAATATGTTTCTACCTTTTGGGTTTTGAATCAGTATCTTGTTATTCTTGAATCGGGTATAATAGGCTAGTTTCCACCATCAATAAATTGCAAAACTATTTAGTCCGTCGGGGTATTGGAAAATAATGGACACGTATTTTTGTTTTTGTAAATCAACGAATATTGACAAAGATAAAACCCATCAAAACTCGAAAGTGACGTCACAACGCACTAAAAATTATAGCACGGCGCGGCGTGACGTTTTGAGAATTTTAAAAGCGTCGTATTTTCGTCAATTTTGGTTTACGTTACAAAAGAAAAAATACGTGTCAAATATTTTTTGATAATCTAACTGACGGACTAATTAGATTTTCTCAGGACACAAGCCTATTATAAATGCTTCCAAGGTAAAGAAAAACTATTCCGTGATCGTAATCATATCACAGTTTTGTGGTGGTATCATTAGTGGGTGGGTTGTTTAGCCGATTCATACGAGTATATGCACCACGTGAATAGGGTTACAACACATGCAATATAGGAGACTTTTGCCTATTACTTCATTGACCACCGACCGTCATAGACGCGCCAAGATTGTAATGGAAAATTTCCATGTAACTAGTCCCTCAATCACAGTTGGTTAGACTAGGAAATATACTCTGGACTAAGGTCGAACTATAGCGCTATCGTTTTGTCGTGAGCCAATTCTTTTGATAAAAAGGTTATGAACCGCTATTGTTTACCCATTTGTCATCATAAATAAATGCATAAGTGCTTAATTGCTTATTATTGATTATTTACGTCGTAATACTTCATTTTATTAATAGGGGATCCCATAAGAAGAGGAACTCTTTATTTTTGAATAAGCTATCTTCTTGGCTCTTCAAGTTCGTGGTAATTAGGTCATTGTCAGGTGAGATCTTACTTGGCGAGAGATATCGTGCGGTGTTCCGCAGGGATCGGTCCTAGGGCCGTCCTTGTGGAACATCGGGTACGACTGGGTGCTGCGCGCCGACCTCCCTAGCGGCGTCAGCGTGGTTTGCCATGCAGACGACACGCTGGTGCTGGCACAGGGGGGGTCGCACGAGGCGGCGGCCGAAATCATGACACGCGGGGTTGCGATAGTCGTTGAGAGGATCCGGCAACTGGGTCTCGAGGTGGCATTGCACAAGTCCGAGGCCATGTGCTTTCATGGGCCTCGGAATGCGCCACCTCCGGGATCCTTACTCACGGTAGGAGGGGTATCCATCGGTGTCGAGTCGACTTTGAAGTACCTAGGACTCGTCCTCGACAGCCGGTGGAACTTCGTGGAGCACTTCCGACGTTTGGCCCCCAAACTGGAACGGACTGGGGCTGCCAACAGCCGGCTCCTGCCCAACCTGGGGGGGCCGAACGCCTCCGTGCGGTCGTCGTGCGGTCCATGGCCCTTTACGGGGCCCCGGTGTGGGCGCGTTCCTTGAGGCTGCGTGCAGCCCACTACCTGAACGCGCCCCAAAAGGTGGTAGCCGTAAGGCTGGCCCGTGGGTACCGCACGATCGCCCGCGAGGCGGCGTGCCTTCTTGCCGGATTGCCGCCATGGGATCTGGAGGCGATTGTCCTGCGCCTGCATGAATGGCGCGCGGAGGCGCTTCGCCGGGGGGAAACTCCGCTGCCGCGACAAATTGTCGCTCAGCGGACAGACTTCCGGCGGGATCTCATGGCGACATGGAGAGAGCGACTGTCGCAACCCCGTGCAGGGCACGCCATGATAGTGGCGATAAGTCCCCTCTTTGAGGAGTGGCTGGAGAGACGCCACGGCGTCCTCACCTTCCGCCTGACGCAGGGCTTCACCGGACACGGTGTTTTCGGGAGGTTCCTGCACCGAATCGGGCGGGAGGAAACGCCCGGGTGTTTCCACTGCGAGGATCGACCGGAGGACACGGTGGAGCACACGGTGGAGGTGTGCCCCGCGTGGGCGGAGCACCGCCGTGTCCTTGAAACGGCGATTGGCGGCGGCGACCTCTCGCGTCCGGCCCTGGTGCAAGCCATGGTCCGGAGCGAGACGGAATGGGACGCCGTCACCTCCTTCTGCGAAGCAGTTATGCTAGAGACGGAACGTGAGAGGGAGAGAACCTCACAGCGTCCCGGCCGCCGCGGGAGACGCCCCGGGCGTCGGGGGCCACCACGTGGCCCCCGACCACCGGTAGGCGCGGGCCTGTGGACGGTGGGCTATGGGCTAGCTCGCCGTCCGTCCGTCTCATGACGACAGGCCGTGTCGACGGCGCGTTCGTGTTCCACGCGCGCCTCAAAGAGAGTCAGCAATAGGAAGGGGTCCGCAAGGACCGATGCCTGCCGGGGTTGCGGGACTGTTCGAAAGAGATACCGTGACCCCGGAACACAAAGGGCGATGAAGAAACATGGATGGGTTTTAGTCAGTAAAAGTCTGACACTCCCTCCTGCTCCGCCCAGAGCGGGAGAAGTCATTTGATGATTTCCCATCCAAAAAAATGGTGAGATCTTACTTCAGAAGGTAGGGCTTCGTCTTATTTTGTGTGTATATTTTCTTTGAAGCCGTGGCTTGTGCTTTGCAGTTCTTGTTGTTGTAATCTGGAATATAGTATGGAACAAGAACCTTTTTGGAGTTTCGTCAATTTTAGCTAGATTACAAAACATGCTGTATAATTGGAATCGGGCACATTCGTTGTATCTATCCGAACTGCTCATCCGGTAGGCATGTCAAATTCACAAAGACAGGGCGAAGATTTTATTTAAAAAATCGTGATTTTCAATAAAAACAAAGTAAGGGCGAAAATAGAAGTAGGATGCAATGCAATCACTTACTTGGTTTCATATACTTAGTTTGTTTACTGTGCGTTTTCTGTGTGTTCTTATTATGTGCCAATTTCACCTGTTGTGTTGACTACTAATGTAATGTATTATGTACAAAGTTGCAATGATCGGTCACGTGCTTCGATCAACAATTGTTGCTAATTGTTGATCGAAGGTCACGTGCGATGCTAAGATAAAGTTCAAGGTATTTTTTTTTTAAATTTTGTGCAAGTTGCAAAGGATGTCAAATTACACATATTTATACATTTTCAATTGCTCTCATTACACTCCGCCTTCATTATTTTTAGAAAACTACGTAAATATAAACAAGGTGTCCGTATATATGGATTGAGGAGCTATCTCATTGTTACTAATATTTTTAACGAAATCTTGGTAGAATCCGCGTTAAATATAAGACACGGCTCTTGAATCCGTAAGGACACCAAGCAAGGTGTATATTTAACCCTGCCGGGGCTGCGGTACTGTTCGAAGTAGATACCGTGGCCCCGGAACACAAAGGGCGATGAAGGAACATGGATGGGTTTTTTTATCAGTTTTTGTTTCATTTAGTCAGTAAAAGTATGACACTCCCTCCTGCTCCGCCCTGAGCGGGAGGAGTAATTTGATGATTTCCCATCCGAAAAAAAAAACGTGTATATTTAACGTCCGACTACAAATAGGAAGAAACTGGAACAATCAGTTAGAAGCAGAAATATCCAGAAATAAAATTCAGGAACACCGAACGAACTACGTATAAATCAGCCGAGACATTCATATTCATCCTTGTTACAGTTATGGCTGACGTTTGGCGCATCGCTGTCATTCCTAATCATCGGCTTGGTGAGGGGCTACTCCGCCTCCGGGATCCCGTCCATCGAGGCCGTCGATCCGGAAATCATACAGAGTAGTGAACAGAAGTCATGGATTGGTAAGGACTAAGGACTGAGGATTCCTTGAGCAGATTTAATCTTAAGTAACAATTAGTAAATGAAATATGATAAATGATGTTTATTTTGCAAGTAGGTTTTTAAAAACACTTTTACACGTCATTTTTTTAAAACTAGATGGGGCCGGTGTTTCGTACCTGACTACTCTGAGAAGAAACAGCCGAAACAAACTCAGAGGTCATAGTCTCTTTTGAAGTCCAGACATAATCTTGCTCAATTCACATGAGGACTATACAGATTAGTGTCTGAGATGGTCTTTTGAAGAAAGAACCACACAGATTTGAGTGAATCTGTCCAGTCAGTGCAAGCATTTGTCAGTTATCGTGTAGCTCGACTTATAACTCAAGGAGCTCAACGAAACGACGAACAATACCAAAGAAAGGACATTTGGGTAGGTCGCTTATAGTACTCAAACTGCCAGACAGTTGTGGGAAAAAAAAGAAAGCAAACAAAAAAAAAAGAAACCCCCACATTCACAATAATCAAATAAAATTAATAATAATTTACAAAATCAATGTCAATAAAAATCACAAAAATCATATTAGAGACCCAAAATACAACAAGCTGCTGTGTGACTTGTTGCTAGCCTGCGATTGCTAAAGTTACGTAGGTACACGGTTGCTGCGTGTGATTTCAAAATGTTAATATTTCGAATTTATTTTATTTATTTATTAAAACTTTATGCACATAATGTACAAAGGCGGACTTAATGCCTTGGGCATTTCCTACCAGTCTACCTTAGGGTGATGCAGAGACAAAACAGTAGGGACAAGTACAGAAAATATCCAAGAAAAAAAAAATATAACAATAAATACATATATACATACATACAAACAAAATATACATATAAGTCAAGAGAGATTAAAATACATAGATAGATGATGAAAAACAACAAATTAAATAAGGGACAAGTCTGCCAACTTCTTATGTAGGTGTTCGCGAGCTTTTACATTAAATGTGAGCCGACTGGTTGCCATCCTGATATTCAGAGGGAGCGCATTTCAAAGGAAAACCGTCTGGACTGGAAAATAAGATTTAAGAAAACCAGAGTGGTGAGTAGGACATCGTAGAAGACGATTATTGGAAGAACGAAGATTCTTGCTGTGCGCGGAGCATGAATATTGGAAGTGAGAAGTGAGATAAGAAGGAGAAGTGGGTTTATAGATAGAGCCACCGCAACGTACCGGTGACTTTCTTGCTCACAATCGCGACCTGCTTACGCTAGTCAAGACAGGTGTCAACATGCAAACCTAGATCCTTGACGTCAAAGCTAAACGGAATCACATCATCGTATTTCTATCAAGTATTTCTCAGAAGCAGCCCAGAGTCTGGACTTAAGTCCTGCAGATGATGGTAATAGGTTTAGCCCCTATTATCCAAGACTTTAGATATGACTAGCGAAATGTTGGTGGTATAAACTTAGCACCTTAGTACGGCAAGGAAACTGAAGAGAAGAAAGAGAGAGGAGAAATATTTTAGAAAGATTTCTACTGCGCCGCGGGATGTCAAAAATGAAGATTAGACATGTTACTTTGTAAAGAAAGAATGGCAGACGTGATATTGGCAAAATTGTGATGTCTCTTCAACAAGCTATTAATAAAGAGTTGAAGTTGATAATAATGCCTATTTAAAGATAAAAGTGATCGTTACGCGTGCAAGCGAAATGTTATGTTTGGTTACGAAATTCGTACTGTCTTGTCAGGAACAGTGGGCTGGGACGACTTGGTTAGTGACGGGAGTAAAACCTGCGTAGGCGTTGAGTTGCAGGCATAATAGCACGGTGACGATTGCGCGGGTGGACAGCTTAATTTTAGACACAATCACAATCTAGCGACTATTTTTGCATCGTTGTTATGGGTACAATGCTTCCTTATTTTATCCTAGCGGCTTATACCTACCTTAGTGACTAGAGTACTTAGCTAATGGATACCGGTCGCTTTAGGGCCTTTCAGGGCGGTGTGTTTTTCAACCAAAAACCAGAAAAGTAACTTTGTTATGAGGTGATATCCATTACTTGCAACTTCGCTCAGATACACAATACAACGGACTAATAGGATAATATTGGTCTAATAGATTTCACAAATATAAGAAAGACTTTAAATATTAGAACAGTATAGACCAGTGCAAACAATTCAACATACAGTTAAGTGACCTCTTTCCAGGTCAAAGTTGTTAATGATAAAGAGATTTTTAGCTGCATCTAACGGCAAGTCAGCGTATCAAAATGTGTGTGTTCGCAAAAACTTTGCAAATGACTGACACAATCGATTAACAATGCAAAAAATGCTGGTTAGCACTTCAGTGTCAATGAATTTTTAAATAGCTAGGTCATAGATACAATAAATATTCTGTGAGCTAGGTATTAAGACAAATTTTCATCAAACAAAAAAACTTATCACCAATTTACACATTTAATGATAGTGTCATGGTCGC
The DNA here is from genome assembly GCA_941918905.2 of Xestia sexstrigata. Classification (NCBI taxonomy): domain Eukaryota; kingdom Metazoa; phylum Arthropoda; class Insecta; order Lepidoptera; family Noctuidae; genus Xestia; species Xestia sexstrigata. The sequence goes on along the minus strand of OW799211.2, from coordinate 15,853,995 downwards.
AATTACAGGAATCCTTATGTACGGCCAAGGTTCTTACAAAAAAAATGTGCCTATCAGCTGTTCCACCCAGTAATTGATGAGACCTTAACATTATCCTCAATATAATGTATTTAATCGAGTTTGCAGTTTGCGAACATTTATTTATAGAAAGATACTATTTACCTTCCTTGATACAGTAAACAAGAAGAAATTATTATTTTTCGTTTTTCCGGTTAACAAGCAACGTGTGCTTAACCGGAAAAACGAAAAATAAACATTTCTCCTTGTATGGTATGCTGTGAATTAATGTTTATTTTCGAGGAATTTAAAAACCCTCTCGATGAAGTTATTGAGATATTGTTTACAAACAGCAACTGAAGTAGAAATTATTGAACGGTGGTTTTTTAAAACTCTTTTACGGATTTTCAGTAGTATAGTGAAATATTAATTAAGATACCATCTGGTGTACTTATTTAAAACTTAAGGGCCTATACTACCTCAAACGGCTTAGCATGATCCTCCGTTACGCCTAAAATACTGCAGCATTAATTTTGGAATAAATATATGGTAAAGTTGAGGATTAATGTTAAGTCCTATATTTGGCGAATATACGATTCCATAAAATTTTCTCGAAAGAAAAAAATCCCATAGTGACCTCTAAACTGAACAATAAACCGCTGGCAATCATAAAATACTTCAAATTAGATCATGAAACTTTTTATACTAACTAAACTAACTATAAAGCAGGTCTTATATTATTTATTTTTTTAGTCCAATCAATAGATTTTTTGTAAATCGCAAAAAAACACTAATTTCGCACTATTCGGCCCGCAGTGACTGACGTAATAACCACTTTGTAGTGCAAACTGATTAGAACTTTATTCTAACAATATTTCAAACGAAGTTTGAACTACCAAATATAGAGTTGCTAATTTGAGGTAGTATAGGCTAGGCTCTTAATTGAAATTCTTATGTGCCAGGTGCCATTCCTCCACTGGGTGCTTTCCTGGGCAGCATGTTATCCGGATCCCTGATGCAACGCTTGGGTCGCAAGCGCACACTACAGCTGACCTCACCCATCTGGGTGGCCTCCTGGCTGATCCTGGGTTTCGCCAAGTACTACCCGCTGTTGCTATTAGGGAGGATCATCACAGGAGTCGGAGTCGGCTTCGTGCTAGCTACGGCGCAAGTTTACGTAAGTTTGCACTGTAGTATCTAGTCGTTTCATTATAACCATATTCCTTTTACAATGTCATTCGAGATCGACACTTCACGTTTTTCCTTCTTGTCTATTCGTTTATGTCATGATGAAATAAGTTGATAAGTTTAGCAAGGAAGATTACCAATGAATTATGGTATCAATATTATATTCGACTGGTGCCGCAATTTGCAATGCAAATCTATGTAAATGTTGCATAAAAAGTAAGCATTCAGTTGCTATGAACCGTGTAATATTGCTATGCAAACATGATTATAAACTCATTAAAAATCATGGCACGTATTCTATCCAATATTTTCATGAACTAGAAATAATCCAGAACTATCGGTGTAGTTGTTTTTCCCGGATTTAAAAATATGTAGATTACTTCTTAAGACGGAACACAAATTTATTTAAATATTCTTCTAATGAGGAAATGCTCAATTTCACTCATGCAGTCATGCATAACATAGGCGGAAACGTGTCTACGATAACGATCCTCGATCAAACTCTTCGGATCAAATAATTCCGCACACATGATATGCACAAATATAAAACGTCTTTATTCTCTGGTCATAATAATTATCATGACTATTCTTTGTATTCACCTGACCTTTGCTAGTGTTTGGATCATTGTGTAAGCGTATAAGTTGACCGCAGAATGGACATCTTAACAGACTCATACTTTGTTTTGATAAAATGTATGTGCTTATTTACATTCTGAATTTTTGCGGTAATTACTCTACCTAAATATATGCATTGAGTATGCATTTTTGCGATCGTCAGTCTCGTCTCAGTTATTATTATAAATGAACTAAATGACCTAATGTGAAAGGATTTTAAGGCCCCCTTGGTTTTTTTGTTTCTTTAATGTTATCACTGATCAGCCACGTTTTGTTGGATGGAATCATTGTATAATGCACATTTTGTTAGACACAAATACTTATACTGATAATGGTGAAGGCTTAAAACACTCGAACATTGGCTTTCCTTGTTTAATTTCATCAAATTTTTATTAATTGGTTTAAGGGAAAAAATACATGATTGTTTTATTTTGTTGATTGTAAAATTATATCTTTTAAAAAGCCGTATCGTTCACATTTTCATCGTAACCGTTTTTTCATTCGAGCTAGACCTACAGAAGGTAAAAAATCACAAACAAAATAAACATATCCGCATATTATATACTTTTAGGTGAGTGAATGCTGTGACCCTGAGATCCGCGGCCGACTGGGTTCGCTGCCGACCCTATCCATGTCTCTTGGGATCCTCATATCATACGTGGCCGGCAACTGGCTGTACTGGAGATACCTCGCCTTCCTGTCCGCTGTGTTTTGCGGTAAATATTACATCTATAAACGCTGTAATTATATTCTATAAGCATCATTATTTCTAAAGTATGAGTTGATTATAGATTGTTTTAAAACTGGATCAGCAAGTTAATTGCGTCATACGCTGACACAACACAATATGTGCTTTCATTTTGATAGTTCTGTGCAGACGAATTTTTCGAATTTTACGAATTTTTCGACCCTATGAAGCAATGGATTGGAAATATGCAACGGATTCTGATTGATAGCGTATGCCGCAATGGGGGTGCAGGTGTAAGTGGTGTAACTGAATGAATGATGCCGACATTTAGTGCAAAACGTAGACTCAAATATACTGCAAAGCATACAGAGTTAGATAATTCATCAGTAGAACTTAATAGATCACCTTTTACGAGAGTTCAATTTAGTGTTTCAGATGGTTTCAAAGGGGTAAATCGAAGGGAATTAAAAGTATTCCTGTATCTGTGAAAATTATCAATAAGTAATTTGTTTTCGTTTCCAGTGGCATTATTCTTGGTACTCCTGCCTCTGCCTGAATCTCCGGTGTGGCTCCAGTCAAAGGGTCTGGATGCTTCCGAGTCGATCAAGTGGCTGCATTTATCTGCCCGAGCTACTGCCACTGTTAAGGAAGACAATCAAGAGTGAGTATAATTTAACATCCGACTTCGTGCTTTTGATTTTCTAGAATCCAGAAAAAAGGCATACTGACTAATTTTGCTTTCCATCTAACGAAATAAATGTGTATAGGTACGTTCTCATCTTTTTTTTTTATTATTGGGATGGGAAATCATCAAATGACTTCTCCCGCTCTGGGCGGAGCAGGAGGGAGTGGCAGACTTTTACTGACTAAAACCCATCCATGTTCCTTCATCGCCCTTTATATTCCGGGGTCACGGTATCTCTTTCGAACAGTCCCGCAACCCCGGCAGGCATCGGTCCTTGCGGACCCCTTCCTTTTTGCTGACTCTCTTTAAGGCGCGCGTGGAAACGAACGTGCCGTCGACACTGCAGGTACGTTGTCATCTTTGGTTTAAAAAATTGCTAAGAATAGAATAGAATAGAAAGTTTTTATTTCAGACCGTAGTCCATAGGGTTAGTAACAATTTTAAGTTCTAGTGTTAGTAGGTTACAGATACAGATGAAAATGTACAATCACAATTCGGCATGGAGCCGCATCCACCTCCGCATCATCGGGGAATCCCACCGATCTGCGAATACACTGAGAATACTGTTGGTGCCGCCGCGAACACGAGTCATCAGGGATGCACATCTATTTCTAATAATGGCGGCAAAACCATCAATATTATTATCTGCAAACATCCCTGAGGCACTACTACGCCACGGCAGCCGCAGCAGCATTCTCAGTGCATTATTGTATTGAACGCGTAGGTCGCTGTATGTCCGCTGAGTAAAGTTGACCCACAGGCTGCACGTGTAGAAGGACTGACAGTAAGCTTTGAAAAGCGTTACTTTTACTGGCTTCGTACAACGTGCAAACCTGCGAGCCAGCATGTTACAACGGACAGCCAGCGACCTACGTTCCCTTTCAATGTCACAATTATCCTTAAGATCTTAGTAACCAGTAACCCAGTGGCCCAGATACTTAAACTTGTCCACCCTTTGCAGTGGTTCTCCACAAAGAGCGACAGTTGGAATACACGAATATGACACACTGCCTGCTTTAAAAACCATTAGTTCACTCTTCTTTACGTTATATTTGAGATTTATGCATTCGCATATAGCGATCAGTCGCCTCAAAGCACCGATCGATGGGCTCAGCAACACCATATCGTCAGCATAACTAATATTGTTAATGCACACCCCGTCAATATGACATCCGACACTGGTGCTGCCGAGCTCAAGGATCAGCTGGTTCATGTAAAGGTTGAAGAGCCTGGGTGAGCTGAGCCCCCCTTGCCTCACCCCGCACTCCAACCGATACACGCCCGAGTGCGAACCATTCCACTTCACGCTATTTCTTTGACTACTATACCAGTACTTAAATATCGACAATATTTCAGCTGGTAAGGTAGTTTCACATTCGAGTTTACGCCACAAAACATCGTAACATACAAGATCAAATGCCCGTGACAGATCCAGAAAACAAGCGAAAATAGGAGTCTTCCTGTCTGTGTAGTATTGGACAGTCTGCTTTAAGCACAAGATGTTAAATGTGATAACAGTCAGTAATTTTGATAGCGGTGTTAACTACCCAAGGTGAGTAAGATGCACGGCACCATCAGTCACTCATCATTAGGGAGGTTCTTTGTTCGTGTTTAATAGAATATTCGTTTGAACGTAGCCAATACGGGTTTGTGGGACTATGACTGTGGTCGACCGGCCGTCCTCACAGACCAGCAACCTGGGCCGGCAGTCTCGACAGAGATAACGACAAAATCGCTAACTTTCGATTGCTAATTACTCACGAAAGAATTCGGTTGTAATGACGATGCTTGCGAGAAATGCAAGTCCCTACATCCAAGATGCGATTCTCGCAACATCATTATTGCAACTGTATTTATTCGTTAGTAATTAGCAATCAAAAGTTTGCGATTTTGTCGTTATCTCTGTCGAGACTGGCCCTGGTTTAAAAAAACAGACCCGCATAGGTATAGGTAGGTACACAAATGTTACTTTTGATCTGTGTTTAAGTAAACCTACGTTTTACCAAATAGTTACATTTAGAAGTTAATTTCTTGCTTTCAGCGTTTTTTTCTTCGTGTCGTATCGATGTTACTTCCATATTTGTACAGTTTGGGCCAGTAGGTGGCCAGGTTTATTTCACATGTTTATATTGCTGTAGTCTACGAAATAACGACCAAACAATAATACAAGTAAATAATGTCACCAGTGTCACTGGTGTTGTATGTGTTGGTCATCCGCTTGTCGATTAAAAAGTATTATTGCGTTGGTTCTTTACTATTGTGTACTTAGCATATCGATTTCCTTTTTACTTCATCATGTTGCCTGGTGTAGTTAAGTGGATAATTATTTAATTGTGTCGTTTTTTACAATTAGCCAACTTTATTGCTTTACTATACTGATTGGACGATGTTTTTCTTATAACTAACTGTAGGACAAAGATCCTACAGTCAGTCAGTTGGTACTTTTTCTATCGCTCATTTTTGACTTTTGTACTTTTCTAATATTTGCTATTGACCTCAAGATTTGAGGATAATTGAGTAATATAAAAAGGTAATTGCCTCAATCAGACCTTACCATGTGACTCTCAGTTAAAGCACAGCATAATGATGACTTATACTGGCTTTAATACTAAAAAGTCTACTGTGGTATATGGAATTAAACGAGCAACTAGTAGATTTCACTCCATAAAAGTCGCCTCATCTTGTTATAGTTTCACCTTGCTTGAGGTCAACGGGGCAGCAACCGGTGGCTTCAAGTAATTGCTACCGGTCACGTTGTGTTACATATCCTGACGCCGATTGCACTACGATTACAAATGTAGTTATCGATAAGGATGATGTGACAACTTCCCAAATAATTATATTGGCGTGTTCTTGACGCAAATCTTTGTTGGGGGTCACGTGTTTGGGATTTACATATATGTATAAAGCATACTACTTAGGTACACGATTGTTGTCGATTAAAGGAACACAAAACATTTTGTAAAGATAATTCTCAGACCACCATGTCTGTAGGTTGATCTTCTACACTCAAATACAAGAAGTTCTTTTTGTTCATATTTTGATTGCGGATTTTGACTAAACATGGCAATAATGATAATAATTTGACTAAACGATGACCTACTAAATTTTTTATTCAAATGATTAAGTTTAAATGACGCAATCATGTTTAAAATCGTGATTGGACAAAAATTTAATGACTAAAAATTATTTCTAACGGACGTTTACACGTGGACGTTTACATTATTATAAAAATATTTAAATTATTCAAGTGCCAGACAGCGAGATGGAATCATCAGTGCATAACATTATAATTCTACTTAGTTTTATTATAGTACGACCCATCTATTTATTTTACCAGAATAATTTTAATATCGAGAATTCGAGAGACAAATCTAGAATTTCATTATTTCGGAAAAGAGATTAGAGAAAAGTGACGATTGGTTTTATCATCGCCCTTCATTGAACCGCACTCATCAAGTGTCTTGATTAATCCTTCAAGCCTCTACCAACCTTGATGTTTTTTGATGTGAAACATCTAAGTAGGTACAGCCGCGGATAAACAAAAAAAAAACATTGATTCCAAAGAAGAAGCATATCGTATACTACAATTGGCTTAGTTTCAATAAATAATAAAACCGGCCAAGTGCGAGTCGGACTCGCGCACGAAGGGTTTCGTACCATTATCTGTACAACATTCGACAAAAATCACGTTTGTTGTATGGGAGCCCCTCTTAAATATTTATTTTATTTTAATTTAATTATTTACTTTTAAAGTGAATCTACAACTAAAATATTCTGTGAATGTTTCAAGCGTCTACCTGTTGCCGTTATTAATATCGAGCAAAAAACGCCAAAAATACACGTTTGTTGTATGGGAGCCCCCCTTAAATACTTATTTTATTCTGTTTTTAGTTTTTGTTATCGTTGTTATAGCGGCAACAGAAATACATCATCTGTGAAAATTTCAATGCTATCACGGTTCATGAGATACAGCCTGGTGACAGACAGACGGACGGACAGTGGAGTCTTAGTAATAAGGTCCCGTTTTTACCCTTACGGGATACGGGTCCCTAAAAAGCAGCATACTTATAGAATTGATCAGAATCAGAATCAGATTTTTATTTGCTTTGAATGTAGGTACAGTACAGGTACAGGTATAAGATTTTGTACATAAATTAATGAGATCGGCTACAGTCTATTCATGGCGTGCAAATTACTTATTACATAAATTAAAATATTAATAAAATCAAAACAATGTCAACAAAACAAAACAGAAATCACTTTAATCACTTTATTCTTCCATATTTTCTCGAAATAATTGAATACTTCATGCTATTCTCTTATCCTTGTTAACTCATGTTACTATCGTTCCCAGGAAAGCCGAAGCCACGGCCGGTCCCCCGAGTCTGTTCACTCGCAAGGTGATGTTCTCTCCCGTGGTGCTGAAGCCCATGGTCATCGGCTTTTCCTTGCTGTTGTTCCAGCAGTTCAGCGGCATTGACGCCGTCATATTCTTTACTGTTGAGATCTTTAGGAATGCTGGTGAGTTTTGTGATAAAAGAACATTTATTTATTTGAACTTCATGCGTACGGTCGACTAAGCTATTTGGTTCACATTTGACAATGTAATTTGCATGTTAAAATGTAAACCAAATAGCTTTGTCGACCGTACAATAGTGGTGCATAGGAGAACTAAATACAAAGATAAATATAAAACTATACTATACTACAAGGTTACTAACAAAACATTACAAATCTTTCGTTCGAAATTATTGTCTGAAGACAGGCTTAGTTAGGGATTTTTTGACCTCGAGATTTTTCAGAAATCTTGTGCCATTTTTAAAACAGTTCAAGATTATTATGTAACTCAGTGGAGTGTAATCAAGTATTTTGATAAGGAACATAAAGTAGTACTAAAGATTGGCAGTTTCTAAGCACACTGAATATTGATGTCACAAAGGAACAAACTGTAAAAGAATCCTTTAGCAGCAACGGCTACTCTCATTTTACCAAATGATGTTGCACCCTACGGCACTGGGCCCCGTGGTGGATTACGGTCGTATTCCGGCCCAATAGGGTAGATGACAAAATAAAAATTATTAAGTAATCCGTCAAGTAGATTTCCAAAAAATATTGAACACATATTTTTTCTTTTTTTACGTAAACAAAAAATGAAGACGATACAGTGCGTCGAAAACTCGTGTGACGTCACATTTGAGGGACATTTTTTGCTCAAATGTGACGTCACAAGCTCCTACTTATGATCTTTGACACGTTTTACCTTCGTAAATTTGTATTAATTTGATAAAACAAAAAACACGTATCCAATATTTTTCGATAATCTAACTGACGGACTAAAGAGACACATTAAATTTTTTTTAGTCAGTCATCATCCCTATTCTTCTCAGGGGAGGCTTACCTACCAGCAGTGGGAACGATACTATTGATTATGCAACGGCTAGGTTGTTGTTGTTATAAGACTGTAAGTCACAACAAATAAAACCCTCAAATATCAGCTATCTATCCATTCCAGGTTCCACGCTAGACGCCATGACAGCTACCATCATAATCGGTCTAGTACAGCTCCTCAGTAACGGAGTCAGCACTATGCTGGTAGACCGCGCGGGTCGCAGACCGCTACTGCTGATCTCTGCGGCTATCATGTGCGCGTCCATGGCGTCTATGGGAGCTGCCTTCTATTTCCACTTGAAGGAGTCACCGTGGCTTGGGTAAGAAACTGTTTCGATTTACATTGTTTGATTTGTTTGTGCTCAAAGTCCAGTAAAGATGGTATTGATAAAGTTATTCAGAAAGGTCAGGTGCGTAGTAATCGCAATCAGCGCGTGTATGATGAGATGTATGAACGTGGATGAACTGCAATTAGTATAAGGATTGTAGCAGGCGACGTCCTATAGTTTCTGACCACCCCCATGGGAAAGGGCGTGAGTTTATGTATGAAAAATTTAGTCATTGTTCTATGCTGCTCATCATGTACATGACAGTACATGGAACTTAAACATAACGTGATGAGGGTGTACTAGGTCATTTTCGTTTTTTTTTTTTGTTTTCGGATGGGAAATCATCAAATGACTTCTCCCGCTCTGGGCGGAGCAAGAGGGAGTGTTAGACTTTTTATGACTAAAACCCATCCATGTTCCTTCATCGCCCTTTATGTTCCGGGGCCACGGTATCATCCACGGCAGGCATCGGCCCTTGCGGATCCCTTCCTTTTGCTGACTCTCTTTGAGGCGCGCGTGGAACACTCCTGCGCCGTCAACACGGCCTGACGTCATGAGATGGACGGACGGCGAGCTAGCCCATAGCCCACCGTCCACAGGCCCGCGCCTACGGTGGCCCCCGACGCCCGGGGCGTCTCCCGCGGCGGCCGGGACGCTGTGAGGTTCTCTCCCTCTCACGTTCCGCTACCTCCTTCTCTAGCATTACTGCTTCGCAGAAGGAGGTGACGGCGTCCCATTCCGTCTCGCTCCGGACCATGGCTTGCACCAGGGCCGGACGCGAGAGGTCGCCGTCGCCAATCGCCGCTTCGAGGACACGGAGGTGCTCCGCCCACGCGGGGCACACCTCCACAGTGTGCTCCACCGTGTCCTCCGATTGATCCTCGTAATGGAAGCACCCGAGCTTTTCCTGCCGCCCGATTCGATGGAGGAACCTCCTGAAACAGCCATGTCCGGTGAGGACCTGCGTCAGGCGACCGATACCTAAACACGTGATTGTACTCATGATAATAAACAACTTTTACCATAGGACCAAACCTGATATCGCGAAAAAAAATCTGCTGTTCAGTAATAAAATTTATGTTCGCCTTAAAAGTTTTAAAAGTTGTTTGTTATCATGAGTACAATCACGTGTTTAAGTATCGGTCACTTTATTATAGTTCGGTTCAAACTTAATGGCGGCTCGGAAGTTAGCTGCGAGTGACGTTCTGCGCAGGATAAGGCTTTAAACTTTATGGCGATTCGGAACATCTAATGTAAAGCTGCGCAGGCAAAAAATTTTGGTATCAATGGGACGCAGATGACGCATCGTTTTGTCTGTATAATGCGCAGACCGTCACTTGCAGCTAACTTCCGAGCCTCCATTAAGTTTGAACCGAACTATACCAGTCTTAGTGATCGATGTTGAAATGTTGAATGTGGATGTGGCAGTGTGCGGTCAGCCAGCCGCCACAGCCGCTATGTCGTCATCATGTATTGCGAGAGGCACGAGACAGTGCTGCTGTGTGGCTGTACAGTTAAGTGTACTCTAGCTCGCTGCTCATTGTTATCTGCGGAGCTAACATCTGCGTCAACCTTTACTTAAAAAGCTAATAAAACTGAATCGATACGACATCACAAAAAAAAAATGAACAAACTTAGCTTTCATTGAAACGATCCGACATCACAAAAAAATTAACAAACTTAGCTTTCATTGAAACGATCCGACATCACAAAAAAATTAACAAACTTAGCTTTCATTTACTTGTTCACGTATTACAATTACAAATATACGTATTAATTACATTATTTTTGTAATGTTAGTCAAATAAAAAGGTTTATGTAAATAGCTAATATAATTTGCAGATGGAAAATATTTTTTTTTATCCTAATGTGAAAACAAATTCTAGGTACTCCTACAAGGAAAACTTGTAAAAAATCATAAAATATACTAGCACTAAATAGAAGGTAGTTAGAAATATTATTGTACTTACCTACTCGTATATTACTCGCAAAGTTATTTACTTTAATTACATATTGATTTAGAGACCATCATTTTAATAAGGTTTTTCGTATTGGAACAAAGCCGTGTCAGCGTTAACGAGTTGTAATTTGAATCCAATCAAGAATTTAGCAGAATTTACAACATTAAATTAAATCTGATAGTTCAATTTGGCTGAGAATCAGCAGTTTCTGAAAAGCTGTAGATATCAGAAATAACAATAGACAGTTCACAAAACCTTCACCCTTCAAATGTTTCCTGGGATTTGATAATTGAAACAACCTCTGAAACGGGTCCGTGGCTTAGGCCCCCAGTGGTCGAGGAACCCGTGCCGACGACGCCTCCGATTCGATTCATTTGTTTTTTGTCTACGCGAAGTTTGGCCATATCGACTTTATCTGCGATTTTTATGGTTCAGTACTTTTTTTTTTTTTTTTTTTTTTTTTTTTCGGATGGGAAATCATCAAATGACTTCTCCCGCTCTAGGCGGAGCAGGAGGGAGTGTCAGACTTTTACTGACTAAAACCCATCCATGTTCCTTCATCGCCCTTTGTGTTCCGGGGTCACGGTATCTCTTTCGAACAGTCCCAGTACCTCAAATGGTAAAAAAAGGAACCTTTATTATAGGGTCACTCTCTTGTCCGTCTGTCTGTCCGTAAGTCACCACCGAATATATACCAGATACCTAGATGTTTTTACCAGATATACTGAGGTATTTATAAATATATTATAATACTCGTAGTCCCGCACGCAAAATACGCGCTTTGACGTGGAGTTGCGGACACCAGCCCGTTATACAATACAATAGGTGTATAAAAATCAAGGTCCTGATTCAACACGATAAAAAGATATGGGAAGATTAAGATTTTCGCGAAAACTTGTAAGTACTTTTAAGTACCAAAATTTACCCTAATTTTCACCTTTTTTTATTTTTCTGAATTTTCATTGTGTAGGGTTCCGTAGTAGCCCATTATATTTTAGATTTGGTTATTCAATGCAAGTCTTTACCCGTTTTAAACAAGCAACTACTTTATCTTAGTCACTATTATGGATTTATTCTAGGAATTTTGTATTTGATACAGAATTATCCAACACACAAATTCAACGACTTTTACTTCTACAAGCAATAAAGTTCTCTTAACTGCTATAATTTTCCGTTAAAGTTCATGAAATGCATTATCATCATGATTTTTTCCAGATTTTTCAAGTCAGCAGATTAGCTTTTAGAGGGGGGACGCCCTACCGGAGCAAAAGGCCCAGCGCACACCGCTGGAGGCGCAGCGGAGCGCATTTGAAGACAACAATTTAATATAAACCTTAACTACCTTGAATTACGGTCGCGCGCTTGCGCTTGCTCTTGTAGTAGCTTGAGGGCGCTCCAAGTACCGCGTACGAATTTATTCTTATATTGACCGTATATCAAGGTCGTTAAGGTTTATATTAAATTGTTGTCTTCAAATGCGCTCTTCTGCGCCTCCAGCGGTGTGCGCTGGGCCAAACTTTGCACTTTAAAGTTTATTATTTTGTAAATGGGGCATTAAATCGAAAAATAGTATTAGCAACCCCCAAGTCATTTTAAAAGCATACCTATTCAACGATACCCCACACGATGGGGTAGACGATGAAACAAAAAATCATCCCCACTTCACATGTAGGGGAGCTACCCTAAAAAAATATTTTCCAAAATTGTATTTTACGACTTTGTCGGCGTAATTGATATACACAGCCCTACAAAATTACAGCTTTCTAGTACTAACGGTCTCTTAGCAAAACCTCGGACAGACAGACAGACAGACGGACATGACGAAACTACCTATTAGGGTTCCTTGTCAGGACTACGGAACCCTAAAAAAAGGTTTCATCAGTTCTAGTCCACTTCATTGCTTCTCATTTTATTTTAATTTTGATGCCCCAAGGTACCTCCCCATCGCGAGCCTGGTAGTGTTCATGTTGGGCTTCTCGCTCGGGTTCGGCGGGCTGCCCTTCCTGCTGCTGGGAGAGCTGTTCCCGGCGCACTACCGCTCGCAGCTCTCCGCCATGGCTAGTGCTGTCAACCTGATATCCATGTTCTCGGTCATCAAGTCCTATCATATCCTTGATGTAAGTATAGTCTGTGTATATACAGGGTTAGTTTTCAATGACCAGCCAAAATTTAAAATTGAGATCAAATATCAAACCAAAAGTGCATTTTAAATATATTGTATATACACACATCAAAAATGTCTAGGGATCAAGCATTTTTATGCGGATTTCTTGAGATTGAGATGTGGCTTTGTAATAAATTTATGATTTTATAAATTTATATGGATCCTTTTTGGTGCATTTCATAATTTGAATCAGGAACTCTCAATCAAATTCGAGTAAAAGATGAAAATAAGCTGTCAATATTTTCCCTATAAAAACATACAACGCATTGAAGACATTATTAGTGCTACTGTTTCCCTACTACTGATTAAAACCAACGTTATTATGGAGCGGCGACGTCATTTAAGCAGGGAAGAAATGCTCAGAGCCGTGGGAATGATAGAAGCTGGTTCCCGGCAACGTACTGTAGCTTTAGCTCTGAATACAAGTCAGAGTGTTATCAGTCGACTTTGGACACGTTACCGAAGCACTGGTACCGTGGCTGAGCGCCATGGAGGACGGTATCGCTGCACCACACGGAGACAAGACCGATACATTCAAATCTTAACTCGAAGAGCTCCAACAATAACCGCCATGATGTTAGCCGTGAGGCTTCATCACTCTTCAGGGAACTTAATTAGCGACCAAACAGTCAGAAACCGCTTGCATGAAGTGAACCTTCATTCCCGAAGACCGCTACGGGTACCACCTATAGCAATGCACAATCGTAGGATTCGATATCAATGGGCTCTTGAACACAGAAATTGGGCAGAAGAACAATGGCGTTTCGTGTGCTTTTCTGATGAGTCTCGTTTTGGTATGAGACCGGATACAAGACGTATACGACACTGGAGAACCCCTGGACGCCAACAGCGATTAAAATCCTGCCAGGAAGTCCATCCTTATAGTGGTGGAACCATCATGGTATGGGCGGGTATTTGGATCGGCGGAAGAACTGAGTTGATTTGGATCAGAGGCAACCTCAACGCTCAAATTTATGCTGAGACGATTGTATCAGACGTCATCGTTCCTCTACAAGTGCAAATCGGTCCCTTATTTCAGTTAATGCATGATAATGCACGACCGCACACCGCAAGAGTTGTAAGACAGACTCTCGCCGCAGCTAACATCAATGTCCTGCCCTGGCCTGCTCAGTCGCCAGACTTGAACCCGATTGAGCATGCATGGGATATGCTACAGAGAAGAGCTCTGCCGAATATGGAGGGTATCCAGTCGCAAGAAGACCTTTTTTTGTTGTTGCAACGAACATGGGCGGCCATTCCACAGCGTGATTTGGATGAACTCATTTTGAGTATGCCAAACCGATGTTCTTGTGTTGTTAGTGTTCGCGGTAGAAACACGGATTATTAATTGTTTAAGTTACCCAATAAAATTTTAAAGAAAACTGTTATTTCAGTCTTTTTTTCGAACTTTAATGTTAGTGGTTCAAATGTCAAAAATCCCTTTATTAGGAAAATGGCAAATTTCTTTATTAATGCAAAGGTGACTTGGTTTATCGTTACTGTGACAAACGAAAACACTTTATTTGATGAATCCTTAAAGAAAATTTTAATTAATATCAATCAGGAGAAAAGTTATTGCAAAAATATATGTTGATCCCTAGATACTTTTGATGTGTGTATTATTGTCGAAAAATATAAAATAAAATAATAGCATTCTTTTGAAAATGTCCTAAAAATTTCCTAAATTATAAACCTAGTGGGAATCAATGCACTTGTGTGCGTGCATGCATCGCCAAATTTATGTGTGTGCTAACTGCTACCTATCTAGGTTGTTGAACTGAATTGTGCTGTTGCACTATCCACACGTTCGCTTTTTAGTGCTGGACAGGATTTTTTTTTTTTAATGTTTTCTTTTTTTTTATTATACCGAAAATACACACATCAACACGGTCTAGGGATATTTCATACTCAATTAAATAACTCGAAAAGTACTGGCCGCATTGGAATCTTTTATACACCGATTTGTTTGTAATTTATCTCAGACTAATTCCAAATTCAAATTTTTGAAAATTCTTTTGTTTCGGTGGCATAAAAATGTCTTGATGTATAGGAGAGGGAATTTTCATTTGTGCGAAATTTAGAAAACAATACGAATTACGTTTAGTTACAGTTTTTTTTCATTTTTAAACGAAAGATAAAGTTAAAATTGAGGTATTGTAGCCATGCAACGCCGACATTTGACGAGGGCGGAGATGTTACGAGCTGTGGGAATGCTGGAAGCTGGATCTGTTCAGCGTAATGTTGCTGAGGCCATAGGGACCCATCAAAATGTAATTTCAAGATTGTGGACACGCTATCGTGCCACAGGTGAAGTAGCGGAGAGGCACCGGGGGCCAAGTCGCATCACTACCCCCAGACAAGACCGATTTTTGCAAATTACTGCGCGAGCACAACCAAATGCAACGGCGACTCAATTGGTCCAAAGGCTGCGAGTGGAACACCAAGTGCTTGTGAGTGACCAAACTGTAAGAAGGCGACTGCATGAAAGCAATCTACACTCTCGTAGACCTCTCCGGGTCCCACCTTTATGAAGAGGCAATCGTGGACGACGATTAGAATGGGTTCGAAACCACGTGGACTGGGGCCGTGACCAATGGTCCAATGTGCTGTTCACGGATGAATCCAGGTTCGGCTTCCATCCAGATTCACGAAGGACGCGTGTTTGGCGAGTTCCTGGACGATGGAGCCGTCTCCAGAACCCTCAGGAAGTTCACCCATACCAAGGAGGAACAATTATGGTTTGGGCAGGAATTCGTCTTGGAGGACGGACGGATCTCGTTTGGGTGCGGGGCAATATGACGGCAGAACGATACGTCCAACAGGTGCTGGGGCCCGTAATCTTGCCCCACAGAACACAAATGGGGCAAGATTTCCTGCTCATGCACGACAATGCCCGGGCACACACGGCGAGAACGGTAGCAGCTTGGTTACATACACATAATGTTAGGGCCTTAGACTGGCCTGCTCAATCGCCAGATCTAAATCCCATTGAGCATGCGTGGGATATGCTGCAAAGAAGCGCTCTGAAGGAAGTTCCTGAAAATCTGGCTGCAGAAGATCAACTTTTTGCGCACCTCAGAAGGACATGGGACAATATTCCGCAGCAAGACATTGACAACCTTGTTCTGAGCATGCCGAATCGTTGCCGATGTGTTATGAACATCATGGGCGCTTTCTCAGACTACTAACTTCAAGTTTATAAACACAAATTAAATGATTTTTCTATTTTTTTCAGTTTTTACTCACAAATTAAAAGTTCATTCATATACGGTTTCCGTCTATGCTTCATTTTTTTTCCATAAAATCCTGAAATTTTAATCTATACCTTAACCATTATTAAAAAATGGTAGAATATTAAATAACGTATCTTTTAAATATATACATGTCATATAAATAATTAACACATTGATAGTAATTCGCTTTTTTAAAAATATCCCTAGACCGTGTTGATGTGTGTATTATCGATTTTAAATAATCTCTGAAAATTTGGCCGGTCATTGAAAACTAACCCTGTATATGATACTGAAAGTGCATTATGTAGAGTACAATTAAATTGTTGTTATAATTTGCCGCGGCATTTTGTAAACGGCGCGGCGCGGCGGCGGCGCTCAAAATCAATTGGGCTTCGTAAACGTTACAACATATTGCTAAGGTGTTTTGCATTATACCTACGGCCTTTCACAGAAAAACGAGCGTTTGCAAACGTATGGTGGTAAATACTCGTATGCCAAAACATGTTGTAATGTTTCTTTGATCTTAGGTGGAGCTTTATAGTAGGTTATTAACCAAGGGGATAAAGCAGTGTCTTCTGTCGCGGGTGACGATTTAAATCGCAAGCGTAACGAAGGACTCGAGGTTTACTCCCGAGCGTAGCGAGGGTGTTAAAAACTTAAATCACGAGCAAAGCGAGGGATTTAAGTTCACCCAAGACTAAGACAGCTTTATCACTGAGGAAAATACTCTACTTTTCGTACCATTTGCAAAAAAATTAACACAATAATAATATGAGATAAGCATTTATTAAAAATAATGACAATTAAAAGTAAAATAAACTTAACGTTTATGTATTTGAAGAAAACAAAAACGCGGCAAATTCCTAGACTAATATTTTTTTGACGGAAAAGCAAAGGCATCAAGCTCATACTTCCTCGTCGGTTTTCGTAATTTTATTTAATAATCATAACTGCATAATAAATGCGTATTCCTTTTTCAAAAAGATGTATATTGCTTTATATACAAACTCAATGGTGTAAACACAGATGTAGTTCAGTATAAATTTCGGTAAGTATTCCAAATTTAAATCACATTATCCCCCTAGAGGATGAATGAAATTCAGTGCATTTTCTTTCCCTGTTTTTAACAGATTAAAAATGACTATTGTTATGTTCGCTTTTTGTGGCATAGAATGTCACTTTTTTTGAGCAAGTGGTACGAAAAGGCATTTACTAAATATTTGACCAGTAAAAATCGCTTAATTTGAACAAGAAACTAAAGACGGTCTTTGCTAAATAGTCACAATTCAGTTAAAAAAAAATACTTTTAAATATTAATCTTCCGAAACACATAAAATACAACTTTAATAATAATTAGTGTTCCGCATTCATTCGTTATCAGCCCGAATATAATTACTAACTGAAAGCCGAATCTGTTTGTTATAATAATTGTACCGTAATTGCCGGCAATATAATGTATAATTTCGAAACAATATGGATATTTCACCTATTATATGCATACGGTATGTTGTTTGATATTTATAACGCGTAACTTCAGCAGCAATGAATTGGAAATGTAATTTTGTGGTACATTTAAAGCATTGTTCCTTCGGTTATTTGTTAGATAGCAATAAACATACATACAGCAAAACCTTGCAAGTACGATCAGTACCGAAAGGCGATTAGCATTGTTACTATTGTCGACATATCATTCAAAATATCTAAATTGAAGAAATAATGTCGTCAATTAAGATGAATTGAGCTAAAAATATTTCAGCATTTCGTTTTCACAATAGTAGTTATTTTTAACACTACTTTTTAGGTTTCACCATAAATGTTTGAGAAATAATTATGATTTAAAAAACTAATGAAAAGTAACTTTTGATGTTGACTGTACCTGTTTATTTACATTAGGTAAATGTATATTGATGATTGACATTTCTCTACATCCTGATGGTGGTCGAGGGGTTACCTAAAGGTCCTTATTACAAACCGAAGCAAAAGGTCATCAACCCCCATTTGGAATAACAATTCTCTTGTTAATAAGTATTACTTGAAACGTAGTGGGTAGCTGTTTGTTTAGGCCGGTTTAAGTGCTTGACCGACCGTCGGTGCGTACGTCGGTCGCGCTTGTCATTTGTATGAAAATTCACAAGTCGTGACAGTGCTCGACCGATCGTACGCACACTTGTGCTACGCATTGCGTACGAGGGCCGTCGGTCAAGCGCGTCCGCATGCGTGCCGTCGGCCGTCCGACGCGCTATGGAAACATTAACGCGTTCAGTGCTACACCGATCCGTGGACCGACCGTATTATATACCGTAATTTGTAAACGCGTCTATTTCGTGTTCGTGTTTGTGACTGTACCAGTCCGGCCAGTTCGGTTGGTCAGGAGAGCACTGATCGTTACAAACTGATGATCGGTTATGCGTATCGTCAGAAACGATGGTAAGTACCGAGACGGTCGGTCGAGCACGCAAGACTAATCGTAAGGCCTGTATTCTTGTCGCGCTGACGTTCGGTCGCGTACGGTCGGTCTTGACGTCAGCGAGAACAAAATACGTCAGTCGGTCGCCGCTGACATCAGCGTCGCAGTATGGTGCTATATAGACTTCGATCAACAATTTGATCGAAGTATATAGAACACAATGTATACTCGTACGCCGACCGGGCGCGACCGACCGTCAGTGCGACAAAAATTCAGGCCTTACGATTAGTCTTGCGTTCCTGAATAAAATATTATTTTGAAGAAGTTATAGAAATAGAATCACCAAAAAAGTCATTTTTAATTTTATATTCCGTTTATTCCGCTATGAATTTTTGAACAAATTCATGACGTTTTAGTTAATACGCGGCAAAATTATTCAAAGGCTGTGGGCCAAATTGAGTAACCATTGTCTTTACACTGACTGTGGCTCTATAAACACAATAAAGAGTTTTGTGTTGTCAAGACAAAACTGTTCGGTCTACAAAGATAGATCTACTGAGTGTCTGACAATAGTGACAATCATGTTCTAAGGCTTTTAATATGTTTCTTATACCTACGACACATGAGCTTTTCAGTAGCTTACATTAATCTAATACATTTTTAAAGTGAAAGCTTCTTTAGGCGCGTTGAGCACTTTTTTGGTGAACAAAAATCATGGAAGTCGCGTGAGCGTCACGTACGCTTTTCGTAGCACTCGTAGCCGATCCACGCGTCACGACGACGACGCCGATGTGTCATTTACCTTGTAAGAAGGGTTTAGCTTTAAGTTTTTGTGCCTTCATAAGTTAGGCATCAATTAAAAAGATATTTATTTTCGCAGAGCGTCCTAACATCAGCGGGAACATTCTGGTTGTACTCCTGCTTCTGTGCCATCGCTTTCTTCTTCGTATTGTTTATGGTGCCCGAGACCAAAGGTAAGTCCCTCGCAGAGATCGAGCAACACTTCCGCGGAGAAAGCAAAAAGGAGAAAGCAGAAACAATGAACATGCAAACAGTTTTGTAGTTTTAAAATTTTTCTTGTTCTTGTGAAGTATAAGGTATTTACCTACCCACGTTCTTATTTTATAAGTCAAGAATATTGTATTAATCTAATGAAGGAAAAAAAAGATCAAATAAACAACAATAATGATAGTAGGTATTCGTCAATCCTATCTTGTTGTTTACAAGTCTGATTTTAGAGTCCCTTGCCTAAGGCTTATATTTTCCTCAGTTCTACGAAAACAATTACAATCGTTTTATGTTCTTGATTATAATAGAATAAAATGGATTAAGATGTAAGAACGTTTAGTAGGTACCTACCTCTTGTGATTAGTTATAAGTTTAGCTAGACGGATCTTGTTCTAAGGTTCCATCGAAGATATATTACTTATAAGTAGCTCAATCTCAATCAATTCTGTACTGAAAAGAAAATATATTACACAACACATTGAAAGCACACGCCGTTTCATTATGCCTGTCGAAAAATGCATAGCAATAAGACTTTGATGTGTATTGCTATTAATACGGCGTATTTCAAAATGACAAAAAAGACCGTGGTACTATAAATAACAATTATAGTCTCCGCCAGATAAGTAAGAATTAAAGATCATTAACCCGCATACATTTATTCAAATACATAATTCCGAAAACAGAAAAAATATATAAACTTGCCCCGAAACGACTTTTATCGTGATCCTTGACTTTTTTTAGTAATAAAAATCGATTCATAATGTATTGTTGGGGTACCTACGCAGAGAAATTAAGGAAAGAGCAATGACCTTTAATTCTTACTTATCTGGCGGAGACTATATAGCTATTATAAGGAATAAAGGCTTTTGTTGTAATTACTAAGCAGTTCAAAAAATAAAATTTAAGAAAAGCACGATATTACTTTCTATACATATTTTGAAACAATGAGAATAGGGTAGGTAGTCCGTAGATGAAGAATTGTAGATAATACCTTTTAAACTGTGATAGATAAGGTAACGTAAGAAGTAGGTTAGTACCATAGTGATATTAATATGGTAAGATAATGTACTATTAGAAGGTATGACGATGTTTTGTTAAAGATATTAATTTTTAGTTCAATTTCCTCAACTTTATTGTTCCAATTATAGTTTTGATTGTTCAAAACTTCAAACATACCCACACAGTGTAAGAAGAATATGTATTAAAAAGCTTTCTCAACTATTTTTTTTATTTTTTTTATTAAATATATTTTTTTTAAAGCTTTCTAAGATAAACAACTCTGTTTCAGCTACGGTAAACATTTGATTTCCTAAAACAATGATAACTTTTAGACAGAGATCGAGTTTTCAGAAGTTTTGCCCCGTAGTTACCTACACTTACTAGGAAACGTAAATTCAATATTGATACTTTTCAGAAATCCTTATAATAACATTTTACAGTCCTCTTTTGTTCTTGTCAACAAGTTTCGCTTTAATTTTAATGGAAATTCTTAAAAATCTCTTGTTTTCTATCTTTGTGAGTCTACGTTACCTAAAGGTTTCATGACTTCGCGAGTAAATAATATTCGAGGAAACTGTTTTTTTTTGTTTTACTTTATTCTTCTGTAAATTTTGTTACTGATTTCAATTGGATGTTTAAATTTTTCTGTAAATAATTGTTTGTTATATATTTATGTGAGTAGACCTAGAAGAATTAAAAATAATATTTAAACGAATATATTTTTTATATCACACTCCTTGCCCTTTAGCTTTAGGTTGGTGCCTATCCTCCTATTTACTATCTCAATAGAAACTAAACTTTTAGACTGAGATTGATTATCAAGGTCCTGAAATTTCTTGTAAGTATTTTCGAGGGATGTAACTCTACCGTAATCTGTTCTGTTGAAAAAAGTCACAGTCGGCGACTGGGTTTTCATGACACTTCACTTTACTAAAATTAAATACCTACTTGAAGCAATCAATACCTATTTTGTTGGATTAACTCCTGGTAACATGACATAACATAATATCAAGCCTGTAATTCCCGAAGGGTAGGGCAGAGGTGTACCTAATAGTACATGTAAAAGCGGGCGAGCCTATTTGCCAAAACACACCGCCGCCGCGCCGCCGTTATTGTAAACTCCTAATATAAAGAAAATAAACAACTGTCGCTACTAAAGCTAAACCTTTTCATTTCAGCCTTCCGTATTTATTATTTGTTACTGTTTCTTGTATTTTTATAATCATCGGTCTCTGTTTAGACCATGGGCCACCACCTCTCTCTTATTAACAGACATCTTTAATGTTGAGTTTCTAGTACAGATAACACTCGAATTTATTTCATCGTTAAGTAATAAGAGCATATCAAACACAGGTAACTCGACCAAGTAGAATTTTACGACAATCATTAAAAAACTCATCCTAAATGAAAATCAAAGTTGCAAATACACTGGCGGCAGATATTCTTAAGAGCTAGCGAGAACGATTCAATTTATTTAAGTGAACATACAGCAGGGACGTACATACAATTGACAAAGGGTCGCCGGGTTGGAGCGATGTGCCAGCATACGTCATCAATCTGTCTCGCTGACCCACTTTCCAGTATTGACACAGCGTGCAACACAATTGTACCAGCCTCGACCATAACGACGAGGATTTATGCATTAGGAATAGCTGATAATGATGAACAATGAGGACCATCGATTCTCGGTAAGTCCGCGAGTAACTCACGAATCGTATTAAGTAGGCTGTTTATTAGGCAATGCTTACATGAATCCTAAGGCAGCGAACTTGTGGATTTCGTGGAATTCATTAATTAAATATTATATGGAACATGTTTCAACGCGAATATCTATTGTTTGCGTCTCGGTCTGGAATCTAATGTAATGCCTTCATTAGGCTCAGAATATATCAAATATGTTACACTAGAATATGACAGTTATTCATGCAAGATGTTGCAATATTGAGCATGTAATACCAAATATCGAAGTCGGTCCTAATGTCATGATTGGATTGTGAGAATGAACTGGTAATGCCCATATCAGTTCGAGGTCCGATATGTTACTCATTACATGCATACAATGGGATGCCTTCAGCAGTTCCAAATTGGCAATCGATCTTATGAACAATTCATGAGAACTTCTGAGATCTAGAACTATAATTTGTATCAGATGTTATTATAGCGTTCTCACGACAAAAATAGGTAGAATATAAATCTAAGAAACCTATTCTCACGTAGATGAAGACAAAAATGTATTCAATCAGTCGAACTAAAAAAGAACAGCCACCCTACCACTAATAGCAAAGATTGATAAACACGTTCAACTGCACACGACATTTATAGCTGCGAGTACAACAGTAATAATCATAAATACAACATTATGAGATCCGAGACACAATAACAACGACTCCAAAAATCGTGAACTCATAAGGCTCATTATAAGTGTAAAGTTTCGCAGCACGTTATCGACGCGACGCGTCGCCGTCGGTGTCGCGGCGCGGGCGCAGGTAAGGGGCGGACTGCCTCTGTTGCAACGCGCACACTCACGACTAGCTAACTAGCGAGGATGACACAGATCACTGCACGGCCCGACATCACGGATGCAATGTTCCATTTATCAACAACCGCATATATTAGTAATAGACATCTGAACGCCTGGCTTTGCCTGGATCAATAATGTATGACATTTTTCTAGATTGTCTTGTAAAAAAATGCGTCAAGCCAGCCATCGTATTGTTCATTCAAAATGTTGTTTTTCAGTTGCGGCTGTTCCTTTGAGTGCTTAGAAAGATCGGTCAGCCGGATGCTTATTTTTGCCAATGTTATGTCATTTTATTTATTCTTCTATGTTTCTAAATTCTTACAAAATTATTTGTAAATGTTATATCATTCTTAAACTGCCCAAAATGTATTAATTTTGGCATTTTAATTAGTAGGGGCTTAATTTTTTTAGCTTTATTGTGCATGCTGTGGTCTCCTATAAGTGAAGGAGTACACCTACCTAATACCTTGTGTCTTCCATTAACTAATAATGCTTTGTGTATATCTTATGTTGGAGATCCTTAAATAAATAAATGCTTAATGCAAGGGATTGTGCTCGCCTTTTATATTTGGTGGCGACGACACTCTGCAGCCAAAGCTATTATCAATATCATCTACAGTTAATTTTTCAGCCACTGCTGAGTATAGGCCTCTTTGCTCCTTTATTCCCGTTGTGCCAGGCTCCACGCTCCTGTACCAATCTCATCCAGGAAATTGCCAAAGTTTCATCACTATCATCTGTGATAGTGATGAAGCTTTGGCAAATCCTCCTGTCTTTTGATGACTTCGTGTGATTTCTGAATCACACGAAGTCATCAAAAGACTATAATAATCACAGGGCTATTTGGAATATGACGGAAAATTTCTTAGATTTGACAAATTCAACACTTTAACAACGACAAGATATTCCATCTTCACTCATCATTGCTTGTGTTTGTGTCTTATGACTTGTAATCAGTACTAGTGATGTACGCAGTTTATAATGATTATGTTATTATTTGTAGTTGTACAAGGGCTAAAGTTTAGTGATAGTCACCGATTCCCCTTCGCGATGTCACTCGCACATGTGCCCTTCGAATCGTAAAAATGTACTTAAGTAGTATATTGCTTGCTAGGACCTCTCTAGACGATGCGTGATGGCATCTATGTGTACTTACTATCAGATTTAGAAATGATTACGAAACTGCCTTTAAGGCTCTATGTTTTAACATAAGTCAAATCTAATTACATAGTTTGGATAAGTACCGTTACCGGTAGTGACTCCGGTGACAATTGAAACATTACATTACAAATAATTATATTCAATTGAATGAAAGAACACACATTGCATGCAGTACATAATTAACATGGCGTGTTTAGTGTACTCATCACCACACAACACGATATTTTTGTCTATACAAAGTCAACTTGAGGTACAAGCTCATAGCATACCTACCTACATCAATGTCCACTGAACAAAATAATCCAATTTGTGTACAGAAAGAAGAAGCAAACATGTAAATAAAAATGAAGAAATCGGCTAAATGACTAACTAACTTTTGAAAGAACTGACAAATCCATCCCATAAACAGCAGTTAAATTCACAATAATGTAGAATATTATTTCTCAGGTAATAAATACTGCACTACTGACAGACAAACATTTAGGTACTTTAAAATAAATGGGAGCATTTTGTCGATATTAATTGTATGTATTCGTCACGTAACGGAGTCATTATTTCTAGATGCATGCGCCTGCGCCGGCAGCCGGGAGTCCCACGGTGACGCGTCGCGAGCGCCTTGTTGACGGCCGCTCGGCAGATGCACGAAACTAGACGCAAACTCACGCGTGAGCTCTTGCATCGAATCGGTATCACGCTCACCAGTACCAACTTTCCTATATAAACAGCGACTATTCAAATTTAATGTATTCAAAAGCTAAAACTTTGTAAAGTAACACATCTTCAGAGCTTTATAGTTTACTTAAAGGTTTCATGAAAGCTCCCCAGTGATGATTTTAGTAAGTGTTTGTTTATTCGGAATTATGTGCATCAAATTTTCAAGTTGTGTATTTGTGCGTATGACATGTAATTGAGCACCATAGGTGACTTAGCTATTTTCCATCTTTCAATATTTTTTCATTATAAATAGCCAAGTACGACATAGCTTCTCATCTTTCTTGACGCCCTCTGGCCATAATTATATTTTTGCCAGTTTTTCAGGGTAAAGTAAATTTAAATTTATATTTTTCAGTACATCTTTTTACTGAGCGCACTTGCGTGGCCGGCAAGCAAATGCGAGCCTCCAGTAAACAGCTACCTCCCTCCGTCTGGCTCTGGTGGCCGACCATCCTCGCAGTATGGCCCACCTGGAAGTAATGGTGGATCAGGAGGCGGATCTCAACCTAGTGGTGGTTTGAGCCCTTCTGGACAAGATTCTTACTCTAACGGACAAAGTGGCCCATCAGTTGATACGCAATACGGTCCACCGTCATCAAGAGGCAATGGACAAGGACCGCAAGGTTTTGGTTCTCAGCAAAGACAAGGCAGTTTCAATCAAGGAAGCACACCCGATTCTCAATACGGTCCTCCAGGCCGCGGTAATGGTGGTAATGGAAGGGGTGGACCCGGTGGCCGAGGCGGTCCTGGTGGTCCCGGTGGTAGAGGAGGCCGTCCGCAATCCTCTTACGGTCCACCAAACCAGCAAGGAGGATCAAACGGTGGAGGACCAGGTTTCGGTCAAGGACCAGACAGCTCATATGGCCCGCCGCCTACTGGAGGATTTTCACCCTCAGGCAGTGGACAGTCAGGCAATCAACGTCAAGAATCTCAGGCACCAGACTCCAGTTACTTGTCTCCCAGTGCTGGTTCTCAAGCTTCCGCTCAGTCTCAAGCTGGCTTCAGCGGCGGGCCTGGTGGCCAGCCATCTTCGTCGTATGGTGCGCCTGGATTTGGTGGTGGTTCTGGAGGTCCCGGTGGTCGCGGTAGCGGTCCAGGCGGGAGAGGCAATGGTGGTGGTGGATCGAGCTATGATGATGGACAATCTAATGTAAGTATTTAACAAATAAAGCATACTTAACTATTAAATTGTATGCGATAAAATTCCCTCTCCAAATAACAAGGGCCAATATCTTAACAGCGTCTTTCATAAAAACGGATAACTTTTGTTTAGTCAGGGTAAGAAGGTATGTAACTTGTGTATAGTATATTATATTGTTACTTTTCAGGAGCCAGCTAAATACGAGTTTAGCTATGAGGTGGACGACGCTCAGACAGGTACTAAATTTGGTCATTCTGAGCAGCGTGATGGCGACCTGGCCACTGGCGAGTATAACGTAGTGCTGCCCGATGGCAGAAGACAGGTTGTCGAGTACGAGGCCGGCCTGCAGGGATACATGCCTCAGATCCGATACGAGGGTTGGTTCATTATCTTGGTTGGCGATACGACACCTGTGCTTTTTTCCTAATCTGTATTCAGAAATACTAAATAATTGTCATGCTATAGAAATATTACGAGAAATCTTATACCCACAAGAGGTTGGCCAATATAAGGAGAAAGGCTCTAGAAATATAGATGAAATATTTTGCTTAAAAACAATGAAACCAACGACTTGTTACATGATCCAAAGTTAAAACATGTTACACAAACTAAAGTACTCTTTTTAATTTTCGTAAAACCGTACACTTTATCAGGAAAATGGTTGTTGTTTAAAATTATCTATTTTCGTAGTAAAATTAGGATGAACTAATCTGCGCATTACCCAAACAAAGCTGTTGGTAATTGAGTTTACTTGCTGGTTCAAATTCGTATTTAATTAGTGGTCCGTTTTATTTTATTTATTTTTGTTCAGGTGGCGGTAATGGTGGCTCCGGAACCGGATTTGGCCGTGGTATGAAAGTTCAATCAATTTTACAATTTTAATCTTGTAAAACAGGCAATTCAATGTTGCCTCATAGCAATTTATTTTAAAATCTCCAAAAATCTCTTTTGAAGTTTTTCTAAGGCTGTATAACAAAACTGAAAGGTTCTCTGTTAAAGTAGAATCAAAATGTGTTTAAAGAACCTTCATTCAAATATTTTATTTTACAGGCGGTGCTGGTTCGCAAGGTGGAAGCCAAGGTTATACTCAAGGCGGCCCTGGTGGTAACTACCCAGGGGGTGAAAGTGGTTACCCAGGATCTGGACCGGATCAATCAGGTAGCCCTGGACGCTACCAAGATGGTGGCTTTGGACAGAGTGGTTCAGGTAGTCAGGGATTTATGGGCTACCCCAGCGGCAGGCCGGGTGGTAATGGGAGGAACCGCAAAGGTTCCCGCGGACCTAGCCAAAGTGGTGCCGAAGATTTGAACGGCGGTGGAAATGGTTACCCGAGTGGTGGACCACAAGGTGGTAGCGGTGGTTACCCCAGCAATGGTGGTGCGGGAGCCAGTGGAGGCTACCCCAGTGGCGGTCCTGGAGGAAACAATGGAGGTTTCCCTAGTGGTAATGGAGGCAATGGCGGTGGTTACCCAAGTGGAGGACCCAGTGGACCGCAAGGAGGTAGAGGTGGACAGAACGGAGGCAGAGGACGACCAGGATCTCAGAACGGTGGAGGCAATGGAGAAGAAGGGTACCCCAGCGGTGGACCCAGTGGCCCCCGGGGCTCCGGATATTGATAACAAAACAACGAAACCGACCCTCTAATAATAGACACAAAACGCTTCAGTAAGTTCAAAACTTACAAATTTAAATGAATTGTATAGCTTTGTAAATAAATTATGTAAAAAAAAAACAATTTGTTTTTGTAACTCATTATGTTGCCTTTATTTTTAAAGTACAATCGGTATTCATGCAAAGCAGTCATATGGCTATCACAATGCTTTTAATTAGTATGGTGTCGCCTTCACACATTTATTTGTTTAATATTAACAAAAACAATTCAAGAAAATAATGGTGTAAATGCATACAAAACAATATAATTATTACATTCGAATGCATCAAAGTATCACGAAAAAAACATAAATAAAAAAAATACATGGGTTGGCTACACGGCATTTGTAACTGATGAGATCCATTCACGTATCTCTCTTTGATGCCAATTACTAAACTGTAGTTTATACATGTATGTTAATCCGTCCACTGCGCATAGATTAGAGCCATAGAATAATACTATTAAATACAACTCTAGGCCTAGAAATATTTCAAATCTCACCTCAATTCTGCAGGATTTATCAAATTATTTTACCTACGCATTTTGGTCTTGAAATTATTTCTTACTCGTAATTAATCTACCTACACAAGTACCTTCAAGCTCAGCTTGTTTTTCATGATTACAAGTTAAAGTTAAATAATAATTATTATGCTTATGGATAGGTATTATTACTACTATTAAAATAATTCTGCCGTACTTTTTCTGTAAGTACATTATTAAAATCTACGTCGAAAATTAGCTTACGTCTTTATTTATAACATTCGTTTGAAAGGTAACCAAAAAAGTGCACAGTCAAAGATGGTAGTTAAATCAAAGTTATAAAATAGTTCACATGCATAGATGCAGGTTTCAATATTTGCTGTGGAGAAGTGCATTTCGACCAAGAGGACGAAATATTTCGTTTGGCAACTACTTTTTATTGGGAAGAAAATAAAAAAAGATCCGGGCGCAATTTTTCTTCAGGACACACAGCCGCATTTTATTCGTCAGCTGAGAAAAAGCTTATGTGGCTTTTTATAAGTCTCTGTGTAGTTCGGTTTTTGTATACTTTGAAAGGTTAACCTTGCACAAAAATACTGGACTTTTCTCTTTATACTTTCTAGAATTGATGATTTCGTTGAGAATTTAAAGTGGTTACTTTATTAACTCGGACCCCCTTTTCGGTTTATGTTTCAATGGTATCAATTGTCGTGTACGACTGCATAATCTTTGATATAGCGTTATTTAAACACTGCAATTCCTTGATTTGCCATCTGCAGTGGTGTGCACGTGGACGCTGTTCAACGAGCGATGCAGAACAATTCTCTCCAGCATAGTGCGCAGCATACGAATGCAGTATAATTGTTACGTTCCGAAACGACAGTATTCAAGATTGCGAGCGCTTTGCTTTGTGGCAGACCAACTTCCCTAGTTACTACCACATATGTATGTATGTGGTATCTACAACTACACGTACATTTCCTGATGTTCAAGTTTTGTGAACTTCCAAAGAATTGTTTAACCGTATCTAAAATGCTCTACACAGTATTCGCCACGTTTCGCCACAAAACACTTGAAATGTGAACCGTGAAAGATTTGTTGAACAAATAATTTGAGACATTCTGTGCAAATTCCTGACCACCTATGCTTTGGTGCATTATCACGAAGCTATTACATTAATATTAAGAAAAAAATTGGTATAAGTATAGATGCTAAAGAATTGTCCACCGATGTCGCGATGCCTGAAAATAAAACAAAAGAAAATATTTTGCATTAAGTAATTACCTACATCAATGTTTGAAGCCATCACGCATCCGTTGAGCAAGCAGAATTGCAAGATTCCACGAGGATTATGAGTGGTATTTCCATCGTTTTAAACTTTTCCTAATCTAAAGTATTGGGACAATATAGTTCAATTTACCTTTACCCACCTTTGGTTTCTTTTGCCCCAGGTGCATCCTTGCCAATGGTAAAGGGTAACGCTATGTAATGGGTGGACTCTGTTTCTCTTTGGTAGAGCGGCGCTATCGTAGCTTGGCACTAAAACAAACATCATAGAGGACATTTTGAGATGGGACTGCTCATCAAAACTGATACGAGAAAATATAAAGCGAAGTAGTCAAAGGAGGCAGGGGCTCAAGTTTTGTATAAAACGATGACAAAATTCGTCGAATTTTGAAAATGTTGCTGGTTTATTTGACCAGTCGGTAGTATGTTAATTATTTGTTTGGAGTTCCCAATATTTCGGCACTGTTACAAGCGCCATTATTAAATATTCCGTTTGAAGTAACATTTATTAAACAAATATCACAATGAAAATGACCATAACAGTTTAAAAACTATATTGATTTTCAGATTTGAGGGTGTAAACAACCTCTTCACGAAGCCGTCAACCAAGCATTCTGTACATCGATCTAATAAGTAACTTTACCCAAAGATTATTGCTGGGAATCGACTTTTTTTTGGGGTAAAAATCATGTTTTGTGGTAGAACTCAAAACATTGTGCTGGTGGATAGATTGAATAGTACAGGGGTCGTGGAGATGTTTAAAGTAAAAATCTTACATTAAAACTAGTATTTAAAAAAAAAGTTGTCAAAAAGTTGGAATTTTAACCCCCAATATCTCCGTAACTAGGTTTCCAGGTATGGTCTAGAACAAAAAAATGATCGCAAGGACGGGGAAAACAAGTGCCTTTCGGCTTCGTTAAGAGGTTTTTTACACCCTTTAGATATTCTTCGATTTAAGTACTTACTTTTAATTTGATGGCTCCATTGATAAAATCAGAGGTGGTGGCATAGAAGCTTATCTGCAATATTGTTTCTGCAGCATCAGGCCGTTCAGCCGACACCCGGTACCAGGGTCCCAGGACGTAGGAAGAGGGTGCTGGCCGGTCGTTCACGAGCCACTTCAGGTGTGCCTTCGGGCGGGATGGTGGCAGTGAGCAGTTGGCGACTACCATGTCGTCAAAATTGTACTGCTCTTTTAAACCCACCACGCGGGGACCAGTTTTTGGAAGTACTGGAAGATAACCAGATAATCATCAGTAACGAGATTGGAGGATCAATTTCACTCATGATTGTAGGAATTGTAAGTATTCAAGTAAGTGCAAAGTCTTGCAAAAATGACATTAAAATAAACCTTATAATGTCCCATAAAATTAATATCAAGACAAATAAGCATTTGTAAACAGAGTGCAGGCCTTTTCGTTTTGTAAAATCCTTTCCATAAATTACCTATAAAATAAATGCCAAACAAAAAAAAATTGCGCAGTGTTAAAAAGTTATACATAAAGTGACGCATATTTTGCTTATTTAAAAAGACAAATCTGTATTCAACACATGATCGATAAGAAACATCAGCTAATTGCAAACGTATAAGCTCTGAACCGTATCAGCATCGCCTAAAGCGCAGGCCACACCGCCAGCCGGCGGCGGGCGAGCGGGCCAACGGCGCATCGTTTCACCCTTTTCATACTTTGGTCCTTTGGTTCACACCGCGAACTACCGACACAATATAAATATGGACTACCGAGCTAAGCACATCAGGCGATATAAAAGTATGAAAATGGCGTCGTTCGCGCCTGCGCTTTAACTCGAGCCGTTCACCTTTTTCTATCCATACTTATACGCACCCGATGCTTATCAGTTTCTAACAATGAGGTGTAGTGATGCAGGTGCAGTGTTTATACTTGTGTTATGAGCTTTAAATACTTACAGTGTATATTAATGTACTTCTGCCTATAAACAGTGGCAAAGTTGGGCGCTTCGCCGTTTACTTCACAGGAGTAATGTCCTGACGACTCTTGCGTCAGGTTAACTAGCGCCACGACTGTGTTTGAAGAGCGTGCTATCTGCAATAGAAAGAAAATAAAAATAATAAAATCATGTCTTGGAGAGTTAGGCGCGTCGCTCACTGGTAAGTCGAGGCGGCGCGGGCGTCGCGGCATGGCCGAGGATAGGTCTCTACGTGGAGTCACTGATCGCACTGCAATTTATTCCTAAAGTAAATGTCGCGCCGCTTGTGACGCCACCTCGACTTAATATCGTGTGAGCGACGCGCCTTAGGTAGCTAAAGCGGCAGTAGGGTGGCCATGTCTATCTAAAGACCTATAACCACTGAAGCAGACGAGTCCTAGAGCGGAGACTGCGAATCGCCAAAAGTAGTGTGACATGCCCCGCAGCTAAGTTAACCGACGGCCTTTTAGGTGGTTTGTACAGACTGAATACGGATGGAGGCACACCGAGTGCTTTAAAGCAGCTTGGAAGAGGTCCAGCAGCATGCCCAGTAGAAGACATTGGACAATCTAATCACTCTAGGCACTCAGGTAGAATTGATTGACTAATTGAATAATCAGAAGACAATAAAAGAAAGGAAGTCTAAGTATAGGAATCGCGCGTGTACCTAACAGTGTAAAGCTAGTAATTCAATCGTAATTGTAAATTTGTAATACAGAACATGCGTATTGTTTATCGCGTTCGCGGCACACCGTGAATTACCGTGCGGCCACCCACTACTTCCCGTGTATCCGTATTACCGTGTACATGTACACTAATAACGTCACATTACCGGTCGACATCGGCATAATCGTCTTGACTAATGACACAACTGGCCGTTGAGACATTCTTGCAATGCCATAAAAAAGAAATGAGTGATTTGACAGATGGCATAACTTGGCGGGAATCTCAGAGCTGTCAATGATTTTTTTTATTTTTCTTTGTAATTGGTTTGGAACAAAATTACTAGAATTTCTTTGAGAAGGTGTACGTATTCGTACTTTCGACAAAAAGAGCAAATACTTAGTGAGTTCGGAGTTCTTCCAAGTATTGCTGATATTCCGAATAGTTGTTCAGAAGTTACATATAGATTTTTCCATGACGACGCGGCGACGACTCCGAAGTTATTTGCAACGCGTTGGATGAAATACAAGAATGAAAAAGGGAGATTTTTTTCGCTGAGATACACCACAAAATAGCATTGAGATAGACACGTGTTACGAAAAAAGAAAAAAATATTAGCAGACAAAACAAATGATTTCAAGATCTCGCGACAGTTGAATTATTCCGTCATAAACGTTCGAGATTTAAAAATACATCAAATCCAGTCTGTGACGTCACTGTACTAAACCGTTCCATGTGGTATTGTTGCTATAAAAAGACAGTTTTTCTTCGTAATTAGTTGTGTGTCATTGAAAATATTAATATTAATAAAGCGGTTAGGTAAAAAAGTGAGTTCAAAGTCGAGTTTTCCGAAAATTTCACCATAGGGGGGTCTAGTTATGACCCTTAAAGCCCAAAACAACCGCCAGTTTAAAAGTTTATATTTATGTTATGTATACGTATGTACGTTTGGCCCAAAAATCGAAAGGGTCAAAACTTAGGTTAACTTCCTGAATGAGCGGAATTCGTCCATGATGGGCGGCGGGGGGGGGGGGGGGGGGGTTCGAAAATATGTTTTTTGGCCATAACTTTTTTCCTTTGGAATTTTTTTGAATCGTTTAACACTTGGGGAGGGTATTCAAATTTCCAAACTTTTCGGATTTTTTTAATTTCTTTGTCAATTTTGTACAACTCCTAGTATATTTTGATGGGGAGGCCTATGTCCAGCAGTGGACGTCATTCGGCTGAAATTATGATGAATTATGATATTTTGATTAAATTTAAATATAAATTAGGTATTGAAACAACATAAATAAATTGACCATCACCTTTGAGTGGGATCAATGAAAGGAACGAACTCCGTTTAAATACAACATACATGATATAATGTTAGTAATTAACATCTACGGCGCGGCGGCGGCAGCTACAGTATTTAGTAAATCTGAGCACCATGTAGCTGCTATGAACACTATTAATTTATCTGCAACAGTTTTATATTTGCAATACGTAGTTTGCACTTGCATTTCATCTAGATTACTGTCAAGCAAGCAAGAAAAGAACAAATAAAGCATCCACAGACATTTACTAGCCAGTATTTGGTTTTTAAAAGGCAATGAATGCCAGCCCCATATAGCTAAAAAAAACACTAATTCTTGCACAGCGCTATCTGTATTTTTTTTTTGGAAGCTGGCCCTGAAAACACCACATCGAAATAAATAATTCGAATGTCGAATGACGTAGAAAATTAAATACCTAATATAATCAAGGAAGCAGGAAGATGATTTGAAGCCCGCACTGATTTATCTTCATATTATATAAAATTGCTCGACAGTTGTATATGCTGCAAACACAATTCGAACACAAACAAACATACAGCCTGCAATAAATTGGTAACGTATACGCAGTCAACGGGTTATTGACTTACCAATATGAATCGGGAAACACGTAGCATTTACATATGAAGCTTTAAAAACGAATCGCCAATCACTTTAAGTTAAAACGATTGAAAGTTTTTTTTTTATCTCAACTTCTGTTTCGACTGAAACGGGTCAAAGGTCGGGGTTGACGGCTACAGCGAATCATCGTACCAAAGACAAATTCATGAATAATTTATTCAGTGACTTATTGGTATACCTAGCTGACATTTTGGTGCAATCTACCAATGCTACTAGTTTCTTCACTGACAGTTACATTGTTAAATGTTAACACTAACTTTATCTGTTGTAGAATTACTTGTACTTGACTAATGGTGCATTCACCCCGCATATTGACGTAACATTCTCTAACAATGTTTTCAATTGTTACCACGCCCACGTGTTGACTAATAGTTAGGCAACATTACTGAACATAATATACTAACACGGCAACATACAGAATAGAATAGAATAGAACTGCGGTTTGGACGCACCATAATTCGTTGGTTTAGTGGTCACAAGCGCTATTGTTGAGCATGAGGTTCTGGGTTTGATTTCTAGGTCGGACAATGTGTTATTGGGTTTTTCCATCAGGACTTTCTTAGTAATAGCCACGGAGTTTTGATTTTTGCCTGGTTGATGGCATTAGGCTCCCCGCTATTACTTAGGACATAGAAATTACTGGCGAAATGTGGGTGCACACACATCAAAAAAAGTTTGCGATCACTTTGAAAAATCGAAATGATGTTTGTTACGGTAAATTAAATTACGATTTCTTCTTCTTTTTAGATTATTTTTTTTTATTTATTTCAATCAGGGTATTTCTATTTATAAAAAAAAAACACACAACAAATATTTTTTCTTGATAAAGTTCAATTTAAAAAATTATATCAGCTTATGCTAGTGAACTCAAACTTTTTTTGATGTGTGTATGTACTCTAGGTAAACCTTTGTCGAACCGTTCGGGAAAATACAAGCGTGATAATAAATGTGATGATTTTATGAATTCCCTACTTATAGCACTGAATGGCTTGAATATTGTGAAAAAAGTGGGAATGGAGTTGGAAAATTTTACTCCCAAGCCTACTGCCATAGATGAACATTATTGCTTGATGCTATGGCGCATCTATCATATATATCTATCTACCTATATACAGGGCGTCCCACGGATATGCCACATGGAGGGAAAGTACCTTGAATATTGTAGATGGAACATTTTACTGAAAGAAGACATTATTTGAATTTAAAAAACAATTTAAGCTGCATTCATAGATATTTAAATAATTACATGGTTGAACCGGGAATCGAA
Source organism: Xestia sexstrigata (assembly GCA_941918905.2). Taxonomy (NCBI): domain Eukaryota; kingdom Metazoa; phylum Arthropoda; class Insecta; order Lepidoptera; family Noctuidae; genus Xestia; species Xestia sexstrigata. Next base: position 15,818,564 of record OW799211.2, on the reverse strand, counting down.
CCCGTTACACGAGAAAAATAATCACCCTGTAGCTTTATCATACCGATCGAAAGGCTTCATTATAAGGATTATTTTTTGCTAAATAACATAGTGTCAGAAATAAAAGGAAGACCATGAAATTTAACATTTTTAATACAAAATTATTCAATTTATCAAATGCTCAGATCTAACCCTGTTAGATTTTTTTGATTTACGTAAAAAAATTAGTTTACAAGAACCAGTATGAAAGTGTCTAAAACTGTATAAAACACGAGTACAAAGATAACCTAAAATAGTTTACAGATAAGACTTGGATGATTTCTATAAATTAAAAACGTGTTTTTTGGATGTTCCTCGGCAGCCTTATCAATTTTCCAACATAACAGGAACATAACGTGTATTTTATTTAAAAAGATTAGTTTAAAGTTTAACGTAGTTGATTGAATTAGATAATACAAAAAAAAAAAACAAGCAGGAACATTGGCAGACGTGTATAGAACCGTCAACCACATTTCGCGGGTTATGTTATGCCCTATGTTATTAGGGGTGAGCGTATTGCCATTACCCGGGCACAATTCTTGATTCCGGGGATGTTACTGCGAAATTCCATAAGAAAAATCTAATAACACTGCCCGACCTCCCGGATTCCTAGGAATGAGATCTATATTGTAATGTATACTACTCACTTCAACATGAACTCCAGCCAATGGGAAGTTATATACAGGGGGCTCATTCTTAGGCACGTAGCGGTAGAACTCGTGTCCGTCTTTGTACCACTTGACGGAATACAGAGTGTCTCCTTCCATATCGTACTGACAGCCCAAGAGGGCCATGCCACCTTCGGGCTCATGTGTTGGTACCCTGAGCTCTACCAGACGAAGACTCCTTACTGAATCTGAAATACATGAAAATATAGGTAGTATTAGAGCTAGTGCTATATACATACATATATGACAAAAAGGCAATACGCCAAATTATGATAGGGCATTGACTCGTTGAATGACGTGCGAGAAGTCATGACTTCGATACCGTTTGCATTTTTTATCTTAGCACTAGCTAGTTTTTTAGTTTGATATATAAATAAATAGAAGTAAGTAAATTGGCATTGTTGATATAAAGCTAATAAATTGGTAAAATAAATAGCAGTAGGCATGTACAAAACGAAATTCAATTACTTTAATATTTCAAATCTGTACTTTATCTACAACAACACAACATATATTCGCTCAACAGGTAAAAAAAAAACCTTTTACAAGAGTTAGTTTTTACCAGCGTTATAAATATCAAGTCATTTTCCATTATCTATATCTATACATATAATTATAATAAAACAGTAAAAAAACTGTGTCTGTACATTGAATATATTAAAAAGAAATAATTGAGGGGGGTTTAGAAACGGTAATAGAGCACGAATCCAAAAAAAAATCTGTCTGTTTGTTTGTGTGTCTGTTTGTCTGTGTGTCTGTTTGTCTGTGTGTCTGTTTGTTTGTACACGCTAATCTTCGGAACTACTGGACGGATTTTAATGTTTTTTTTTGTTGTATAGGTATTAAGTCTGGGCAACATATAGGCTATAATTTATCTTGGAAACTTGAACACCTGATGCAGAACCGCAACAAACCAGCTAAACTATAAGAGATACAAAAATGATACCATAGCAAAACATGTTCCACGTGATGAGCATTTTATGCCGAGAGCATAAATTTGAAGATCTGGAACATCTGATGAAAAATGAAAGATCTAGAACGTCTCGAATCGTCTCGCGCATCCCGTTGTCTTCCCGTCCCCGGGCTCTTAGAATTCGACATCAGACGATTCAGATCTTCGATTTTGACGACCCCGTTGTCGCTGGCAGAAGCAACAGGATCCGCGTAAGAAGTCGCGGGCAGAAGCTAGTTAGATATAAAATTGTAGTCGCTATTGTTACTGTTACACCCTGTATACATTATTAAGGCTTTCGAAGTATATAACAAATTACCCGTTCTATTCTACAAAGGACTAATTAATAATTCTATCAATTTTCATTGTTTACAAACTAAACTTAAAAGCAAGAAAATGTGATTTTATTATCTGGTAAAAGTTTTTAGACCTTTAAGTACTGATTAATGAATGATCTCGATCTTCATTAAAGTCTTTAACATGATTCTCGTACAATACGTGTGGTGATTTTTGACACTGAGTATAATTGACTATGACTCATTCACAGTTATAGAAGTAAAACTCTACTATGAAACGTATGAACAAACCTATCTAAATGTCATGGATGCGTACGCACATAGTGGCTAGGAGCACACCGGGCATGACAGATAAAAGTATAGTATATTAAATGCACTGAGCTACAATACCTTGCGTCCACAACAACAACAATACGACAATCGTCCTCCCAAACATCTTAGTACAGTTTTCTCAGCAGTCAGCCCACATAACCACGCGCGCACTTCACAGTAGGTACCCCAACAGCTGTACAATTCACTTCACTTCACATCACACGGATCCATCACTGATAAATCACTGACTAGAATAATTTAACCGAACATCAATATCAATTGTACCTTTGAATTCAGTTAAAATCTGCCGTTTGCGGTGTCTAAATAGGCCAGCGAAATTCCGGCGACAGAATTCTAAATTTAAAACTGGTCGCCACTGAACTGTCTGGCGCATGCGCCGTGCTAACAACGTACTGCCAATATCAAGAAGATTGCGTGCCGATGATTAATATTTGCAATTTTGATTAAATATAAAGCGTGCACTTTTTGCCGCGAGCGTACCACGCAGGGTGGAGGGTTGTGGCGTGAGGTCGACGAATAATTTATTCGGGTGCACACGTGTGACTCAGACCAAATACATGCAGTAATGTTAATTATTGTGTGTATTAGGTACCAGCGGCATTAATTATTATGATGAAAGACTTTACATAGCTAATAGTTTGTTTGAATAACCGTTAATTATTGAGGGTCATGATACACCGGCGCGCCGAGTCACAGAATATTGATGCTGCCTCATATTTGGATGAAGTTGGCGTGTATTGTTTTGACTTTTATTGTGTGCGGGGTCAAAGGCTATCCTTTGTTACGAAAAAAAACTGGCCAAGTGCGAGTCGGACTCGCGCACAAAGGGTTCCGTACCATTATCTATACAACATTAGACAAAACCGCAAAAAAAACACGTTGTTGAATGGGAGCACCTCTTAAATATTTATTTTATTCTGTTTTTAGTATGTGCAACCAAAATACATCATCTGTGAAAATTTCAACTGTCTAGCTATCACGGTTCATGAGATACAGCCTGGTGACAGACAGACGGACAGACGGACAGATGGACAGACGGACAGACGGGCAGAGGATTCTTAGGAATAGGGTCCCGTTTTTACACTTCGGGTACGGAATCCTCATCCCGATTTTTTATGAAAATTAAAAAAAATGTATGAAAGTTGAGTAAACATTGACTGTAAATACGTAGTCGCTCTATCAACGTAGGTTTTACGTCATCCAATTAAGACTGGTTTTTCTCATCATTATTCTTTAATTACATACTTAATAATTTAAATGTTTAGAATTATATCTTTTTAATTGTACCTATCTCAGCTAAAGGTCAGAGTGGATCCAAGTTATCTTTCGGGGTAATTTAATGTTTTTGTTACGAATTATCTAAAGAAAACATTCACTAAGATAAACCTAAAGACACCGTACTCTAGATTAAAATAAAATAAAAGCAATATTGTGTGTATTTTTATGTTTGCGCTGTTTACGCTTGAGCGTATACAGAATCATAAATCTACCTAAAAGTGCAATTGTACTTTAGTACAATCCTTTTAATGATCTGTTGAAAACATGATAACAATTTTTATAATTTAATATTTATTGATGATAATTTAATTTTTATTGTCTGTTAATTATTGACATACATATGGTTGCCGATGACGGGTGGATAAAGTCTATGGCATTAAGTCAGTTTCTGCACTTATTTTGTGTGCGTAAATTATTAAATAAATAACAGTGTAATAATAAAAAAATGGATTCAGCTTATTGACAAATAAATTACTGGAAAAATTGTACAGGTGTTAAAAAACATCACCACAATTAATTTGAAAACTACCGTTCATAACATAATGTCGTCACAGCTTTATTTCCACTTGGCACAAAGTTAATAAAACGTGGTTCCGTACACATCCTGGCGAGAGACGCTGAAGTTATTTCCGTTGTGGCGTCGGCCGGCTGGCGCTAGTTCTAACACTATTCGCTAGATGTCGCACGATGCCTGTTCGTGGAGTTTCTAACGGTGCATTGTGAGAAGTTTCAATAGTTTGATTCAGGCCATTTTCTAGTTGTGGAGGCAAGTAAGAATGTAAGACGACAGGATGAAAGTGCAGTTGGTGCTTGAAATTATCGGAATTCTTTGCTGTGAACAAGGTTTTTAAGTTTCCAATAACTGATTAATGAAACTATGTTCAAAACTTGTATGTAAACACAACTGAACACACAGAAGAAAATAAAAAAAGACCACAAAGCTATTGATACTTACTGAAAAAATCAATCATTTTTTCTTTTTTTTCCCCGAGTTTATGCTCTTATTAACCCCAAAAATACAGTGTGCAATCGTAGCTCATCATGTCTCGTTTTGAATGTGTGGGTGTCATTAAATGAGCAGAAAACCAACAGCTTCCTAATCTGCAAAGGTCGTTAATATTGAGCAGGATACTTACAAAATAAGTGCCTATGTAGTATCTTGCGATTAGTTTCAGAATGCCTCGTTGGTCTTGAGCATGAAGTCCTGGGTTCGATTCCCAGGATGGCAATAGGCTCGTCCTTTACTACATGGGACTAAAAAGCAACTGTCGAAATGTGGGTATATTTTTATCAGTTACACTTCTGCTATCCTTTGTGTATTACAGGGGAGATTTTATGTAACGAAGATTTAAGACAGACACCAACTGAGCACGAAATAAAAAGCGCACACAGAAGGTCATCCAATTTTTCTGTTGTAATTCCCGTCCTACTCCAGATTAGCTCTTTGTAAACTTCACCTCATTCTTATTTGCTCTCAAGAGGTGAAAATGGCGCTCCAACGGCTAGAGATTGTAGTGTACGCTCGGCAACCCGGCTCTTAAACTATTGTAGTGAACCCAATCCTATTCCGCCGGGGGAGCACATTCAGTTGCTTGGACGTTCCACCCTCTAGAGGGAATATTATCCCGTGGATGCTATGCTCTCTTTTAAAGGATCTGGACGTTTTCGGGTACTATATTGTTATTTAATTGTGTACCTTGTATTCTATTTTTTATGAGAGGAATTACAGCGAACGGTTTTTCAAGAGTGAAACTTGTCTTTGTTAATCATCGCAGTTTTGTTGTTGTTGTTGTTTAGGCAATATTTGTATGTTAGTTGTCAATTTAGAGCCACTAATCAAATTGTACATTTAGCTCACTCTGAAATTACTGAGATGCATTTAACATTTATCAAAACTAGTTTGTTATAAATACGAGTAGAGCCTGATTACGGAGTTGTGTTCAAATTATTTCATTTAGTTCAACTTGCTGATTTAAATTTCAAATAGCACGACCCAAATAGCACTCAAATGGTATAAAGTTCAACTGAATACCCTCATATAAATACATACGTTTGTATTTTATTTAATACCAATTTAGTGTTTAAAGCGGCCTCCGTAAACGTAATTGTGTTGCTAGTGGTGTACAAACGAATCGTAACCACATCACTAACAGTTAACATTTAGTTTAAAGCGGTTGCCCAGCTAACTAACCTTGAATTTGTACAATTCGGTGTACAACAAAGCTCTGGATATCTCAATTAATGTCGAGTTGCGGTACACGTAAGGCACGGTCCACGGCCGACATATGGACAAATAAGTCTATTTGCAAACATTTAATATTCGCTTCGGGCCCGCGTTAATTAAGCCGGGTTGGTTGGGTCCGCATGCCCAATGCCCGCACCCTCAAATCACCCTCGACTCGATAAAAGAAACAAAACACACGCTGCCAACATACAGACGGTAAACCCACAATACGTTTCAAATGTTTTTGTCAAAATTTTCAAATAACTCGTGAAATATTTCCTGTTTGAAAAGTGTTGTCAATGGTATACCTATGTCCCTATGTAGAGCAAATAAAACACGTGTAAATACGATTCCTTCCTCTACGTCTGCAACATAGAAGTCACTTTATAAAGTAGAAAATATTTTTTCGTTCTTTGTTTAGTGTCTAACACTAACATATTTTACATAAAAAAGGTAAGTGAATGAAAATATGTTCCATTGAAACTTTATGCTTAATATTAGAGACGCTTCTTCTCTCTATTATTTATGATTAAATTCTGCTCTATTCTTGAAATCTGGGTCCCAAAAGTTTTTATTATAGGCTCAGGTTGGTACGGTATCGGTACAGATGTAATAAGTAACTGCCTCCACTCCATCGCTTGACCGATAAAAGGCAAAATAAATCTCAATAAAGCTACCTCACGTGGCGCACACGAATGAATGATTAAACGGAGGCGTTTCTTCATTTGTTTTCACTTTAGTTCGGACAACATGGTGGTGTGTGTGTAGTCTAGCTTTACTAAGGGAAAATTACACCGCCCGTGGGAACTCGCGCGAGTAAATCATCATTAGAGGAGCCGCCGCGGCCGTGGGACACGCCTCGTCTTTATAAAAGATTCAGCTTGATACAAACGAGACGTACGAGTAATGGCCGAGTTACTTGTGCGTTGTTCGCACAACTTTACACGCGCTGTATTTCATTTAGGCGCCATTAAAATTAACTAAGACCTATGGGCGTGTACGCACACGTAATCTCGGCAATTAACCGTCCTGTATCGCATACTCTTACAATGGATGGCTCATAATTAGAATGAATAGGAGGCGGCGATACAAAGCCTTCACCAGTTTTAAAAGAACTTGCGGAAAATTTGGTGCTTTCCTGTAATTGCTCTTTTTCTTCGAAACCTTCATAGGTAAGTAGGCTCTATTCGTAAAATTTTGCATATTTCAGCAATTATGCAGATGCGTAAAATAAATAGCTTTGTGCAGATCAATACCTGAACGCTCTCCCAAGTACGAATAATATTCTTTGAACGTAATAATACCGCTGCGCTGATAGGTTCGTTCGAACAACCAAAAGCCGTTGCGAGAGTCGAAGTTAGTAAAACTGAGTTTTAGAGCTGTAAATCTATGCTTATAAAATAAGAAGACACCTGATGGTGCCCTGAGTCGAGTTGGGTGGAAGATACCTATTAGTTTGTTGTCGGCCAAAATATTACTTTTAAGAGCTGAATTTTATGCTCTTAGTTGGATTTGTCCTGATGCTGCTAAGTAATCAAGTTGGACCTGACGCCAACTTGGCGACCTCCGCACAATCGTCGGCGAGGTAAATTTTGCAACTTGACTGGTATATTATTAAGTTGAAAACTTTAAATGCAGGACATTTATGAAACTGTGGAGTGGGCGGTGGCCGCAAAGTTTTGTTAATCAGAATAGCGGGAGGTAGCTGCCGGGTCAAACTAGTTAGAATTTTCACCTCGCCTATCCCTTGACATGGGCCCGACCGGGAATATTTCAAAAATTATTCAATTTACATAGGTTAATTGCCCACTTATTCTAGGAAACTACGTGTAGCCTGAATTTTGTGAATTAAATGGCTTGTCATTACGTAACTGTCAGGTTCTTGACAACTATTATATTTCTGTCTGTTTTCAGCCAGATAAACAAACTATATTCAATCCTATGACAATTGCAAACTAAAAATATCTTCAGCATCGTAGTACTCGTACCATGATGAAATCATTCACAAACCCGTATCAGTTGTGCAGATTTCATATTTTTCAAACATTTTTTCAGGAATCAATAGCAGTGCGCTCCACTACGTGTAAACTGGAGCCTTATACAGTACGTTCAATAGCATTGTTCTGCTGGCTTTGTGTCCTTGTGTGCAAAAAGAGTGAACATTAATTCATATTTCTTTTATTACTGCGTGCGTCTGTTTTTGGTGAGCTCTTAGGCTCCGATGGAGTGCTTCATCATATCCCAAGGGTGTCGTCGGCTGTGACAAGGGATATGCGGAACAGGGCGGACCATCTACCTGGTTGACTCACTTATACGTATTTTGTTTTCTCAGGCCTGAATTCCTGCTACGCTGATGTCGGTCGCGTACGTCGTTCGCGCGTACTGTTACATCCCTCATCTGTACCCCTTCTGGTCTACTCAGCAGCCTACGCTGCATTCCTGCTGCTGACGCAGCATCCTCTCATTCCTCTCTCCCCCTCGTCACAGTCCAGCACTCCAGTCGTCTCCCAACCGTCCTACCGTGCACATGTATCTTGCACTCGTGTCTTTTATTTGATTTAATATACAAGTTTATTTTAGCCAAAAGTAATTTTCTTTTTTAAAAACCTACATCGGAACCCGGTTCTAACATTGGTGGCAGCGTAAAAGGGATTGTAAAATCCTTGGAACCCTTCCAAAAAGTGCCTAAAATCCAAAAAGTGAAAGTGCTTCAGTTCCTGAAAAGTTCCAGAGACGACTCATCACACCGGTAAAACCCGGTACTGGCCTAATTCAAGGTCACTCCAGTTCCTGAGTTCCAGAGACGACTCATCACACCGGTAAAACCCGGTACTGACCTAGTTCAAGGTCACTCCAGTTCCAGTTCCAGTTCCAGCTCCAGATCCTGCAAAAACATGAAGAAAGTGTGCGCAATAATACTGTGAGTTGTGAACATATTTTCCCATTTCTAAGTAAAGTGATCAAAGTTCTAAAGTTATTAAAATCGTTCAACGGCTTATCTTGAACATTCCAATCCATACGTCATATCAACGGATGTTATGTCTCGTCGCTCGTCGCAGTTCCAGTCGCAACACATAGCATAAGCGATAAGAATACATTGTAGACCTAAGTCTAATACTTAATCTTATTTCCAGACTTGTCATAGTTATTCTTTTATTTATAAAATTTGTTGTCAACCATGTCTCACTCCCAAGGTACAAGAGCTGTGAAAGAAGAGTCTACGGAAAGCATACCTTTAAGTGTAATTCTAAAATTCATAAAGCCCTTTGATGGCAGCCGAGAAAAACTAAATGCATTTATAAATAATTGCGATAATGCCATTTCCCTAGCCTCTTCTAATGAAGCTGACATCGTCTTCAAGTATGTAATCAGCCAATTAGATGGTAAAGCCGAGATTGCATGTTCCATCAAGGAATTTGATTCATGGCCATCCCTTAAAGAGTTCCTTCAGAATCAATTTGGAGAGTAAACAAACGTAAACATTACGCTCATCTTCTTGCAGAGCTCCAGGATTGCAGGCAAGGTGCCCAGGAGAATGTTAACCAATTCTCACTTAGGATAGAAACCTGTCTATCTCAATTACTTACAGAAATTTCTATTTCCGGGCACAAGAAAGGTGAAATATCCGGCAGAGTAGCTGCAATGGAAGACTTAGCTCTCCACACGTTCACGATGGGTCTTACCCCTCGCATCGCAAACATTGTTAGGTGTCGGAATCCCAAAAACCTCAATGACGCCATAAATTACGCGATTTCCGAAGAAAAATTGCAGCAATACTCCTACAAACAAAACTTAGCCGCGAAATCACTTCGTCAAAATGATCCAAGTAATAAGCCTAATAGATCCAGTAACTTTAATAATAATAATTATAATCAATCCCAAAAACCTACCTTTCAACAATCCATTGATCCATCAAATGACCCATTCTGCAGATATTGCAAGAAATCAGGGCATATTCTTGAAAAATGCCAACTCCGCGAATATAATAATAAAAGATTTAATAACCAAAATAAATCTTTCCCTTCAAGTGCGCAGCCAAGCACGTCTTATTTTAAACCCCGTATTAATGCGGTGACCGAAACAGAAGGTTACGATACTGTTGACAACAATTTAAACTGAATAATGTCCCGAATAAGCGTCGCACGGGACAAATAAACTCCACAATAGACGACGCAAAAAACCAAACAATGACCCATGGACAGGGTAACCAGCCCCAAACTCGTGGTCATCCCATAAGAGTCAAGCAACAGGGTAACCAGCCCCAAATCGTAGACTCTAAATCCTTCATGACCCATGGACAGGGTAACCAGCCCCAAACTCGTGGTCATCCCATTAGAGTCAAGCAACAGGGTAACCAGCCCCAAATCGTAGACTCTAAACCCTTCATGACCCATGGACAGGGTAACCAGCCCCAAACTCAAGGTCATTCCATTAGAGTCAAGCAACAGGGTAACCAGCCCCAAATCGTAGACTCTAAATCCTTCATGACCCATGGACAGGGTAACCAGCCCCAAACTCGTGGTCACTCCATTAGAGTCAAGCAACAGGGTAACCAGCCCCAAATCGTAGACTCTAAATCGTTCATGACCCATGGACAGGGTAACCAGCCCCAAACTCGAGGTCATTCCATTCAAGTCAAGCAGCAGGGTATCCAGCCCCAAACCGTAGACTTCATCCAAAATCCTGAAAATAAAAAACATATTAATAAAGAAATATACGAATTCACATCTAATATACCAAATAAATACTTACCTTATATAAAAGTGAATTCTCCTGTGTCTTCTAATGATCTATCCCTCCTCGTCGATACTGGCGCATCTATAAGTATAATAAAAAAAACAGTAATTGATACCATGCCCGTTATTAACGAATCGATTAAATTCAAAATCAAAGGTATCGATTCAACCACTGATAGTCCTCTATGCACATTAGGACAAATCCCTATAACCATCTTTACACATGATAAATCTCATAGTGACTGTAAATACCTAACACATATATTCAATGTAGTTAATGAATTAAGCATACCCTACGATGGTATTGTCGGCAACGACTTATTCAATTCCATGAGTAGCCAAATTAATTATGATGAAGGTGTGTTGCATTTAAAAGATATTATGCTTAAAATGCATTTCAATGAACCCGTTTATACTATTGCACCACGCAGTGAAACCATAATCGAATGTACTGTAGCAAATCCAGAAATCAAAGAAGGTTTAATAATTGACCAACATATTTCCCAAAATCTATTAGTAGCAAACTGTTTGGTTCAAGTTAAGAATAACAATCGTGTTAATATTACCATTGTTAACACCTCAGAAGAACCTGTAACCGTTAAGTCTGATCTAAAATTACATTTAAAGCCTTTCGAACTAAACGCTTCAGTCTTTATCGGTAGCATAACCGAACCCCATACTCGTGAACGCACAGAAGAAGTTCTAAAGCAGCTTCGCGTGTCCCATCTTAATCCAGAAGAAACTGAGGCATTATACTCTGTTTGTTCTCAGTTTTCAGACATTTTCCATCTACCCAACGACCAGTTAACCTGCACTGATGCAATAGAACATAAAATTAAAACCACGTCTGATAGCCCAATTCATGTTAAGACATACAGATTTCCCGAATGCCACAAAAAAGAGGTTGATTCTCAAGTTGAAAAAATGCTGAGACAAGGTATAATAAAACCTTCTATGTCCCCATGGTCCTCACCAATTTGGGTAGTACCCAAGAAGCTTGATGCTTCCGGTGAAAGAAAATGGCGCGTTGTAATCGATTACCGTAAGCTCAACGACGTGACCATCGGCGATTCCTATCCTATCCCAAACATAGCCGAAATCCTAGATCAATTAGGCAAGTGCAAATATTTCAGCACATTAGACCTAGCTTCCGGTTTTCATCAAATAAACATGTCTCCTGATGATTCCCCTAAAACTGCATTTTCAATCCCAACAGGGCATTACGAGTTTACACGTATGCCATTTGGACTAAAGAATGCACCATCCACCTTTCAGAGATTAATGGATTCCGCTTTATCTGGTCTCCAAGGCATCCAATGCTTCGTTTATCTTGACGATATTGTAATTTACTCATTTGATATCCCTTCTCATATAGATAACCTAACTAACGTATTTTATAGACTCCGTCAATTCAGTTTAAAACTACAACCGGATAAATGTGAATTTTTGAGAAAAGAAGTTTCATATCTAGGCCATGTCATTACTGACAAAGGCGTAAAACCAAATCCTGAAAAACTCAGGGCAGTTCATGAATTCCCTATACCAAAAACTCCCAAGGACGTCAAATCATTCCTCGGTTTCGTCTCTTATTATCGTAGGTTCATCTCTGATTTTTCAAGCATTGCAAAACCTTTAACAAATCTGCTGAAAAAGAACGTAGAGTTCGTTTGGTCAAACGAACATCAGTTATCCTTTGAAACCCTAAAAAATAAATTAACTACAGCTCCGCTATTGTCATCTCCTGATTTCTCTAAACCATTCCTTCTCAGCTGTGACGCATCCAATTATGCAATCAGCGCTATTCTTTCCCAAGGTGAAATAGGCAAGGATAAGCCCATCGCCTATGCTTCCCGTACACTCAACAAAAATGAGTGCAATTATAGTACAACTGAAAAAGAATTACTTGCAATTCTCTTCGGCTGTAAAACCTTCCGTCCTTACCTCTATGGCAGAAAATTCACAATAATTACTGACCATCGTCCATTACGTTGGCTATTCAACCACTCTGACCCCAGTGGTAAACTCCAAAGATGGAGATTAAAATTGGAGGAATATGAGTATGAAATAATATATAGAAAAGGGAAACTAAATAATGCCGCTGATGCATTATCCCGCTATCCTATAACTAAATCCGTCAATCCTATAAATCCTATACCTAGTACTTCTAATGAAAATGTTAACTCACCTGATTATGACGAAACATCGAATCCAGATGTTCTTCCAGCTGTCTCTCCAGATGATTTAATCCAACTTGAAGATCTTACAGATCCACTTATCCAACCTGCAAGCTTACCAGAGTTAGGTAACCTTGATGACTTAGATAATATAATAAATGAAAACTTACCCTCATCTTCCACTAATCATCCAAATCCAATATCACCACCTGATGTCTCGAGCCCTAGTAGCTCCAGTACCCTAGATGGTAATTACTCAGAATTCCTTAAAACCACCGCTAAGGATTTTAATCCTAACGTAACCATAATAGAACATAATGAAAGTCTATCCAAAACCGATAAAAAATATATCATCATCCCTACATCTATAGATATGGACGAATCTGTCCCATATACTCAAGAAATCATATCCAATATTCCCAACTTGAACGAATTTTCCTTACTAGAAAGAACATTACATTCCTTCCTTAAATATGAATTCGAAAGTAAAATTTATTATTTCATTTTCACTAAGGTCAATCACTTTGACACTAGCACATATGAAGATATCTACAAGTGTCTTAAATCCGTAAGAAATGAGTTAGTTGTCAGCCTCACAGGGCAAAATAACCCTCAAATAGCTATTTCTGATTTTAATAATCCTTTCGATACTCATCAGTATATCAAACTGTATAATATGATCCTTTATCTTTTCCACAACTCAGAAATGACTATACACATTTATAAGAATACTATTATCTACCCATCACTGAGTGAAGTCCCTAAAATCATGAAAGAAAACCATGATCTCCCTATAGCCGGTCACTTAGGTTCCGGTAGAATGCTGAAACGCATTCAAGAAAAATACTACTGGAAAAACATGAGAGTAGATGTCGAAAACTATGTAAAGAAATGTCCGCAATGCCAAATTAATAAAGCCCTCAAAAGAACTAATCGTGCCCCTATGCAAATCACATCTCTTTCCACACGGCCCTTTGAACGTGTAGCTTTTGATATAGTAGGACCATTACCAGAAGCCGGCAACGATAAATATAAATACATATTGACGCTCCAAGATGACCTTACAAAATTCTCAGCCGCTTATCCAATTACTAACACTACAGCTGAGGAAACATGCGAATGTTTGGTGCATTTCATTACTTTATTTGGAATACCCAAAACAATTCTAACAGACCAAGGCACGAACTTCACGGCCGAACTATTTAAACAAACATGTAACCTATTAAAAATAAAACAATTATGGTCCACCCCGTATCACCCTCAGACTCAGGGTGCTCTCGAGAGAAGTCACTCCACCTTAAAAGAGTACCTAAAATCTTATGTTAATGAGCAACAAAACAACTGGCCCCGCTTTGTGTACACAGCTATGCTTGCGTACAACACAGCCATTCATTCTACCACTCATTTCTCTCCCTATGAGCTTGTATTTGGAAACAAACCCTATATACCAAATTCCATCTACGAGGAAACTGCAGGCGCTACTTACCCTGAATATGTCCGTATACTCCAAAATAGACTCAAGTACTGCCGAGCAAAAGCAATAGATCATATACAAAAATCAAAAACAAATTCCAAAAGTTACTATGACACTCACACAAGGCCAATTAAATATAAAGTTGGCGATCTTGTTTACCTTAAAAATCACTTACGCCTTAGAAAAGCTCTTTCACCAATATGGAAAGGCCCGTTTAAAATCGTAAAAATCCATGGCAACAATACTGCGTCACTATTAATCAACAGACGTCACGTCAAACACCATTTTGACGAATTCAAATTAGCAACTAGTAATGACAACTAGTAGTATAAACAACTTAGCTAATTTAAATTACCTTTCCTTACAGAATTGGTTACATTTATCCTACCCTGGCGTCAAACAGTCAAGGATATATCCAGCCAGCATCAGACGACGCAGGCATATATTTTGACCCCATTGGCTCTCTAAAAATAACCGATGATACTTTAGATATTATCATCCCCATAGATATCTCTTTCATTCAACCACACCTAGATAACATAAGGGATATCCTAAGAACTTCTAAATTTCTATGTAATCAAAGCAATGCATACTATGAAGGCGAATGTCACTATTTGTTCCAACCATTGTCATCCCGTTATTCTGATATAGTTAGAGACTTTGATTCTATTTCTCATCTTATATCTAAATCTTACAATAAAAGATCTGCTTGGTTTGGTGGAATCGGCTCAGTTATTAAACAACTGTTTGGAAATATGGACCAAAACGATGCCGAAAAATACAGTAATGCCATTCAAACCTTAGAGAATGATCAAACCAAATTGGCAACCCTCATGAAAGAAAACATAATGGTTACAACATCCACACTATTGTCTCTTAAAGAAGTCATTGATAAAATTAATGCAAATGAAGTTAGCCTTAGTTATGCTATTGATATCCTGAACCAGGAAATGGCCAATTTAACACTACTTTCCAATAAGCTATTAATAAGGTCTAAAATATCGGGACTGTCGAATATTTTAGAAAGTAGTTTATTAACCTTGTCATTTAAGTTAGAAGATATAATTAATGCTATTATGTTTAGTAAGTCCAATATGCTATATCCTTCTATTATTACTCCTAAACAACTGTTTTCAGACCTTGTAAATAACTATAGATTTCTCCCTAGTTCTAAGCAATTACCTGTACCCTTAATCTTAGACAATATCCATATCCTAGAAAATATATCCGATGTATCCAGTTATTATGCAAATAACAAAATTATATTTGTATTACAGATGCCTTTAGTAAATACTAAAGAATTCGATTTGTATCATACTACACCTTATCCTATTGCCCTTAAAGCTGTAAACAAAACATTGTATTCTACAATAATACCATCCACTAAATATTTGGGCATAACTAAAGATAAATCTTCTTATTGTAAATTAAATTCACACACTACCTGTAAAGTTATAAATACGCAATATTATATTTGTGAAATTTCCAATGTATACTCCACGTCAGCCGTACCAATTTGTGAAACTGAGGTTATTTCAAAAGCTCTGACTTCCGTTCCGCCTCTTTGCAAAACTGAATTCATTAGTGGTAATTTCGAAACCTTTCATAAGTTACATAGCAATCAGTGGATATACATGATTAGTCAAAATTCTAAAATAACAATAGAATGTAATAATCAAGACTTATCTGAATCTTCTATTTCCGGTACTGGTATACTAACTATACCAGACAACTGTATTGCCTATTGCAACGACAATAAGTTAATACCTAAACATAACATTGAAATAAAATTAAAACCAATAGTATTGCACTTTGAATTGATTAAAGATACTTGTTGTAGTTCCACTACATATTTAAAAGAAAATATTAAAATTCCCTACGTTAACTTAAAAAACATTAATAATTTAGATTCTCTTTTCTCAAATTATAATAAAGTAACTGATCAAATTAAAACAAACCTTAATGGAGTAATTGAAAAACCTCATATTGTCCTTTACGGTAACTATTATTCATATACTACTGTTATTATAAGCTTAGTTATAATCTTAGTTATTTCCTATAAATTGTATTGTTATTGTAAGTTAGTTAAGAAATCTAGATGTACCCCTTTACCTGATACTCCCATAGAAATGGCATCCACAGATGTCGAAGATATTCCTGCTCCTCGTCTCCGAATGACCTAAAACCTGTAAAACTTACCTTTCCTTCCGGCGTCAACTTACCTTCCACCCGTAAGTTTCCTCCTAATCGGGGGGCTGTTACATCCCTCATCTGTACCCCTTCTGGTCTACTCAGCAGCCTACGCTGCATTCCTGCTGCTGACGCAGCATCCTCTCATTCCTCTCTCCCCCTCGTCACAGTCCAGCACTCCAGTCGTCTCCCAACCGTCCTACCGTGCACATGTATCTTGCACTCGTGTCTTTTATTTGATTTAATATACAAGTTTATTTTAGCCAAAAGTAATTTTCTTTTTTAAAAACCTACATCGGAACCCGGTTCTAACAGTACGACTATACATTGTGTTCTATATACACAACGCTGACCCGACGCTGGCGTCAGCGGCGCAGGGCCGCGCCGCCCCTGTGTGCGAAGTGTGCACGGCGCACACAGGCGCCAAGACAATAGGGGCGCCGCCATCGAAATTATTTTTGTTACACTTACACAACAATATATATTCTTTGTAGTGAAGTATCGATAAGTAAGTAGGTACAATAGGCGCAACAAATGCCTTGTAAATAACAAAACATATATATTTTGGGAGATTTGTACAGTATCCCGAGATAATATTCAATTAAGTATTCACATTTGCGCTTTGGGTTAAAATTAAAAGAACCGCCGCGTGACTTTGTTTGAATGAGTCTATGAACGCAACCCGATGCGATGCGTGTGACGCAAGCGGGGTGAGGTCAGGGTCACGGGGATTCCCCGACTTTAAGGAACGAGAGAGCCAAAACAATTGAACCATCATTCAATCGAAAATGTGTGCAAGGTGCGCATTGATTTTTAGGGTTCCGTACCTACCGTACTAATAAGATCACTTTCTTGTCCGTCTGTCTGTCTGTCCGTCCGTCACCACCAATTTTCTCAGAAACGGGTCGACCTAGCAAGTTGAAATTTATACCAGATACTGTCACTATTAGGTGTATAAAAATCAAGGTCCTGAGTCAACACGATAAAAAGATATGGGCAAATTAGATTTTCGCGAAAACTTGTAAGTACCAAAATTTACCTTAATTTTCAACATTTTTTATTTTTCGGACTTTTCCCTTTACTTGTGCTGTAAGACCTTGCTTTTTACCAAAATTGTCAATTTTAGGTCAACCGGAAGTACCCTATAGGTTTTGGGTCGAAAACCTATATGGTAGTTCCCGTTCACATAAAATCACGAAATTTGGCAAAAAGCAAGGTCTTACAGCACATGTAAAGGCAAAAGGCCGAAAACCGTAAATATGTAGTTTAATAACAAAAAAAAAGCGATTTTACTATTACAAACGTATAATTTGCGGTTGGAGCAATAGCCGTTTCTAGGGATCGAACAGCAAACTTAAGTTTGTCCTTTAAAAAGTCTGTACGGAACCCTCGGTGCGCGAGTCCGACTCGCTCTTGGCCAGTTTTTTTTATTTTAAGAATAAGTTCTAGCACTCAAAACAATAATAGTTTGTGTGTTAATGATTGTTTTAACATTTATTTCGGTCAAAATTAACAAATAACGAAAAAATAAATAAGTTGAAACATGAAAATTCGTGAAAAAAAGAGTCGCTTCATAGGTTTCGGACACAGGCGCTGTGGGGGTCGGCGCGGCCCTGCAGCGGCGCTTATGTTGCTACTGTTTTTCTCGCTGACGTACGCGACCGACATCAGCGTAGTAGGAATTCAGGCCTTACAGCTACGTTATGTTATGTAACATAACGTACGCATGTACGTTATGTTGACTTGAACCTTCTTGAATCTTCGACTTGAATCTTCTTTTTGTTCTTAACTCGACAGTACTTTGATTTTACTGATCGATATTATAACCCTGCCCAGCCTCCTTGCTGCAGCGGCTGCATGGCTGATATAGCAGTTCACCTGACTTTTTTTTGGGTCATGCTTCTCTGCTATGTGATATTCCCATACGGGTCGTATCTGCCAGATCTTTGTTGGTCTTATACCATATTTGGCTGATAGTTGAGTAGTAGAGTCAAGCTACCAACGAACGCTTTTCTTTCCAGCTATAGCATGGTTATTATGATAAGTTTTCTATAAGATTGTACTCATCTATATTTCTTGACTTCACTTGATGATAATCGAGCTAAAGCGTGGACATTCCCAAAGATCGCTTTGGTCATTGCAACGAACAGTCAAAGGGAAATTGCCCGAAATACTGCAGTAATTACACAGATTTGTGATTGACACACGGTCGTAGTTATTAGCAAAAACAACTTAGGTACGCGTACCCACTTCGTGATGCTATTTCCAAGTCCCCTATTAGGATTCTGAATATCTTATCATTTGCCGGTTGAGTCAAGATTTTCATACCTATTTATTCTATCGAAAGATATACATGTATAATTTCCATGATATTCAAATTCCTGCTAACTGTAACTTAAGTTGTAGCTTCAATTCCAGTTTCTAATGTGAGAGAGAATAAGCTATTTCACACCTACATGAAATTAGTAGCACTATTGTGTTCTGATTGACACAACCCGACTCCACCTGTTTGTTAGTGTACTCTCTTGCAGCACAGGTATGTACGAATATGTTCACCATTGTTATAAAGGCATTTATGAACTGAACTACTTAAACTTGTATTTACTATACAATTTCTGAAATTATGATATTTCGTTTGAACTTTGAACCACTTTCGACAACATGACTCACTCAGCAAACAATTTAGCAAAGATAACATTTTATGCAAATGTAAAGAAATTACACGAACATTTAATTGGTCCGTAGGGCGGCATAGTACCAACCTAACAACTATTACACAAATTAACAGCGTGTAATGTTCGCGAGCACTCCCAGGTTCGCCAACGTAATATAATAATAATATATCAGCATTGCACGCCATTATCTTCTTATATGAAGGTAATATTGTTTATTGCTACATGCCTACGCGATATTAAATACCGACCGGCCGTGAAAGACTTACAGGGGCGCAGATTTTCAGAGGTGAAAAATTGCATATTCATCATTTTAAGGGAACCTGTAGCTTTCAGTAAATGTGTTACTGAGAGTTACGGGCAGAAATGTTTATTATTATTAGTAAGTTTATCACTACATAAGAAAACAGAGAGTGCATGACATGAGCTGACCTGGAAGTCTTTCAATAGACTCCGGAGTCTATTGAAAGACTTCCAGGTCAGCTCATGTCATGCACTCTCTGTTTTCTGCGTTGCTCTCTGTGTTGCTGCGGCCAACCTGGGTCCGGACCCGCAGCAAGGAAAACCTGCTCAGGTGGAGATTCATTAATGACTCTGCCCTGGAGTGTAAATGTGGTGCAGCTCCACAAACGATGGGGCACTGAATATCGTGTCCTGCGTGTCCTGTTGTTTGTTTACAGGAACTGATGGACGCTACCGAAAGCATCAAACTAGTGGCTCAGTTCTGGGCCATCACAATTTAGATTACCATCGACACGCTAAGAAGAAGAGGGTGCACATTCTGTGTCTGCGCACATTCTTGTTCATTATAGTATCTCTCCATCTCCATGGCTGGCCTCCGTTAAGGTTATTTCTGATAAGGTAGGAAAGGTATCATCCTAATTAATATTATAAATGCAAAAAAAAGTTTGTTTGTTTGTTACTTTTTCACGTCAAAACACTGAACCGATCATCCTGAAATTTTACATATACGTTGTCAGCTGTACAGAAACGGACTTAGGGTACTTTTCATCCCGAAAAAAGTACTGCTCACCAGTAAAACAAGAATAACGTTATTTCTGATAATAGATGGCGCCACGTGTCGTTCGAATCATGATTTAATAATATTATTACAAGCAGATTACAACCCGAATTGATTGTGAAATTCTAAATTAACGCTAGCGAATCCGCGGGCAAAAGAAAGATTATTATATTAGCCATCAGGAGAACCGAAAATATTTCAATTAAATTCAGCAAAAAAATAATAGATCTCGATACACATGTCATGTTTTATTTACACTTACTTTCTAATCGCAAATAAGTTCCTAAGGGACTAACTAGCCAGCATGTAAATTAAGAGCTTATTTATATATAAAATATACAAATATTAAATGAAAATCTTATTCACGTACTTGCGTGTTTCGGCTTTTGTACCTTTTTACCTATATTATTTGTTAAATTATTATAAGTTAACTAAATTAGAAGAGTAATTAAACTACTACGAGTCTAGAACTAGCTCTAAGAATCTACATAGCTACCTCTTACCGTACTCTTCTACGTCTTACCATATAAATAAATAAATATCGCTGGACATTACACACAGCGCCATCTAGTGCCACACTAAGCAACGAGGCTTGTGTCGTGGACACCAGATAGTTGATATACTACATAGATACTTTTTTGTTTGTAAATACATCTTATTATACATTTAAACATTCATGACTGGGAAACAGATGTCCATGCTCATCACACAAACATCTGCTCCTACCGAGATTCGAACCCGGGACCCTAAGAACGTACGTAAGGCAGCCTCAGTACCGCTGCGCCATTCGGGTCGTCCAATATCATACCTATACTCTTACATGAAATTCATTACAGATCTAGTCTTTGCGTTAACAGCGCGAAATAGTTTTTTTTTTGTGTTTTGATAAGATACCACTACTACCGCCTGGTTTTATGCGACCACCGTGTTTCTTCAAACGAAAAAATAATCACGTAAATCAGACCAGCAGTCACGGAGTTATGAGGTAACAAACAAACATAAAAAAAATTGCGAACTAACGAACGAAAAATTACAGCCGAATTGAGAACCTCGTCGTTTTAAGAAGTCGTTTAAAAAACGTACCTACACGTGGATGCTAATTCTAAATTCGTAGTATCTACTAAAAAATTGTGCTTTGATTTGATTATTTGAATATTCAGAATTATAATTTTAAATCACTTAAAAAATGTTCTTTATTTAACAATTCAGGTTTCAACTTAGTTCCGAGTTCAAAGTGGGGAACACAAAGGAGCACCAAAGTAACTGTTATGAATGATAACAACTGTACTCATAAGCACAGCAAGCTTTAGAGTTCCTATTGGGCTTCTATAATAGAGACTTGGATCAGAATCTTACTTGGTGATTAGAGTTGACCTAAATAGTTCTGTAGTAGCTCCTTCTGAGATTAAGGTACATTCAATAAGGATAAAGATTCTTGTAATTTGAAATTTGTATTTTTATAATGGTGCGACAGTCGGACTGCCTAGTCATAGAACTTGAGTTCGAACCTAAGGCACAAATATGTCGGACCGACTTAAAAAAAGGAGGATTATAATTATGTTCGTGAATGTTTTTTTTTATTTTTTATGTTTGTTTCCTGATTTCTCCCCCATTTGAGGACCAATTCTCAAAATTCTTTTTTTATTTGAAAGAGTATACTCTTCAGGTATATACTCTTTCAAATAAAATTTCCAAAAAAATCTCCACATTTAAATTTGGTGAAGATCTGATGCTGATCTTCGGAGATATACAATGGAACTCTTCAAAAATAGACGGCAAATCTGTCGTCATTGCTGCAATCGCTTGGATGTTTATTGTTTATACAACATCATGACGTAACATCACGCGTGTATGCTCTGAGGGGGTACGCAGATGTGAACAATACACCCAGATTTTGAAAGTTAGGTATGTTTGCGGATGGATGGACAAAGATTTTATTGGCCTGTAAGAAGTATTGTGAGAGGAATTTATGAATGTGTGAACCTTTACTTTGTTATTTTGTTTATTTTAATTTTATGATATCTCTTACTCTTTTAGTTCTAGTTTTAGTTACAGTAATTAGTTTCTTTAAATACAACCGTTGTAATTAGATAAATAAATAAATGTTAAGTTCCATTCATTGGGGATAAGCCTGTTACCATGATATGTGTTGTTAATAATGTAAAATAAATTCATAGCGACTTGTTTGGGAACAACCAAAAATAGAAAAATAAATAACAAACTTTTTTTGCAAAAAATAAAACCGACTTAAGAAAAACACAAAAAATAACTTTAAGTCGGTAACCTTTGTTTGATTAATTTAGTGTTTTTGTGACCGACTTCTGAAGCTTAACCTTTGTTTGATTGATTTGGTGTTTTTGTCACCGGCTTTTGAAGCTAAAGATATTTTTCACTTCTTTGTTTTTTTTTTTAAGTCGGTTTAATTATTATCACTTGCTTCGGTGAAGGAAAACATCGTGAGGAAACCAGCATGGCTGAGAGATATTTCTTAACGGCATGTAAAGCCAAGTCAGATGCCCATGGGCGGCATAAAAACTCTGGACCCCCGGGGAGTACCCCCCTCTGGGTCTCTCTCTCTCTCTCTCTCTCGCTCGTCTCTTAGGTTAGGTACTAACCACATGTTATAGAAGAAGAAGTGGTATTATAAGAATGCCCATGGGCGGCATAAAAACTCTGAACCCCCGGGGAGTACCCCTCTCTGGGTCTCTCTCTCTCTCTCTCTCTCGCTCGTCTCTTAGGTTAGGTACTAACCACATGTTATAGAAGAAGAAGTGGTATTATAAGAATTGACAGAGGCGGCATAAAAACTCTGGACCCCCGGGGAGTACCCCCCTCTGGGTCTCTCTCTCTCTCTCTCTCTCTCGCTCGTCTCTTAGGTTAGGTACTAACCACATGTTATAGAAGAAGAAGTGGTATTATAAGAATGCCCATGGGCGGCATAAAAACTCTGAACCCCCGGGGAGTACCCCTCTCTGGGTCTCTCTCTCTCTCTCTCTCTCGCTCGTCTCTTAGGTTAGGTACTAACCACATGTTATAGAAGAAGAAGTGGTATTATAAGAATTGACAGAGGCGGCATAAAAACTCTGGACCCCCGGGGAGTACCCCCCTCTGGGTCTCTCTCTCTCTCTCTCTCTCGCTCGTCTCTTAGGTTAGGTACTAACCACATGTTATAGAAGAAGAAGTGGTATTATAAGAATTGACAGATCTAGATTGGTGATGTGCTTGAGTGATTTGCTTCTACACGACGGTTTACCAGTTTGCTACCGGCATGGAACAAATTTTTGTTATGACGGCCAATTATTGTGGTTCCGTTCCGCCTGTGTGCGTGAAAATAAGCAGTACATATAACAAACACTAGCGTTCTCCAACGTTAAATAGAGGAATCCTCATAACTCGTGATAATGATCTCTCTCAAGAGATTATTTCGATTATTAACGTTATCAGCGTCACTTTATCTTATCAAATTAATGTAACACTCAATTGACAGTAGTTAATTGTTTATACCAATTAGTTATACAAAGCTAACTCCGCTGATTAATTAGATAATTCCGAGAAGTCTCTTTGGTTCAGCGGTTGGTAGTTCGGCTGTGGTGTGTCAGGTCCTATACAACCTTTTCTGAAAGGTGAGGTCAAAAATAAGTTAGATTTTTAAAGTTACGTTAACTGGTGTGTTTAGCTGTCTGAAAACAAAAACAGCCATATTTAATTAGATTTATAAAATCATGCCAAACCGAGTTTTAGTGCCATTAAGGGCTATAATGCCTCTTTAAAATTTTTATAATTATCATAGCTATATTTTTTATCCTAACTTGAACTATAATATAATAAAATATAATAACGAAACTGTAAAATGAGTCACACCCACGTCTTTATTTCTTTATCAAATAAATATCTATGACGCATAGATTCATGATAGTGAAAAACTCCCCATAAAGGAAAAGTCGCAATATTTTTCTGATTTTATAATGGGAAGGCTAACTGTGGAACTGATGGCGCTGGCATAGTTGGTACCCAAACATCGTCATTGGTTGAAAATGTGGTAATGACATTATATATTTCAAAATAGCTTAACCTCATTGGTCAGATTGAGACCAACTATGGTGGCGCCATCTGAGTTTTACTTTGCCTTAGCCACCCCATTAGTACTGTGATAAAAACATGGCGTCATTATGGGACCGAACATTGCCGAATGCGAACTGCGGTGACAACAATGTAACAGAACACAGTCCTAAAGTTCAACTTCCCCCTTTCTGTGAAGTTAGCCAACGACTTGAATTTGTGTGCTTGCAATGTTTCGCGTTTTCATCGGTGTTTCAATATGCAGCTTTTCACTTTCGGCGAAAAATAGTGATTCGTATCAATTATTGACTTACCTAACTCAGACATTGAACAGATTTAAATATTTTGTAGTTCGAATGCGGGTTGATATTTCGTTCCTGTTCGTTAGCAAAATAATTTAGGAGTGAATCGAAAAATTCAATCTAATATTTTTTTCTAATACAGTCGCTCCATGTAAAATACTGGTATTCAGCTGCATCCGGTTAGACTGGAAGCCGACCTCAATATAATTGGGAATAGGCTAGGCAGATGATGATGATGTGTTTTTTCTAACATTGCTTTTTCCATTTGTTACAATATTTTGGTCAACGAAAATAAAAATACATACTTGTATTATCTTCTAACATGTTTAGTAATAAACTCGACTATTGTGAGCCAACTGCATTCAAAACTGTGCTTGAAGTCACAAAGCTCACTGTATTTAGCAAAACTTCAAATTCTAAAGTTGTTCGAGCAATATTGAAGTTTGCCGAGTAGCACGAACAAGAGTCATAGATATTCATTAATCTCGTTACAGAACCTGGTCAACTTTGCTTGTAAACTTGTGTCCTAACGTCGCGCAGACTAGAAACAATCCTACTGCAAAAGTTGCAGTTTCGGCAGCTCGCCAATCGTCGACATTTATTAACTTTTGGTATTGAACACTCGTTTAAATTAAATAACTGGAAGTAATTCCCTCGTAAAGCATTAGGGAGTCACGGTAATAAGTAAATTTCTAAACTTGCCACTTCTCGCTGCGTTTTAATAAAAGTTGAGCGCATCCACGCTCCGCGCCTGGGGAGTTAGCAGCAGGCAGGAGCGGCAGTGCGCAGCGGAACCACGCCAACTTCTCACACTAAACTAAGAGAACAATATTTCAATGATAATTATTATAAATGCTGGTTCTTTTGACTTAATGTGGCACGCAGCTGGAAAAATATACACTCACAACGAAATGTGTGAAGCCAGCATCACGTTGTAACGTTTCTGGCATGTCGCGGTCGCCTCAATAAAAGCTTGTTTCGATATCTTGTTATTGTAACTTAGAAAGGGGCGACATGGCTATTAAATCCCCGATGCATGTCCGATAAAATCTATCGGTCGCAGGCCGATATGTTTGTTCTAATCAATCAGCTGGGCTGATCTCCACGTAGCACGAGGGCGCTGCATAAGGCGGGTTTGTTTTGAATTCTCACACAAAATAAATATCAATGCTAATAGTCGGATAGATATTGGGCCCGATATCTCCCCTTTGGGTATCGTACAACAATAGCGTGAGCCATTTCCAGGCGTTTCCCATTTAAATTTGTTCCCTCGGTTTCCTTATCGACGGGAGGGTACCGTCGACGTGAAGAGACACGCGGCGGGTGCCTTACATGAGGGGATGGCTTGATGACTCACACGCCACCAACGATGTCTGCCGCTACTAAGGACGCTAAATATTGCCTTTTTATGCTAAACCGTTTCGACTTCTGAGAATACGAGTGTAGATTAAATATTTCTGTGAAGATATCAAGCATTAAAATTGTATTGATATACTTAACTGATAATCTGGAATTGTACAACTTACATGGAATATGCAGCAGAGGTATAATAAATATATTAATCTTTTTTATTGTTTACAAAGCTAATCTTAAAATTTACCAAATTGTCTCATTGTGTATCTGTGGAGAACGTGGTTGATTTCACATTTGTATCATTTTTGTATCTTATCTTTTTGTAATTCTTAATGTGTAATTGTTTGTTTTCCCGAATAAATAAAATAAAATAAAATAAAATAGCTTTCCTGGTTTTTTGAGTGTAATAATAACCGTCATATTTAACTATGCAGACAAACTTATTTACCGTGTTTTTTTTTTAACTCACAGCCTAGTAACTATATGTTTGATCTAGACACAAATTATAATATGGTTAAAACGACTATAGCTTTGTGCAATTGTTGTCGTAAAACTCAAAAAATATCCAAGTATATGCCTGTTTTTCTTTGTATGGAAAAGCATCGTTGTCAAGAGATATAAGTTATGTCGTAATTTTTCTTCGAGAATCCAAGGTAAGCTCTCTGTTTCCGCATTTTGTGTACAAATCGTCGTTATTAGATTAACTGTGCTGGCGACGTTGACGAATATTGTGATTTTGGGTAGCATTATTAGTAATGAGGAGATGACATTGCAGAGGTAAACAACTTTTTTTGGTGTTGAAGGGACGCTCACGGAAATGACTGTTTTTGTAAAAACGAATAAAAGAAAGAAAGTTTCTTTGATTTATGAGCTTTTGCTTGTAGCATCGTTCATTTGAGTAGTAGTTAAACCTCTCGTTGAACCTCGGTTACTCCTCTGTCTGGTTTTGTTTAAATTGAGTTTTTAGTTTTGCCATAAAACTATGTTTTACGAATATGTCTAGGTAAGTAAGCAAATAACTTCGCAAGTCAATATAAACGAAACTTACTTCGATTTAGTGAATGCAATCTGGAAAACACGTCATGTTTCAAAAATGGTATTCTGAAGTTTCCTTTCATAATTGCAACAAAATCATGTTTCATTACTTGCTTTCAATAAATATTGAATTTAATTTTGGTCGCTGTGCCACCACGGCGAGTAGGTATGTAATCATGAAATGATTGGTAGTCGAAGTAATGAAGGATTTTAAACAAACTGTTTGTTTGACGGAAATGAGCTTAAACATAATTAAACTTCAATATTGTGTTATTATTAAAAAAAAAAACAGCCTAAAAGTTCCGTACCATCGTAGCAGGGGAGCCTCCTTTAATTTATAATTCATTATTAGTTTTTATAGCGGCAACAAAAATACACATTCTGTGAAAATTTCAACTGCATGTCTACCTATTACGGATCATAAGATACAGCCTGCTGATAGACTAACGGACGGACGAACGGACAGCGGAGGCTTAGTGATAGTGTCCCGTTGGTTATCTTTCAGGTACGGAACGCTAAAAAACAAGCCGCGCGTGCACTCGATAATATTGACCGACCGACCGACGACAAAAATGACACACTTATTACAAACTTTCATCTCCTATTCAGCCCTTTTTGCTGTATTAGTAAATTTTATAAAAAGCTCAACGTTCTACCCTTTTCGTAGGTCTGATATTTTAAAGTCAACCCTGGTGCTTCAAGGTTTACTCATACAAAATTTTCTTATCGGCTCCAACACCTAAACAAGCTATCACATTCCATAACCATCCCATCATCGTCGCATCGACATAAATTAATAAAGATGCAGTTCGAGAATACTCATCAAGTCTGCGCGGTACCGTTCCGATCAGCCTATAAATGTCGACTTATTTCCAGAAGCAGCGACGTCCCGCGAGACTCTTCTGTCACAGATATTTAGATTGGCCTATCTATGTATTTGTACTGGGAAAGAAGATGGGCCACTTATTTCATAATACCTACCCACTATTGTTAAAAGCTAAAAAGCTAGCCAAAAGATGAAGCCGATAACGTACGAAATGTTTGCTGAAATTATCAGAGATTTGCGAGTTCTTTGATGTCGTAAGCGGCCGCTACGCGGTACTGACGAAGTGCTACGGCGTGCTACGAAAGTGCTACGAGAATATCGGTTACTACGTCTAGCTTGAGAGCATGTGACAACATGCTCTCAAGCTAGACGTTTGCTTAATAGGGATAATGACTGACTAATTATACATTCGTTTATTCCGAAAAAAATTGTACGCCTGGTTAGTCAATAGATGTTTCTACACGACCCGGGAATACCTTAGTCATAAGAATAGAAAATTATTATAAACACTAGATTAGGAACTTAGTGAGGTGTTATCACCTCACTAAGTTCCTAATCTAGTGCAATAATAGATAGTTATATTCGTATGCAATGTATAGTTATATCACCCATTTCGTTTAATTGTTATAATAATTTTATTTTATTTTTCGTATACCAGAAATGGATAATATGAGAATCCTCATTGTTATATTATGTAATGTAACATTTTATGAACCATCTATTTACCCATATTATGCGAATAAATTATTTGATTTGATTTGATAAAAACATATGATTCTGTTTAGTCCGTCAGTTAGATTATCGAAAAATATTGGAAACGTGTTTTTTGTTTTATCAAATTATTAAAAATTTACAAAGATAAAACGTGTCAAAGACCATGAGTGACGTCACATTTAAATAAAAAATGTACTCAAATGTGATGTCACACGAGTTTTCGACGCACTGTATCGTCTTCATTTTATGTTAACGTGAAAAAAGAAAAAATATGTGTTCAATATTTTTTGGAAATCTATCTGACGGACTAATTAGATTTTTTTTGTCATCTACCCTATTATGTATGAGCAAATATTTTGAAAATATTTCTATACTAAGTTAATTTATCTCAGTCACATCAATACCTATCTATACCTACGTGAAAGTTTCCAACGTTTCGACGAAATACTTGCCCAAAAAGAACAACTTCAGAAATAAATCTCAATTGATTATACGGACGTTCATTATTCATGCGTACAATAAAGTAAGTCATATCTGTCGGACACACTGTACTTACAACGGGGTTACTTGGGCGCGAACTTTCCACCCAAGGTCGTGCAAAAGGTAACCGGGGCCCGCTACCAACAACCTGACCTATTAATTTTCATTTGCAACTGCGAACATTGATTATTTATTGTTCCTCGTATAATAAGGCACACAACAACAAACGATAGATAATTAAATGTCCGATGGAACGTCGTCATTGTCGTGATTCATCATAAAATATTATTACCCAGTGTTTAATACTGTTTTGTAAACTACATGACAAACAATTAAGAATAATGAATATGTTTGCCCTATTTGCGATAATGTGATTGGGTGGCGATGGCGTGCGTGGGGCGAGTGTGTCGGTGCGGCGGCGGCGCGGCAGCGCGCGGCAATGTGCGGCGCGGCGCGGGCGCGGGTGGCTCGGCATCCGCGCAGCACATTATGCAGGAACTTTTAACGGCTGCATGACACGCGATGCACGCTGATTCACATATTTTTTGCGCTGCAAACCTTGTTACTGAACATAATAGGACGCCGTTCCCGTTAATTTCGGGACGACAAAGCAAGCGTATCAATCAACAGAAATTAAACTTCCCGCACCATTCATTAACCAAATGAATATTTATATCATAATTTTAATTTGACTATATTTCACAATTTTAATTGTTTCTTGATAAAGGTCGAGTTTATTTCTTAAAGGCATGTTCCAGATAAATAATTTAATTTATGGACAGTTTAAATAATTTCCGGTAGGTAGGTATAGTTATAAATTATAAATGAGTCGGATTTCAGACTTCACAAAGTTTGTCTTGGATGATATGCGGGCTGGATGTACAAACTACTTCAATATATTTCATCAACTCATAAATTATTTTGCTCAGGTCAGCAAGTAAACTAGTTAATTTGAACCAGTTTACGCAGATTTTGATGAATAATTCATTTATCAGTTTTATTCGTGCAACGAATCCGTGGTTTGCTAAAAAGGAGAAAATGTTTTTTCATAACGAATTCCGAAGTAATTTGATAATCTTGTGTTGTGTGCGAAATAAATAACTGGATTTTTACGTCAAAACTTGGCTTGGCAGGGAGAATTAATGGATATCCTATGTTGTGTTCACGTACTTATGTATAAACAGCTTTAGGAAGTAGTAATTCACGTGTAGGTACGCCATTATGATGACAAAGGCTAGAGTACTCGAGGGGAAAAGCGGAGGGTCGTGATACAAAGACCGATGCTGATGTATTGGTCCGGAAATCACAATTGTAGAACGCAAATTACCCCCGTCCTTTTCTTTGAAATAAATTCGGTGAATAACAAGAAAAACAGAACGTACCTATACGAGTACAAATGTAAGATTCGGGATGAAAAAAACTGATCTATTTAGCTATACCTTCACGTATTGAATTACTGCCTATTCAAATGTAATCTTTCAATTTATTTATGGGTACTTTCCTGTAACTAAAACTCTTCTCCCATTCGTAGAGGAAAAGATAAAAAATCGAAGGATTGTTTTCTCGTTCGCGCGAAGACCCTAGATTTGGGTCGTTCTATCAGTATCCTTAAGCCCGTTTTCGACATAAAATTGACACATGGGATACCCAATTTATTCAAATAGGATAAAGTTTATTTCACTGACTACAAAAAGAGCAGTGGATACAATTAGAGACTAGGAGTATCTTACTAATCTTACTTCTTAACTAATAGTAATATTATATAATATATTATTAAAATGCGAAAGTTTGTGAGGATGGATGGATGAATGATTTGACTCTTTCACGTGAAAACTACTGAACGGATTGGGATGAAATTTGGCACCTAGATAATTTATAACTACTTTAAATAAATATATTTTTTTAGTCTTAGTTAAATTTAATTTCTTCAAAAGACAAATTGAAATTACTAAACTTGTCTAATTGTTAATTAATTACTAGTCAAGTTTGTTATAAAATGTAGGTGTAACAGTTGTCTAGAAAGTGTACAAGTTTTAACGAGCTATTGAACTTTTAATTAAGATCTTCCCAGTCGGAGAGTGTCAGCTATTTGGCGGCTAATAGCGGTTTAGTTTCTAGCTGATTGATTTGCTCTAGTTCACTGATCGGCCGCCTGATGTCGCTAATTATTCAGTCATTAGGAATCTTTCGTTTGTTTAGAAAATCAATCAATCTAGGCGATCAATCTAGGTCATAAAACTAAGAGATTTTAGTACCTACGTATTACGATGAAAATGTAAAGGTTCGTATCAGGTTTCAGTATTGAACCAGAATGAAATAATAACATAACGTAAAATAACGCCTGTAATCCCTTTAGGGTTAGACAGAGGTGTCAGAGGTATCTATAGAACAGTCACATTTCGCCAGTAGTGTTAAAGTCCCTTCCATATACCTAATATGGGGTGACTCTATATTGCCATCCAGCACAAACCTAGTCCTCAAAAAAAAAAGATTTAGGTTTGTAATATTCTAAACATCATTAAGGCGACTACAGAAGCTAAATTGGCAACTCTATTTGTGGTGGCAAATAGTGCGAAATGAGTTGTTTTTTGCGATTTACGAAAAATCTAATGATTGGACTAAAAAAAAAACACTACCATGCTAATATGTAGCTTTTAGAATTATTTGCCAAAAAATCAGAATGATCGCATGTATTTTAGTATGGTTTTTACTCGTTAAAAGAAATTTTTAAAGATAAGTTTGTGATTTTTTTTATCGAGTAAAATTAGTTGTTTTCAAAACACTATCATACTAATTAACAATCACGGAAGGTATTCCGTAAGTGACAATTTAAGTTTACAATCATACTAGTATATATCCTGAAGAATATTATATATTTTTCTGGTTTTGTTTATTGCAGCGAATCATATGTTTTTTTGCATTATAAAACTCGCGCTTTGCTCCTGTAGTCCCCTTAACATGAGCGTCTAACAAATATTGTATAATTTTCCATTATTATCAACTTTAGCGAGAGGGGTAAAAGTACGGAGTACAGACTTAATCCCCGCTGTCGGAGACCCGGCACGTTTTGCTCTTAGTTACACCTAGTTCAGTCCCACAATTTTATTAAATTACATAAAGTATTCATAATTAATACAAGGTGTAAATTGGGAACGGTTCCAGTGAGCTACGGCTAGGGAACCCTAGATAAATGGCAATAGTTTTAAAAGCGTATTTGTATAACCACTTTCAGTAGAATTGACGCAGAAGATTTTCGATAGCTTTCGAAACCAATACATTTTTGTATTTTCTACCGTCGTTATACGGGCTGTTTGGAGCTTTGAAAATTTTTGAAATTAAAAGATCCGTGAGGCCAATGATAAGTTATTTTTGCTGAAGAGCAAGTAAGAAAGACCTTTCTTTATGCTTGTTCAATTTGGCAAATGTTGCATCAAACACCCTGTATATCGCTGATAGAAAGTCACTATGGCAAACATTAAGCGCTCATTTTTAGGGTTCCGTAGCCAAATGGCAAAAAACGGAACCCTTATGGAATCGTCATGTCTGTCTGTCTGTCCGTCCGTATGTCACAGCCACTTTTTTCCGAAACTATAAGAACTATGCTGTTGAAACTTTGTAAATAGATGTATTCTGTGAACAGCATTAAGATTTTCTCATAAAAATAGAAAAAAAAAACAATAAATTTTGGGGGTTCCCTTACATTTCCATGTAAACTTCCACCGAAAATTGGTTTAAACGAGATCTAGTAAGTAGTTTTTTTTAATACGTCAAAAATCGTAAACCGCAATTTACCTTTCATTCAATAAAGTTTGTGCGGAACCCTCGGTGTGCGAGTCCGACTCGCTCTTGGCCGGTTTTTTTTGTTAGAATGTAAATTCTAGAACGCTAACCTAATACCTAAGTATTGAAAACTAGCGACGCGCAAAAATACGTTCGACTTTAAATAAAACTGCTCAATATTTTAAAAATCACTTGAATTATACATGGTTCCTGCGGGATAATAAATCTTTACAGTTTCACGGCAGCATGGCCGCGGGTGAAAACTATTAGAATAAAATGTGTAAGCTTTTATTTTGCTGAAAATAGTAGGGTTAAGAAAATAAATAGTTGGTAACAAGCAATACATGTTATGTCATTTTTACTCAGAAGCTCAGTTGCAAAGGTTTATGGTATACGTTTACGTAGCCTACTTACATTTAAAATAATGGAAACAGTTTGTGTTTTACAAATTCCACTTTATATACAACACAGACTGATATTTCCTGGAATTAATCAAATGGAATTTAATGAAATTATCAAGACATTCTTGAAATAAGACAATATACATGTGACAAGTTAAAATATTTTAGTGGGTGGGTCTAATCTGTGCTAATATTATAAAAAGGTAAAGTTTGTATGTTTGGATGTAGGGGATAATCTTCGGAACTACTGATCTGATTCCGAAAATTATTTCACCAATGGGAAGCTACACTATCTCTGGGTGTCTTAGGCTATAATAAAACATTCCATACTTTCAGCGGTGGCCCAGTGAGCAGCGGTGGCCCAGTGTTGGCGGCCTCGACTTACGAACAGTAAGCCGTGGCTTCGGACCCAGACAGGCGCATTACTTTGTGTAATTTATTTCATCACCACTGCTCTCAAAACGGTGAAGGAAAACATCGTGAGGAAACCGGCATGTCCTAGAACCAAAAATTCGAAGACATGTGACATCTACCAACCCGCACTGGGCCCGCGTGGTGGATTTATAGCCCATTCCCTCTCATTGAGAGGAGGCCGTGTCCCAGCAGTGGGAACATTATAGGCTGATGATGATGATGATGATACTTTCCGACTATAACGCTAGCAAAGCCGCGGGTAAAAGCTAGTTACCCAATAAATAAAGGTCCTTATTTGTCTAGTGACGTCAGCCAGAGACCTAGTTAGGAAACAAAAATAACATCACGGTAATTAGGTCACATGATTTATTTATATTCAATTCTTTTGAGCTACACGGTATATCCATTATGTACAAACTCGTATTTATACGCTATAAATATGTAATAACAATAAGCAACAATAACTGCGTACTGCTTAGTCCACAAAATTATACACATACCTAATAGTAATTATATTACATATGTAAATATTATTTCGCCATGCCCTATTAACTTTGTCGGATGTGTAAAATAGCAAGTTGAAAGTTGTGGACATGACAACTTATTCTGGTAAAGATGGAATATACATAAGATATTAAGTCCTATCTCAACTTTGAACGTCATTCATGTAAAGTTGGTATTTTACAGATCCGACATTGTGTGTACATAGGACATGTCGATTTATAGATGTAGTCACTTCACAGTCAAAGGCTGCGTTGAGCTAAAACCCCTGCTCGGGTCTCTCGGACCATGAGTAACATGAATATCGGAAATTCCGAACATTACTTGTTATTGGTACAGAACCCCAAGCCGACGCAAGCCGATAAATTGACGATATACATTGTATGCCACATTTAATTTTGTAATTAATGCATAATGGCCGTTTTCGATGTTAATTTTAAACTTTACGATACCGTTGTCTTACCGACAGTTTTATGCATCTGAAAGCCTATGGCGATATTTAATTTTATATTCGACATTATTTTTACATAGACTGATTTAGAAGGAAACTATATATAATTTAAGCACACTATCTTTCATTCAGGTCTGTAAACTGAAGGCAGAGATGCTTTTGCAAAACCACGTTAAACGAATGACTATGAGTTAGATGAATGAAAGTTTTCAAAATTCCGGTTGAAGCAGGTAAGAACAGGTAAAATGCGGTAAAATGGGGTTTCACGGGCTTCGTTGAAGTCCGCCATTTTCTTTTCTTTGCATCTCCATTATTAACATTAATTGATATGCGTTTAATTCACGTGGAGCAGGAAGATAAATATTTTCTTCCACTTGAGGAAAACGCGGACGTATTTTTAGGAAAAAAAATAAGCTTATAATCACAGTGATGATATAACTTAGTTGTGAAAAGCCATTTAAGAAATATAAGGAAATCTTATATCAGTAATAAGGAGTTTTCAAGCATAATGTTTTTGTTTTCCATATGATTTTTTTTCTTAATTCGTCTTTACCTGCGCTATGAAAGTAATGTATTTACTAGTACAATAATAAACTTTTTAGATATAACGCTATAATTTTGTATTTTTCTCATTTTGGTATTAAATATACTTATCCCTGTACATTCAGTGATAATTTTCAGAAAACAATATGTTTAACTGCATACCATTTATTCTGGCAAAATACATAATAATATTTATTATTATATTTGATTATTTTAGACCGAAAGTACGGCAATAAAATTTTGCTTACATAAAAACAACAATCACTTTAGCAACATCTAAATTGTATACGGTGACTAGGTAAAACATAAATTGACCGAATTCTAGAAATTGATGCGACGAACCATTTATTGCAGAATACGTTACTTTAGATCCAATATTATTACTTATATATAATTAATATTAATTGGAGGGGTGACGCATCAATTAGTAAAATAAGTCTTTACCTAAATATAAATACATAGTATTAATTTACAAAATATATACATTGTAGTTATCTTATATGCTTTATAAATACTAAAAGATTCAAAATAAATTGGTAGATATAATTTATATTTTTCCTAAATTGGGTACATTTATTTAGATACTTTCCCAAAAGTATGCTGTAATAAACAAACTGATAAGAATAAATAAAATTGTATTTTATTTTACATTCCTTTCTGATAATTTTTCATTTAACGGTTTGGCAAAATAAAATAGCTCTGCCACAGTAAAATAGATCAATCGCTGTGTAATTGTTGTAAACGTGACCAATGCCTTGTCGCATGTTAACATCACAAATGACTGCTTTACGTAGTTAGATAAGCAATTCGTACTTTATAACACGAGTATATTGGTTCATTAGCTTTCATATTAGTTGTATTAAAATTGTATAACATCGTTTTTCCTGGCGAAGAGCACTCTTGAATGACGTGCGAACTAAAACAAAACGTAACGACTTAAAAAAATACATACTCAAAGTGGCGTGTCCCACTAGAAACTATAAAACTACACAAGAATCGCTTCTTTTCGCCACAAAAGTGTTGTGGGCGAGTTTGTCTATCGTAGTGTTCCTGGAGAGAAAACTTTTCCTTGTAGCTGGTATATTGTATTGCCTGATATCGCAAGTTCGAAACTTGAGCGCCACTAGCTTTCCGCGTACTTTGCTTCAATCACCTGGGATAACACATGCGTTTCTGTCGAAATCATCGCGGATTTTGTATTTGTAAATGTATCAAATACTTGTCAATATAAGCATGATATGAGATGAGTATTAGCATAAGGGCCACATCAAACATTCTGAAGCGTTTGATGTTATAAATAGCTTCACACAACCAAAACGCAGAGCTCAGTGTTGTAAATGTTTGAAATAAAATGGTAAGTCTCGTTTAACGCAGTGCGTTCCAATTCACGATGGATGTCACCTTTGGAGCGATAAACTACACGTGTGTCGGGCACTGTCGATGATTGCTGCAATTTACACGAAAAAATGTACGTTCAGCTCTGACTGACGTTTTATTTCGTATTTCTCGACACATCACTTGAGTGCTGTTTTTATTGAAGGTCACAGAGATATTTTCGCATTTGAAACTTTCAGGCTAGTTCGCTTTCATGGCTCCTTCTAATCATCTTGTACAGCGGAAACAGAACCTACTATGATTAGGTACAATCATAAATATGCATATTAAACGTATGATATTATTATAGAATCAATATCCAACGTACACATAATAAATGCATGGCTATACAACATTAATCGCCTCTTAATATTACAGTTAGTCAATTGTGATATGTTAACATTATAAAATGACATACCTAATTATAATTATGTACAATCAAATAAAATGGTTTTTTATATAGTTTATTACCTTACATTGGAATGACGGCACGTTAAAACTTGCGCTTCTTTGTAATAATATAATAATATGATCTTTACATAAAATGGTAGACTGTAAAACAGTTAAATGCTCTAACTTTGGTTACCGAAATTATCTTTGGAAAAAAGCTTGAGGTGTTAACTACATACTGATTGTTATGTAGACAATGATGGCACATGTTCATCACGAAACAGAATTTACAATGGTGTACCAATAAGTTTATCCCTTACATTAGTCAGACATGCAAAATTGGATACATTCTTTTTAAGCCTAAGTTTCGTAGTCGTATTGAATCAAGCATTTATTTCGAAAGTTTTAGCACATTTCATCACTTTATTTAGCTACCAAACTTTTCACTAATAGTTTCACTTTGATATTTTTAAAATCGTTCTTTTACGAGAGAAATTTATTTTGTGATATGTGTATCAGGACACATAGGAGTAGGTAGGGTGTGATGTCGAGGGCAGGCGCACCGCTGCCTGGCTTGCCCGCGGCCTGAACTCGGTCTGCCCTGGAGCCGCCCTCCGAGCCGAGCTCCCGGGACCTGGAGTAGCCTTTCAGCCTTTCTCCTTGAACACTCTCTTCATTGCTTCGCCAGTACACCGTCGCTATAGTTGCTAGACACTGGAACAACATCATACACGTCATTCACACGATTTAAACTTAAATCTCATTCAGTTTTATTTCCTGAAAGTAGTCAGCGCAACGGATGGCTGCAATCGAGCGGGAAAACTACAAAAGTTACCGATTGCTCTGTGATACTGTCGACAAAACTTTTGATACAATACTTTAGTCGCTTTTTACGACACCACGGAAAAGATTTCACTATTCTTTGTCAGAAACTCAAATGACATTAATCCTTTCGGCGACAAAAAACGCTACATAGTATAGTAGACTAAGCTATTTGGTTTACATTTTAACATGTAAATTACATTGGAAAATGTAAACCAAATAGCTTGGTCGACCGTACATACGTATTGGTCTTTTTGTACTTTACAACAAAAGCTGAAACACGTGAGTATGATTTCAGTCTGAAATTTCTAAAAATTATTTATTTAACGGTTTATGTACACACTACATACAGAAAAGAAGAAAGGAATAGAAAAATAGGTACAAAGGTGATGCTTATTTCTAAAGAAATCTCTTCCAGCATACCTGCGGAAGGAGAGTAGATAAAAAGAGATGTAGATGATGACCTCCAAATTACGAGTCAATAACTTATCCTTATGGTTGTCGGCAAGGTGTAGGGTGCTTATTAAATGAGTCAAGAGGGGAGCCAAACGGGTTGTCGAGGGCAACTAACTGAAGTCACCGTCCCGTCCCAGGGTAACGAAGCACTCACTCAGCCCTCTGTATATGTATAACCATGAACTCTGGCCTTATTTCATGAACGACATATTATTATTTGACATTTATTATGTGTGGTATCTATAGCGACCCACAGATGGGTATCTAAAAATTTCCCTAGCTAATTTTAATAGAACCTGTATGAAGAAAATATTGTTTAGCCTATAGTAAACAAAATATATCTAATTCGTCTTTCAAATATCTCGATTCCACTGATTCGATATACTAAACATTCCAAAAACCAAGATGGGTGGCTCACGGGTGTCGTATAAGGCGACTAATGTCTGAGGCAGAACACCTTGCACCTCCGTAGACCAGAGAATGGGCAGCAGCGTTTTCTGTTAGTCTTTCATCACTGCGATCTCCAATCCGCCTGCCAAGCGTGGAGATTACGGCAAATTCCTTCCATCATGGGAGAGGCTTATGTCCAGCAGTGGACGTTATGGGCTGTTGTAGTAGTGTAGTACTGTAATTCGTTGTTACGATACACAAATCGTTTAACCTGGTGTTGTTACGATATTTTCCTGTCGGCTGCTCACAGATCTTGTCAGACATCAGTTTACTTACACTTGATTGGAGTCACTTTACTTCTGAGAATTGTTTACCAGCACAATGTGACCCCTCTTCTATCGATGACATTCTTCTTGGTATTCATTTAATATTGTGAAG
Source organism: Xestia sexstrigata (assembly GCA_941918905.2). NCBI lineage: Eukaryota > Metazoa > Arthropoda > Insecta > Lepidoptera > Noctuidae > Xestia > Xestia sexstrigata. The sequence goes on along the minus strand of OW799211.2, from coordinate 15,779,799 downwards.
CTTAGGTATGCTGCAATTCTGAGGCTTATAAGGACCATTACGACATAGATTATGACCGTTTTTTCAATAGATTTCAAAGAAGAGTAATAGGGTTTTTTTTTTCGGATGGGAAATCATCAAATGACTTCTCCCGCTCTGGAAGGAGCAGGAGGGAGTGTCAGACTTTTACTGACTAAAACCCATCCATGTTCCTTCACCGCCCTTTGTGTTCCGGGGTCACGGTATCTCTTTCGAACAGTCCCGCAACCCCGGCAGGCATCGGTCCTTGCAGACTCCTTCCTATTGCTGACTCTCTTTGAGGCGCTCGTGGAACACGGCCTGTCGTCATGAGACGGACGGACGGCGAGCTAGCCCATAGCCCACCGTCCACAGGCCCGCGCCTACGGTGGCCCCCGACGCCCGGGGCGTCTCCCGCGGCGGCCGGGACGCTGTGAGGTTCTCTCCCTCTCACGTTCCGCCACCTCCTTCTCTAGCATTACTGCTTCGCAGAAGGAGGTGACGGCAGAGTAATAGGGTCAAATAGAAATTAAGTTAAACGTGATAATCTGTTGATATTATTCCGATGTCTAGCTCAAAATAGCCAGGCTAACACCTACGCTATCTTTCATGGTAATATGTTATACTACAGAACAGTTGTTGTCGATCGAAAAACGCTCATTTCAACTAATATCATTCTATACAACTACACATAAATAATATCATAGCATAACACGTGTATTCCCGAAAGCTTAGGCGTAGGTGTACCTATACAACTATTCATTAAGAAAACCTTCATTTTCATCAGCGAAAGTTCCTGAAACTGGTTCAACAAAAATTCGGCGAAGCCTAGTTTTAGTCCAATCGGTCATTAGTTGTAAGGTACGCTAGCTTTTATTTCTCGATGTTTCGACTAAATTGCAACCGACCGGGGTTGTGATTACGGGTAGCTAAAATGACGGAGCTATCGTGCTTTGAAGATTTAAACATAGCTTCACAAAACCTGAGATTCAAGTACAAAAACTGGTTTTATTCGTTCAAAGTCTATTAAAAATGAATCTCAAACTAATTTGAATAAAAATTCTTCAAACCATAGTTAGTTTAAGCTGTCTGAAATATTATTAAACCATGTATTTTATGATTTCATTTTTTTAAGGTTGCGGGATGCGAGACGCACAGGACCGGTCAATGTGGCGACACTTGGGGGAGGGCTATGTCCAGCAGTGGACGTCTTTCGGCTGAAATGATGATGATGATGAATTCTATGGTGATAAATATTGCCACATAAACGGACATTCTAATTAATCTAAAATGTGCTACATAGTTTTAAACCATCTCACCTTAAGTTTTAGGTCTCCTTTCCTAAAATGTTTAGGCTTGACTTTGAAGTCCAGTGCTAGACTGGTGGTCTCAAGCCCATCTTCATGCTTCTCATGCGAGGGAGGCACGAGGGCGGTGGTCGGGGCTGGCTCCCCGTTGATGTACCAGGCCAGGCGGGTGGCAGGCCTTGACCGGCCTGAGGTGCAGTTGACCTGCACTCGGTCCCCGATCTGGTACCGGAGACGAGAGCCCGTGATTGTGGGGCCGTGGTCAGGAAGCGCTGAATGTGGAGTAAAGAACGTTAGGTCATTAGAATGAAAAGGGGAATTACCACTAATTAATGTGCCGTATGAAAATTTACGAGGTAATCAAAGTTTAGATACCGTAACTACATTTTATTAATCAAGTAGCATGGTGTATCAGCTGTTTTAATTTAAATTATTAGCTAAATCATCAGCAAAACTAAAAATTGGGTTTTTTGAATATTTAAATATTTATTTATCATTATTATTGTTATTATTTAATTTAAAGATGATCAAATAGACCCATAAAAATATTAGTGATTTTTACTACTGCAATTAAAGTAATAAATAAATAAATTATTAATATTATTATAATTTAAAATTTCTGATTAAATAAAAAGTTTGTAAATTCAATATTGCAAATTTTTTAATTATAGTTTTTAACATCACAAAGAGACCAAACATCTCATATAATTTTACGAGAACGTTATTACTTTTATTTCTAGGAAAACTTGGAAAATATAAATTGTTTGCTAAAATATAACGTGCCAAAACCCTCAACAGATGATTGATTTTAGTTTGTAGGTCCTGATGGTGAAGTTTGAGCGAAATATACAGTTCTAGACGCCATAAGAATAATAAACAAGTACTACACGTAGAAGCCACTCGTCACGCTTGCCCGTTCTAAAATATCTCACATACGAGTACCATGATGCTGTTTTCGTGACGGTCGTATAGCTGGAGAGAGATACCTACAAACCTACAAGGTTATGGGTATCTAATAATAATGTTTCTAGCAAAATTATCCGGGAAAAACATTATTATACTAACCTTATTCGCAAAAAAGAAAACAAAAATCTACTTACTTAATAAACGTCGAAAAACAGAACCAATTTTGTAGGTCAATGTTATCGAAAGCAATTTATTAGCAATACATTACTGCTCCAACAACTAACTTACTTAAGCGGACGTACAGAAATGTAGTAGTGGATGCGATTACTTAATTGTGTTGCAATTCCACCAAGTACGAGGCAATAAACTAATGCTGCCTTCTGCCTCCATCTCCAAATTGAAATTCACATTTTGAGTAAACGTTATGATGAACTACAAACTAGACAGCCATTTTGTTTTTCGTAACATTTTGAAAATCGAATCTGGAACGAATGGTTTTCTTTCTTTTGTTTGGATGTTTGATGTTCAAAACCTTTTTGGATTAGCAAGCGTGAAGCATGAAATGTGCGTTGTCGGGATTTTATGTTGTTTTTAAAACAAAGAACTTTTTTTTCCTCCTTCTAAAAGCACCCAGTCAAGGATATAGCAACATTAATCTAGAAACCCAAACAAGGTTATTTTTATTAAGAAATTACCTAAATTATCTACAGAAGCCGTGGCTAGGCGTAATCCAGCTGCCACATAATCGTGATTTTCTAACATAAGGAAAGCCGTCTCTTAATTGTCGATATTGCACTAAAATCGAAAAAATCGTATGTATTATTTTGGATCCTTACCAACAATAACCATGTCTCCATGGTCGGACACCGTGGGGAAGAGAGGCCTCTCCCCCGATACCTCGCATCGGTAGCGGCCACCAGTCTCCAGCACAGCTGGGGCCAGCGTCACATTCGCGCCGTTCGGACTTGATTTCTGTACAAAGATATGAAAATATTTAGATACATAAATATAAATAGGTATATACTTACATAAACTCATGACTGTTTCTCATGAGGGTAAGCAGAGATCACAGAACGCCACCTGCTATGATTCTTACAAACTCCGTTTGCCTCGTCCACGGTCAAAGTGGCGTAATGTTTAAAAAAAAAACGTCTGGTCATACATGCTTATCGGTTGCAGAATACATGAACTCACGCGTTTTCCCTTGGGGTTAGGCAGTAACTATAGAAGTGAAGATGTTTAATATTCGTAAAACGTGTGATTAAGTGCCTTTTTCGTAAGTGCCGCCAAGAGTCGATTACCAAGTGGTTCTGTCATTAATATTGTTTGTTTAAATAAGTGTTTGTTTTACAGTGTTGTTTGCCTCTAAGTTTTGAAGCTACTTACAATGTTCCCACACAGCTAATAGTTGACAATAAACACTGATATCTTTGGTAAAGATAAGACCTAGTAACGATTTAATTACACGAGATAAATGATCATTCACCTGCTCTTATTCCGAATTATTTGCCATGTCTGCTTTTTCCATACTTCTTCTATTACTCGTCATCTCAGCAGTCACCTCCTTTCTAGCCATATCACTGTTCACACGGTCTATCCATCGTTTCTTTGGTCTTCACTCCTATAGCCAACTAAATTCATACAATAAAATTTCTTCACTACATTTTCCTCATTTCTCCGCATCACATGTCCATACCATGATAACCAATAAACACGAGTTATGAGTGATATCAAAAGTATTTCCAATAACTCTTAAGTATCATCATCACCATATCAGAGCGGAATCACCCATTGTTGGGTATAGGCCTCCCCTTTTTTCCGCCACACTTCCAGGTTCTGTGCGTCCCTGATCCAGGTGTTTCCCGCGACTTTGACGATATCGTCAACCCAACGAGCTTTAGGACGGCCCTAGTTTCTTTTGCCAAACCTTGGTCAACACTCGGTCAAAGCCTTGCTCCATCGGCCATCTCCGCATCTAGCCAGATGTCCTGCCCAGGTCCACGTGAGGCGCACGGCCCGGTGCACTCTTAAGCATGAAACAGTCTATATGCTGAAGCTTTTTCAAAATTATTACATATGTATATTTATAAAATTACGGTAAAATATTGTCAACTTAGCCAAGTACGATACTTCAAAGAAATTATATGTATTATACCATGAGTAAATCACCGTATAATAAAACGCTATTCCAAGAAAAAACTATTATGGAAAACATTTTTACTTAGAAAAGTGCTTTAGTTTCTCTCAAAAGGAAACCTAAGTCTAGCATCCAGCCATCCATCTAACGGAGTATATTTCTAGATTGTATATTAGGTACTTTATTTTTATATTAAGTAATTTGCCAAGTAATAATGGCTTTATTTCCCGTTAAATTGTGACACAATATTCTGTCATCCTGATGATTGTGGTCTTAGTTTTTCCTCGAAAACTGTATTTCCAAGAAGGATGCTCAACGCTCAAGCATAAACTTTTCTAACCAAAGCTGACAGATATCAAACTAATTAACACATAAATCTAGTTTTGGTTCGATAGTAATTTTTAATCACTATTCTAAAATATGAGCCTACAGTCTCTGATTTCATAAAGGTTTTTGAGGTTTTGACAACGTTCAAGAAATTAACAAAGCCCAAGGAAGATCCCAATACCCTTGTTTATCTTATCAGACTAAACAGAAATGTTTAATAAATTAATATAAGAAAATCCTACCTAAAATTACTTGTTTGACTTCCGCCTTAATTGAATAACTCAATTTGACTTAATTAAAGTTACGAAAAATCCGGAGAGAAAAATCTTATTACCAAAAAATGTTGGTAAACACTTAATCCAATCTGTGGAGTTTGTGGATAAACAGTGCGAGAACAAAGCGTACGCGCAGTAGTTTAACTAAACAACGTCCGTAAGTAAGTAGGCACCGCTAATTATAATGTTGTCATAAGTCCTCCCCGCCCCTGCCCGCCGCGCGCCGGCCCTACCACACCGCCGGCCGCCGAGACTTGCCGGCCATACTCATGTATAGATTTAAATTGCTTCCAAAGTTCAAAGTAACCTAAGGCTATTTTTTCAACTAAATTATTTACCTCCATACGTAAAGCCCGTTATAAAATTTCCCCAGATTCACCTCCATGTTTTGCAACACGCCGAGAATTTATTTTCCGCCCGTTGTTATTAAACCGTCCGGGTAAACAGCACGGTCTTAGGGAAATATCTATTAGCGATACTTCTACTAAAAGGATTTACAAGAAAATTCTGGCAACACTTATTAACCCTTGCAATAACTCCTTCTAACTTCTTTTTGTACTTCTCGCTGTGAGTTATAGAGTTCCGAAACACATAAAACAAGTGTATAATGTAAGAGCGGATACCTCCGCACATAAAAACACTCGTGAATGTTACATTTATTTGGAGATATTGTTTTCATTACGTTTTGTTTGCTCGATAAATGTAAAAAAAGCAATAAAAATTTGTAAATGGGTTGTAGATGATATGCGGCAGCAGCTAAATGAAAGAAAGTATAAATGAGTCCCGCACGAGCGCGCGTGTGTTTACACCTGCGCCTCTTCACCGCGTAATATCCGGTCCAGTTTTATATTGTTTCCTCTCGGGGAGACCTAAGCAAACTCGACTCACGACCGGATTAATCCAATTATACGTATCTACTCTAAAAGTTCATCCGCATTATCTGGTGGGTCGGCATTTACACAATTGTTCAGGAACAAGCCAACCTTCGATATAGTTAAGGGCTGAGTACTGAAAACTCTTGAAACTGTGAGGTTTCCGACGTAACACGAGAAATATTAAAAGTGTGACATGAATATCGATTGAAAGCGGAACTTCTTATGCGGGCGGGCGTCTCACTTACCGCAGTATCGCGAACGTCTTTATTAATTTTTGTTTAAGGTAATATTGTTTTTATCGTTGCCTCATAAGTGGCAGCAGTGTTAATTTGGGAGTTCCCTATATTTTCTGGGTATATTCGAGGCTGAGGCGCTTATAATATGAGGTGATAGTCTCAGACTTTTAGTGAGTGCGATCGCCGCCTTGCTCCTCATTCCATTCAATTTCCACAGGCGACACTGCACGACATTGCATGACAACAGTTATTAGTCCCGGATTTCTATTCTTAGTATTCGCTATTCGCCGAATTACAGAACTAACGCTCCAAGACTTGTGTAAATGTTGTATGCACTGGCTTAAATAAATAACTTAGGTGTATGGGCGGTACCTACACGTTTTTGCATTTTCTTCAATCTTGTTACGTTGTAACTATCACGAACACCTCTTGTATCGCAGTGCGAACTACATTGGAAAAGGTTTTTTTTTCGGATTGGAAATCATCAAATGACTCCTCCCGCTCTGGGCGGAGTAGGAGGGAGTGTCAGACTTTTACTGACTAAAACCCATGTTCCTTCATCGCCCTTTGTGTTCCGGGGCCACGGTATCTCTTTCGAACAGTCCCGCAGCCCCACATTGGAAAAGCTCGTCACTCAGTTTATCCTTTGGTCTTTCCCAACTCAAATAGCCATCCACTTTCATACCAAAAACTTTCCTCATGGGGAAAAACTCATGCCATCCTTAATTTCAGTCAGCAAGGTGGTAAAAGTGCTTCCTGACCAAGTGTTGAAGCATAAATTCAAATTTCGCCTTTTGTGGAGAGTGTTGTCGGCTCAAATTAAAAGCCCTTTAAAATCTAAAGATGTTCATTTACTGACCTCAACATCAACCCCAGGCAACGGGAACTTCCTGCGCGGCTCGTGGTCGCGCGGTACGTGGCGGAAGAACTCCTTGCCGTCCTTGTACCACTTGACGGAGTACAGCACGTCGGCGGGGCCGAGCGCCCAGCGGCACGACAGCGCCGCGCGCGTGCCCAGCGCCACGTGCATGGGCACGCGCAGCTCCAGCAGCTCCAGACTTGTGACTCCATACTCTGCACACAGATAAAAAACTTTGTAGTAGACCGACAGGCTCCACGTAAATGATCAAGGAACTCAGCTGGATGCTGGCCTTTGCCCAGAATGATGCTCACAAGGTAAAGTGGGTGACGCATAGCCAATTGTACCTCTTGCTTACGCCCATTTTCAACTACTGGCAGGTTTCGGTAAGTTGCTATCTCTGTCTGTTTGACATTTTGCTTACGGACGTTTAGAAACAAAACGTCACAGAAAAGCTTTCTTTGATTTTTCTATAAATCAAGTGACAAGTAGGTGACGCGGATAGGATATTTCGAGCTAACTTTTTTTATAGAAACACCGATAGCTACAAGCGTAGGCACATTAACTAACAGTTATACGTAAGTAAGTTATAGAAAACGGCCGTTAGTCAATATCAACGTTCCACATACTTAATAAAACACCCAGGTGGTATGTGGTAAAGTCCACCTCAAAACCGTAAGGTTGACTTTCGATAACACGGTATTTTTGTAAACAACAGTTGTCGATATTGAAATCAATCGATCATTTAAAACGACATCCAATTTGAAAAGATAGATCATTTTTACTGAAAATTGAAAGGCTGCAAAATATAAATGAACAACAACACATTTTACAGGCCACACGGTCCGCAACCAAAGTGCTTACAAAACCTTTTTCAATAAAAGCTGCTCTACATATGCAGGTGTAACTATAAGTAGGTAGGTAGGTACGAGTATTTTTATTTGGCTGTAGGTAGCGTGTTATGAAGGCAAAAATCCATTAAACGCCACGTCAAATAATTTCCCATGTGACGCTCGCTCGCGGCCCGTAAAAGAGGCACTATTGCCCTCGCCCAACGGTGGATAATATTACTTTACGACCCGCGGGGCGAGCTCAAATGTAAGTAAATTGGTGAATAAAGACAACGAGCAAACAGTAACGGCACATGCCAATATTAGCACAACAATTTAGCTTCAAGACGACCGCGGAGAACTGAAGGCTAATAAAAATTCTGAACGATCGTTTTCGCAATGTCTTACGCTCATTTGAAATGATTTACTTACCTCGGTTCGTCACAGTCAACAGAATAACATGAAAATGTCGAGATGAAATATTATTAGATTCTGAACGACTGACTACACTATTATTGGTATTTATATAGGTAAATGTTTTGTGGCGATAGTTCCGTGCCGTGATTAAAATCAGTACCTATTTAATTGAAGAGGCCGGAGGAGAAAGCCTATAGTGGCCGTGCCCCACATTCCAAGATCAGATCGTTAGGTATTTGCAATCTGTATTTTGCTAGTCCTAGTTGGATTCCAATTTCAAAAATATTCACAATTTTCGTGGACCTAAACCTCAAGAATACTCTATAGAATATTCGAATAGCGAGTGACTTTGAATAACGGCGACTTTTACGTGCCGCCATCTTATTAGGGTGACGTCATATTTGCGTATACAAAAGAGCATGTTATCCGCACGTGATATTTAGTTATCTTAGGCACGCATTCAGCGGGCTAGTGCTCTCCTGTGAAGACGGAAATGGTGCTAAGTGTGGTGTCAGCAGACAGGCGCAGCCGGCAGCAGGAGATAGTGCACGAACCAGTCGCCGCACTTTAAGTACTCTGTACAGGTAAGCTACGGGTCGGTTTTTGATCCAAAAAAGATCAAAAGGGACTCTTATAAACACACAAAGTAGACGTAGACATATTTTTAATGAGGACTGGCCTTCCAAGTATTTGTGTGATATCTTTAGAAAATTCAGTCAGATTATAATAAAGAAGAGTGATAAAACATAATTCTAATGATATTTTTAAAAGAATTAATTTTGGTATGCTGTATGATGCTTTGTGATGATTCAATGACTAGGGTCATTGAATCATCACAAAGCATCATACAGCATCCATGTTATACCTAAACATAAAAGTTTTATAGTAAAAAACATTTTTATTAAAAACACATTCGAACGTTGCATTGAAAAGCTTAAATTCGTCGTGTTCATGACTACAGATTTTCATTTCAGATAAGCCCCCGCTACAGTGGGGCTGAGTGTACATTATTTGAAGTAGGCGCAGGCCAGCCCCTCTGGCCGGTCTAGCCACTATCCAGAACAATTGGAGGCAATAGTACGCTTCAATAAATGTAACGATGTTCCTCGGGTGGCTGCTGAGCGAATATCGAATTGAATAAGTATCGGTAGAATACTTCAGCTGTTTTTTGAATAATTGCGTTCATTATTGTGGATTCTGGACGGAAGACAAATAAAAACGAAGCCAATTTTGTGAATAATGCGCAGTTTACTACAGTTTGGCTTTTTACTTTAGTTGTTGCAGCTTTATTGGTGTTGTGATTCTGTTTCTATAGTAAAGTCATAGATATATATTAAATCAATGAGTAAAGTGGAATAAGAAGGTTTTGAATTGAAAAATATTGGTATGTTGAATGACATTGTCAGTAGAGCATTATTGGTAAGTTGGTAAGCATTTGAAAAACAAGATACGCGCTATACTGATAGATGAAGCGGGAAAGAGATTTTGACATAAACTGACAAAATTGTGTAGACGACAGTTGTCTACACTCTTGTTTTCTATGATAATATTAATTTCATAGTTACCATTTTTTATTTGTGTAAAGCCGTTTAAATGTTTACCAATAGGTCGTAACGACTATAATTCGAAGAAACCGTCTTACTGGCATTGACGAGTAAGATAATGTTACAATAATACAAGAAGCTTCAGCCGCTCACAGCAATAACTTTTGTAATAGCACATGTCAAGTGTAATATATAATTAAAAATTGCGTCATCGCTGAAGCACTTTAAAAGCCCGCTCTATGCTTCCTCGGCCAATTACTAAAGGCACTTGCTCCTCAACTCGTCGCTACACCAGACTTGCCATTTATTACTTTTTAATAACTGTACTTCAGAACTGAAAATAAATTGAATGAACTTCACTTAAAAAACCCTATCTATAGAGGGAGTTAATTAATATATTGTGTTCAAATAGTTTAATTTTCACCTTAACAAGCCGAGTTATGCAGTACGCATCGTTTCTTTTTTCATGCTACTTTATTCCGTGAAAGTTATAATGTCGTAAAAAAAACCTATAACCGTGTGTAAAATATAGCTCATTGTGGAGAATATCTTATGATTTATTGTGTCGCATATTATATGCCTGCTAAATGTGGTGTTTGTAAGAAATACGCAAGTTGTATTACAGTACTGCTTTGTGTAGACACTAAAGTCTACAATTTATTCATGAAAATGATTACTTTACTTTAATTAATTAAAAAGCGAATGCAAATTTTACGATGGCGTCAAACACTCGTTTGGTAATTATAATTTGCAGCGGTGCAGCGTTTTTACAAAATATTCTTATGTGAATTTATGGTGAACTCGAGCGAGGAAATGGGATATAACGTTCACGTAAACCACCGTTTGTTTTTAATCATCTCTAAAACGTGCGATAGTAAAAAGAAAGAATGCGATACCCTGAATACTAACAAGCAATCTTGGTATCAGGTGTAGCGGTAATACCGAAGAGTCGAAGTAATGTATGGTTTCAATATGTGTTATCAAAAAAACGGCTCGCAAACGTCGTCGGTTTGCATCTTTTATTATACGACGCTCCGTATCGAGGTAATACTTTTTTTTATTTTTGTGGAAACATCTCAGGTGTCTGTAGTGTTCCTTTGTTCTGGATCACTCGGTAGCTTAAAAACTGATTTTACGATGATCTACTATAATGATGATTTATTTTTTTGGTTAATTAGGGCTGAAAATCTGTCATCTGTTTATTGGTTACGAATTATCATTCGTAAACAGATAATGGGTAGCAGTGGACGTCTTTCGGCTCAAATCCCGCTGCGGAAAGAAAAACACCCGAAAGATGTCCACTGCTGGACATAGGCCTCCCACAAGAGTCGCCACATTGACCGGTCCCGTGCGACAGGTCATCGGTCCACCTAGTCGGAGGCCTTCCAATGCTACGTCTTCCGGGTCGCGGTCGCCACTCCAGAACTTTTCGGCCCCAACGGCCATCCTTACTGCGAGCAATGTGCCCTGCCACACAAGTTTACACTAAGGTTACGAATTATGAACTTATTATTATAATCCTAATGATACGACCCTGAACAAACCCTAATTAAGTTATTATACAACAGCACATATAAAGATTTAACTGCTCCTGAAATTGCAATTGGTGACTTTTATAAGTAGTAAAATAGGTACTTAAAGCTAAACTTTACAGTACAAATTAAAAGCTACCACATTTTTCACCCTTTTTGAATTCTAAGAAAAAGGCAATTTACTCACTATAATTTAAAAGTATTATAGTACATTTAACTCTAACTAGGTTCGCCTGACATTTATGAAAGTGGACGCCCAATAGAGCCGTAGCAAGAAACCTTCACTTTTCTGACATGACGTATTTCGAAGTCACGCGATAAGCCTGCCGTAATGAATTGGCAGCTGTCACTAAAATTACGAACACAATCCATGCTAGAATATGTAAGATACCTGGCTGTGTACAGGAGTGTTTCACAATTTATTGTAAGGGGAATATTTTCTTGGTGAGTACTGAGAATTAGAACCGAAGAAAATGTGAAAATAGTAATAATACTTTTATATTATGCAACGGGATACTGTTAGAAGAAGAAGTAAACATACGTTTACCCGGTTAAACTTAGTATTACCCAAGCTTTTTGGGTAAAGTTTGAAAATTAACTATATTACGGCTGACACCTAGTTCTAGCCGGCTATACCTAGGTGCGGACGGTAGCAGTTGATTAAACTTAGGTGGATACTTTTTTTTCATCCCTTCTATTCGAAAAGTGTCGTTTTGTTCCCCTTTAAGCGGGAGCAAAGTAGCTCTTTTCTCCACTAGACTTTTTAGCGGGCAGTAATGAGATTTGAATTTGAAACATGAATCGTTCACTGAAATCGAACGATAATTGTATAAATGACTGGCTGTAAGTGTTTGCTGTACGGTGCGTGGGTCAGCACCCACATTGTAGAAAATATTAAATTAAGAGCTCGCCCACACCATTGTCGCCACGCCCTTCTACATATACTGAGATTACAAACACTTTCCAAAAAAAATGGGTATATTAGGTGAACGGAGTAGAAGCTTACGGCATACCTAGTTTTGTTTTTCTTTTTTCCACAGCTTAGAAAAGAATTGATCCATCATCAAAAAACGCTACAAATTTCAAGTAAACTTTTCATATTAGAACAAAGAGAGAGAAATTAAAAAACAAAAACTATAAAATATCGAATTTCAAATCATACGAAAAAAAAAACAAAGTATGCCATTTGCTTCTACTCCGTTCACCTATTATACCCATTTTTTATTTCGAAAGTGATAAAAATGTCACAACTATATAAAAAGGCCACAACTATATCAATCCCAAATAAAACACACACACAGTGACAATACATTTTCAAAATTTCGCCAGTGTATAAGATATAAATATAAATTTGTCATTGACCTTTTTTACATTCATGTCATTATTTTAATTAAACTTATTCATTAATTAAAAAAGTGTCTCTTATTTATTTTCTCATAGAACGAGATGAAAAGTAGAGTATATGACTCGAGAGCAAACATATTTTTCCCTCAGGCGATGTAGGGATATTTTAGAATCCCTCGCTATGCTCGGGATTCTATTCTAGAATCCTTCGCTTCGCTCTGGATTTAAAATATCGCTCTCGCCGTAAAAATACTATTTTGCTCCCTTGTCATACAATCTACCCGACTGCGGCAAATTCCAAAAGGAGCGTAATGTGTTTTTATTTTATTGCACACCGACCCAATGGGTTAGGTTAGGTTAGAAGTGAGACAAAAGGCGCGCGAGCCGGTGCCGGGGCAGCGGCCGGCGAGCGCTTCATCGAAATTGGCTGCATTACCAGTAAAAAGAAGGCTATGCCTCCAAATTGAATTTAATTTTAGTGTCTTTGGTTTTCCCTGGTAAACCAGGGTTATTCCTGCTTCTAGCATTACACGTAACATACATCTATCCGCATTAATTTCGCGGTTCAATATCATTTAAATAAGATATCGTTTTCCCATAATCTAATGACTGAAATCTCCATTACAATCTAAACTTAAAGTGATTACCAGTGCTTGATCAGCAAATCGTTATTCTACTAGAAGCTTCGTTACAATGTCTCGAAGCCCTAAATTTTAAATGAGTCAGTCCTTTTGTAATCGTGTTACAATAAATCCTATAGATTCTGAAATTTAATTTTAATAATGTGCCAATCATGCTGACAAACCTTGACATTTGTACATCAGTAGGTAGTTTACAATTTACGGAGGCTTTGATCCTGCTGCTTTACTACTAAACGAAACGAAAACGTAAGGAAAAACGGGTTTAAGTTTTTGAATAAAGAGTGCTTATACAACCAAACTGAAATTATTTGTAAAGTAAATCTAAAGAACGATTAATAAAATTTATTTAAAAGTACCGCAAAGTTTTCTTAATCCCGAAAATGTACGCAGTAGGCTAGGTACAAAATTATGTAGTTTTTGAAGATAAAATTTTGTTATTCAAAGACAACATATTTCTATTTGATGTAAGTAGTTCACCGAAAATTTCAGCCATTGTTGCTATTACTCCGAGTAAAATGTTCGAAGCAGAATGAATCAAAAATACTCTACATTAAGCGAAGACTGTAAAATATCGGTTTGTTCTTTAAACAAATTGTATAAAAAGTTGCATCAATGTGTTGTGGGGCATCTGGTTTATGTCGGACACAAGTGGCGGTGGCATTGGCGTCGATACACTTCGCACATGGGCTTCGGATTAAGTGGCTTTTAATCGCGACCCACTTCCATTGATTACGTGTAGGCAAGGTACACACCGAATAAACACGCTCCCAGTAGGTAACACTAAATTGTTGCCTACGATATGTTTACTGGTATTGTAACGAAAATGGATGGCAGATAAAATGAGGTTAATTTACTAATTACATAACACATTCTCATCTAGGCTTTTAGGTCGTTTGTAAATTAAATTCGTTTCTGTAGACATGGACGGTACGAAATGATGCTTATCATTCCACATAAATTGATAGACGGGAAGGTTCCGTTTCGGCGGAAGATTTGACACTTTTCCAAATCGTATCTCACGCATGTTAGTACCTACATTCTACATTAACATTGATTTTCAGTAATGTGGTTGAAAAAGTTTGCTTAGGCTTAACGATACAATAAAGTTCTTAGAAAATGTAAGGACATTTCAATTTTCGCTTTGCAATTGCGCCGCCATTGCATGATAAGGTATAAGTTAAATGTTCATGTAACAATAAATTAAGCTTGTTTTCAAAGTTCAGTAGTTAATTGCTAAGTTGGAACGCTGTTTTGCTTCATGTACAACAAAATAAAAAAAACGAAATAATTAGCAAAACTTTCTGTTTTTAAATCGTTTTATTACGGGTTCCTTCATAATGTTTTGTACTGTTTGGCGAACGTTTAAACATTTTAATTAAACCACTTACCAAGTACGAAAAACATTAAGTGGGTACTATACGATCGGGGAGGGTTCTTAAGCGGCGTTTTAAAATTCTAACTTTCTATAAACCCGGCCCATAACGATATAGTAGTGAGAGCGTTTGTTATTTCCCTTGCTAATTTTATTGTGGCTCGTTCAAATTACCTGAGACCGAAATAGATTCTGTTAAACAAAAGCTCTTGTTCGTAACGATTAAATAATTAAGAGGTCTTGTAAATAATATAAATAAGAAAGGTCTTTCTTGAACCATATTTTTCTCAAGTTGAAGTTACATTACGTTGGGTCAATTATGTTTTAGAGGGCTTGTGTAGTTATCAGACGTTTCATTAGTTCGTATGTTCGCTTCGATAAATAGGCACTCGTCACAGTTTGGTTGGAGTGTAGGCTAGTGCGCTATATCGTGGAATTAGCCGGACGTCCAGCACTCGCAGCTGAATGTAGGCCTTCACGAAATTGCGGTAATCATCACGTTTGTTCAGCCTGTTGTTCGGAACACGATGTTAATCCAGCTTTTATTGAAGCGCACTGATTTGAGTGCTGTTGAGAGCAACTCAAAAACAGTATATTATTTGGTTTTACAGATCAAACCAAATTGTCATAATGTTATACATTGATACACTGGCTGTTCTAATTAATAGCGTATAAAAACTTCCTCGTCGCTGTATAATTATTTGGGGCGTGTCAACTTTTGAACAATCGAAATTCCTCGTCGTAAATCTGCTATTTGAAAGTAACTGATCCATAGATTCATAGAACTTTTAAAATTGAATCAATAAATCTTTCTCTATGGCGTTTTGGTCGGACGTTTTAGAATATTTAAAGAGTTGTTACGTTCAAATTGAGGCATTAGCATACTCGTATCTCTGTTATTTCAGTCGCAGTTAGTTGAGTACTCTTTGGCAGAGCAGCCAACGATGCAACGAGTGCAGATACGAGTCGTTTGTTAGATATTATGGTGAAACAAAATTACAGCATTCTATTAACTGTGGTAGCTTTTAATGCTTCTGACTTTTATGGAAAAATCTACAAGTCCACCTTTCAGTAGGCCTAGATTAAAGTAACGTTCTACAAGGTGTAAACGGACCTTTTACGAAGTCGTCACACAAGCATTCTGTATCTCAAACTAAGTAACTCTACGTAAACATTATTGCTGGGAAACAATTTTTTGTTTGGCTTGAAATATCACGTTTTACGGTAGAACTCAATGTAACGCACTCAAAACATTGTGCTGATGGATGCATTCCATAGTACGGAGGTCGTGGAGGTATTTACAGTAAATTAACAACATTAAAAACTTGTATTAAAAAAAAATCTTGGAACTTTGACCCCTGGTATCTCCGTAACTAGAAGGATCACAGTGTCGTCTAGAACAAAAAAATATCGCAATGACGGGGAGAACAAGGGCCTTTCGGTTTCGTTAAGAGTACTTTTAGACCCATAATAATATAATATCAACCAATGGTTTGTTGCTAGAAAAATCCCGTGACATTTCAGTATTCCATACATTTTGGAACTTTCGATGATCGTTAGGTATCACTTTGTCTAGGTCCTGTCTGTCCCTCAGGCCTAAGTTATACGTTGAAGCTATTAGAATAAGATTATATACCATTTAATTTAACAAGCTTTCCGTTTTGTTTGAACTTATCTGTCGTTTGATTTTTACTTTGCTGATTTCAAAATCAGTGTTCTAGAACGCTTTGATTGCCAATTGTTCTAGAATTTGACTATTCTAGAATTATTTGTTTGATTTTTTGTTCCAAAATTAAAAGAACATCTCGATTAATGTTCGGGAATGAAACTGTGTAAACTGTCCTTGTATAAATTACCTGTTTGTTTTTGTTTACTCACAAATTAAAGACAGACTCGTGGAGTTGTTGATTTGTTGTGATCTGTTCTGTGGAGTGGTTTTCAGTTTAAACAATCATAGTGTTAGTGTTGGTGGCCAATAACATCTCTGTGTTGCGGAAATATTTGATTTCTGAAGCATATAAGAAATCCCTAGTTGGACACAATATTCTACATTGTTAAAGTATTAAACGTAGTTTTGATGAAACGTAGAAACGATGTAGTTTCTGCCTATTCCCAATGGAATGTTTTCATGAAATATTGTTTGTCATAATAATGGATACATACCTACACATAGTCACCTTAAAGGGTCCTACCCACATTGGGCCAACATGGTGGGTGGATTAAGGGACGTTTCCCTCTCAAAAACAGAAGGCCAGTACCCCAGCACTGGGATCGTTTAACGTTATTGGCTCATTTAGCTTGATAACCCAAAGGTAAATGGCCAGCCTCACCTGCATAACAGTAATATGCTTTACATTACAAACATTAAGCATTAATAGCCATACCACCAGTAAAGACGGATCAAGTTATGCTTCGAACTCAATACGCTAGTTTCCACCATCAATAAATTGAAAATCTATTTAGTTTTTCAGTTAGAGTATTGGAAAATAATGGACACGTATTTTTTGTTTTTGTAAATCAATGAATATTGACAAAGATAAAACGCATCAAACTCGAGAGTGGGGGCTCGTGACGTCACAACGCACTAAAAATTATAGCATGGCATGACGTATTGAGAATTTTAAAAGCGTCGTGTCTTCGTCAATTTTGGTTTACGTAACAAAAGAAAAAATACGTGTCAAATATTTTTTGATAATCTAACTGACGGGCCAATTAGATTTTTTCAGGACACAAGCCTACCGGTTGCTAGGCAACCCGATAAAGAGTTCTCACATAATGCAAATCGTATGTCAGTAGCAACGGTTTGACTCTCTGTGTAACTAATTACTTGTTGGTAATATGTACGGATACGGACACACGTACTCGTACTTAGTACTAACGTTCAACACAAACACTACTAGCTCTGAGTTGTTGGGAAATCGTACCCATTGGTAGGGCTGGCAATCTGTTAGTTGTTTTGTAAATTCATTAGTGTTATATTGTTGGGTTTAAAAGCAGAAAGCTGTATGTCAATGTGGATGTTTATGTAGAAACACTGGGTTCCTAAAAGGTTAACCATCAGAAAATAAACTTACAGACTCTCTGATTTATTCGAATATTGGCATAAAAGGGAGAATATATAAAAAGAAGAGACAGGAAGATCAAAGAAACGATGGACAGACTGTGTGAAAGATGATATGGCTAGGAAGGAGATGAGTGATAAGATGACGAGTAATAGAGAAGTATGGAAGAAGAAGACATGCTGCGCCGACCACAAATGAATTGGGATAAGGGCCGGATAATGATGTCGTGATTGATGAGGTAGCAATATGTATTGATTAAAAAAAAATATATTAATAAATCCTGCTCTCTCTTTCATATAATAATCTTTGATCCATATGATTTAAAAACGTGAAAAACTTACTTTGACCTTTAAGATAACGACTACCCACAATAAGACTTGGTTTTATAAAACCTTTAAAAGTTAAATCGCTTACATTTAATTTTCCTTATCTATCCTCTCTCTAACTATAACAGGTCATTTTTTTTTAGAAAAGTCTTGGTTTCTGTTAGCAAAATTTTTTTCAACAAATTTTCGGCGTTCTTTTTATTCAATGCTCTGGCAACCCTAATGGCCAAGTGAATGTGTCAATAAAAGTCCCGTTCAGTGCTCGATAAATGTCGCGGTGTAAACAAGCAGTTGTGCATTTTATGTGTAATTAACGAGTTGGGCCCAGCGGCCCAGAGGACGAGGCCCTTAGAGGAACTTATTTAGTTACGACTGGCATTCATCCATAAATTTTATAAAACTTAAGAAAATTATATATTATACCTTTAATATGGCCATGACTTATGTCCCAAGTTAGTTAATAGTTTGGACAACGCTGAAGGAAGCTTCCTGTAATCATATGAATGTACCCTCTCATTAAGTCCATATTATGCTTAAAAAATATTATTTGGGGTCTTATATAACGGACTTTTTCTTTATCGTGTGCCCAACTTGGTGTTAGAGTTTTTATGCCGTCCATGGACCGTTGACGTGGCTTTACAGGCCGTCGAGAAATATCTCTCAGGCATGCTGGTTTCCTCCCGAAGTTTTTCTTCACCGAAGCAAGTGATAATTATACAATACGCACATGAATGCGAAAAATCTGAGGTGCGTATTTTGGGTTCGGGTAAGTTGAGACCTATAACTTAAGAAACTAAATTAATATTATAAGTAGTGTGAAGAGCGTTTAGCCTGACAACTATTAAATTCTTTAGACCTCAAGAGGGGATGGCTCTAAAAACGCTCTATTAATAGATATTCGACGCAAAAATTTGACTTCGTCCGCAAAACACTCTTGGCCATTTTATGAGTATGTGCTAGACGAAAAATTTCAACTTCATAATGTTCCGTGCGCCCACTGTATATGCATGCGGTGCAAGAATTTAATTTTGGTGTTTTCTACTTGTAACGAGTGCTGGAAGTGTTGGTGTTTCCATTTTTACACTTAGCATTAAGAAAAATGTAAACGGTGCAAATTTTACTTGAATAAATACTTGAATAAATTCGAAAACAAGGGAGCGTTTAGAACATGCAGTTTTGTTGTAGGTACAAATTTTGTTTTAAGTCGAAAACTATTTTCTATCAAGACGAAAAATTCAGTCCAGCTCACCCGAAGCTTTTTTAACCATCATCAATAAAGTTATACCTATTGACATTATTTTTAATCGAAATTAGTTGCATATCAAAATCTTTTTGTAAGAATTTAGTCTTGTGAAAGCTTTTGGTGACGACACGTTTTGGGTAAGCTGCTTATAGCCCCGAGTGGTTGATCCTTAGTAACCAAGAGCTTGTGAAAGCCGGTTACCTCCGAAATGTCATTGTGATATTAATAATATTACATAAGTATCTTTAAAACTGAAATGCTTTTGTTGATGACCTTAAATGCTTTTGCTGTTAATAAAAAACTTTTTGGCAAAAATAAAACCGACTTCAAAAACACAAAAAAGTCAAAACTAACTTATAGCTTCAGAAGTCGGTGACTTCTGCTTGTTTGATTCAGTTTTTTTACTACCGACTTCTGAAGCTAAATTTATTTTTCATAAGTCGGTTTAATTTTTTTAAGTTTTTTTTTTTCCATTTTTAGGGAACTCTTCAATACAATAGACAGCAAATCAGTCTTGATTGCAATCGCTTGGATGTTTATTGTTTATACAACATTATGACGTAACATACTGATGTGAGTTCCCTTTTATATCTCCAAAAATCAGCATCAGATCTTCACCAAACTTAAACGGGACCACTGCGAAATAATATTCTTCCAAACAAAACCAGAACCATCAAAATCGGTTCTCAATTGGCGAAGATATCGAAAATACACAAAAAAAAAATCTGACGAATTGCCTCCTCCTCCTCCTTTTGGAAGTCAGTTAAAAAGAGGAAGTATGTCGTAAAAAAACCAGCAAGTCCTAAATTGGATTATGATTCTCACAGTTAGGAGGCCTGAGTGTTAACACTTACACTCGTTATAGGCGGATTATGATAATTATGGTTACATCAAAAGACTTTTTAGCGGCAAAAAATACTACAGTAACATAACACAAAAAGTACTACATCGCCATCTATGTCACAAATGAAGAACTAACATCAAAATTTCTAATCGCGCTATAAAAGTTATCCGCGACATAAGGAGCATATACAGGGTGTAAAAGACCTCATCACGAAGCCGTTATCCAAGCATTCTGTACATTAAACTAAGTAACTTTACGCAAAAATAATTGCTAGGAAACCACTTTTTTTTTGGGGTGAAAAATCATGTTTTGTGGACCTCAATGTAACGCACTATAAAACATTGTGCATTGGATGGATTGAATAGTGCGGGGGTCATGGAGGTGTTTAAAGTAAAAATCTTACATTAAAACATTGTATTAAAAAAAAAACTTGTCAAAAAGTTGGAACTTTGACCCCCAATATCTCCGTAAGTAGAAGGTTCCCAGGTATGGTGTAGAACAAAAAAATGATCGCAATGACGGGGAGAACAAGTGCCTTTCCGCTTCGTTAAGAGGTTTTTTAGACCCTTTATTATAGAAAATCCGACAACCACTAACGGGTAGTAGCCCCGGGGTTGTGGGACTGTTCGAAAGAGATACCGTGACCCCGGAACACAAAGGGCGATGAAGAAACATGGATGGGTTTTAGTCAGTAAAAGTCTGACACTCCCTCCTTCTCACTGAAACACCTCTCCTTTTCGATCCGAAAAAAAAAAAAGGGGTAGTAGGCCACCAGAGACAACACCCATCTGGTCGAATAATCCTCCTTTTTCAATGGAAGATGAAGAAAATAAATAAATTTAAATCGTGTTCTCCATATCTCTATAATGGGTTTTAATACGTTCACTCAAACCACTTAAACTTTAATATCCATCGCATATTTTCAAGACACTCTATTTATAATCCCTAAATTAATTAAGGCGCCTAAGAACCCGCAAATCCGGAATACACAAAACCTGAAGTCTTCAAGTAATGATCTAGACTTCGGGGTAGTAACGATTTGCAGACGTTCATTTTATCTGTTATTCTTCATCGGCTCTTAATCAGCAATAGATATCTGCCGCTTCGATTTCCCCGTAATTGACTCAATCAATTAATACAATAATACCTCACAGATGAACGATCTATGTAGTTGGGTACATAAATAATGAAAGAATTATTATGATTAAGTTGATGTTAAACGTATGTATAATCAGTGGTATTTAGACAGCCTTGCAGGTCTTTGACTTTGACAGTCGTTACAGGTAGTCATTTGACCGAAATTCTGACAACCAGTCTTACCACGGGGTATCGTATTACCCAGTACTAACTGAGCTGTGAAGGTCAGATAGGCAGTCGCTACATGTAAAATACAGGTGTTCAGCTGCATCCGGTTAGACTGAAAGCCAACCGCAATATAGTTGGCTAGGCAGATGATATCACTACAGTTTAGAGCTTATATTAAACATGCATGTAATAAAGTAATCTCGATATAAAACCGGGCAAACAAAGGACGGGACACTAGTGAATGATAAGCTAATAATACAACAGCATACATTTAATTAAATTCATGAGAACCCATGGTCCCATGGTCTTCTACACGTGCTGGCGATAGTCAATAAAAAAATATGTACAATATATCCTTTAAGGATAATATTGAGTGTATGCTCAGAATTCCTACAAAACCGATACCGCCTACGCCATGTCTGTATATTCAATGAGACACCGGGAAGGGTAGCTTTTACAATGTGAACAAATATACTGTACATATTGTACAATAGAGCTTTGAGCTTTCAATTAATTTATAGATAACAAGTAAGCACTAACTAGCTTCCTTATTGTATAGATACATAATACATTGAACATTCTAAAATAGTAGTCATTCTTTTTGTTCGAGAGCAGCGGTGGCCCAGTGGTGGCAGCCCCGACTTACGAACAGTAAGTCGTGGGTTCGAACCCAGACAGGCGCATTACTTTGTGTATTTTATTTCATCACCACTGCTAAGGAAAACATCGTGAGGAAACCGGCATGTCCTAGAACCAAAAATTCGAAGACATGTGACATCTACCAATCCGCACTGGGCCCGCGTGGTGGATTATAGCCCATTACCTCTCATTGGGAGGAGGCTGTGTCCCAGCAGTGGGAACATTATAGGCTGATGATGATGATTCTTTTACATTATTCTCATACTGAATTATAATTATGTGCTTTGTTTTTGAAGAACAAACAATCTTTAAATTTGTGTTTACTTTTTTTAAGATCAACTTTCGCAGGTTTGACTGAATCATTAAATTGAAAACAAAAAGCTTTTTACTTTATTTTAGGACTTCCGTACACAAAGGATAAATTCTCACAATTAAAAAAACAAAATGAACACGATTTGTAAGTAGCTATATGTATGAACCTGTAAATATCGTGAGAAACCGCAAAACGAGCACTTAAAAATAGTTGAAAACGAGCAATAGAAAGTTAAAACAAACTGCTGGAGTGGCTCTCTATTAACTGAGAACACGACAGTTTAGTGACCCGTTGAGGTCCGAACTTGTGGGGTCTGCATCAGGGGACCTGCGACGTACTGATAACGGGAGTGATAATAACACCTTAACAAAGGTCTAAGCTTCAGGGAAATATCATATTAATGTAGGTAAGGGTTGACATTTGTACAGGTTTTGTGTGTTAGTTTTATCTTATTAATTTTACAGATTTTCGGGGTAAGCATTGTGTATACCCCGAAAATCTTCCCATGAGGATAGGCAGAAACTACAAACTTCCTTTGCTTCATCCACGTTCGTTCATAGGTCATAATCTAGTAGTAAATAAAAAAATAAAGAATAAGTAGCCAATTGGCAGAAGAAAATGAGGGGAGGAGTATTTTTGTCACCAATTTGCCATCTACCTGGTCTGGAGTAAATGACTAAAATGTTTGATACTTTAAACTGGCATCGCATAACAAACACTAATATTTGTATACAAATCTATATTTATATATATATATATATATAAATTCGATCCGATAATTTCCAGGAATTTATGACAGATATTACAACTGATTGATAATCCTCTGTAGTATCTATGTTAGTTCCTGCTTCCTAGTTCTTGCAACCCGTATATTTCCAGTACAAACAGTCATGTAGGTACTATTGTGCAACATTTCGAGAAAACTTATTGTTCTCGCGGGAAATCAGAATGGCTGTGTTATCGACTTGCATTGCAACCACTGAATACTAAGACCAGGACAACGGAGCTATGCAGAAACCAACCAGCTATCTACCTAGATATAAAGCGAAACGTCTGTTCTTATTAAGCTCTCCAGAATATATCTGTTAAAGCATTATGCTATACGCATAAGATACGATCGAAACGCTTATCCTTTCACACACATTGATAAAGTTTTAGCCTGTTTGAATGGCAATGGCTGACATTATCGTAAAAGTCGAAACTTTGTGTTGAAATAGCTCCAGCGAAACATAAGGGGTTCACGTACAATTGCTAAAGTTTCTAATATACTAGGATATACGTTCCTATTGTTCCCATAATATGTCATAAAAATGTCGTAGGATGTAAACTGTCTCGTTGAAGTTTGTGCGGGGTGTGAGTCGATGCGTCGGTACCTACATCAGCTAGGTACATCAGTTAGGGAATAAATTCCCTAATCCTGAAGGCGAAGCCGTCGCGCCAGCCGACACCGAGGGTCTTCCCGCCGATAGAATTACATCGGGATCGGAATACACTTGAACAAAATGCTTGGCCGTACGACGAACAAAAAATCACTTTTTTAAGTGTATGTGTATTGATTTTTTTCATAATTTTAGGTTGGGCTTCGCTTCAGACGTTTTGGCCGATTTTTTTTTTTTCTATTTAATTAGAGGGCACAGCACCTATAATTATTAAAATATTGTTTAGGTAGAAACCGATCGAACTTTAAGCAATCTCTTTACAAATTCAAGTCGATTACTGTTAATAAATAAACACGATACACTGAAGCAGATGTATCGCCGAGTCACCATTATATCAAAAACTACGGACAAACCGTTACCCAAGTTTCCCATGATGGGCAACTGACATGCGTCAGCGAAAATAATGTAATATGAACTAACCACCTAACTGACCCTCTGACTAGTTATCAAATTAACAGCTTACATAAAACTTACTCGGCTTAAGTAATGGCCGATTCATTCTCATGTAGGTATACAAGGAAAAAGATTAGGGGTCGGAAGTCGGGACTATTTACTGCCCGAGTTTTTCCGACATCCTCTCACGCCGAGTCAAACATTTCACCGAGTTAAAAGCCTCCGCCGCGTGGCCACTAATGTCAAAGTGCGTGTTAGCTACGGAAGTGCGGACGCTGACTTAACTTGTTGTCACATGCACACAAAAGATGAGGCGGAACGTAATTGGTCACCCTTCCAGCTAATAGCCACATCAATGTTGATCTAACAGCGTCGTTAAAACGGTTCAAGTGGAAATAAACTTATACAACTCTCTCCTGGCATACAATGAAACGCGATAAAAGCACCTCTCAACGTTTTATGAAGAAAACAAACGCTGAATAATAACACGTATCACATAGCGACAGCGACATATGTCGTACAAACATAATGTAATTACCGCTGATTGTTTACGCTTAATGCAACAATGTGTACAAAGCTGGAGTGAGCGGCGTTAAGCACTTCTCACGTGGTCTAATTAAGTGTAACACTTAGAGTGGTGCCGGGTGAGGGTGCCACTCAATTATTCGCAACTTGATGCGGGATCAGGCGCTAGGCCCGCTCCGCTCGCGCTCGCCCGCGCAATCGTGTCACTCCGCCCGCTCTCCCACAAATCCGACCGACGCATAGCAAAATTCCACACCGCAATTATGTGGGTTACGCGACACTCAGATGGATTATGTGAAATTAAGCGCAGAACAGTAACTAAGTGAGCATAATTCACACTGTCTCACTGCCACTGTGCAAAGGTTGGGTACATGAGTACATTATGATGATAGCAGTACTCTGTAGCGCCTCTAACTTAATGGGCCTTCGTTTGTTCGACATTGATTTTATCAAACACTCTTCTTTCTCACTTGAACTTTACCGAACTTGATTACCTGGAAGTGTCGATTGGAAATGACTTGAAGTTAATTGAAGCCACGCTTTGATGTTTATCAGTTTTTAATTTGAAATAAAAAAACAATACCAGTGCCTGAGGTCTTCAATATCAATTTAATTGATATTGAAGACTGTACTGTACGGTACTGTTGTAGTAGGGTCGCTTCAGTTACAGTTGATAGATAGAAACTCTGTATTTGAAATGACATAATACAATATTAGTAAGAAAGCCTGTTCTCGTTATACATCAACCAAGATTTCAGCCTTCTCTAACTTCATCTCAATCATCAATTTTGTCCCTCATCTAGTTCATACTCTCTCACATATAAGGTTCTGAAAGAAGTCTTCCCTTAGAAGAAAAGCCCTAGGAAAAGGATCAAATGCATATAAAGGTTTGCTTTCTAAATTATAACTTTCAAAAACTTTGTATGATTTAAATGAACGCACAAAATATATTAGCAATCTCTCATTCCATTCCCAAAAGGTGTAGCTGTGAAAAAATGATTTTAAACTTTTAAATGCAGTTATTATTCAAAGGGTATTACTCATTTCATGCTTCTATGTTGAAGCTTTTCACGAAATCGAGACCTGGTTCCCTAAAGTTAGAGTTTATTTTCGTTTGGTAGAATTTAGCGTTGTCGTAACACTGTGAGATTACCAGCGTGTCGTTACGATGCTCGTTTAGATATGGCGCATGAAGAATTGCAGATCTAGAAATGACACGAAGACTTAAACGGGAAGTCACGCAGACGTACCAGGTCGCTCCGAATTTCTTGAAGAAGTCTGGCCATTCAAAGAAATGTTTTAAATTAGATATCTTGCTGGTGAATTATATTTGCCTTAATTTAGTCTGGGTATTTATTTTAAGCACCATTTTGATGTAGTCTGAACGTGGGCTTCCTACTACGAAACTACGAACTAATATTAGTATAAAAATTATGTATTCAATATTAATGTTAGAGAATCTTTCATTTGAACCGTTGAATTACAGTTGCGTATAATTTCGTCCGCTACTATTTGAAAGGTAATATATTATTTTTCAGGATTTTCATAGTAACAGTTGGTAAAGCTACCTACTCGTAGTTTTCATAAAGTTTAAAGTTGTGCGCTCGGTGTAAGACAAAATGGCGGAGATAAGATATAAAATCTCACAAATGTCCCGGTTTGTTAGTGTTTGCCAAGATTACTTACAACAAACAAATACGGAGAAAACATTTCTTTTGAGATTAATTTATTTAAGAAAATAAAAAGCTTCTTAGACTGGTTTGTAAGTAAACATGGGAAGGTATTTGGCTATTTAAATAAAAGCTTTTAAATCTGTGAATATAAACAAGATGTTCAATACTACGTGAAAATAACTGGTAAAGTTTACAGCTGTGGGTAGATAAACGATCTATTTAATAATTTACAAGTTAAATTACATTAAAACAGAGCAGTGTCGTGGGCGCTGAAATATTGGTTAATTCCGCAACCCTTTGTTTGAGTACAACAATCTTTTATTTGGTGCTACAACTTGTGTAGCTGCAAAATACAGGAAATTATTCTTGTTTACAACAACAAAAAATATTTAAAAAAAAATATCAGTTTTGTGACACTTTGAAATACTTATTATATTTTGTTACATTGTGGGCCAACAATCCACCTCGTGTGCAGTCACCGGGGAATGAAAGGATTGAATAAAAAATATATGATATGTACATAGCAAGTGGAGCCCGCAGATTACGAGTGCTCGCCAAATTGAGGTGCAATATGGAGGTTAAAAATAATAATATAACCTCCGGGAGGGCCGTAACACTGGGATACCCGTGCAGCGCTCATTCTTTGATCTTTATTATAATAATAAAGTTAGTTCATTTCGCGCCAGTAATGAATATTAATGTTCTCGCTTAAGCCATAAAATAAACTTTATCTGAACAACGCGTCGTCGTAGCTCTACCACCTCGGCCCTAGTGATAAATTCACAAAGAATAAGCCGAACTCGGTCCGTTTTCAATTATAACCAAAATTCGTATTGTGTACTTTGTAACTTCAATAATATCATGAATTATTTAGGGCGCGCCGTTAATAACAACACGAATTTGTTGTGTTGAACAATGTTGCTGCGCCATCTGTAGGATCTGCTGAATCTATTCGTTTTATGGCGCTGAAATTCCTTTGATTTGTAAAATTGTTTGATCTGTGAAATTATTCCATTCGTTGATAGTTTGCGTGCTTCTACAGTTTGAATATCAAAACGCAAACGGAAACTTTGTGTTGTCTTTGATTGAGCTTCCATTCTACACAAGCTCAGGAGCAATTCATAGCTCCGACACATTGTTCCAATAGTTCACATAGTTTCACCGTGTTATTACTGTACTTAAAAGCCATCGATCACTTTTATTCAAACCTATCACCGCCATACAATTGACTTTTGAACCTGGCACGAGTATTTTACACGGATTTTAGAGAGCAATAGATTTTTACGCGAGAAAATCGAATGACATCCAAATTAGGACGTCTGGCCCTCAGGCTAAAGCAAATTTACGAGGGATTTGGCAGATTACAACCCCTCAAATTGGTACTTATATTGATTTTTATACTTTATGCAATATTGGCGGCAGGAATGAAACATGTGGGGTCTGGGGATAACAATATTGTTCATTTTACAGACAACGTGATAAGAAACGGCAGAAACGTTTCTAGTGCTTTAGAAAAAATGTAATAAAAGGAATCACGGCCGTCCCTCAAAAAAGAGAAATACGAAATAAATATCGTAAAGAGCTACACTTTTTCCTGTACACCTACGTTAAACTCCTACTGATCAACAATAATATTTTTTTTTCATTTATGTAATGTTATTTTTCCTCAGGAAAATCCCAGTACCGCTTAGAAGTATGAGCAAAAATGCCATGTAAAGAAAACATTGTACCAATTTAATACAAATCAATTAACGTGATTACCTGTAAACACACCGTGTTTACATTGCAGAGTTTTTACGAGTGCTGCGTCTGTTTGCAGAGCAGAGCCATGCGGCCGAGTGACTCACAAGGAGAGTAAGTAGGACTATAAACAAGGCCTAATCTCGTTCTGTGCTCCGTTACGTTTGTTCTCCAAACATCGCATGTTTGTGCAGACAATAGCTAAGTACAATAATTGTGCATGAAGTGGCCGGGAGAGCTAGGGAGCCGTGCCTTGTTGGCACAGCGGGCTCTCTAAGCCTTTCCGATGTGTGACTAATGTTTGTCTATGGTAATGAGATGGTAATGACTGGCGCGCTAGTTCGCCTAAACTGGATCATTGAGCGCCCGTTTTCATCACACTCGTCCGGTCAGCGGAGCGGCGCAGCGTCGAGTGGTTTGCTAAGACACGGCTTGCACAAGCCTTCTGAATAAACAATGGTGCTCACTGAATGTAGCGCGGTGCTCGCTGGTGGCCATGTTGCAAACAGCGTTGCCGTGAGATGTATAATTCTGAACTACAGAGAACTTTGCACTACTGAGCCTGTGGTGCTTTTAATAGTATAGTTACCGCGTGAACTGCATCTAAGTAAGGAATGTTCTTTTAGTAAGATGTATTTTATCTAATTCTATCACATTTTTTAAAGTCTAACTCCTGAAAATTGATTTGTCATGAAAGCAGAATGATAACATTTAATGAACTTTACTAGCAGTCTCTTCACCACATGCATGATTTACAGTTTTATTAATTAAATTTAAACATGGTTTACAACAAAAAAAAAAACAACAAAGTTCTTTGTTTTACCCTCAATTTTAATATATATACTAGCTGATGCCCGTGGCTTCGCCCGCCCGCCACAACTCAAAACCTTTCTCTTGAATCTCTCAAAAAACCCGATACATAGGGACGGGAGGGTTTAAAATATGTAGTGACTAGTTTATGCCCGTGCCTTTGCCCGCGTAGAGTTCGGTAATGTCCCACGAAATCGTACTACCGGGATAAAAAGTATCCTATATGTTAATCCAGGTTATAAACTATCTGTGTGCCATATTTCATCTAAATCCGGTCAGTAGCTTTTGCGTGAAAGAGTAACAAACGTCCATCCATCCATCCATCCTGACAAACTTTCGCATTTATTATATTAGTGGGAGCAGCGGTGGCCCAGTGGTGGCGGCCCCGACTTGCGAACAGTAAGTCGTGGGTTCGAACCCAGGCAGGCGCATTACTTTGTGTAATTTATTTCATCACCACTGCTCTTAAAACGGTGAAGGAAAACATCGTGAGGAAACCGGCATGTCCGATAACCAAAACTTAGAAGACATGTGACATCTACCAATCCGCACTGGGCCCGCGTGGTGATTACAGGCCATTCCCTCTCATAGAGAGGAGGCCGTATCCCAGCAGTGGGCACATTAATAGGCTGATGATGATGATGATGAATAATACGAGTATCTGCCTTGATAACAATTAATTACGACACAAATTAATATAACATCACAGTATACAGATCCCAATATACAGATCACAATAACATCAGAAATAACAGAGAAACACAATTTAATAGGATTACTCGTAGGTATAAGTTTCACGTCATTAACGCTCTCAGCTCTAATTAGGTATCGACATAATCGAACCTCCACAATCAATATAATATTATAAATAGCTACTATTAATTATTCATTTCGTGATTAATCACTGAAATGTGACTGTAATGTCGGCCCGTTTACTCGTAATGAGGGTATTTCATTTACATAAAGCTTCTGGTAATCATAGCTACGAAGTAGGCTTTGCTACTAGGTAACTAATTGATAATCATCATCATTAAGCTAGATTATACTTTTTAAACCAGTATACAAAGGTCAATTTTGACTGTGAGTTACAGCTTTCATATTACCATGGTTGAAACACGTGTTGGTGTCGGTGATCATAGCATGTTGTTGTTAGTTGTTTTAATTGCTGCTCATTTTTCATTCACTGATCTGCAACCTTTTTAGGAGGACTAAACGAATTTTTTTTTTTGTATTTGTTAAAGGATCAGCACCCCTAGCCAAGTTGACAATCTACAATCGTTAACGCTAGTAGAAAACTAATCAAATTAATGGCAATGACATCATCTCAACATTAAATCACGTGATCAACACAAACGAATAGAAAATTCGTAGACAAGTTTACATCGTTCAAAATGATAGAATAGAATGTTATCGTTTCTACAATGTTGATCGCTATACACTTTGGTAGGAACGCTCACCATAGACTAAAGTGTAGATTTTTTTTACAGACGTAAGAGAACGAGCGATCGACTCAGTCGTGTCAACTTGGCTAGCAATTTAGCGGTTTCTACAATCTCTTACGCCGAGGCGTTTACGATTGTAAAAAGAGAATCGATATGAAACGACTGTAAGTTGGCTAGGCCTGCAGCTTCTTTAAATAAAATTGGTTAGGTAGTAGTAGGTTAGTAGGCTAGGTTAGGTAGTAGGCACAATCATACGATAAAGAAGAAGTGATCAAAATTTTGGAGACGTTAGTCCGGATTTGCTGTGCCCAACAGTGTTCAAAATGATCATGTCTGTATAACCTAAGCTGAAGCTCACTTTGTGGAAAGTGAAAATAATAAGTACATGCATAACATAACATCACGCCTGTAATCCTCGGAAGGGTTATACAGAGATGTAACCTAGTCCACCCACATTTCGCCAATTACATAATTGGCGAAATGTGGGTGCCTGCTGGTGGGTATCTGCTTGCCCCCTGGAAAAACTCAATAATACTTGCCCCCCCCCCCCCCCCCCCCCCCGAGAATCGAACCCTCTGAGGACCTCAAGTCCACTCGACCAATGCAATGTTCATAAATTCAGATCAAGAAATAGTTGTACTGCTAAGCACTATGGCGACTGTTAAAATTAAACTTCTGTGTAAAACATTCCCAAATGAGTTGTTGTTATTATAATCGATTCCCAGAAGTTGCCACTTTTCACGACAGTCATTGTCACGCGGTTCACAGCTGACGCACGTTCTGATTCTATGTTAGTGTGGCCAGATGTGGTGTGAGATATAAATGTTCAAGATGGCCAGTTGCAAGTTTTCATACTAACGTAATATCGGTATGTCGGTTCGATATGTTGCGGAACAATAGCCTCCTTTTAAGAGAAGGAAAAAGCTTTGATCAAAATCCCTGTTGGTTATTTATTACAGGTGCATCTAACTTTCTGGTCGATATTTATTTTCAATACAAGTGTATTGAAAATAAATATCACCACCGATCCTCGAAAACTGACTCTTATCGCATTACGATTAGGTTGAACAAGGTCCGCGTCACCTACCTGTCACTTAATTCATAGAAAAATCAAAGAAAACTTTTCTGTGACGTTTTTTTTCTAACCGGTCAGTAAGCAAAATGTTAAACAGACCGAATAGCAACCTACCGAAACCGGCGAGTAGGTAAGTTATTGAAAATGGCCATTAGTGGCTTCATACCTTTGCTTCTCCTTCAACCTGGCGAAAACGGTAAAAAAACAAATTAAATCAGTTTCACTTTTCGTTCTATTATTTTATTTCCTCGAAAGTGTATTTTGAAAAATGTCGTTTGATACACGCCTGCGGCTCGGGTGTGAATTCCGCCTCAGCTGCAATAACTAAGTTTCTCCACTTGTATCAAAATGTACTATTTCAATTTTCTTTGAAATAGTACATTTTGATACAAGTGTAAGTATACCTTTTTAACACCTTTTTAATACACATGTCAGTCACATTGGAGTAATCAAAACCTGAACCAGCACTTTTGAATACTTTCTTTTCATCATAGTTAATTTAGTTTATCGATTCTGAATGATTGACCTTCACATTTCGTAGACGGTTTTTATTACTTCTAAGTAGTAGAAGTTTTTGTAATTAATAATTACGTATACAGACCTACATACTGTTTGATTATCTATTAGTACGTACTGCTAGGCTACTATAGAAAACCACTCAAGCTAATTATTGGTTTATTAAGTACAATGGCGAGAAGTCTTAAATCTTTAATTAATAAACTAAATTCATTTACCAGAAAATTTGATACCGGTAGTTCGTAAAGTTAAGTAAAGTAAAATTACAGGAAACGATTTTATTGTTTCTTTAGTTATTTGGAAGTTCGCTGGTAATTCGTAATTTGTTTCTGTTAACTGTGAGATTTCTGAGAACATGTGTACAGGGTGTGTTCTTTTTGCTAGCAAAGAAAATTTTATTTTGTAAATTTTTATACTTAAACTCAATTTAAATATTTCAGAAGCATATAATTTTTATATAATGTTTAATAGTTAATTAATATAATGTAAATACCTAGTTAGTTTAGTCTACCTAATAAATTACAATATAAGCTTAAAAAATATCTAGAAGATTAAGTACATTGTAGAAAATATCAATAAATATTGCCTTGGAGGTGACATTTATCAAAATAAAGAACAAAATATCCCATTCACCACGTAACTAAAGACATGGGTTCTGTGCTTAAAAACTAGGATTTGACTCACTCTTATTACTAAAAACATAGAGATAGAGATAGATAGAGTCATGGATGTTTATATGTTTAAGTACGTATTTACAACAAAAAAAAAAAGTATCTATGTAGTATATATCAACTATCTGGTGTCCACGACACAAGCCTCGTTGCTTAGTGTGGCACTAGATTGCGCTGTGTGTAATTTCCAGCGCTATTTTTTACAGCGAACTATGTGTCGGTCCGTTTTCTAAACACTCTGTACATTTAAAGTACGTAAAGGTATCTTTGTGCATGTGTAATAGAATTGTTTGGGAGGTTATTCAGAACACATTATTCAAAGAACGGATTGTTTATTCCTCACACTTCGATAGCTGAGACTTGAGAGGATTTAGAGGTAATCCATCTGTTGACGTTTAACCTTACATATTTTTATTTTACGCGCTTTTATGAAGCTTATTACCGTTTACTTAAGTACTTGTACTTCCATGTATGATTCTATAAACAAACAGGAGTGAATTATTGTTCACATGTAGAAGAAACATAGATTTTTTTTTTATTATGAAAAAAGCAGAAGTTTCGAAAGTGGGTGAAAATCGTTTAAGAATTCAAAGAAGTAATATATATGTCGCTGGACATTAACACACAGCGCCATCTAGTGCCACAATAAGCAACAAGGCTTGTGTCGTGGACACCAGATAGTTGATATACTACATAGATACTTTTTGTTTGTTATTATACATATAAACATCCATGACTCGGAAACAAATTTGCTCCAACCGGGATTCGAACCCGGGACCCTAAGAACGTAACGCCTCACTACCGCTGCGCCATTCGGTTCGTCGTCAATTACTATGTAGTAATGAAATATTCAATGTTAACTAATACAGGTGAAACAGATTTCAAATGTTTGCAAGATTAGACTTACCAAACCAACCGCTTCTCTACTCCTTTACACTGCCCACTACAGCGTACTATGACTATAATTCAGCAAAAAAAAAAAAAAATGTACTGAAAAGAATGAGACTAAGTCCTCTAGATAGTTCCGTCACCAACCAATACCATGGCGTGCCATACACGTTGCGTATCAGCGGCACCAGCAAAATAATTTTACCGGCAAGTGAATACGCTCCGTGCATGGCACGATACAGCGACGGAACGATCTAGTGGGAATAGTATCGTACTTTTCAATACAAAGAATACTTTAGGGTTTAACCGCATATGATGACGGTTCTGAACCCTTTGTAACCGCGTATAATAATCGTTTCAAAGCCGTCATAAGCGGGTTGATACGTTATTGTGGGCATAGTAGTCCGTGTTATGTAACTTTCTGAGTCTGATACGTTCATGGCAGGGCCATGGTATTGTCCGGTGCAGTGGATAGACTCCATAAAAGTTAACAAAAACTCGTTTGAAGATATTTTAAACACACTTTACATATCCGACACATCGTTAGTACACAATTCTGTGCTAAAAGGCTAAAATATACTTTAAAAGGACTAAAGGACACAAGTTTTCAAGTTGCGTATTCCGGGTGTGCATCTCGTGTTAACCCCACGCCCGCTATGACGTCGCCCGGATCAACCCGGGCGTGTCACCAGCCTCACAGGCGAATGGCCAACAATCTAGTAAGGCTACAAAGCCCAAACGGAACATACACATCGATCGAAAATTTTATTATCCTACCGGAATATGTTAAAGGGATGAAAAATATCCTTTGTCCTAACCCAGCTGATGGTCTGTTTATGTCGCAAATTTTCGATATCGGTTCCGGCTGAACGGATTTGGTGAAATTTGGCACACAAAGGCCTGAAATGGTATGTGAGACCGACAAAGTCATTTGGAATTATTAAAAAAAAAATAGTATACACTAGCTGTGCCCCGCGACCTTCGTCCGCGTGAAGTTATTATAAAAATATTACATCCCTATTTGAATCAGATTTTGAGAATCAATTTCAAGAG
This sequence comes from Xestia sexstrigata, assembly GCA_941918905.2. Taxonomy (NCBI): domain Eukaryota; kingdom Metazoa; phylum Arthropoda; class Insecta; order Lepidoptera; family Noctuidae; genus Xestia; species Xestia sexstrigata. The sequence goes on along the minus strand of OW799211.2, from coordinate 15,745,243 downwards.
TTATATTTTTTTTGAACGGAACTAATCCTTTTTCTGAAAAGTAGATGTAATAAGTAGGACTCTGTTTATAACGCGTTATAATATCGGATATCTGCCAGTAAAAGTCTCGTCAAAATCGGTCAAACCGTTTCGGAGATTTAAGCCAGAACAGACAGACACATAAAAATTGAAAAAGAGTACCGTTTATACTTTCATATATTATTCATTCAGTAAAATGCTGTAATTTTTTAATTACAAACAGACACTTCAATTTTATTTATTTGTATAGATTGTTCTCTGTTTGGTTTTAGCGAATCTTCCTTTATCGTAAGTAATTGCGTCCTTTCATAAAGTTGATCTTATTTAGTGATCGTTTTTTCTTTTCAGGTTAGGAAGAATGTCTTTCTCAATAATAAAACACAAGGTTGGGATGTTTTTATTAAATATTTATAACATGAATTAATAATGTTTGAGAAAAACAGACTAGAAAGCTACATTTCTTGGTCGAAAGGAAAATCATTAAAATCTGTACGTAACTCTAGGAAGAGGTTCCGCAAAGGATTCCAGTAGTTTTATCTTAAAATATCACCTGGCTATGCAAACGAAACAGGACATTTGAGGAATTCCAAGATAGCAGGACATAGATACAGTCAAAAAGCGGATTTAGCAGTAAGCCAGGATAACGCAGGGCAAAAAGGGATAAACCATAAATAAACAACTTATGTTACACGGGTATTCCATATTTTTCTTTAAATCAAATTTGCCCGCGGTGCGAAGTGGCAAAATGCGGTTTCCATCTCAAAATATGATGTAATAGTGCGAGGGGATGGCACACCGTACGGCGTACACTGATTTATTTATCGTCATTGAATATAACATACGAGCAGCGGTGACCCAGTGGTGGCGGTCCCGACTTACGAACAGTAAGTCGTGGGTTCGAACCCAGACAGGCGCATTACTATGTGTAACATCATCACCGCTGCTCTCAAAACGGTGAAGGAAAACATCGTGAGGAAACCGGCATGTCCTGGAACTAAAAAGACCTGTGACATCTACCAATCCGCACTGGGCCCGCGTGGTGGATTATAGCCCATTCCCTCTCATAGAGAGGAAGCCTGTGTCCTAGCAGTGAGAACATTAATAGGCTGATGATGATGATGATGATCAATATAATATTAAATGAAATATGTGCAAGTGATTGGATTGTTCATGAATATATAAATTGTTCCTGATACAGACATCAAGCTACCGAAACTGTCAAATTGCAAACTGTCTAATGAAGAAATTTGACAGATTGTAGTAGTGTGGTGCTGTCATCTGTACCTTTATCTATTTTCATTATGTCGTTGTTTTTCGATAGTAAAAAATAATAACGGCGGCGGCACCGGTCCCGCCATATTTTTACCGGTATCCAATCATGGCTAAATTATTTAAGGTTCTGATATAGTTGACGTATAAAACCCATCTCTACTAAAAGTTTAGTTTTCAGTTTCATTTATAAAAAATGTCGACTTTATCGTTTAGCATAATTGTGAAATTTGACAGAAACCATATGTATTTGAACAATTCTTAATTTCTTTAACAAATTACATCTCTTTTTAAATACCGCCGCAGTTCACTTGCAGTTCTGGTAATGGAATTTAGGAGAACTAATCTTAAATATGACTGCCTGGTTGGTCTAGTGGTTGAAACTGCTGAGCTTGAAGCCCTAGGTTCGATTCTCGAGTCGGGCAATTGACCGCTGTTAACACGCAGTTGAGTTGAGTCCAATACAGTAATGCCTCGTTCGTAAAATTACAGTGACATAGTACAAACAAGTGTAGGTAATAAAAAAGTTTGGACAGTGATAAAAGTTCTAAACGCACGAGACTATAAAGAAAAAGGATGAGCAGACGCGGCGCGGTTTTCTTGCCAGATAAAAAATAATATATCCATTTACCAATACTAATCCGAATTGCTAATTGGCACATCCTACCAATATTATTACAGCAGATATGAGAGGTTTCTGGTAATGTACTACACATTTGAAGGTTAAACTCTATTTACAGAACAAACCGTTCTTTCAAATTCCGGAGAAAATGATTGCCCAACAAAGCCTTTGGGAAATTAGTATAAATATTTATTTAAGTATACAGATGTTTACAGATAACGCAATTCAAAGCTACTCCAGAATTCCAGATACACATACAACAACGAATAACAAACAGAAACACAAGTACTATACAGATAATCAATTGGTATTCAAATTACATATAAACTTGTCGTACATGTGTTATTCTGTGAGTAAATGACACGGTGCAGTGATGTTTATTTAAGTCATGGATGACTATGAACAGGGTACAGAGTACTGTCTACATTCTCTACATACTGTATGTTTACTCATGGTTAGGGTAACCATATCGAAATTTGAAAGTACTGGACCTTTTTGAATAAAATACAGGCATTATGCTCTTAATCTTTTTATTTAAGCGTACAATTAAGTAGGATTTCCTATTTTCGGCAAAAAATCCTCTTAATCATTGATATTCCTGGAAGAATGACAAGCCCGGACGTGGCCCGGACAAATCCGAACGGATGGTGACCCTACTCACAGTTTGATCTGATTGCTTACACACTTTCTAATAGACGCAGGAAGTAACACATTACTATTGTTTCCCTTTTTTATTATTTCTTCACATCATAAAATGGCGGACGATTAATATCAATTATAAAAGTTACAGCGACTTTATTAGTAGTTAAACACAGTTCGTGTTTACTTTTATGGGCAAAAACTGTGCCATGTTTGTTTTAAGCTAACTTTGGAGTTACGACTTAGCGTGATTTTGTGCTGTACATAAGGCTAAGAATAAGTTTTAAGGCAGATTGACAAACCTTTCAGAAATCTCTATATTCGAGCTCTCTAAGACAGCCTTAATAGCGCATTCATCTTTTATTAGCCCATTTTAAATCTAAACCCGGTCTATGCCCATTTTGAATTTACATGAACATTTTAGCATTCATGTTTACCAAATGACCAGATGCAAAATGCTCGCATAAACAATGCATTCAGCTGCTTTGATAACAATAAGTTTTCAAGAATAATAAAATTCATACCGGTTGCATTCAAAACGGGGCACGTACAGTAACGTACGGTCCAATTTTGGCGCACAATTTACCTGCAGATGCAACAAACACAAAGAGGCTATATTTCCGCGGAGGACGCAGGGGGCAGACTGGGGGGGGGGAGGGTTGGAGGGCAGCGGCGTGTGCCGGCTCGGATTACGGCGGCCATCTGCCGGCGACACCGAACAATCAAGCTAACGAGGCGCGCTCGCGACACCGGATTAAAGCCTAATGCCGCTGCGAACAATACCGTCGACGCCCTTTATCAGTTACACTTAGACGCTAACAGATCGCTCGTGTCGCGACAATGGCCCTTCTTGTTTATGGCTAATCCTAAGTGGATTACCCGTGGCCCGCAGTAACGCGACGCAAAACAATAATCACGCAGTAGTTCAGCTCCATAAAAAGAAACGAGCTTCGCGAACGTAGCGACTTTGATACACTCGAGCGTATGAGATTTAACTTTCTGAATTTAATGAGATTATACCACAGTGTTGTGTTAATGTTAAAATGTAACGGAGTCATGACAATGCTATCATTTAATCGTGTGTTGTGGCACGCGTATAAATTGTCTCCATTGCTTACAGGCGGCACAGCGCTACGCAGCCAACGATATGAAACCGCATGAAATGAATGTCGCTTCGGTATGAAAACGAGTTAGTCGATCGCAATATCGTTTGCTCACTCGTGGCTCGTGGCTCGTTGTTCATAACGACACAATGTGTAGGTACGCACTTATTAAACTGTAGCAAGCCATAACGGTTTCGCCTTCAATTTTTGGTTGATGTTGATCCGATTTTCTATCCTTGGCATACTTTGTTGGATGCCGTCCAATTGTGAAACCACTATCACAGTCATTTTATTAGTTTTCGACACGATGTTTAGCAGTAAAGAATGAAGGTGTTCTAGGCTAGAAAAGCATTACTTTTAACTATATTTCCAGGTACATGCACCGTGTTTCATCGTCTCTTACCTTCTGCCGTGTTGTATGTATCGTGGCGGGAGGTGACGCGTCAAGAAGCGCGCACAGTGACGGATCGCCAGTCGCTTGTTTATTCAATAGTTTCCGTCTCAAGCCAGGCTCAGTGATAATCGCTGATCCTTTTCATCGCTTTGTTTTGTCTTCGATGATTACGACTGGCTCTTTATCGAGTGTTGTTGAATCGAACTGAAGACGCTGTTTATGTTACGTTTCTTGATGACACTGCATAACGGTAAACATTTAGGAGAACAAAGCTTTGACAGATGAATAGTAAATAGCCAAAAAATACGAAGAATAACTACTCAAGCCTCTGATTTGTTAATAAATGTCTAATTAAATACACTAGACTATTTGAAAGAAGTCTTCTGAAGAATTTTCAAAGTTAAAGAGCTTTTTGTTTTAAAATTCTATTTTTTCTCTTTATTTAAAACTCATAATTTTATAGTATACGCAAACATGTAGTCTTGTTACAAAATTAAATTTCAAAATTGCTTCTGTTTTCGAGACGGCTGCCACAGCTGGCTGTAACCACGCCTCACGGCAAAGAATCCCGGCGACTGTAGGCTCCAAGCTTACTTTATTTATTCCCACTGTTGTTCCAGTCCAGCGTCAGCAAAGTTTTAAATTAAGGAGATAGTTATTGCTGATAAATCTGGAAGTGTTGCTCTAAGCTGTACTGTGGGAGCCGAGCACCCAGACAGATAATGTACGCGGTATAATACCCTGGTGTTATCTTGTTTGTTTCAAAGTCACAGTACAAAGCCTGGTGACTTTAGATTTTTGAAGTAGGTATCGATCATTCTAAAGGTACTTTCTTATGCCTGCTACAACTGGTGGTATTTTGGAAGCTATTTTATTCAAAAAAAACTTATTAAAATAACATTCCTGTAAAATTGTTAACCGACTTAATAAAAGGCACCGAAGACAAGGCCTTCCTTGTGACAAATTAAAAATGTTGGTGAGATTAGTTCTGAGTCGGGTGACGGGCCCCTGAATGGGGCGGAATTCAATGAATAGCTTCCCGACTCTCACTAAAGTGGCCAATCTCTGCCAAGATTACGTCACATTAAGGGACTTTCTCACAAGCCTCCCCTTCAAATGACGTACTCACTGTTGACCACAACTTAACCCTATTTATTGTGAACATTTTCTGATTCTTATGTGTGTAGAGACCACTCGATGTCAATTCCACAATAGTATTTTATCATCAAAGATCCGGATGATAAATGTATTTGTTGTGGTATTTCCGCGCTCTATCGGTTATTCTGAAAGTGCATCGGGCGCAATATTTCCCACTTATGGCGGCACGACCAAACAATCCTCGATGGATCAGCGGCGCGCGGCGAACACTTGTCAACGCATCGCGGCGCGGCGCGAGCGCGGCGTGGGGGCTGCAAACTAAGCGTTTCTGCCAAAAGTACGTGACCTTAATGTATATCAATCCGAGCGTGATTTATACAGGAGGGATCTGTAAAATATGATATAAAATAAACATTGACAACCAAAACGATGAAATACGACGCAGCGTTGTGATTTAAGGGCGCGTTTCACGAGATTTTATGGCGCTATAAAATCAGTTCGCGCTCTGCTCTCGCCTCCAAAGAGCGCACGTACTGCACAGATTTGACAAAACAGACGACGGACATTTATTTGTTCGCTAGTTTTTTTTGCAAGTTTTATGGACTGCTGCCAAGTTTATGGTCCACGGACAACGGGCGAACGCTTTGACAGTGTAAAATTGGGGGACGCGATTTGATTTGTCTCTATACCTCTTCTTACCCCTTTCTTGTAGGTAAATATAGACTTCCAGGGGTTTGAAACCCAAATCCAGCAATTTGATGACGAATAGCATTTTAGATTAATTTTAGAAATGCATAGATTGGCTAAACTTAAACTAAACCTACCAAGCTCTAAGCTAAAAATGCACTTAACAAAAACTTTATTCATGTCAATAAAAGTATAATAAATAGCCAGAAATAATAAAAAAGGAACAAAAATTTAATTCATTCATAAATATATTACAACAATTTTTATTACTTATATGCTATTATACTATTAATGAATATCTAAATGACAAATTTTAAATAAATTGTATAAATATTTAGGTTAAAATATGGGCAACTATCAATGTGATTATTAATTCATATGTACGAGCTCGGACGAATTCTCACCACCAATACGACTCTTTTTGCTTGCAGCATTCGGTCGCTATTGAAGCGCTTATTTAAGCTCATCAACCAATAGCATCGCAGCATCTGATCCATTGTTTTTGAAAATGAAAAAATAAAAAATAAAAAACAAATAACACCAATAAAGTTCTTCTTCTTCTTCGTGTCGATGATTCGTTATGGGTGGTAAACAGATGTGGAGATCGTCTGTACGGGATTTTGTTTAAAAAATGAGCACTTTTCGTCCGAGCTCATGGTACTTTCTACGTTTATCTTGGACATCACAGACATCGGTGAAGGAAAACATCGTGAGGAAACGTGGACTTATAATTAATATAATCTGAGATCGCCAACCCGTCTTGAGCAAGCGTGGTGATCAATGCTCCTGCCTTCTCTGCATGAGAAGAGGCCTTTGCCCAGCAGTGGGACAGTAATATGCTGGTATCAATATTGTTAGCTTTGTATACCAACCAATTAGTAAAATTAAAGCCTTTTCCTCTTTCCTTTTTTACTGTGCCCTTACAGGGTCCATATTTATGTACCTAGCTTTAAGCCTTTTGTAACATTTTTTATAAAATAAGGAATGCAAAATAAATGAATCATTAAGAATATGAATCAATCAAAATAAACGTTCCTTGTTGAGGATTGTGCATTCAAAAATTTGAAACACCTGAACACAACTGATTGAAGCCGTGATCTTCCTTACCGAGTAATTTTCCAAGTTCTTTACCTGCTAAATATACTAAAAAATTACTACAACACAACATTCAACGATGGCTTTTAATTTAGGTAATGCAAACCACATTTATTTATTTATTACTTAAGTGAATTCGAAATAGAACAATAATATTTTCTTCTACTCGCCCAATAAATTATTTATAGACGTAGGGAATCTCGGCCGTTTTTTGAGAATACTAGTGTATCAATGTTTTTACGGTAGACGAGTTAAATTTGTTATTTTATCACTTTCAAAGACTAAAAATTTTTTAGACACACATTTTTATTTATGTGATTACATATCTTGTACATAAAAATATAAGTACTTAGGTAAGTACAGTCCATCGCTTATGCTACTAATAAATAGTCATTATCTGTTAAAGAAACTGTACTTAAGCTTCTTTCCACCTTCATTGTATGTGATTAACTATGAATATTAAAATTTTAATGATAAAAACGGAACATTTAATTTATTTCTTAGGGTTCCGTACAAATAATGAATAATGAAAATTTACGGAACCCTTATAGGATCACTCGTGGGTCTGTCTGTCACAGTCAATTTTCTCGGAATCTACTTGACCAACTCAGGTGAAATTTGGTAGGATGGTGTAATCCTATGACCCAAACACAGATGTGCAAAGTAAATATTTTTTTTTTTTAAATAAGGATAATTTTCGGGGGACAAATTAGGAAATTAAAAAAAAAGTTTTGCAAACCTTACTGTGTCGTTAAAAGGCTCGTTATGTCTTTAAAGGGCTCGTTATGAGGATCTCGAATATATTTATATTTTTTTTTTTAAATAATATATATATATTTTTTTTATTTTTGTTAATAATAACAAAAATATATTTTACAAAAAAATATATTCGAGATTCTCATAATAATGTAATACAATAATTTAAAAAAATAGTACCTAATGTGAAAATAGTTTATTCATGAAAGAAGACGAAAATTGACGATTCTTCCCTTTTTTTTCGGATGGGAAATCATCAAATGTCTTCTCCCGCTTTGGGCGGAGCAGGAGGGAGTGTCAGACTTTTACTGACTAAAACCCATCCATGTTCCTTCATCGCCCTTTGTGTTCCGGGGCCACGGACCATTCCCCCCTGAATTTACTTTTTGTTTATGTTCCGTTTTGAAATAAGTACTCTGAATGTTTGTTAAGCTTATTATTTCTGTTTTCAAATTTTGTATGCACGTCATGTCCCTGCGATGAATAAAGATTTTTTCTTTCTTTCTTTCTTTCTGATCTCCGAAACTTTTGAGCCAAAAATTTTGAAAAAAATACAAAATAAAGGGTGTAAAAACCTCTTAACGAAGCCGAAAGTCACTTGTTCTCCTCATTATTGCGATCTTTTTTTTTTTGTTATACACCATACCTGGGAACCTTCTAGTTACGGAGATATTGGGGGTCAAAGTTCTAACTTTTTGACAAGTTTTTTTTTTAATACAAGTTTTCAATGTAAGATATTTACTTTAAACACCTCCACGGCCCCTGTACTATTCAATCCATCCATAAGCACAATGTTTTGAGTGCGTTACATTGAGTTCTACCACAAAACATGATTTTTCTCCCCAAAAAAAAAGTCGTTTCCCAGCAATAATTTTTGCGTAAAGTTACTTAGTTTGATGTACAGAATGCTTGGTTGACGGCTTCGTGATGAGGTTGTTTACACCCTGTATGTATAGTTCATTGCTTGTAGATTACAGGAAAACCTCTAAGAATTGGCTAGTTTCCACCATCAATAAATTGCAAATCTATTTAGTCCGTCAGATAGAGTATTGGAAAATAATGGACACGTATTTTTTGTTTTTGTAAATCAATGAATATTGACAAAGATAAAACGCATCAAAACTCGGGAGTATGATTATTTGACAACTACCCGCAATTGGTGTTGTTTGCAGACGATACTTCTTTAATATTTAGGATAAACAGACGTGCCACAAATCTGGACGACGTAAATAACGCCCTACTGCAGGTTCATAATTGGTTTACCGCTAATAATTTAGTTCTAAATGGGAAAAAAACCAAGTGCATTCGATTTGCTTTACCAAATGTCAAAAGTCGTGATTGTGACGTAGTATTGAATCAAGAGAAACTAGAATTTGTCGATAAAACGGTTTTCTTGGGAATCACGCTCGACTCAAGGCTACAATGGGGTCCTCATTTAACATCTCTTGCAGGATGGCTGAGCTCAGCAGCGTATGCTGTTAGGAAAATCCGTCAATTTACTGATGTTGATACGGCGAGGCTAGTCTATTTTAGTTATTTTCATAGTATTATGTCATACGGTATTTTACTATGGGGACGCGCTGCAGACATCGAGTCTATATTTATTCTGCAGAAAAGGGCTATCAGAGCCATTTATGAATTACGTAGACGCGATTCTCTAAGAGAACTGTTTAAGGAAATTAATATCATGACAGTACCTTGTCAATACATCTATGAAAATATCATGTACGTTAGGAAAAATCTGCATTTATTCAGTAAAAGAGGTGACAGACACCACTATACTACTAGAAATAGGGACCAACTAGTTCAGCCAGGTTTCAGGCTTTCTAAAGTAGATTCATCTTTCATGGGGTACTGTTTAAAATGTTACAATAAAATACCTCCCCACATTCTACAACTGAATGAGACGAAATTTAAATCTTGTATAAAACGCACACTATGTAGGCAAGCATATTATAAGTTGGTGGATTACATTGATGATAAAAATGCTTGGCTCAATGCTGGTCCTGCTCCACAACCATAGGGGAAAACTAATTGGGCAAATTATTGTTCTAGCTGCAGAAGATTGTAAAAGTATCTTTGCTTTGTATAGATTCCATCTCCTAGTATTGTATAATTGCATAGCACATGTGAGGACCATGTATTTTTAAGCTACCATTTGCATTTAGTTATCTTTCATTGACTTGAATATGCCTTGGTGGCTGAGAGAAAGTCATGCTCACTCAAATGTCTCGCTGATGGTGGCGGGTGTGTCGGGTCATTTAGTTCCCTTCAATATGGTTGAGTTGAATGGCGCCGATACATGCGTCTTGTTCGTGATCGGGCGCTGTCAGCTGGGACTGGTCATCTCTTAGCTGCCACGGTTCATTTTAATTACTTTATTTTTAATTTGTTGATTTAATGTTTTACTCTGGACGCTCATAATGTGCACGCCTTCCTACATCGTTCTCACATATATCTATAATCTCAACATGAATGATGTAACCAAGATTTTGTAACAATATTTTGATTTAAAAGAGTGTCCATGGAGTTTCTTGCCCGTTCTTCTCCATAGAGATCTACGCTAGGGAATGGGCAACTACAGTACTTTCTCAAGTTATTATGTCTTGTGTCTGGGACTGTAGCTTTGTTTTGTTTTTTTTTGTATTTTTGACTTTCAAAAGTGCCATAATGGTCTAATTGAAATAAATCCTTTGAGTTTTGAGTTTTTGAGTTTTGAGTGGGGGGGGCTCGTGTCGTCAAAATGCACTAAAAAATTTAGCATGGCGTGATGTATTGAGAATTTTAAAAGCGTCGTATCTTTGTCAATTTTGGTTTACGTTACAAAAGAAAAAATATGTGTCAAATATTTTTTGATAATCTAACTGACGGACTAATTAGATTTTTTCAGGACACAAGCCTATTCTATCAATTGAAAATAAAGTGGTAAACTCAATTTAATACGTTCACTAACGGAAAATTTGACTTTGGCATGGTACGGAACCCTTTCCACGCAAGTTCAACTCGCACTTGGCCCTCGCACTTGGCCGGTTTTGTTTTACAAAGACTCAAAATTAGCACTAAAATCCACACTAGGATAACGTGTATTTACACTTTCAGACTAGTTTTCTTACGAAACGGTTTTGTATTGGTTTTAAACCGTGCTAACCCATACTAGTGATAAGTATACGTGAGTTTGAAAACGTAATGAGTGCGTAAGAAAAGTTTATATTACTTGGTGTATTATAAACTTTTCTTAGTTTCTAACTCACTCGGTATCGAGTAGGCGGTAAAAGTTTTAGTTACGATGGTGCTCTGATAGGTTACTCATAAATTAAGCCGAAGTCAGTTTCTGTGAAGAAAAGTGGGACCTGTACCCAGAAGTGGGTAAATTCAGGCTGTGGATAGTAATAATGATGAAGTTTCTGTTAACTTAATGGTGCACACAAGTCGACGGTTCGAACTCGTTGGCTATTTAGTAAAGTTTTTAATTTATTTAGTTTTACTTATTTAATATTCATTTATATAGTTTTTATTTATTTATTTAGTGAAATATACGACGATTTATAACGAAAATGAGCGCGTAAAATTTCGTAAATTGACCTTTGCGTGTATAGATATTATGGAAAAACTACCGGACGTATCTACTCAAAATAAATTATTTGAACTTTTGAATAAATTATCTATCCCTGCATGGTTTCACTTTTTCCATTTTCATACTACATAAGTTATTTATTCACGCCCAAAGATGAGTAAAAATTGTGTTGAAATATGAAAGTTTCGACGCTCATAACTTCCAAACCAATTTTTTTTTTCCAATTCTGCTTCCATAAAGGGATAGATAATGACAAGACCCGTCTGTTCATACAATCTTTAGTTTTGAACCTACACCGTCAAACAGGCGAGTAATCACTATACTACGTTTGTATGGAAGAATGACCGACTTGTGTAACCTTAATTTAAACAAATACTGCATCCATCACGAGGTTAACCTTAATATTATGAAGTTTTAAGTAAACAAACAAAACAAACCTTTTTTTTTTTTTTTTTTTTTTTTTCGGATGGGAAATCATCAAATGACTTCTCCCGCTCTGGGCGGAGCAGGAGGGAGTGTCAGACTTTTACTGACTAAAACCCATCCATGTTCCTTCATCGCCCTTTGTGTTCCGGGGCCACGGTATCTCTTTCGAATAGTCCCGCAACCCCGGCAGGCATAACAAAACAAACCTTACATACAAATCCTAAAAATCAACATATAATTTAATTATAAAAACCGGTTGTTTGAGCTTGATTTACACTGACCACGTAAAACTGTTTCAAGAAGTAAAATGTTTCTTTGTTTGTATGAGGTAATCTCTGGAACTTTTGATCTGATTTGAAAAACGAATCCAGTGTATTAGCTACATTAGCCATTGAAAAAGGATGCCATTTGGTATAATCTAAAAAGTAGGAAAACAATTTTCGGGAAAAAAAAAACCTTATTGCGTTCTTCCTGATCATTCTTAGTTAGAACGTTGACAAGTCCCTTATGCGATGGCAGTGACATATCACTATGTTCCACTATGTATGATATTAATTTCATATCATAAATGTGAGCATCTCATGTGTAGAAAAACATCGCGAGATAACCTCTAAGAGCGGTAGAATTAAATACATAGTCGTCGACTCGTACACCTAAATTACCGGAGTTATTAGGGATGACAGTGACACTGAGCTGCAAATTGCAAAAAAACGCGTCAAAATTTGAATTTCGAGGGCTACCTTAGCGCATCTTCTTTAAATGTTTGATGGTCGTTTTAGGGGTCAAGCATTTTTGTTGTTCCTTGCGAAGTTCTTTAGTAATTTTTTTTAGCAGTTTTGTAGGGTCTCTTCTAAGAATACGACTTGTAAGACAGTGATTAAAAACTCAAATAGTGTCTATAATTCCCTTCAAATAGTGCCAATCACAGAACGAAATGATACGGTAGACTATAAACGGACTAAACGGTATAACAATTTATAAAGGTTACTCAGCTACGCGTAGTACGTCAACCCGGCCTTGTCAAAACAGACCTTTCGTCAGGTGACACTGACAGCTTTAGATGTCTATCTTGACGACTCCCTGCTGTAACCTAACCTAGATGTTTTGTACCAGACGACATTCACAAGGTCACAAAGGTGCGTTAAAACAGTTTAAAATGGTCTCCCAAAGGAAATTCCCGTCTGAAATATCTTTAAAACTAATAATAAAGTTTCGTCGTCACAGTTCATTTTATCTTAATTATCAAATATTAAGTTCAATCACTCGATACCGAGAAGAGACTGAAAATTAAGAATTTTATGTCACCCCCGAAAAATATATTCCAAATTGCCAAGTTCAAAAGCGTTTCCATTTTTATGAATATTCGCATCTCGACGTGTAAGGAGCTTGAGTTTAAGATTGTGTTTTCGATCAATCTGCAAAACTTTGTTAAGTATCTGTCTACTAAAAACTTAAACCTATTTGATTTGGAACACGTTCGCAAGTTCGGAGTTCTCGAGAGCAAACAGAATGATACCGTAGCGATTAGACCTTTCGCAAAGTATTTGTATGTACATATGTTTGAAAAACGCCTACGTTTTGCATTCTCAGGACGGATAGGGGCCTTGCTCCTGTACTTATGAATAAATGGATACTTTACAGTTGTGCGTGTGGGCTTTTTTGATTCCGTAACAAAATGTACAATGGTACCCTTATGGTTAGGGAGACCATTCTGCCTCCGGCTGGTTGAATGTTCGCCTTTATGACAGATCTTGTACGCAAGATCAAGTAACATTTTCAATTGCATAATTATCTCAGTTGTCCAAATCTTTGCTTAGAATACAGTTGGCAGTAAATCTTGCAATATCTACACCATTGTAAAGTTTCATAAGGATAAATTATTGTAATGCTGACGTCATTTTATCAGCTCCTAAACCGCAGTCTCTTACCATAGTAAGCGAAATGAAAGACGAGCACGTACTTAAGCGAACAAAGAAGTAACACTCGGAGACTACTGAGTCATAAAGCCCATTGTCTCAAAATTGCCGTAGGATTATAAAAATCGTAATGGGATTATTGTTTAGTGCGCGACAACGGGACAACGCGACGACACGACGACGCGACGGACACGGTCTGAACATTTCAATTACTGCACGCATTGTTTGCCGCGGCTCAGGCGGCCGGCGCGGCGGGCTCGCTGTTTATCGAACTCCGCTGACTCTGATGAGAGCTCCCACAAAATGATTAATCCTGTGCACTACAGTGTAACAGACGCGGTTTCGATATTCTGCTGACGTATGTGCACACACTATATCGTATTAAGCTCCCGTTTATGTGCAACTGTGAAGAAAGGATCCTTTATTTTATGATACACTAGCTGTTAGAACGAACGTATTACACGTCAAGGAGGAATTATAGACAGGATTTATGCTTCAAGATCCAGGATTAAGAAAGTCGTAAATAAATAATCCTAGTCTTAAAAACTTTTTCATGGAGATTAATGCGAGAGACGTCTCCAGTTTACTTATCTAACTCGGCTGAAAAATCTAATATCACCTTAAACACAAATTACTGGTAGCTTAAGAACTACTGTTTCAGTCTGAAATCCCAATGACGCTAAATTAGATCGCTGTGAGCAAGCAAAATAGGTTAAATGGATTTTACGGCAATTTAACATTCACTATACAATAAACAGAAGACGGCGTAAATACAAAATGTCAACTCAACGGAGTAACGAAGTAAATTATAAAAATTGCTTGTATTTCTCTTGTCTTAGATAACGGACGGGTTTTTTTTTATACTAACCCTCCTTGATTCTCAGAAACGATAAATAGTAGGAATCTTTGTTTTTGTTAAGACATTGTTTGTTTTGGCTTCGAATTTTATACATAAATGGGGACATTATGGCGTTGAAAAAATAACATTGTCGTGATTTGAGTAGCTTTTCTGAAATGTATATTTTAGGATGGAAGACGGTTATTTAATAAGTTGTTTTTGTGAGGACATTCGCGGGTGCCTGTTGTGTCAGAGAACAATTTTATTAGCGTGTTGTTTAGACAACGCCATCGTGCGTGATATACAGCGTGGTTCTAGGAACAATGTCGACTTGTCTCACTTGTGAGACCATACCGGGAGAACTGTACGAGTAATAAAAATGTACGATCTAGTATAGTGTGATTTAGTAAACTATAGCAATAACCGGGAACTATAATGTTGGTCTTCGTAGGGCAGGGAAAGGGTAAAAGGTTTTCAGAACGAGAAATAAAAAAGATGTAGAAGAACAACACTTTTGAATTTCGCTACCTTAATGAATTTTACTGTAAATATTAAGCAAAACTGTGTGTGCGTACGTAATTTGAGATTTCAGTTCAACAGATTGACGATGTAGAAAGCAAAATAACAGCAACAGATATGGCAGAAATAAAACCACCAGAACTCTAATATACCTTCTCCAAAATAAAAGAAATACGTAGTGATGTGCACGTCTAAATAGTAATGTATTCGTGGTTGGGCTGCTCAACTGGGGTAATGTAACGGTCCGCGAGCTCTGAATTGTGTTAAAACCCTTTGGATAGTCGCAATATATTTTTCCTAACTTGCTTCCGAGGGTGTTTCGATAGGATTTAGGGCTTTTACATTCCGATAGGAAAACTGTACTTTTGGTGTTTTCTGATTAATTCGTGGCACGTTTTGAATGTACGATGATGGAATTGATAATATATTCTTATTTTATGTCGGTGTAGAGTAGGACGGTTCAGCTAGATCGACAAACTTAACGAAAGTGGTTGGAGCGGGCTCGGTAGGATAAGCCGAAGAGAAGGTGTTGTGTGAGGGCAGTTTGGGAGAAGCCTAAGCCCAGCAGTGGACTACGATAGGCTCACTTGATTGAAGCTGCGATTACAGATTATGGAGATCATCATCATCTGCCTAGCTTTTCCTCAACTATGTTGGAGTCGACTTCCAATCTAACTGGATGCAGCTGACCAGTATTTTACATGGACCGATTGCCTATCTGACCTCCACAACCCAGTTAGTGCTGGGCTATTAACGATACCCCTTGGTAAGACTGGTTGAGAATATTATGGACGAAAAGTATTGGACAGTTAGCAGGTTAGTGACGTGACTGATTGCCCAGGGTGCTTTGGACAAACCATAGCCTTTTTTTTTTTTTTTTTTCGGATGGGAAATCATCAAATGACTTCTCCCGCTCTAGGCGGAGCAGGAGGGAGTGTCAGACTTTTACTGAATAAAACCCATCCATGTTCCTTCATCGCCCTTTGTGTTCCGAAGCCACGGTATCTCTTTCGAACAGTCCCGCAACCCCGGCAGGCATCGGTCCTTGGTCCTTGCGGACCCCTTCACAAACCATAGCCTTGCATTGCCTTTCATCATAGGCTACAAGAAGACATAAATTGATATAGGTATTTATTATGACTTAGCTATGGACATGGCTAGCTAGCTATACTTTTAGCTACTAAACAATTCCAAATTACCTCAACAATATTAAACAGGAACATGGAATTTTAACAAAGTAATTTCCGCGGGACCATTTTGTTTCCGATGACGTCACTGGCGTCTTCATAAATGCCAACGTCTCGTCAAGAAATAAAGAGACACAAACGCAATAACATGTCATTTTCAGTTTAAATGAAACATACTGTTTTATAAATATAGGAAGAAGAAATTAACACTGAACGATGTGGAATAACGACATTCGCCAATTTTCATCTTCCACGTAATTTGAGAAACTGAAGTTTTTTCTGCTGAATATTTTTATTCGACAATGTCGACGATCAGCTGTAGACTTTTGTAAGCTGAATTATGGAAACCTTCTCAAATATCAGTATACCTCCATAACCCAATTACTGGGTAACTCCCGGTCAGGCCGAAAATCTGACAACCAGTCTTACCAAGATGTATTTTGGTAAGTCGTTGTCAGACTTTCGGGCAATGCGACAGAATGCTTACCTTGACACGGAGGGGTAATGAATGGTCACCCATCCATGGACCGACCACGGCACGGCACGTTGCTTTACCTTTAAGATCGCCCCATGTGGCAGTTATTATTTATCCACGAGCCCCCATAGTCCATGCCCATAGAGAATATGAGACCTAATTTATCTAATGAAACAAACAAAAGGGAACATAACATAACTGACCAAATATGCACAGCAGAGATATGCAATCATCGAGACAATATTGTCCACTCAATATTGTGACCCAAATTAGCTTTGAGTTCTGCGCACGCATTAATACTTCTAATGCAAAAGCTATTCTTGTTACTGGCCAATCAGCCTGGATTTAACACAAATACCTATGGAATGTTTTAGTTATTTGGAAGCTCTAGCTGAAATCAAATTCAGAATGCCCATGATCATTTATTTGCACTTTATTGGTACCAACATGCTGGATACATTATGCATAGGCTTTCGGCGCTGAACAATCTATTTTAGACCTTAGGACTCTAAGATTGGAATATACATTAATATTGTCTGAAGTTTCCAACCCGTCTTGAGCAAGAATGGTGCTGAGGCGGTAGTGACAGTACCTTCTCCTTTGCCCCGCAGAGAGACAGTAATAGGCAGGACAGCAGGCTTAGCCAAGTTGACAATCTACAATCGTTAACTCTAGTAGAAAACTAATCAAATGTATGGGAATGACATCAACTTAACGTTAAATCATACGTGATCAACACAAACGAATAGAAAATTCGTAAACAAGTTTACATCGTTCAAAATGATAGAATAGAATGTTATCGTTTCTACAATGTTGATCGCTAAACTCTTTGGTACGAACGCTCACCATAGACTAAAGTGTAGGTTTTTTCCACAGACATTAGAGAACGAGCGATCGACTCAGTCGTGTCAACTTGGCTACCAATTTAGCGCTTTCTACAATCGCTTACGCCGAGGCGTTTACGATTGTAGAAAGAGAATCGATATGAAACGTTTATAACTTGGCTAGGCCTGCCGGGATTATTAATGTGGAAATATACACGTACAGACAGAGAAATGCATTGGCCGGTTTATAGCAATTTCCATACAACTATCAAACAATGACATTTGTTCAATTTACAGATTGAAGTTGGTAGTCAGTTTCCTAAACAAGTCGGGTCAGGTGTATTTCTGGTATACCACACTACGTTCTACATTCCAGCTATAAGCGCTTCTATGTCGTGTATCAATATATCCGTGACCATTACAGTGAGTACCGTACAAACGTAACCCTTTCAGAATTACACGCGTATCGGACGTGCATCGGATTCCTTTTAACGAATCCTCTTGTTTAGACACAGGCAGGCACGAACCCGGTTCTCGTAGATACGAACCAGTATCGGTAGTCTATTCCTAGGCTTAGATAAAAGCGTTGTGTTAGCGCGAATATCGACACAATATTTCGATTTGAAATTCGAACGTTGTTACTGGCTGGATACGCTGGGTTTCCTACTTTTCTCGAACGTAGGGCCAATTTTGGGTACAGTTGGTTTTTAATTCCAGCTTTGTGCCATAGATGGGGTATATTCCAGAATACAGACATTATCATTCTCATGCATAGCCCGAGTTCAGCCACGGATCTTGAATTTTTTCGAGGCGGGGCAAAAACTGAAAAATACCGCCCTCGCCCGTCTATACTTTTACCTTTAATATCATCATTATTTTAGCCATCAGACGACTAATGATGGACATAGGCCTCGCGGATAGAACGCCACAAGGACCTATCCAGCGCTGCTCTATCTGTGTTTATTACCCTATTTATTCACAAATATACATACATGGGACGTGTAGGACATAATATATTGTTATTAGTAGTGACGGAGCAGTCTCCACAGTAGTGAACAGGGCGTCGGTTCCCGAACTATACGGCACAAGTGCTTTTCGAAGCACGCATGCCCGGAGAGTACCTGTGTCAGACGGAAATTGAGGGCGCCATGCCGTCTCTTAAGCCACTTTTTCGTCACGGGTCTTATCATCCTTCCCCGTGCCTTCACCAGCGTGTCATCAGCATAACAGATGATACCATGAAGAAGCGCACTGCGAAGCACCCAGTCGTACCCGATTCTCCCTAGTTGCAGCCCCAGAACTAATCCCTGTCCCACGCAACATCCTTCTTGACCCAGATAGAATGGTAGATGATATCTCTATCCCTCAGATAGGCCCTCATTATGCGGCAGAAGTTGGTACGGTAAAGGTTTGGCATGGTATAAGAGTGCCTCC
Organism: Xestia sexstrigata; assembly: GCA_941918905.2. NCBI lineage: Eukaryota > Metazoa > Arthropoda > Insecta > Lepidoptera > Noctuidae > Xestia > Xestia sexstrigata. The sequence continues at coordinate 15,726,369 of OW799211.2, read as the reverse complement.
TTTTTTCTTGAGGTGGAAACCCTCAGGGGGTTTCCACCTCAAGAAAAAAGGAGGCCCTGGGGAGAGTCGAGGCGTCTGACAACTGTGCAGTTGCTTTGGGAACCAGCGGCATCTAAGCGGGTCCGCCATATCCTCAGTGGTCAGGTGCTGAACTAGGCGATCTACAGTTTAGCTCTCTAAGAGTTTATCTACCTCATCCAAATCGATGGGCTGGTACTGGTATGCATATGGGGAGTCTGCAGGGCGCTCCTTCTTCTTCAACAGGAACAATTTTCCAGTCTTCTACAGAAATCGATGAGTTGTATCGTTACAACTCATCATTAACGCAACTTTGACCATACGTCTGCCAAGCTTGAATTTGCCGCCCCCTGAATTTGCCGCCCGGGGCATGGACCCCGGTTTGCCCCCCCATAGTTCCGGGCCTGCCCGAATTCACCCACTACTGGATATTGATCTCTCTTTGTTTGTGCCAATCTGCTGCTTTTTTCTTTTTTTTCCGGCGAAGGAAATGCCTACCGCATACCGTACCATCTGGGGGGTGGTGTGGTTATGTGGGGCTCGCACCCTTTAAAAACTTCGCCGTCTAAGCCAACTTCCCACTTATTGGAGTACTGCGTTGCATGATATTCACGACCCCTCTGCGGTCGCTTTCGCTTCCTCCTCCTTGCTGATGTAACCTCCACGCTCCTGTGCCCGTCTCATTCAGGTTTGCAAAGAAAGACTCATATTTGGAAAACGTGACATTTTAATTTAGTAATAGATAGAGAATTGTTTGAGTAATAGAGAAGTATGGAAGAAGAAGACATGCTGCGCCGACCCCAAATGAATTGGTAACTATAAGGGCAGTAGATTGATGATGATAACAGAAGTCGGTAGTCTGTTTCTGCTATTCGAATACACTTAAAAGAATCACAACACAATATTGGTCATGTTCAAATAAAGCCATGGAATTTTTAATCAACTAAGGTTTACACGAACCATCAATGCTGAAAACCCTCTCTGATAATGAAAGTTTTTTTCCACTTAACTTTAATAAAACAAATAAATTAATCGACTATCATCGTAACTATAGAAAACCGCAATTTGAAGTTAATTAACAAACTTTTGTAGACTTCCATTTTCATCAAATACAAAGTTTTTACTCAAATTAAACAGATAATTTTTGGTATCATTCGATTAAGATTGTTCTAGCTTATTTAGGGTTCCCAGATTCTTGAAAAAGTTTTAAGAAAAACAATAGGTATAATTTAATAAATAGGTTTTAATTTAAAACTGCGTTTTTTTTACAATGCTATATTAATGTAAGACATTTGTAGCAGTACATTGCGTCGTGCTAGATACATGTGTACATGTGTACTATCTTTCTTCTTCGTGTGGTTAGTGCCTAACCATGCATGTAAAGCCAAATCAGAGGCCCATCCCTCTGATTTGGCTTCACATGAAGTCAAGAAATACTTCTCAGGCATGCTGGTTTTCTCACGATGTTTTCATTCACCGAAGCAAATGATAATTATACAATACGCACATGAATCCGAAAATGCTATCACTGCCGTTCAGAATCAACACAACGATCATTCATTCTTCACCCATTGTATTTTACATTCTCATTTTTGGATATGAGAATTGAAAAATGATAAAAATGATATGAGAATCCGGAAAATTCCGGACGTATGGTAACATTGGTAACCCTATGCATATTGGGCCACTTTTTCGTGGAAAATAGGGGGAAAACGGCATATAGTCAGAGTTATCCTGCAAATGTATGGTTATAATATTTCAGGCGTCAGATGGAGCCGTTCCGTGCGATATGGCTGCACACTACATAAATAATGTCTCTGTGTAATAGGCTATTAATGTGCCGACTGGTAACAGATAGACGCATACAAGTCATGAACATTTTACGCACTGTTTATTTTCATGCTGATCTTGAGACGGCGACGCTAACTGTTATATTAGTCCAGTCATTTGGGCATCAAAAAGAGGGTTACCTGGGAAGTTTTCCGGGAGTTTTGAAAACTTGTGGTTTTAATAGATTTTGACGTTCTCTTTTCGAATTTTTACTTTGCCACCATGTATCTTTGCCGATCGCGCCGCCATATTGGAAAAATGGCGCCCAAAAACAACACCCGGAAAACTTTCCAGGTATAACTACCAAATGACTGAACTATAATATATTATCACAACACAGCTGTGTTTGGTGCCTATTTCTAGTCTTACCGAAAGAGGCTGAATATTTAATTAAAACAGAGCGGCTAGCGCGTGAGGTATTTGCGTACTACTTATCCGAATATGGTGAAACAGGATTAAGTTAGTCAAATATATCTCCACGATTTTTATTGGATTGTCACGTTATATATATATATACGCTATTATATGGGACTTATACATAACTGGCAAAATGTGGGTGTAATATTAGGTATACCTCTGCCTAAACCTTTGGGATTGCAGGCGTGATGTTATGTTATGTAAATGAAAATATGTAGTGTTTTTGCCAAAATAACAAAGCACAGATCCATTGATCTGCTAGTCAAATCTTGCCGCGGTCAGTGAAGGGATGGATGGCCATTTTTAACTTAACGAGACCCTTTCCTGCCCACAAGGGAGTGTTAAACCGTCGGTCCCGTGACTGAGGGCCAAAGGGTTTGTAATCGTCAGATGGCAGATGCTCCTTGTAAAATATCGATGTTTATAGCCGATAGCCGATCTGTTTAGACCAGGAATTAACTCTAGCATAGTTGGAAAAAGACTAAGCAAAACATATTAAATTACTAGCGAACCGCACCTGTTTCTTCAAAAGACCATCTCAGACACTAATCTACATATTCCTCATGTGAGTTGACCAAGATTATGTCTGGACTTTAAAAGACACTGACCTCTAAGTTTGTTTCGGCTGTTTCTTCTCAGAGCAGCCAGGTACGAAACACCGGCCCCATTTAGTGTAAAAGTGTTTGTAAAAGCCTATTTGCATAATAAACATCATTTATCATTGTTTCGTACGGGTGCAATGGAAACATGACAAAACATCGAGATTTTTATGCGACAGCAGCGCCACATTTTGGGTCCAAAACTACGTATTCTATCTTACAAGTTGGAACCAACCACATTCAAAAAGAAATGTTGAAATCTATTGGTCGGTTTCAGAGATATGCGTGTAGTATATTCAAGATAAACATGGATGAAGGAGTTCAAGTTGACGCTGTGTACACAGATTTTCGGAAGGCTTTTGATAAGGTGGACCAAAAACTGCTTCTAGATAAAATTGCATACAACGCCATCCGTGGCAACTGTTACGTTGGTTCATGGCTTATATATTTAACAGGTCGCAAAAGATAGTTATTAGTGGTTTCCAATCAAGCACAATTATTGTCACCTCTGGGGTGCCCCAGGGCTCAATTATGGGGCCCTGCTCTTTACTCTATTTATCAAAGACATTAAGAAATGCTTCATTCATTCCTAATTTCTAATGTATGCCGACGACATCAAGATTTATAAGTCGTGCAAAAGCACACAAGACTGCCTACTTCTACAGGAGGAACTTGATAGACTTTCTCGATATTGTTCATCCAACAAACTTCACCTTAGCTTACCTAAGTGCAATGTAATCACTTTCACAAAAAATAAAAACATTTTAATATTTGATTATAGTCTACATGGTATCCATCTGCAAAGAGTTGACCACATTCGAGATCATGGGGTTGGAATGGACTCAACATTACACTTTAATTTTCATATTGATAACATTGTTAACAAAGCGTATCGTATGTTTGGTTTTGTCATGCGATCTTCTAACGACTTTCAAAGACCGTCTACTTTTCTACTTCTGTACTAAGCTTTGGTCCGCTCTCAATTGGAATTCGCAGTACCTATTTTGAGTCCCATTTTTGATGTTTATTTAGAAATAATTGAAATAAAAAAAAAATTACGTGCTATGCACTACAGATGCACTAAGTCAAATTACCATACACTCAATTATTAAAGCGTTATAACATTCAAGGCTTGGAGTCTAGACGCAACCTACTGATGGCCATGATGCTGCATGGTCTGTGTAATAACAGATTCGATTGTCCTGATATGACCAATAACCTATGTAACATTGTACCTAGAACTGTGATGCGCCGAGAGGTGCGCGTGCCCCGGCTGTTCCACACTGCAAGGTGTAGAACTCACGCTGGCGCACGGGCGCCTCTCTGACGCTTAATAGATACGTATAACACACATTTTATCGAACTTGATATTTTCGCGCTCACACACTTTAAGTTCAAAAGAATGGCTATTGAATCCTTAAAGTAGCCATCTGATCCAGGTCTACTATTATCCCTAAATTACAGAGTTCTTACTTAATTTTCTGTATTAATAATGCACGCATTTAACTAAACATTATTTTGCGGATATTGGTGTGGGTTACAAGTTTATTTAGTTTTAAACTTATTCTGTCATATTTTCATTGTAATGTCTAATTGTTAAATGTCCCAATAAAGTAAAATAAAATTAAATAAAAAAAGACAGCTAAATTTTTGGGACTTCGTCGAACTTAACTCGGCAGTACCTACTCGGCACTTTTCAGGTGGTCGTCACTGTTGATTCCGATTTTCAGTAGTTGCAGTGGGAAATAGTGTGGAGGCCTTGTCCCAAAAAAAGTGTAACCTCATAGAGACACGTGATTTTTGTAGAGTAATATAGCTCTACCCAGGTCATGGTCTCCCTGTTTGTCAAACATCATATTCCGTTCTGCCGATAAGGTTTTAAAAATAGCAAACAGACATGCACACAGACTCACAGGTAGGTACTTTCGCATTTTGACATCAGTATAGATGAATAAAGACAACAAATATTTACTTATTGAAATAATAAATACAAAAGTATGAATAAATGAAGTGTGAATAATATCTGCACGTAGGATTACCTAAATAAATAGGTATATACTCGTATTTATATCTAATTAGTGGATAAATAATAAACAACATATAATTACCTATACCTAGAATTATTATACCAACGAAGTAATAAATACATGTTTCAAATACATAGATTAACCAGACTTTAATGCTAATAAAATCAGTCCCGATTCAATTAAATGAATATCAATTTCTATTTACTTAAACAATGTTATTATGTACATAATTAATAATGTTAATAAACATTTAATAATGGTTACATAAAGTGTTGTATTGCTATTAAAAACAGATAATTTGGAATAGCTAGCAACCAAAAGTAGGTGATAATTGTTTTATGTTTGAAAATAGGGTAGATGACACCATAAAACAATAATTCCAAAACGCCAATCTCATTAAAAAAAATATTTTGTGAACCCGATTTGTTTTCAATTAATTGCCAAATTTGATTTTTAGTTACTTTGAAATCAATAAATAGTTGAGTCATTAAGTTGACCAAACAGTGACGTCACAGCGTGCTATTGCCTTACAAAATCTATGGGAGAACCGTTTTGACTGCTCTTAAAAAGTATGTCAATTGATTGGTGTGTCATCTACCCTTATTGGTTTATGAATTAAACATAACTTCGTGCCATGGGCTGGCAGTTGTTGGTTAGTTTATGTTACAAGAACTAATTATTATAAAACTATAATCATGTTGAGTTTAGTGTCATGAACATCATCTTCCAGACCTTGTCCCATTCTATACGCAACACGTTTTCTTCCTCCATTCTACCCTGTCAGACGTCACAGCATCATTTTTTCAATGTCGAGTCTATTGTAACATTTGTAACAAGGGCCAAATCCAAACTCCGAACTTTCACAGAGAATTTTGTGATGGTCGAACCCAGTAATAAATTGCCAAATCCATAATCAGACAAAAGTGGACACTTTTTTAGAATAGTGTTTTGCTATAACCGGTACCCCTGTAACCCTATAACCGGTGACTGTACCTATCCCGTGTGTCCTTTGTTCTACCTTTACCACGGGTTTTGTAAACCAGCAATTTGTTCTCAGGTGAGAGTTAAGACTTCCTTCACAGCAACCAGATAATAATACTCCCGTACAGTGTTAACAGTGCTCCCAGGCTTGCCAAGTACAATAAAAGCTTCTTAACTATGTGTGTACTAATTTACAACAAATTACCTAGTGATTTGAAAATGCTAAACTTGAGATATACTTTTAAGAATAAATTGTATGAATGGTTAATTAACAACAACTTCTATAGTCTAAAACAATTCCTAGAACGAAAATATATAGCGTTGTTGTAATATAATATTAATTTTGGTAAGGAAAGTGTGATTACTATTTGCATGCTATGTTTAATCTTGGCAAAACATATCTGTTCTATTTTACACAGACATGTTCTGAACTGTTCTGTCTTACTGTAAGACCTTTTTATACCATGTTTTACGCAAATAAATATATTATTATTAATAATAAAGACAATTCATTTTGAAATAATAAAGAGTCATGGTCAAAATGGGCGTAAGACCAACATACATGAAATATTTATCAAATTGTAGCTCATAATTAGTACTCAAATTCATACTAATGCAACAAATACCATAGCCCAGAGACCAGAGTTAGATCTAATTGAAAATGTCGCAATTTCCTATAATTTTACGACGGGTCGACTACAAAAGTTACTTGTTTTTAAAGTAGATTATGTTGAAAACTTTGAGCTGAAGCTGCTTATATAGCTTTAGCTACTTGGTGCTTACTTAGTGGTTAATCTAAGCTAGACTGACAAAGTCCTAGAATTGACTAAGGAAACTGTTAAGACTGTGTAACGGAAGCCTGGTCCAACTAGCGTTTTATTAGTTCGAATATTAGGTGAAATCTTTGTCAAACTGTAGAAAAGATCATCATATATTTTCAACTGAGTCTATTTCATTTCTCCGTCTACTTAGGTACTTGTACTTGTTGTCTTAGCATTAAGTGAATTCCTAATTATTAGCTACTATTTGAAATACATTTCAATTCCATTGGTCTTACGCCCAGATTTAATACAATATTGCCCATGGTCCTTATAAAAAAGTATCATATAATTTCTATAATATGTTCTACACTTTGATAGTATAATACACAATCAAAATCAACATGTTGTGTCAATTCATCCTGTGTACTAAACTAAAACAACATTTGCTGTGTTTCCCTGTACATATAGGTACATGTTATAAATATAATTGCTCCGTGTAAGTAAACAACGGAAACCGGAAACCATATGAGTATGTAGTTATAAAGAAACGTTTTACTAACCAATTTTCACCCTTGTGCTCTGTTTCATAAGATTCAAAAGTCGTTGACCGTCACTGAGTGCGGTGGTCCATAATATCAGGTTGAAATTTAAGAGAATTTAAATTTTTTTAAAACCGTAACTTTAACTGTAACTTGTACGTGCAAGTTGTGAGAGTTATTTTTAATTAATGCCAATTTTACTTGTTACTGATTGTCGATAGTTTTCTTGAATATAGAACAAAACTATGGTACCTCTGATCATCATCTGCCTAGCCTTTTCCCAAGTTTTATTGGGGTCGGCTTCCAGTCTAACCGGATGCAGCTGAATACCAGTATTTTACATGGAGCGACTGCCTATCTGACCTCCACAACCCAGTTAGTACTGGTACCTCTGATCCATGTACATATTTCAGCTACAATGCATAAGTAGTTTAAATGGTTAGAAAACGAGCCCGTTTGTGCTGCGCTCGTTTTGGAGTATAGAGTTTGCTTTGAAGGATTAACACTCAACAGGACCTCCTGGGAGAATGGAACAAGGGCATGAACATGATGAGGAGCTCCTAGTATTATTATCTATGTAGTATATCAACTATTTGGTGTCCACGACACAAGCTTCGTTGCTTAGTGTGGCACTAGATGGCGCTGTGTGTTAATGTACAGCGATATTTTATTTTATTGGTACTTATCAAAACTAGGAGATATTTAGCAAGTATACATGTGACTTTGTCTCTATTTATGTTTTTTTTTTCAATCTAAGAAATCACATAATTATGGCTGAAATCTCAAACTGAAAAATTACAGTGGTTTATTAAAAATTATAAATAGTTTATATTATGTATATTTTTAGATAGTCATAAGACTATTTTTAGTCAGTATTATTATTCAAAATTTTAAAATAAAATAAAAAAAGCCTATATGATCCTAAGAGCAGCGGTGGCCCAACGGTGGCGGCCCTTTTTTTTTTCGGATGGGAAATCTTCAAATGACTTCTCCCGCTCTGGGCGGAGCAGGAGGGAGTGTCAGATACTGACTAAAACCGACTTACGAACAGTAAGTCTTGGGTTCGAACCCAGACAGGCGCACTACTTTGTGTAATTTATTTCATCACCGCTGCTCTCAAAACGCTGAAGGAAACATCGTGAGGAAACCGGCATGTCCTAGAACCTTCGATTAACAATTAGTTGCTAATTGTTGATCGAAGCCTAGAACCAAAACATTCGAAGACATGTGACATCTACCAATCCGCACTGGGCCCGCATGATGGATTATAGCCTATTCCCTCTCATAGAGAGGAGGCCTGTGTCCCAACAGTGGGAACATTAATTGGCTGATGATGATGATTTATTCCTTAGTTGGAATGTTGTTGTTAGTTTTTTGTATGATATGTAATTCAAATTATATTATTAATCCAGATTATAAAAGACACAATTATAGTGGAGTTGGTGCACTAATTGTCGTGATGCATTAGTGCCGTTTAGTGCAGCTTAGTGACCGCAACAATGTAATATGTAATGGTCCCAGGAGAGCGCAGAACCAGCAGTAACAGTTTACTGGTCCAGCGCCCATGAATACTCATGTAATGTGTTCCGCGCGGACGACGATGACAACTTTATTTTATATTTTATTTCACACTTCCGTTATTTGAGATGAATTGTTTATAGTGGTGGGCGCATGGGCGTGCGCTACGAAGAGGCAATTAGACAAAGCCTACCCTACCAACTGGGGCAATTATTATAACTAATGAACTATGTAATAAAATAACACTTTGTACAAAATATTAAAAAAGTTCTAACTCCTGTTCGAATACTTAGAGCAATTTTTCGCGCCCGTGTTACGTAACCAACACTGTACTGGAAGTTGCTACGAAGCTCGACGCTCACCCGCCGGACGCATCTTATAGGCAAATAGTCTGCTGGCCTTCAACCCATTGATAAATTTACGCACACAGCGGCAAATTGGTGCATATTTTCGTGTGTATGAACTGCACACATGTATAGATTGCAGCCATTTTTGGGCGGTAACTCCTGCGAGTGTAGCTGGGCTATGATTGGCTGCTACAACACAAGGCCAGGATTCAAGGTGAATGTTCTTTAGCCCGCGTTATTTAAATTTCCTTAGGTTTTTTGCAATTTGCAGGCCAGTGCTGGGTGTATGTTGATTAAAATAATGATTCCTGGGGGTTATTGGCGCGTATTATTATTATAATAATTAATAATATTATTGATATTATATTTTTCTTCATGGGTGTCGTTTTCGTGGTTTTTGAGTTGGTTATAATGAAAATGGGGTCAAAATGAAAATCCAAGATGGCGCCGATGAAAATTTTCAGTTTTTTTTTCATGGGTGTCATTTTCGTGGTTTTTGTGGCCGCTGATGATGAAAATGAGGTCAAAATGAAAATCCAAGATGGCGCCGATGAAAATTTTCAGTTTTTTCTTCATGGGTGTCGTTTTCGAGGTTTTTGGGGTAGCTGATAATGAAAATGAGGTCAAAATGAAAATCCAAGATGGCGCCAACGAAAATTTTCAGTTTTTTCATCATGGGTGTCATATTCGTGGTTTTTGTGGTCGCTGATGATGAAAATGAGGTCAAAAAGAAAATCCAAGATGGCGCCGATGAAAATTTTCAGTTTTTTCTTCATGGGTGTCGTTTTCGAGGTTTTTGAGGTCGCTGATAATGAAAATGAGGTTAAAATGATAACTTAAGATGGCGCAGACGAAAATTTTCAGTTTTTTCTTCATGGGTGTCGTTTTCGAGGTTTTTGGGGTCGCTGATAATGAAAATGAGGTCAAAATAAAAATCCAAAATGGCGCCGACGAAAATTTTCGGTTTTTTCTTCATGGGTGTCGTTTTCGAAAATCAAGATGGCGCACACGAAATTTTTTTTGCTATCATTATTTCGTGGCCTACCCTTCGTGGAATACCGCTGCACGCCACTGGGTGGGCGGGTCTGTCCAAGACAAAAGCTTAATGGCTATTAAAAACGCAATCCTTTCTTTGTCTAGCTGTAAAACAATGACATTCATGGCGAATTTCATCAAAATTGTAATGGTCCATTTAAACTGCGTTTAAAAGTCATCATTGATTTAGAATATTGACACTGATAACTCTGTCTCGACAGAGATGAGGACAGAATAGCTAACATTTGATTGCTAATTACGAATAAATAAATTAAGTTGCAATAATGATGCTTGCGAGTAACGCAAATCTCTACATCCAAGATGCGTTTCTCGCAAGCATCCTTATCGCCACCTAATTTTCGGTTGCTAATGCAATAATGATGCTTGCGAGAAACGCATGGCGTTACTCGCAAGCATCATTATTGCAACCGAATTTATTCGTTAGTAATTAGCAATCAAAAGTTCGCGATTTTGTCGTTATCTCTGTCGAGACTGCCGGCCCTGGTCCAGTTTAGTTTCATTGATGCAATATGCCCTTAGGTTTACAAAACTCGATTAACTATATTAAACACATATTAGCTGCCGCCTTTATTAGTAGTTTGGCATGCAGATAACCTATGGGCCTCAAATCTGTGTGGTTCTTTCTTCAAAAGACCATCTCAGACACTAACCTGCATAGTCCTCATGTCAATTGAGCAAAATTATGTCTGGACTTCAAAAGAGACTATGACCTCTGAGTTTGTTTCGGCTGTTTCTTCTCAGAGTAGTCAGGTACGCAACACCGGCCCCATCTAGTTTAAAAAAAAATGACGTGTAAAAGTGTTTGTAAAAACCTACTTGCAAAATAAACATCATTTATCATTTATGATATGGCCACACCTGTTTCATTGGAAGGTTTACAAAAAGGTTTTAAAACACCCATATTGTACTGTCATCGGTAAGATACATAAGACAAGGATATTGCTTCAGACGGGGTATAAATCCTTACTCCAGCCTTCTGAGAATTTCTTAGTGTAAATCGACACTGCGCTGCCTAAAGATTAAATCCAGGAGCCATTTGCAATGGACTGATCAAATTCACACCCCCAGGACATTTGGCATTTACACTTGGGCATGCTAAACCAAGCTAGGTAATACAATACTCCATTTAGAAACAGAAAAACAGATCTGATAACGAGGGAAACAAGCAAGGTAGACACAACGGGAATAAAACAAAACACCTGATTCAGAAGTACTTGCACAAGTCACAATCAGTTATCAGAGAAGCAAGCGAAGCGTTTTGATAATATTTTGATCAATCAGGACCTTTTGTCCTTACCGGACGAAAGACGGACGTACGGACGATCTGACGTCACGAAGTCCGGCCCAAGTGTTAACGAAAATACGGTTATGTTGGCCATAACGCTGTAGTTACAGCTAATATAAATGTTTCACTGCCTATAACGTTCACGTAAAGTTATTTCGTATTAATTAATGTGGGCCGAATTGCTCCAGTTATTTGACTATTCGGTCTCTATGTAACTTTACATAAATCTGGGCTTTGAGTCGCCAGTCATTATGATTGTATGAATTGATTCGATGCTGTGTTTTAGGCTTTGGATTAAAATGCCTCAAAGCGTATACTACGTAATACGAAATATAAATGATCATTGAAACGCACAAGCACAAATAGTACGAAATATAATCGATCTATTTGTGCTTGTGCGTTTCAATAATGATTGAATCGGGTCAATGATATTGTTATAAATTCACCATCATTATTCCTGTCTTTATCCCAATTTATTTGGAGTCAGCGCAGAATATTTTCATCTTACACTAGTCGTCATTTTATCTTTCACTGAGAGTACAGCACGGTTGGCGCAGTGGCTAAGGGATTGGCTGCGACGTTACGTGTCGCCAGTTTGCTTCCCGCAAGAAACATATTTGTATGGCCTGCAGGTAGTTGTTCCGGGTCTGGCTGTTTGTGTATGTGAGTTTAAATGTTTGTGTACGCACCCACGATACAGGAGAAATTCCTAATGTGGAGCAAGGTTGAAATAAAAATGTTATAAAGCACCTAAAACAATTTTAACGGGTTTTGTTTTAAATCATCTATAGGTAAAACTATGCTCAAGTATGTAGTGACCATTAGCAGAGCATTTAAACCCGCTACCAATCTTGCTGACTGACTAAGCTCCACAGTTTGCGGTTAAAGTTATTCTCGCGTAGCTGGTGCCGTCGCGAGAGAATCACACTAACAAAATATAAATAAAAAACATCAACTGACTTGCATAATTGGTATCCCAGTTCAGCCTTAGAGCGGTAAGTAAAGTCCGGGTACTTAATTCTTTATCAAATTGACTATTACCTCAATTGTCCATAAATTCATTCTGATTGTTGTAGATAATGTTTCAATTTGATACACATTAATTTCCTTGCCAATAAATACTTATTCACATATTTATCTGCCTAGCCTTTTCCCAACTATGTTGGGGTCGACTTCCAGTCTAGCCGAATGCAGATGAATACCAGTACCTATTTTTTTATTTATATGGTGTGACTGCCTATTTCACCTCCATAGCTCGGTTTGTACTGGGTAATACGATACCCGTTAGAAAGACTGGTTGCAGGACTTTCGGGCCACTGACTACATAGTATACTTTTTTGTAAATTGCTTATTTTCAACGAACGTTTATTTTAGTGAACGTGACAAAAACTTGACGGGTGCGATGTGCTAGCGACATTGTCAGATAATCAGTGGTTACTGGTAGTCTGAATAACCACCAGTTCCCACGAATAATTAAACCAAAATAATATACAGTGTGGATGCACAAACGAATACCAGGTAAAAAAAAAATCCAAAGGAAAAAGTTTATGGCCAAGAAACTGATTTTAGAAAACCCATGAACGAATTCTGCCCTTTCACGAACTTAACCTAAGTTTTGACCCTTTCGATTTTTGGGCCAAGTTTGAAAGCAATCGGTGCATAATTGCGACCTGTAGAGTGTGGCTAAATTTTGCTTGGCGTCCTACATACCAACATACATGCATACGTATACATGTTTTGAGCTCTAGATGTCATAACTTTCGGAAAACTCGACTTTAGGTGCAAGACCAATACGTAGATTTTTTCTGACGAAATCTACTTATTTGTCTAAAGCCGTCTCGACTGCCTCGTTGGTGATGGTGTAGTGATCGCAATCGCTTCCGCTAAGCACGAGGGCTGGGATTCTGTATTATTGGGTTTTTCCATCGGTAATTTCACAGTAACAGCTGAGTATAGATTTGTGCCCGGTGTATAATATGGCAAAAGTATCCGCTATTACATGAAACCAAAACATAACTGGCGACATAATGGTGGTTCCTGCTATAAGTACACATCTGTGGTATGCCCAGAATATAGGTGGCTAAAAAGACAAAAACAATATTTTATTTGTTACGACATGTGCACTACCTACGTGTCGTGTGCTTGACAACCGCGGTCACCGGTCCGGACGCTACTGGACCGCAAGCGCGATGACTCTGACGAGAGCTCGAGAGCTTGCTTTTAGTCTACACTGGCCTGCAAAACTAAGTACTACACTTTTAAAATTTCAAACTATGGAAGTTAGAGATTTAAAATAAAAAGACGTTTTATAGCAATTTTTATCAGCTTTATCAGTTTTTATATAAAAAATTAAACTCTTTTTCGAGTCCGTTTTGTTTCGAAAGTATTGGAATTTTAAAAGTAGATGTATGTATTGGTATACTATACCAAATGCTATTTTCTGTTAGTTATGCTTGACAAAATATAGACTGCCTTGTAAAACTAAGTACTACACTTTAAAAATTTCAAACTATGGAAGTTAGATATTTAAAATAAAAAGATGTTTTATAGCAATTTTTATCAGCTTTATCAGTTTTTATATGAAAATTTAACTCTTTTTCGAGTCCGTTTTGTTTCGAAAGTATTGGAATTTTAAAAGTAGATGTATGTATTGGTATACTATACCAAATGCTATTTTCTGTTAGTTATGCTTGACAAAAGATAGACTGGCCTGCAAAACTAAGTACTACCCTTTTAAAATTTCAAACTATGGAAGTTAGAGATTTAAAATAAAAAGACGTTTTATAGCAATTTTTATCAGCTTTATTAGTTTTTATATAAAAAAATAAACTCTTTTTCGAGTCCGTTGGAATTTTAAAAGTGTAGTACTTAGTTTTCCAGGCCAGTCTATCTTTTGTCAAGCATAACTAACAGAAAATAGCATTTGGTATAGTATACCAATACATACATCTACACAAATAATTAAAATTGTAATGTCTATTAGTAATTTCAAATTAACATTTTTTATAAATCTCACAGACGAGGGACGCGAGCAACAGCTAGTTTGGTATAATTATATATATTTCAAAACTGGGGACCCTCGGATACGATTACTATTACTGCTGTTAGGTCCTCACATCACAAAGATAAAAAAGTTTACGGATGGTCGATTTACACTAGAATTGACTTACGACGCTTTGCGAAAAACGAGGTTCTTGAACCCTTTAAATTAAACGGAGATTTGGTAATGATGAATCATAAAATATGCTCGAAAAGGGTGTTTTTTAAAGATACACCGTAAGTCAAGAGGTCAATGCCCTTTACACGTGTCTCACCCCTGTACAGGAATCACACTGTGAAGATAACATAACATAGATACTCGTAGATAAGTATATCTAGCAATATATTATTCAAATGATGCGATCAATAATATTATGTTATGTGTTTGTTGGGACTCTACTTTGTTTTAACTCAATTCAAAGAAATAACACCCCATTTAAAAATACTGGGAAAATTTCAAAGAAAAATAACAAGCCAAGAAAATGTTAACATTAATAACATTTACTGTTTTAATTTAAATTAGGTTAGAAGTTTAATTTTGTTAAATTATACAGTGAAAGCAAAATATTCAATATAGGGTCGACTTGGCGCAGCAGTTGTGGGCCAAATTAACATATTATGGCCCATGTCTGTACGGCGCGTATCTTTGCCGCCATTTGTAAACAAGATTATACCTTAAGGGTCCAGGAGTTATGAAAGGAGGCCAACAATGAACGTTATACTTGCTTATTGGGAACTTTTTGGTTTTCGACACCTCAGTCTGAAATAGGTACCTACAAAACAATATTAGGTATCAACTTCAGAAGTAAACGAGATGACTGACGAGTAATATAGAGAAGTGTGGAAGAAGAAGACATGCTGCGCCGACCTCAAATGAATTGGGATTAGGGCAAGAGAATAATGATTAACTTCAGAAGTTTAAGAAGAATTGATTAATCCCATGTTATCCATCCTACAACATCATCTGCCTAGCCGTTTCCCAACTATATTGGGGTCGGCCTCCAGTCTAACCGGATGCAGCTGAATACCTGTATTTTACATGGAGCTATTGCCTATCTGACCTCCACAACCCAGTTAGTACTGGGTAATACGATATCCCTTGGTAAGACTGGTTGTCAGACTTTTTGGGCCACTGTCTACCTGTAACGACTGTCAAAGATCTTCAAATGACAGCCGGGACCAACAGCTTAACGTGTTTTCCGAGGCACGGAGGAAACTCGGTATGTAATGGGTGGTCACCCAGCCACAGTCCAACCTAGGCAAGCACGGCTTAACCTAAAGATCGACCCGAGCGGCTGTTATTATTTAGCCACGAGCTCCTCTATCCATAGTATCCATCCTACATGGATTGCAAAATAAAAAATCTGACGTAGATCAATTTTCAGCTCCAAGAGTTGTGTTTGTGGAATTTTAGGATATTCTCGATAGAAGCCCACTTTTGCAATGTTCTAAATGGCCACAGGCAAACCTATAAGATCTAAGTATACCCTAGACCCACGTGATTAAGGATTGATTAGTTGAAGCAATCATTAAAATATCATCATCTCCTTAGGGCCTTTTCATAACTATCGAGTCGGATGGAGCTGAACACCAGTATTTTACATGGAACGACTGCCTATCTGACCTCCACCGTTACCCCTCAGTAGTCTTACTAAGGGGTATCGGTAAGGGGTAGTCAGTGGCCCGAAAGTCTGACACCAGACTTGTTGTCAGACTTTCGGGACAATTGCAGTAACGACAGTCAAAGACAAAAGCACAGAGGAAACTCGCATGGGCGTGCGCCCCTAAGAGGCAATTAGGCAAAGCCTACCCTACCAACTGGGCATTCATTATAACGAACTAACTATGTAATAAAATATCACATTATGTACAAAATATAAAAAAAAAGTTCAAACTCCTGTTAGAATACTTATAGCAAGTCGCTCCCGCGTCACGCAACTAACACTTTATTGGAAGTTACTACAAAGGTTGGAGCTCCGCCGGACAGGCAAGCACTGGACTTGCCTTAAACCCATTGATAATTTTACGCACACATTGGCACATTGGTGCATATTTTCGTGTGTATAAACTGCACACATGTATAGATTGCAGTAATTTTAGGGCGGTAACTCCTGCGAGTGTAGCTGGGCTGCTGGGCTGTGATTGGCTGCTACAATACAAGGCCAGGATTCAAGGTGGATGTTCTTTAGCCCGCGAAATTCAAATTTCCTTACGTTTTTTGCAATTTGCAGGCAAGTGCTAGGGTGTAATGTTCAATGTTGATTAAAATAATGATTCCTGGGGGTTATTGGCGCGTATTATTATTATAATAATCAATAATATTATTGTTATTATATTTTACTTCATGGGTGTCGTTTTTGTGGTTATTGGGGTTGGTGATAATGAAAATGAGGTCAAAATGAAAATCCAAGATGGCGCCGATGAAAATTTTCGGTTTTTTCTTCATGGGTGTCGTTTTCGAGGTTATTGGGGTTGGTGATAATGAAAATGAGGTCAAAATGAAAATCCAAGATGGCGCCGATGAAAATTTTCAGTTTTTTCTTCATGGGTGTCGTTTTCGAGGTTATTGGGGTTGGTGATAATGAAAATGAGGTCAAAATGAAAATCCAAGATGGCGCCGATGAAAATTTACAGTTTTTTCTTCATGGGTGTCGTTTTCGAGGTTATTGGGGTTGGTGATAATGAAAATGAGGTCAAAATGAAAATCCAAGATGGCGCCGATGAACATTTTCGGTTTTTTCTTCATGGGTGTCGTTTTCGAGGTTATTGGGGTTGGTGATAGTGAAAATGAGGTCAAAATGAAAATCCAAGATGGCGCCGATGAAAATTTTCAGTTTTTTCTTCATGGGTGTCGTTTTCGAGGTTATTGGGGTTGGTGATAATGAAAATGAGGTCAAAATGAAAATCCAAGATGGCGCCGATGAAAATTTTCGGTTTTTTCTTCATGGGTGTCGTTTTCGAGGTTATTGGGGTTGGTGATAATGAAAATGAGGTCAAAATGAAAATCCAAGATGGCGCCGATGAAAATTTTCAGTTTTTTCTTCATGGGTGTCGTTTTCGAGGTTATTGGGGTTGCTGATAATGAAAATGAGGTCAAAATGAAAATCCAAGATGGCGCCGATGAAAATTTTCAGTTTTTTCTTCATGGGGTTCGTTTTCGAGGTTATTGGGGTTGGTGATAATGAAAATGAGGTCAAAATGAAAATCCAAGATGGCGCCGATGAAATTTTTTTTTTGCTATCATTATTTCGTGGCCTACCCTTCGTGGAATACTACTGCACGCCACTGGAAACTCGGTATGTAATAGGCGGTCACCCATCCAGTACAAAGCAATCATTCAAACGCTATCTTTAAAACTGTTGTATCAAATAAATAACACTTGTCCGATAATTTTTAAACCTAAATCTTAAAGAACAATACAAGTGACGTCCTTGTCGTGTTCAAGCTACATAAACTCAACGCCACTACGGAACACAAATCGTACTAGCCATCGATAACATCACTATACTGTTCGTCGTCGTTTCCTCCAATTTGATTCATTATTTATCTGTCTGCCACAATAAAAGGGAAACCCATTCAGGAGTCGAGTTTAATGCAAATAATTCAGTTCCTTCCAATTCTCAAGATGAACTCTACGATAAGGGTAATTAATTGACGTAAGTAGGTCAGATATGACTAAATAATGTTAACGTTAGT
Organism: Xestia sexstrigata; assembly: GCA_941918905.2. Taxonomy (NCBI): domain Eukaryota; kingdom Metazoa; phylum Arthropoda; class Insecta; order Lepidoptera; family Noctuidae; genus Xestia; species Xestia sexstrigata. The sequence goes on along the minus strand of OW799211.2, from coordinate 15,708,256 downwards.
GTGTGTAAGTACGTAATACCATTTTAATCGTAGTTTATTTTCGTTTATTTTTTTTATTTTTTTTAATTGTATTTTTGTTATACAGCGTGTAACAAAAGTGTGTAGTCATATTTAAGGGCTATATTTCACTCAAATGGCTTAGCATGATCCTCCGTTACTCCTAAAATACTGCAGCATTAATTTTGAAATAAATGTATGGTAAAGTTGAGGATTAATGCTAAGTCCGAAAACACGATTCCATAAACTTTTCTCGATAAAAAAAAAACCAAAGTTACGTGCTCCAAATCGAACAATAAACCGATGGTATTCAAAAAGTACTTGAAATTAGATCATGAAACTTTGCATATTAACTGAACTAACTATAAAGCAGGTCTTATGTGTTTTATTTTAATAGTTCATTCAATAGATTTTTTGTAAATCGCAAAAAACCACTCATATCGCACTATTCGTCCGCAGTGACTGACGTAACAATCGCTTTGTAGTGCAAGCTGATTAGAACTTTATTCTAACAGTATTTCAAACGAAGTTTGAACCACCACAAATAGAGTTTCTAATTTTAGGGTTAGAAGGGCCGAACAAGTTTCCCATGGAACCAACTTCGTAATCATCATCTTCTGCCTAGCCTTTTCCCAATTATGTCCGGGTCGGCTTCCAGTCTAACCGGATACAGCTGAATACCCGTGTTACATGGAGTGACTGCCTATCTGACCTCCACAACCCAGTTAGTACTGGGTAGTACGATATCCCGTGGTAAGACTTCGTAATCGCAAAATATTATGTTAAATATGATCACACCATTCTAATACATACTGAATAGGTACCTACAATTATATTAAAAATGTGAATATGGTCTCTGTTGTAATGTGAAAATTGCGTAGCAATAAAATTCCAATAAATTCTTATAGCGATCCCAATCTTTTTGTAATGAAATGTCTGCCGTCTGGGTAAGCCTCCAGATTTGTGAAACCATAATTACGTACCTACTTCGCCTCGCTACTAGAGCAGGACCAGCAAACAACATAAAACATAACTTCACACCATTAAGCTATTACTACTACAAATAGAGAAGACAGCGCGAATAAAATCTGTGCTCCGTTCAACTGCCGTCGGCTGGCTGCAGTTCACTCAGCCGCTTGCTCGCCACAGCATCTACAGGGTGTAAAAGACCTCATCACGAAGCCATCAACCAAGCATTCTGTACATCAAACTTTACGCAAAAAATATTGCTGGGAAACAACTTTTTTTGGGGTGAATAATCATGTTTTGTGGTAGAATTCAATGTAACGCATTCAAAACATTGTCGTGAAGGTGTTTAAAATAAAAATCTTACATTCAAAGCTTGTATTAAAAAAAATATATATAACACTTTAACTGTCCCGGTAATCGAACCCAGGACCTCGTGCTCAGCAGATGCACTTGCAACCACTGGATCAATGAGGCAGCCCAGACAAAACAATGCCCATTTACGCTTAACAATAATTTTGAATATAATATACTACTGATTGCGAATTTGCGACATGAACGTGCATGAACAATCGAATCAATTAATATCGAAAACAATAGTTTCGATTGATGTATTCATAACTCTATAGTTCGTAACAAAAGAGTTTTTAGTGAATCCCTAATTGACTTTCATTCTTTTTGGTAACATCAAATTGGTTTTAACTACAATTTGAAAACCAAAAAATAACTTGAATACTTAAGTTTAATACTTATTTATTGGTTTAAACTAACTACCGGAGAAAACCTCACAGAAAAAAGAGTTGAAGGTTATGGGGGCGACCTTTGCCCAGCAGTAAGACAATAAAAGACAATAAAAGTTAAAAAACTAACCACCTACCTATTTAATATACTAAAAATAGTAAACGGTACTTTCTTTTTCCCTACTGGCTTTTTATGCAGGGTGGCATAGACATAACACGTACAAAACCACGTAGTTTTTCATCGGAAAATATCTTTAGAATGTTTTCCATACATTTTGTACCTATTTGCACTTTTGTTGGCAACAGTAGATTTTTTTATGTAAAACATCTATAGGCGCGGGTAAAACCAAAATATGGCGAGGCGACGCATGCAGTGGCGACGCGTCGCCAACTGTCAAGTTGTCAACCCGGCCCGAACAAACCCGAACATTACCGACCTGTTGAAGCAGCATATGGCCCAGCGCACACCGCTGGAGGCGCAGCGGAGCGCATTTAAAGACAACAATTTAATATAAACCTTAACTACCTTGATATACGGTCGCGCGCATGTTCTTGTAGTAGTTTGAGGGCGCTCCGAATACCGCGTGCGAATTTATTCTTATATTGACCGTATATCAAGGTAGTTAAGGTTTATGTTAAATTGTTGTCTTCAAATGCGCTCCGCTGCACCTCCTGCGGTGTGCGCTGGGCCTATGATTTACATATTCGCCACGGTTTACAACAAGCCAGCTAGTCTCGGGGCACAGTGCTGGGTTATACAAACTCGTGACTTCGAATTCGATCCCAGCTTAAGGATTTTCTTTTTGTGAATCGAGTCATTTTGTTTTTATTTTATTTTATGTGTTTGTTTTTTTTTTTTATATTGACTTTTTTGAAGTGATAACATCTTTAGGCGCGTTGACCATTTTTTGGGTGAAGGAAAAACATTGAACTCATCGTCACTTGACGTCACGCGTAACGCTTTGTAGCACTCGTAGGCGATCCGCTACGGCGTAGCACCACATAAGCATGCGCGGGGCATTATCAGTGCTACGACTGGGGAGGGGCCTGTGTACTTTTTGTTTTCACTACTTTCGGCAGTCCCCAAAGACTGCCCCGATTGTTTTTTTAACATTTTACTTGTACTAAATAATTTCGATGTTTTACATCTGCCAGGCGTCTCGTGACGGCTCACTTTATTTTTTAATTACCGATAAAAAATTCGGAGTTTTGTTCTGAACACGTGACCGTTTGTGCGTCGGTATCCCTCCACCCTATATATTTCCAAATGACGCACTTAAATACAATACTTCCACCATATTTGATTGTATTTTATTAAACTGATTTTATTCTTTCTTTACATTAAGCCTACACAAATTCTTTTCTGTCTTAATCAAAGCAGCGAAGTCTTCTAAATATTTATTTAAGTAAATGTTACTCAAATAGCTACACAAAAGATAACGAATCATTTGAAATAGACGAAACATAATACAACAAATGGAGAAATATTTTTCTTGTTATCATTTTTGTTCTTAACAACAGCGATGGGAAGTTTTAATTAAATTAATTAAAAGTTATCTTGTAGTTAGATTGTTACGTGAATATTGTGTAGGTATGGCAGACGTGGGTACAGCAATTTCCATTTTACGTAAAAACAAACCATTTATTTTGTGTGTACTAATAATAAATCTTTAAGTGGCATATGGGAGCGTCTAATTAGTCCGCAGACACAAAGAAAAAACGTCAGAGGGTACATCGCTAAATAACCTCCAGACTTTGCCTGTCAAGATATGTTTTAATCTTTGCAAAATCAATGTACACCTCACGTAGGAATGCCTTGATTTTCCAAAGATCCCCTTAAGAGAAAACCTTGATTTTTCAAATGTAAAAGGCTATGACAATGTTCCTATAAATTGAAAAAAGTTTCTGCTACCATATCTTATGTATTTATAGAATGCCATGTGAATCCTTGTCTGCGTCGAAGGTAGGTCCCCCTATCTTCCCTACTAATCTGTGAAATGGGGGAAGGATACGTGAAATGTCCCCATAAATACTATCCCCATCCCCTAAAGGCCGTACTATCAATCAATGGGAGTTTGTGATGGAATAACAGTGTAATATTACTGTTATTCCATCACAAACTCCCATTGGTAACAAACAAATAGTACAGCACTGGATTATCATGTTCCTAGTCATTGTTCATCAGTGAAATGAATGAAACGCAAATACGCGCAGTATTACTGCGTGGTTCGACTATACCGCTATCATTAGCCGTTAATTATCAACCATATTAAAAATGTAAGCAGTGAAACATGTCCCTTTTACAGAGCTTTCATACAAATTCAATATTAATGGACGTATTTGCAAGTATAAATTCGTATTCTTGTCTATATTATTATCTCTCTTATTTTAGATACTTCTGTTAAAAACGAAGAGTATCTAGCTTTGTGGTTCACTAGTATTTCACTGCATTATAATATTATTAAACTATTTAAACACAACCATTTTATATGAAACTAGCGAAATAATACACATTGGAGTAGGTAAACAGGAATATCTTGATTTTGGGAAAAACTTTTTCATTTTATAAAGTAAAACATGTAGATTTCCGAAGATACGATTAAATTATCAGATAACAAAATAAATGGTTTTATTAAAAAAAAGTTTCGTTTCTAAGATGTGTATTTTCGTAATCAACCCGTATCATCGGATGCAAATTACTATGCTAATAAGAGTAGACACTCGATAGACATCGAACCCACATCACAAGTTCTTATTCGATGCGATTGTATTACAGATATAACTCGGAACGTCCTCCGAGAACATAACTACCAACTCTACTACATGTTTTTTCTCATAATACGTGATTGTTGAACATGTGGAAAGTTCCACTAAAAGGTTTGTTATAGTTATGAATATTGAACGAGTACATAAAGTGGGAGCGTTTGTAAGAACCCGGATTTCAGATTTAAGAAAATTTTATTTTATTTGATTGAAAATATTATATCGGAAACTTGTTTAACTTTGATGTAATCAGTTCGATCGTTCAATCGAAATGTGAGTTAATAAATTATATGTGAAACGATATCTACTTCATGAAAGTATTTACAACAAATCATTTGAATACGGTAACAGGTAACCAGGCATAGTTTTGCAAAAACACGCGTGGGTCGAGCCGCCGACCGATTTCCGCATGAAAAGTCTACAAATAAACTTGTCCGTGGAGTTTTCATGTGGTTACAAAGGGCAATCGACATTTGCAATTCACACAATACCCTACAAAGTTGGCGAAGCAATTATAAAGATATCAAAAGGTTGATGTACCAGCGGCCTACTTGCACTCGCTGGCTGAATATTGATGACACTGCTTCACTGTAGCCAATCTGTGTTCTATGCATAAGTAATGAAGAAAATATGGAACCTAGAGTCAAGTGAACTATAAATATTGACATCAGATGTCGTTTACAGGGCGGAGGACCTATTGCCGAACGAATCATGTATTGTTGAGCACACAAAATAACGAATGTCAATATCATATTCTGGGGACGACAACTGGAATACATATTCGTCTTAAAAAGTAAATTGAAGTTTGAAATATTAATAAACGTAGATATATTTTGTTCTGCCTCGCTGGTGTATTGGTCGCAAGCACGACTGCTGATCATGAGGTCCTGGGTTCGGTTCCCGGGTCGGGCAAAGTGTCATTGGGTTTTTCCATCAGGATATAGTAGCAGCCACGGACCCTGGATATGAGCCCGGTTAATGGCAATAGTCTCGCCCTCTATTACATGGTACTTAAGCGGGAGCTAAACGCGAGTTAAATAATGCAAAAAAAAGCATATGATTCACTGCAATAGACAAAACTAGAAAAATATATGATATTCTTCAGGATATATGCTAGTACGATAGTGTTTTGAAAACATAATACAACTAATTTTACTCGAAAAAAAAAATAACGAACATGTCTCTAAAATTTTCTTTTAACGAGTAAAAACCATACTAAAATACATGCGATCATTTTGCCAAGCTTCTTTGGGACAACCCTAAGCCTATCGACTGAAACCAAATACCTGGGTATCTTTTTGGACAAACAGCTGAACTGGGCAAAACACACTGATTACATCATCACAAAAGCCAGTATAGCCCTATGGCAATGCAAGAGACTCCTCGGGAGAAATTGGGGCATAAGCCCCAAAATCACCTACTGGCTATACACCACAGTTATCCGACCAATTATTACATATGGTTCTTTAGTTTGGTGGCCCAGGACCAACCTAAGTACAACCCAAAAGGATCTCGAGAAACTACAAAGATTTGCCTGCGTAGCAATCACCGGCAGCATGAGAACTTCCCCCACTTACAGGTGATGCTGGGGCTGCCTCCCCTACACCTAGTCGTAAGAGAGGAGGCGGCCATAGCGACTTTCAGACTCGAAGCATCCGGCACCCTAAGAAATGACTCCAGGATTAAACACACACGCATCAGAGAAGATGCAATCAAAGAACAGCCGATGATGACATCACCCATCGACAGAATCCTGAAGACCCACTGCTTCCAAAAACACTACAACATACAGCTCATAAAGGAGTTGTGCGACTACTCAAGTACAAGAGAGTTAAGGATTTATACTGACGGATCAAAAACCAACGATGGGACAGGCGTCGGAGTGTTCTCCGACGACCTAAACATTAAGATATCCAAACCACTTGGAATGTTCAACTCTGTTTACCAAGCAGAGTGTGTAGGTATTATCCAAGCGGCACACGCTATAGAGGCCAGGGAGGTTACGGATACCAATATTCGAATACTCTCCGACAGTGCCTCTGTTCTTCAATCCCTAAAGAGTAACCAGATCACGTCGAGACTAACACTAGAATGCCACAAGGCCCTAGAACGAATCACGGTACTAAATCACAACACGGTAACGCTACAATGGATTAAAGGTCACAGTGGATCACTTGGAAACGATGCGGCTGACGAACTTGCCAGAAGAGGATCCAGCACAAAACCCTACGGACCCGAACCCATTGTGCCAATTCCTTTCAAGCAGCTGAGAAGCTGGTTAAAGGATCACACTCGTATACAAGCAGAGAAATGGTGGACCTCGACACCAGGATGCAGGCAATCCAAGGAAGCTATGCCATTCCTGGATACAAAGCTGACCAGGCGCCTTCTGCGCCTGGACAGAGATAGCCTGCGTCTGGTAGCGGGGACCATCACTGGACACTGTTCACTGAATAAACACTTCCACACCCTAGGTATCACTGACAGTCCCCTGTGCAGAGCATGCATGGAGGCGGAGGAAACGGTGGCGCATGTGCTCCTTGAGTGCACAGGCGTTAACAAGATTCGCGAGGAGACCCTGGGAGCACCAAGATCCCTTGTGGATGCCCTGAGGAGACCGGGAAGTCTGATCTGCTTCTGGAGGGAGGTGGGCTGGTTGGAATAATCGGCCACCATGGCTCACGCACAATGGTCCACTTCAAGGACTAAGTGCGGAAACCTAAACCCCATGATAGATAGACATGCGATCATTCTGATTTTTTGGCAAATAATTCTACAAGCAACATATTAGCATCATATTGTTTTATTTTTTTAGTCCAATCAATAGATTTTTTGTAAATCGCAAAAAACCACTCATTTCGCACTATTCGGCCCGCAGTAACTGACGTAACAACCACTTTGTAGTGCAAGCTGATTAGAACTTTATTCTAACAGGATTTCAAACGAAGTTTGAGCCACCACAAATAGAGTTGCTAATTTAGCTCCTGCCCGCTTAGCATGAACTTACGCCGTAGAAAAGAAAGAGAATCGACAAATCTTTTGTTCATCTGTCATTTTGTCGATTCAATGACAGATGAACAAAAGATTTGTCGATTCTCTTTCGTGTCTACGGCGTTGATGCTAAGCGGGCTGTAGTCGCCTTAAACATAACTGGCAAAATATGGGTGTACTATTAGGTACCTACACCTCTACCCAACCCTTCGGAGATTACAGGCGCGATGTAATGTTATGTTTTTTTTTTTTGTTGTGATATGCTAGTCAAATAGATGGCATCTAAGTTTGGGGGTCTTAATTACTTTTATATTCCATCTTATCAGTGTTCACGTCAAATGGACCCGTCATAATCAGAAAATGGCCGCGTCTTTTCATCTATTGTGCTCACCACGCACTTGACACAGCTTAATCATAATGAAACAAGACACGATTTCCATACAGTATAGAACAGAACATAGATGACAAAAAAAATCTAATTCGTTCGTCAGGTAGGTTTCCAAAAAATATTGTACACATATTTTTTCTTTTTTCACTCAAACAAAAAATGAAGACGATAAAGTTTGTCGAAAACTCGTGTGACGACACATTTGAGTACATTTTTTGATCTTTGACACGTTTTATCTTCGTAAATTTTTATTAATTTGATGAAACAAAAAACACATAAGTATCCAATATTTTTAGAAAATCTAATTGACGGACGATATACAAAAATATGATTTTATATATTTTAAAATATGTTCACAGAATCATATTTTTTTTAGTCAGTCATCATCCCTGTTCCAGAAAATTCAAAATACACACGAATGACATACTCTGAAAACTTTATTTGTCATGAATCTTTCTAATTACACCTATTAAACCCAAAACTACAAATGGATTGCAAACAGTTCATGCGAAAAATATGGCTTTCAATAAAAAATATGTCGTGAAATGGAACATTTTATTAATCGGTCGTTTGTCGGCTCCAGGCTAAAACTGCACTGGGAAACGCAAATAGGCTTACAAATAATCCAGTCAACACTTTTATTTATTAGGCCCAGCTAAAACTGAAAACTCTGATATTCTTTAACTAGTATTTTTGTGGAACTACGATAAAGCTGAGCAAAATGGTGTGATCATTTCAGTAGATAATTAATTACCGATTTGATATAAAAGACGAATGGTAATCTCGTACACAATGACAAATGTATGACTGACTTACGCGGTAATCTGCAAAAAATTTGACAGTTTTAGCCGAAATTTGCTCAATTAGCACCATTTTGTATTGCAATAAATATAAGCTTCTATATTAAAGATAATTTAAAACACATACATGAAAATAAATCAAAACACCGACCACTAGAAATAAAAACAGATAAAACGTCAGTAAGCAGTAATGTCACATTTGACTTTGACAGCTAAACAGATAAAATATTATTGAATTGTATAGTTTCACATTAATCCGCGTTACACATAACTTAATGTTTTTTGCTATTTACGAACTTCTTACTACTTCAGATTGCATAGAACACTAATAAATAATATGTAAAAAATATATAAATGAAATCTGGCATGATTAGATGTTCAAATTTAATTCTAGTTTTTCGAAAATCTTTCCATTAACAGGTTTTATAATAATGGCAACACAATTCTATTACGAGACCATTGACCGACCAATGATCGACCATTATGAAGTTAGCAGATTACGAACTTTTAACAAAATGACAATGGCATCGTTCAACAATTATGAAATCAATGATAGATCATTGTGACACTATTGTAATAGCAGACTAGACCCCTGGATGCGATACGCACGGGACCGGTCAATGTAGCGACACTTGGGGAGGCCTATGTCCAGCAGTGGACGTCTTTAGGCTGTAATGATGATGAATGGCGGTCTAATTGGCGGTCATGGTAATTTGTTTTAGTAACAATATTCAAAGAAGTAAAACAATCCTGTTGTTCAAATACCAACTTACAGTTTTTTCACACAACGTTAAGCTCAACACTTTCGTGTGGTCCATTATTCAAAACATTTCAACTTTACCAAAGGAGTATTCCTTTTGCAGAAACATACTGTTACTGACAAGGCAATTTAACATTTCTAGATAGAATACAGAATATTGAGTGGCAACTTGTACTAACAAAATATTTATGTTAGTATTACTCGATATTTCAGCGTTCGTTATGTATTGGAGAAATGGAGATGCAATATCTATACGTGGATTGTTCTCGTGTAAGAAAACTTCGCGCACCTCATTTAAAAACTAACTTTTTAAAATAGTTCGGGTAGCATCGCTTCAAGTAACGCAGAGAAGAATAATGGCTATAGTTTGCGCATACGCTGTTATATGTAAGCATCATAACATCTCAAAGCAGTTTGCGATAGAATAGGTACCATCAACTCCCTAGCTATAGTCTTTTCCCAATTATATTGGGGTCGGCTTCCAGTATAACCGGACGCAGCTGAACACCAGTATTAGGCGACTTTAGTGGCACTATGTAACGACAGCCTATCTGACTTCCACAACCCTGTTAGTACAGGACAATAATACGGTACGCCTTGGTAAGACTGGCTGTCAGACTGTCTACTAACTAACTGTAACGACTGTCAAAGATTTACAATTGACAGCAGGGACCAACGGATTAACGTGCTTTTCGAGGCACGGAGGAAACTCGGTATGTAATGAGTGGTCACCCATCCACGGACAAACCTAGGAAAACAGGGCTTAATCTAAAGATCGACCCGAGCGGCTGTTATCATTAAACACAGAGCTTCTCGTCATTAATCAATCAATAGCAAGCATTTCAACTACCTGTTTATTTAAAGATGTAGGGAAGCAGGGAAACAAACGGGCCGTTCATTCTTAATTTTCCAGCTAATTTGTTATGATAGCTGTCTCATTAAGCAAAATAGATGACAACAAAAAGTCGCAATTATAGCTGTTGAAATTATCGTCGTTCAACGATAATAATATTTCGACTGGTTTTAATCGGCACCGTTTATGTTTGTCGTCATTGAGTTAATGCCGTGACAGTATTAATTAGTAGCGAGAGCGTCTCGTTTTTACGAATTAATAAGGAGTACGGAGAGACCAGCGAATAACGATAATAGGATACTTTTGTCGGCAATCGAACAAAATAAACAGATGGGACAAAATGTCCATTCATGTTAACGTTATGAACGAAGCGAGCTATTACAGTTCTCATACTAAAATAGCTTTTTTTCTTAAATAAATAAGTGTTGTCTCCTATAAGTGTCGTTGGAAATATTAAATAATCCATTCCCATTTCGTGTGTAGGACTATGTTAACCAATGTTTGATGAGATCACAGTCATTATTAACTGTGAATCATTAGAAGCGCATTAGACGTATCGAGTTGGTCTTTCAGTCAAGGTCGGATCCATTTACAGGTTAAACTAGGGTAACTTAACTGATTAAGTAATTAAACCTAACAATCCACATGGAAAAGAAATGTTGTTCGTCAATCAGCGACATGGACAGACTACATTGATGCGGGGGACTACATCGGGGGGTAAACCTGACACAGTGACAGTAGGCTCACGGCGGCCTATTTGAGTGTGTGCAAGCCCCACATTACTAAGTCGTCTTCCTAGACGGTGCGGTATGCGCAGGCATTTTCACCGTTACATAAAAAAAAAACGGTCAAGATCGAGCCGGACTCGCGCCCCGAGGGTTCCGTATAAACTTTTTAAAAGACAAACTTAACTTTGCTGTTCGATCCCTAGAATCGGCTACTGCACCATCCGCATATAATAAGTTTGTAATAGTCAAATCGCTTTTGTTGTTATTAAACTACATATTTACGGTTTACAGATTTTTACCTATACATGTGCTGTAAGACCTTGCCTTTTGCCAAATTACGTGATTCTAGGTGAACGGCAACTACCATATAGGTTTTCGACCCAAAACCTATAGAGTACTTCCGGTTGGCTTACAGCACAAGTAAAAGAAAAAGGAAAAATATGGGAAAATTTAGATTTTCGCGAAAACTTGTAAAGACCAAAATTTACAAGTTTTCGCTAATATCTAAATCTGCCCATATCTTTTATCGTGTTGACTCAGGGCCTTGATTTGTATACACCTAATAGAAATTATAGACCTCAGTATCAGGTTTATACAACTTCCACCCGTTCCTGAGAAAATCGGTGATGACAGACGGACAGATAGACAAGAAAGTGATATATGATGAACTTATAAGGGTACCTTTTTAACCTTTTGAGGAACCCTAAAAAGGAACGAGGTGTCACAAAAACGAGAGGCCCTACGCCCAGCAGTGGGTGATTTCAAGCTGTGGATGATAATGACGAATCTACATGAGTCAGTCTGTCAATCACCACTTCGGTAGCAAATCCCCTTTTATTGTTATAACTTCAAACACGTTTCAATTTCAGCAGCGCCCAGTAAGAAGAGCGGCTTATATAAATAGTAGCTTCTACAAACAAATAAAAGAATTCGTGTACTCTCGGCGTTTTTCTTCACTACAATTAAACTAACTTTGATGTGGTTTCTACAAAGTTTATGATGGAACAGAACAGATAGACATTTATAGCTCCCGCAACGAATAAACTATACAAGGTTTTTTTTTTGCTAGAAATTTAGTTTTTCAGCTGTTGTAATCGAGGATCGCATTGAAGGTGTCAGTGCGCGGATCGTGAGGTGGAAGATAAGAATGGGCAGGAGAAGTGCGGTATGGAGACAGGTATACAGTTTTAGATAACTGTGTAAACTACAAGATTGGAGAAATTAATAGTTTGCATTTAATTTTGATTTGCTTTTAATTTAATTTTCGGTATCTTATTTTGAATTTGATTATATTGTTAAAAGTCTTAGGGCGTATATACACGTAGAACGCTGGCTGCCAGCGCCGACCTGCCAGTGCTCATCGGCGACGGTCCGCGCAGGTAGTCGGCGCAGGCAGTCTCTATACTTTGTGCCGACCCAGCGCCGATAAGCGCCAACAATTTCTGACGGCGTAAGCAGGTAGGAATTGTCAGCGACGTTCGGCGCTTATCGGCGCCGGTAGCCAGCGTTCTACGTGTATACGCACTAACTTATTTAATGTTAATGTAAACCGGAAGAGCAAAAAAATACTTGTATTAGGTGCTTCCGGTACCTAATACAAGTAATTTTTTGTTCAAAAGGTACTTCCAATCATTTGATGGTAATGTCATAAATATTAGAAATAAAAACTATTTTCATTTCAAACAGAGACATTGATCAAAACAAACGCATATTAGAGTCTTCTGTATATAACAACACCAATTACAAAACATTAAAGAATGAATATTTTATTCACGTACCTACCTAATATGTTAATTGAACACCAAAGTGTATTAAAATGTTAAAGGCATGTGCGCACTTAGGTCTATTAGGAGGTTAACCCATTTAAAAGTTTAATTAATATAGTCCTAAGATAATATTGTATGAACATTTGAGGACGTAATTGCGAACCCTGCAAGGGTTTTTGATGGGAGTTAAAAAAGATAAATAATTCCATTTATTTTTTTTTGCTGCACAGTTTACTTTGCAAGTTTGTGAAACGTCGGCGCGCGGCGCGGTGCAAACCCGGAACCCGAAACCGAATATTTGATAGCTAGTTGAAATAGTTGATTTTTGATGAAGAAATTTGTTTCAGTTTCGGTTTTGAAACGGCGGCGGCGGTGTAGGTAATTAAATGTTACTGAATATCATCAAAATTGCAAACTGTGAGAGTGATTTTTTTAATTACGCGACTAAAAGACATTGTGTAAAAGGTCCGAAAGCCATGGGTTTGTGTTTTTTTATACCATAGTACCTACCATATCCGAAAACCAAAAAAAAATATATTACCTAGGTACTTATCTTTTTATTTCCATGATAAATATTTATTTAAATGTATCCATCGTTAGTCGTGTGTTTTTTAGCAGTGATTTGATTAAATGTTCATTCTTGTTCACCGACCTTACCCCAAATTCTTCAGACGTAATGATTATCGATATTTAAACAAGTAAAAACAAAAAGAAAGAGATTTTTCTATTATTTTTTTGGGTTTTGATCCTTCACATCTGTCGAGTTTCCTAGCTAATCACATTTGACCTTGCATTGATTTGTAAATAAATAAGTCTGGTAGGTACAGTAGGAGCTTATATCGAATCGTCTAGATAGACGTTCTATATAATTCAAAGCAGTCCTTATATTCCAGTTTAATATATTTCAGAAGACCTACATAAAATTATATGATATGATTTTTTATCAACAAACAACAACAACAACAACAACAGCCCATAACGTCCACTGCTGGACATAAGCCTCTCCCTTGATGGGAGGAATTTGCCGTAATCTCCACGCTTGGCAGGCGGATTGGAGACCGCAGTGATTAAAGACTAACAGAAACGCTGCTGCCCATTCTCTGGTCTACGGAGGCGCAAGGTGTTCTGCCTCAGACATTAGTCGCCTTATACGACACCCGTGAGTGTAATAGGTTGGTTCTATTCTACTCCGCCGGATACCACACGGCTGATATTCGATATTTTATCATTATATGATATTTTAATGAATTGAATGATATTTTTATGATTATTAATGATTTCTTTACTATTTTATTTTATTTTATCTGTTTCAATTGTATTTTTCTTGTATATGGGTATTTTTGACTGCAATAAAACCCTTTTTTTTTAATAATATGGACAAACCTTAGTAATATGAGCATAACACTTTCTCCAAGACCGAAATTTATCTAATAAGTACGATTCCACGAAATCCACCCAAGTAATCCCACAAGTAACATGTAACTTTATATTTGATGTTACCCTTACCAAGTCTTATCAACTTTGTACTTGTGAGTAAGAATATCTGCTTTATTAAAACCGCGTATTTTGTTATTACATACACTGTTTATTTTCACAAAGGAAAAAAACAAATTAGGTAACCATAGATTTTTCGACCAAATTCTCAAAAGTCCTACTTCGAAACGTTATACTGATTATTTATAACAACATCTACAAATGCTTTAATAAAAACTAAATTATATGTAATTTTAAGCCCTATAGAAAAAAAGATGTGAGTTCAGGTATGAATTTATTTATTTATTCTCTTATTTGGACTTTCGTTACAGCTAGTCAGTAGCCCGAAAGTCTGACAACCAGTCTTACCAACGGATATTGTATTAATCAGTACTAACTGTGGAGGTCAGATAGGCAGTTGCTCCATGTAAAATACTGGTATTCAGCTGCATCCGGTTAGACTGGAAGGTGACCTTAACATAGTTGGGAAAAAGGCTAAGCAGATAATGATTACGTTTGGACTGGATGACTCTCTTGCTAATTGTTCCTTCATCTACCTTAGTAGGTACATAAAACATTAAAAAACGACTTACTTAAGAAGTTCCAGAAGACAAAAGTTACCTCAACTGTATTAAACGTCGCTTTACGTAGTCTATATGAAAAGAAAATAACATCCCATACGACACCATTACAGAGACAACCCTCCGTAATGGAAATTTGCATACGCACCTTAAAATTTTATTCATAAGGAGAAAATTGTTTCACATATTCGGTGGGTGTGCTCGAGAACGGCGGCCGCGGCGCGTCGAGCACTCGAGCAAAAATATCGAATTATTGTCGAGCATTAGGAATTTGGGGCGCATTACCTGCTCGTAACGAGCGAATGATTATCACGAAGCAGCAGCCTTTCGCGCACATCACTATGTAGTAGGTATGTAAGAAGGTACAGTCACAAGCTACTATGTATGCACGTAACAAGTTTTTTTCTTCTGAACCTATTGATTGTAATTTATGTCGTTATTAACTGTGGCCCGCCGTTTCTGACTAGTAGTTTCGGAGATTTAAGGCATTCAAACAAACAAACTCTCCAGCTTTATTGTATACGTATAAATGAACATAGTTTTTTAGAACTCATGCTATTATAAAATATTTCTTATCTCAAAATTGCAATCATATTTCCACGAGAAAATCGCTTTTAAATTTGGGGGGTAATAATGCTCGTGACTGTACGTAAGGCGAACAAGCAAGCCTTGAGATTGAATCGTTCCTTCAATTTAAAAATCAAGCCCCTGATCGTCTCCGACTCAATTTAGTGAGTGTATTTAGATAAGTGATTATACCTTTGATACGTATTCAAGTATTCAAAATGCCTAGATACATTGTGCCAATGGAATAGACAGATAGATCGGCGGGCACTGAGCTTATTGAATCATTAATCTATATTCTCCGTAGCCCTATTAATGCTATTGATGAATTGTACCCACTAATTACATAGTGATTACGTCATACATCATATTGAACGAACTTTCATAATTACATAATGAAAACTATGTTTCAAGTTTGCTATTCGACTGTTCAGAAAAAAAGGTGAATTTGAAAGAACCCTGATCGAAAAAACGTATGTAGAAACATTTTATCTGCCTGAATCTAATCCTAGAACTCATTAAACCCTGCAATAGGATATATGCATGTTTTTTTTTTAAACTCTAAACAAAGTGTATTAACATCAGAAATAGCAAAATGAAATTGTTTTTTTAATATCAATAAAAAATACTAAGCATAAAAGCATTTGAAACTGCTGATTAGACAGAGAGATCCGATACAGCGAATGACGTCATCCGCTGCATCGACTTACAAAATCCATACTAAATTCCGTTTATCTAGAACGAGATAGAAACAAAAGTTTAAATGGTTATAACTTTTGTGTTGTTTGGCCGATTTATGTCTTGTTTTCGCTTTTTGTCATTATTTTTGTAGTACTTTAACATTCCGAAACGAAATAAAAAAAAAAAAAAATATGCATATTCCCTATTACGTTTGTAAGATAGGTACAATAATAACAGTAAAAACCAAATTCTTGTTATCCAAAAAGTTTCATAGGGATATTTTCCACTTTTCTCTACCCTTGTATTTAAGATATCCATCGATAACAATATAAACGTCAAGTGTTTTATCCGCATGGGCTCCGCTCTAGCCTTTATTACAAAGGCTATTATATTATATTTCATAAATTATGTGAGGCAACGACTACCCGCCAATAGGGGCGAGATAACAAGGGGCACGCACTTGTGACTGCGACTGTACAGCCCATGGTCCAATATTCCCTACTATACTCTATTTATAACTTGCGTTATTAGTTTCTCTATCGAATGTACATCGATGTTCGAAATTTAAAATTGATTGGAAATCCCTGCTAGCCTTTTGTTTTGGAAGTTTGGTGCGTCCGAATATTTCATCTCTTGGGTTTACATTATTGTTGACTGGGAAGTTAGTTTGTATCACCGCAAGTTGTATAAAACTTAAGTAATTATTGTAGAAGTTAATTATAACGGCGAACGTTTCTTCAGATTTCCACTTTCTTTTTCGTTACTTTCCTTTTTGTTTTACCGAGAGCCAATTAACATCAAATTATGTTATCTCATTGTTAGAAGCTTAAGTAGTAAAGAAGTTCAAGTGGAACCTCGACCTACAGAAATTTCCAAAGGATTTTGTAGTGGGTAGATACATACATAGGTACAAATATAAAGTTCATACAGGCCATCTCTGAAATAAATGTTCCTTTTGTATTAAGTATTAACATGATTGTGCAATCGCACGTTCATATTTAAGCTTTACAATGATTTTAAAAGATTAAATGTTGAATATAATTTTTCATTTTTGCGTTGATACTTCAAAATGTAAAATGGCAATGATAGCTGTTCTTATGTGTTTAATGTAAAAGGAAATTGAAAAATTGTGTGTTGTAAGTATTATTAGCATGCATTTTTCAATTTACTTCGATGTATTTTGTAGGCTTAGCCCAGTTGACAACCTATAATCGTTAACGCTAGTAGAAAACTAATCAAATGTATGAGAATAATATCATCTCAGCGTTAAATCACGTGATCAACACAAACGAATAGAAAAGTCGTAGACAAGTTTACATCGTTAAAAATGATAGAATAGAATATTATCGTTTCTACAATGTTGATCGCTATACTCTTTGGTAGGAACGCTCACCATAGACTAAAGTTTCAATATAGTATAATGTACTCTGTGGACTAAAGTGTACGTTTTTTCTACAGACATTAGAGAACGAGCGATCGACTCAGTCGTGTCAACTTGGCTACCAATTTAGCGCTTTCTACAATCGCTTACGCCGAGGCGTTTACGATTGTAGAAAGAGAATCGATATGAAACGTTTGTAACTTGGCTAGGCCTGCTGATTTTAAATAAAAGCTACACTTAAAATCAAAGTAGAAACTCATTGTACACCTCGTTCGGTGGCATCAACCACAGAACTAAACGAAAAAACCATGCACCAAATTCTGTTCACTTGTTGGCAATAAAGAATCAAAATATTATGTAGATAATCTAACAGTAATTTGGTATTCGGGATCACGAAATAATAAATCGTTTTTCACACTTGGTACGATAAAGAAAAGCGGATTCGCGTCGACGGAACGAGACGGGCGCGGGCGTCGTGACGTCGGGCAAACGTCGTGACGTGAGATAAACCTTCACTGATACCCAAAATACGGTGAATAAAATGTCAACACTATAAATATCACACGTCTGCTGGAAGATATCACTTTTAGAGCTTAGAGACGAGATGTGATTTTGGATTCTAAAATAACAACCCTTTCTTTGTATGTGTTTATAAAAACGAATAAGTAATAAAAAGTAGTGGTCGCCCCAGTGGTCGAAATTCGACGGTAATTCTTTTTTTTTTTTTCTTTTGGGTCCATACTACTCACACTCATCCGTGCTCGCAAAGAGCTTTAAAAGGTCTACAAATTCTTTCTATAAAGATATAAAACCATGAAGTAATGAACACGAAAACATTCCATCGATAATTCTAATTCACGCTCAATATTAAAATAACCAAGTCGACAAGTCAACAAATAACTTCGCTACCAAAAGCTTTACACCGCCAATTGTAAAGGCTCATTCAAAAAGTTTTTGTGTGCAGCAAACAATCGAATCAATCAGCGATTGCATTTATTAGAACTAGGTTAGCACAGGATATGAACCGTGTATTTTTGTTATTCTTTGTTTGTAGACAATCAGGGCTGAAGACAGGTTGCGGTTAAGCCGTCCGGGGTTGGCTTTGAATACCGATGACAGCGCAACTACGCGACTCGTTTCAATCTGTACCCTATGCATAAATAATGTGAAAAGTATGGAGATGCCGCCCCGATGCGGAATACACGCTCTTCTAAAATATCGTTGTATATTTTTATGGTAACGACTTCAGTTATTTGTTCTTAGTACCGAACATGCTACTGTGTAATCTGCGTAGTGTGTGAGCGACGCTACAATAAAATATTTGTTGTGCTTATTATGAGCACCCTTGTTACTCTTGGCTAGTATTTATTAAAAGGATCATTCCTGAGTGTAATTGTTGTGAGCGAGGGAAACTGTTTTGGGTGCGGATCATTACAATAAAACTTTAGTGTACAAGCATATTAACATAAGGTTGTGGTTTTTCGAGTTTTATAAACACCAATACGCTGGAAGTAGACCAACATAGCAGTGATAGCCTAGTGGTGCGACCGACGGACTGCCATGTCTAGGTCACAAGTTCGAACCCAAGACACGCAACTGTGATTTTAGACCCATCCCCTCTTGAGGTCTAAAGAATTTATTAGTTGTCAGGCTAAACGCTCTTCACACTACTTATAATAATAATTTAGATTTTTAAGTTATAGGTCTCAACTTACCTGAACCCAAAATACGCAGCTCTGATTTTTCGCATTCATTTGCGTATTGTATAATTTTCACTTGCTTGGGTGAAGAAAAACAGCGTGCCTAAGACATATTTCTTGATGGCATGTTAAGCCAAGTCGGAGGCTCTGGACACCAGGTTAGGCACTACCACACGATAAAGAAAGAAGAAAAAATAATGCCAATACACTGGAAGTAGACCAACATAATACGTAGTTATTAACATATGTATGTACTGTTTGAAAAGTGTAATATATTTGCCTACTACAGTTTACAGAAAAAAAGTAAAACTTTAACGTAAAAGTAATTACCAACTCCAGGAATGATGCTTCAAAAAGCGTTACTAATATTGCTACTAACTGTACATTTCGTCGAATCCAATCCATTGCTAGTATCGAACAAAGTCCGTGATTACGGCGAAGAGGCTAATTAAACAAAGAGCCAATCTCAATGAGATGTCGCCTAGTTGTTTCCGATACACTGCACCTCATTGAACAATGAAAGCAATAAATTATTTGATTTTGAGTTCACGGAACTCATTATCAGTTTATTGAACTGGAAATAAAAGATTAAAACAAGTAATTTAGGATCTATTACGGTAGAAAAGTTTTATAGACCAACAAGCAAATAGATAACTTTGCGCTCTTCTACCTCGATGATTCCCGATGTCCACCACCTACCTACTTGTCCCCCACACGCTGGTGGACAGTGACACGATAATACCTCCTTAATAATCGTAAGACATCAGGAATCATCATTCTATCTGTCCTGTTTTAAGTATTTTGTATGTACTTACATAAATAAATGGGTGGATGGACCGACAAACGACCGTTAGTAAGACCTGGATACGAATAAGTCTCGCACAGATACTTATGGGCAGTAACATATGGTAGGCCTAATACTAAGTCTATTATAAGAGACAAGGATGCCAATTACATATAATTAAAAGGAAAAAAAAAAAAAAAAAAAAAACAATTTAGAATTCTATTCAACATCTCCAATAAGAATTTCTAAAAACACATTTTCAATCTCAAACGTTATCGCGTTGAAAAAACTTTCTAAATGCGGTATTCCACTCAGGTATGGTTATGCATTTATATTGATTCATTTGCTCAGCAATCTCTAGTTTCTAGTTAGATCTAGACATGGCTGAAATTTGCCTAGTAGTGGGTAGTTACAAGCCGCATAACTGACTTATTTCACTTGCTAACTAACTATATACTACGCGTTCCGGCTATTTGATTAACTGGCTACTGTGTAGAGTGAAAGATCACGAACATTTGTTTTGAGGATAGTATAAAGAGAAGAGTATATGAATAAAGGATAGCAAAAATAACACTGAGAAGTCAAAAGGGATCAAACACATCTCAATGTTAAAGGGGTACCTATTAAATGACTGAGGTGAAGAAATTTTAAGTTTAATTCAGAATAGAGCCAAAAAGTGAAAAGATTTTCATGTAAAAAAACTTTAAAAATTGCTTGAAGATCTTGCAGCCGTGTTGATAGACAAATAACGGCATTACAAACTGATTTGCAGATTAGGATAAGTGTTGGTACTCGACGAGAAATTTCCATTTATTATTCCCCTTCTTCCACGTTTAATCACCACAGCTTATATAAGGTTCGCGTCAAACGCCTCTTCTCTTATGAGTATTGTTTGCTCTACTCTGCTTGTGCATGTTATAGGCACTTGGCATCGCGACGAGTCAACAACAAAACGACAGTCCCCGCAAAATATGAGACCTTGGCGCCATCTGCCGCATCCTGGATGAAATGTCGCGTTTTACGAGACAAGGCTATTAGATTTTATAAAATATAAAATGTTAATAACATCATGCAGCCAGAAAAAGGAAAAAACTCTGTCACGTAAACAAACAAACAACACCTTCCCTAGATAATTATACGCGCGTGATAATGATAGCAATTATCATATATCTGCTCTAATGGCCAGGAATAAAGAAAGAAGCATCAGGAAATATGACGCCGAGAAATCATATTACCGAACAAATATTACAGATCTTCAGCATTGTTACTCCAACTTACGATGATTGTATTTTAGAAGACTTTGTTTTTGTTTAGGATAACTTTGAGATGATAAGCAGTTAACTCCTTACACAATAACAAAGTTGATTGTACGATACTATGTACAGAGGAGTACAGATACTGGCTGGAGGTAAATAATGTGTTTGGCATTCGTTATGAAAGGCAATCATTGAATAGAGCTGAGGGCATCGATCATGGCTCACCCGTCGCGCCGCCTCCGCAAGACATTTCCACATAACAGAATTATGGCATGGATTATAGCATGTAAATAAACGAGCGGTTGGCGTGGCTAGTGTCTATTCCGACATAGGCAATAACTACGCGATTATCCTATTTGGGTGCGCAACAACGAACAGGCGTGACTCCATTCGCATTTTTCATATTAACCAACTCGGGACACATTAGGCTCGCACTAAATTCTTGTTCTTACAAGTAGAGTAGGTTTACTAGTAATTTAACGAGTGTTGGAGCATAAACAATTTTTACTGCGACTGAACTTGCGACGAACGACGTCGACGTCGTTACACGTCAGTTGATGTTACTATTGCCGGTATTTGGTGGTTATTGATCACGTTATGTACCGGTTCCGTGAATAATTCGCACACAATTTCTCCGAACGTTTGAATAAAAGGAACTCCTTCCTGATTTTATGTTTCCGTTAATAGATTTTTCACGGTGACAACACTGTTACTTAGAAAGCTATTCTATAAACTTTTCCTTTGGTGATGACTCCTAAAGTTCCTGAGTTTTACCCGAGTCAATAATGTTTATAACTGCTTTAATTCTATTGTTATAAAACAGTAAACGCAGACACAAACAACATTCAAATAAACTTCCAAACCACCCATATTTTTCTTGAAATACAAAGCCGAGTTTTTCTCAACTCCGTAAACTTGTATTTGAAGTGACGGGAATGCAAAATTAGGAACGAAAACATAAATATTCAGCAAGACTATATAAATAAACGAAGTTTGGGCCATTTATTCCGATACACCGGGACTCTGTGCACAGACTGGAAAAGTTAGGCGGAAACGGGATTTCCTAATGCGATTTTAATTCGTTCTTCCCGCGACGAAGAGGGTAATTTCAATAAAAGCAAAGTCAGTAGATATTTTGTCTGTGGGAAAAGGGAAAAAATGAGAAAAAAATGTATAGCGGCGTGATTTCTTGTTGTGAAAGCGGCGGCGTAAAGTGCACTTCTGTGTCGTCCTTCTGTTGCGCTAATTACATTATGAGGGATCAATAACCGCAACAAACGCTACTACGGGCTGTATTATATTACTGTACAATAATATAACTGACGACTGTCTTTGGTTTAGTCGCCGCAAGCACGATTGCTGAGCATGATTCGAGGACCTGGGTTTAATTCCCAGGTCGCTCAAAGTGAAATTGTGTTTTTCCATCAGGAAATTTTCAGTAGCAGGAGCACGGAGCATGGATTCCGGATTTGCGCCCGGTTGCTGGCAATAGTCTCGCCCCCGATTAGGTTAGGGACTTAAACATAACTGGCGAAATGCGAGTTAACTATTAGGTATATCTCTACCTAACCCTTCGGGGATTACAGGCGTGTTGTTATGTTAAGTAATGTAAATAATACAGAGCAAACAACTTTAATTCGACAATTAGTTGTTGCCTGCTTGAATAATGATACGTACAACACATATATTCCATTCTCATCCGAAGTTTTCTTCTAATCTCAGCCGTGAACACATTGTATATAACCACTTATACATACCTACATACATACGTACGGTTGTCTGTATCGAGCTAACTGTAAGGAACTTGCTTAGAAAATTAGCTGTAGCGAATCCAACGTGGAAAGCGATCAGTTCGCGCTATTAGGTAAACTAATTTGTTTATATTTACATACTGTTACTTGGTAGCGTGACTATCAGACTCTTTGCTACGTGCAGTTTACTGCTGATTAGCTATTTAATTACGTATTGTAGGTACTCCACTAAAATTGAACTTGCTGTATGAATAATTAATGAGGTACGAATGTCAGGCAACTGTCATCCACGATTAGTTTTGTCATTCAAAAACTTGTCGGCTATGGGACGAATTTTAATGTGTTTGCTGCTATTTTTTGCGGTAGTTCTGTTTATTTCGAGAATCCTAACTGAATTGGGAGTAAAAACAAAGCATAAAACTGTATCAGCCATTTGTGCACACCCTTGCTATAAAATTGGAGGAAAAATGGGTACTTACTGTTGAGAGAGTAGATAGGAGGGGATGATGACAAGTGTGCCTCCCTAATCTTATTATCTTAATAAATACACATCTTGATGATGATTGCTCTAAAAAACCGTAATGTTTTTCGGTCGGCATTCTTGCTCCATGTAATTTATTTTAATAAACTTTCTCCATCACTAAGTAAATCAAGTACTTATTTTGCGATTCCCATAACGGCGACACTAGTTAACCGACCTAGCGGAAACATTGAAGATTACTTGAAATTATTACACAAATACGTAATAGATAGTAATATGTAATATCTTACACTCAAATCTTGCGTGAGTAATATTGATCAAAATATGATGGATGATATTTATAACTTTCTGAATTAGTTAGAGCTAGACATATTCTTTCATAGTTACTGTGTCAGTAACACAATTTTTAAAACCTTCTCATTGCTTTTAACGGACTCTAATGACCATTTTCAATAACTTACTAGCCGGTTTCGGTAGGTTGCTATCTGTGTCTGTTTGACATTTTGCTTACTGACCGATTAGAAACAAAACGTCACAGAAAGCATTCTTTGTTTATGGAAACACCGATAGCTACGGAGGTAGGATTATTAACCAACAGTTATACGTAAGTAAGTTATAGAAAACGACCGTGAGTGAATTAACTTATTCAAATCAAATAAAAGGTTCCCTAAAAGAAATTCGGAGAGGCATTTACCTAGTTAAATATTTATAGAACCTTTTTTTTTTTTTTTTTTCGGATGGGAAATCATCAAATGACTTCTCCCGCTCTGGGCGGAGCAGGAGGGAGTGTCAGACTTTTACTGACTAAAACCCATCCATGTTCCTTCATCGCCCTTTGTGTTCCGGGGTCACGGTATCTCTTTCGAACAGTCCCGCAACCCCGGCAGGCATCGCTCCTTGCGGACCCCTTCCTATTGCTGACTCTCTTTGAGGCGCGCGTGGAACACGAACGCGCCGTCGACACGGCCTGTCGTCATGAGACGGACGGACGGCGAGCTAGCCCATAGCCCACCGTCCACAGGCCCGCGCCTACGGTGGCCGGGAGCCACGTGGTGGCCCCCGACGCCCGGGGCGTCTCCCGCGGCGGCCGGGACGCTGTGAGGTTCTCTCCCTCTCACGTTCCGCCACCTCCTTCTCTAGCATTACTGCTTCGCAGAAGGAGGTGACGGCGTCCCATTCCGTCTCGCTCCGGACCATGGCTTGCACCAGGGCCGGACGCGAGAGGTCGCCGCCGCCAATCGCCGCTTCGAGGACACGGCGGTGCTCCGCCCACGCGGGGCACACCTCCACCGTGTGCTCCACCGTGTCCTCCGGTCGATCCTCGCAGTGGAAACACCCGGGCGTTTCCTCCCGCCCGATTCGGTGCAGGAACCTCCCGAAAACACCGTGTCCGGTGAGGACCTGCGTCAGGCGGAAGGTGAGGACGCCGTGGCGTCTCTCCAGCCACTCCTCAAAGAGGGGACTTATCGCCACTATCGTGGCGTGCCCTGCACGGGGTTGCGACAGTCGCTGTCTCCATGTCGCCAATATTTATAGAACCTTATAACGAAATCAAAAAGTAAAAAAAAAATGGTAAATTCCGAATCCTGAGTCATAATAACTGTTCTACTGACCTCTAGTGAGCAGCATCGCCACGAACAGGAGCAAGCAGGGATGCGCGAGCGCCGGTGTCATGGTGCCGCCGTCTCGTCACTGCAGCGAACAGTCGCGAGCGCAGGCCGCCGCACCGCGCGCCACCATCATCGTACACACCCTGGAATGAAAACTATAATAAATAACATAACTCCATTCGGAATCGCGTGGGAAGTGCTGCTGAACTGTTCTGCCTAGAAAGAGAAATATTCTGATTTGGTGATGATCCTTCAGTTACTGGAGAGATGCCAGAAACAAAACGCAATGAAATTAGAAAATTTGCCCTCTACCTTTTCTAATGAATTGTGCCATCCTCCACAGACACAAATGGAAGAAAGAAAAAAGCTTCTCCTCATACAGATAAGGATGAGAGTGAACCAGGCTTGCGCTTCAGTGCATGTTGGTCATTTCTGACCAACTGTATCGGAGTTGGTAAGGCCACTAATATACACACAGTTACTGTGTCCTTTAGTTTAGCAGAGTAGCAGAGCTTTTAAAAAGTTAACTTTCCACCAATCGTTAGTGTTGTTTTGTACCCAATTTAAAGGTACTAAGTTTAGTACTGGTTGGTCGTACACATCAAAAACATCACGTCAAAAACATCTAATAAGTTGAATCCCTTTTTCTATACTACAAATAAATAAAATTTTAAGTGTCTGTTTGTATTTGTAATTTCAAAAGCCTGCTGTCTATTTGTTCCGGCTAATCTCAGAAAGGGCTATACCGATTTTGACGGGACTACTGGCAGCTAGCTGATATTGTAAGATCTAACTTAGACTACTTTGATTTTAGAAAAATAATTAAAGTTCTGTGCAAAAAAAAATAAACCCAATAAATGTTATATTTTAGTGATCATCATCTGCCTAGCCTTTTCCCAACTACGTTGGGGTCGGCTTCCAGTCCGCATGCAGCTGAATACCTGTATTTTACATGGAGCGACTGCCTATCTTACTTCCACAACCCAATTAGTACTGGATAATACGATACCCTTTGGTAAGACTGGTAGGCAGACTTTTTGGGCCACTGACTACTTGTAACGACTGTCAAAGATCTGCAAATGACAGCACGGAGGAAATCCACTATGTAATGGGTGGTCACACATCCACAGACCAACCCAGACAAGCACGGCTTAACCTAAAGATCAACCCGAGAGGTTATTATTATTTAGCCACGGGTAATATTTTGGTATTACTTTTTATAATAATTTCATGCGGACGAAGGTCGCGTGCTACAGCTGTTATGACTAACTCTCGTCCCTCAAAAGTATTGTTGGTCTATTTTCATTCATCACCCCTCGCTGTCCCCTACGGCAGTATTGGCCAAAAACACGTACATGGCCAAAAACACGTACATGGACAAAAACATTGTACTTCTTACTCCCGGTTTTCTATTTAAAAGTAACCCAGTTCCCACCTTCATTCGCTATGCGGTTTGATTCCTGAGCGCATTAATATTGCTTTCATGACTTTGCGAGGACGTTTGCTGGCACCAGTGGCACATTGCTGCGTGTGTACATTGCTTGGGGCTAATGATTTTGGAAGTAATTAAAACAAGAGACTGTAGAAACACCAACTGACATTGAGCCTGCGTCCCACTCCCTCTCATAGAGAGGAGGCCTGTGTCCCAGCAGTGGGAATATGATAGGCCGATTATTTTTGTGCTTTGCTACTAACCGTTCCGTAACAGTGAATATTATTATTGATGTCAATTTATTAAAATTTCGGACAAACTGCAAAAGCTGGTCCGGACACTAACTTTTTTAATCTTTGCCCCACACTAGGAATTTATCCTGTGTCGTGGGTGAATGTACAAACATTCAATCTGACATACACAAACAACCAGACCCGGAACAACTACCTGTAGGCCATACAAATATTTGTTCGTTGTTGTTGTGCGTTTTGTCTCATTCAAAACTTGTTTATATTGATGCCAGCTATCGATTGTTACACGTTTTATGCGTGTCATGTAAGATCAAATCAAAGTAGTGCTGAAGATGCCATCAGTGAATGGACTTTTACTTTGATAGCTCATATCTCGGAAACGTTACACTTTAGAACATTTTGTCTCATACAAAACTTGTTTGTATTGGTACCAGCTATAGATTAGGTTTTACACGTGGCCGAAACTTTAAAAAAAAAAACATGCGGGGCAGTCTTTGGGGACTGCCGATAGAAGTGAAAACTAAGTAACTTGTGAATTGTATCGTCGAGCTATTAGATTAGTATTTTTGAATTATTTTTGGTTTGTAGAGAAGTGTTTATTTTTTGTTTTCTCTTCGTTTAAACCTTCCCTGGACTACGACAAACATTTGAAAATCAACTAAATCGGCACAGTCGTTTTCGAGTTTTAGCGAGCACAAACGAACGATGCAGCGAGTTCCATGATTTTTGTTCATCCAAAAGTGCTCAACGCGACCAAAGAAATTTTCACTTTAAAAAAAATGGCGGAAGTTAGGCCGGCCAGGCTTCATACAAAAATCTTCCAAGCCTTTTTGCAGTCATGATTAAATTCCCTGAACATAAAATAAGCGATTATTTATGCATGCAAGACACGCCATAATTTAATGCGTTAGATTTCCTAGCAACTAGACAACATCTGTACCACATCATTCACTTTATTTACTGCATTTACTAGTCGTTCTATGCCAGTCTTTCATCACCGACGAAGTGTCAGTAAATAGAAGGTCATGGTCAGAAGGGAGCCTGTGACCTTCGACAGACCTACCTATTAAGAGTTGCAAGCCCATCAAACGTAGGAAAAATTTGGGACATTACACATGCAACATTTTTTTTTTCAAGCGCGTCTATCCTTGCGGTTTTTGGCAAAAAAAAACGCCTCCGTAGCAACTGGACAGATTCTCAGCTGGACAGTTTCGCAGCTGAACAGAGTAGCAGCTCGACAGATTAGCAACTGGACAGAACGTGTACAGTCCATGGCATAATTAAAGTAGATGAGTTGGAAATATGGGCCTTATGAAAAAGTGATCAAGATAGGAGAGTGGACGACTTGCTCCAGCGGGCGGGGTCCGGACCCGTACTTCACCTAGGTTTTCCACCTGGGTGAAGCACGTTACCAACGGCTTCGTGACTACTGGAAATGAACGGGAAAAAAAAATGTTTGTGACCACTGAGGGATGACAAATCAAATCATAATTTATTTGTTTGACACAAATGATGTACCCCAAAAGTACTAGAATGCCATAAGTTCAAAGTGGTATTTCAATCATAGTTTCTAGTATTCCTAACCCACCACTCACTCGCCTACCCAGAATGATTAAAATACATATCACCTTGAGCTTATGCTAGCCTAGTACTTTTGCGCGGGTTATATATAATCAAAATCAAAATCAAAATACTGTCTCCGGATGTGTGTGTGTACAGACCCCCAAACTATCAAAACTTTTCCTTATTTAAATCAATAATGGAAGATGTGATGGCAAAACTTGCAGCCAGTAATAAATCTACAATTATTTGTGGTGATTTTAATATCAATATTTTAGAAGAATGCTCAAATAGCAGTCGCTTATTAAATCTTTTTAAGTCATTTGACTTGACCAACACTTTTAAAGAACCTACTAGAGTCACTCCATCTTCTGCTACTTGTATAGATAATATTTTCTGCGATTGTGATTACTTAGATAAAGCAATAGTAAATTGTCTGCCTTCTGACCATAGCGGACAAACTGTAACCTTTAGGTGTAATACACCCCCATTGCAAAAAGTTCAAATTAAATTTAGACCTATAACTTCTAGCAGATTAAATAGGTATAATATTTCGCTACAGAACAAGTTAAGTGTTATGAGCCTTGATGATATTAATATAGATCAATTGTATGATCGTTTCTTTTCAATAGTTTACACGGAATTTAATAAAACTTTTGAAAAGAAGACAAAAAGTATTTGCCCTAAATTCATATTTAGTGATTGGGCAACTAGAGGTATCAGAAAAAGTAGGGAAAGACTATTTGAGCTTTATGGCCTTAAGCCTTTTATAAACACTGAAACTTTTAACAAGTATGTTGCTAAGTATTCAAAAATTTTTAGAAATACGTGCAAGGTTGCTAAAGCACTGCACATTAGCAACAAGATCAAAACAGCAGAAAATAAAATAAAGACAGTTTGGAAAGTTATAAATAACGAGACTAACAGGAAGAAAATACGTAACACTAGCTACACATTAGATACAGCGTGTGGTCCTAAAAGCTCAAATCAGGAAGTAGCTCAAGAATTTGTAAATTTCTTTACCAATATACCACTAAAAACAACGGAGGCTCTTATTTCCTCACCTGAACTCTCAATTGGCTTATTAAAGGCGAATGTGTCTGGCTGCCTGGTTGAATTTAAATTTAAACACATTAACCCTATGATAGTTATTAAAACTTTCCGGCAAATAAAAATCAAACTAACCGAAGATCTATGGGGAATGTCTGTCAAAGTTTGTACATCCATACTTGAGACTATAGCCCCTTACTTAGCTTTAATTTTTAATTTATGTGTAGACCAAGGAGTTTTCCCTGATTTAATGAAATACAGTAAAGTCATACCTCTTTTCAAATCCGGAGACAGTAAAGATACTAATAATTATAGACCTGTATCCGTGTTACCAGTTTTTAGCAAGGTTTTCGAAAAAGTAATGCTTAATCAAATGCTCTATCATTTTAACACCAACAGAATCTTACATGATCAACAGTATGGCTTCACCAAGGGGCGTTGTACAACTGACGCCGGTGTAACCTTATTAAAGCACATATTTACTGCGTGGGAAGATTCTCAAGACGCCATAGGAATTTTTTGTGACCTCTCCAAAGCGTTTGATTGCGTAAATCACGACACATTACTTTTGAAACTTGAGCATTACGGACTGGGTAAACTTGCACTTAGTTTGGTAAAATCTTATTTGAATGATAGACAACAACATGTTCAAATAAATGGTGTTAATTCACAGGGTTTAAAAGTAAAAATGGGGGTTCCACAAGGCTCAATATTGGGTCCTTTTCTCTTTCTAGTATATATAAATGATCTACCCTATTTACTGAAAAACCAACCGCAAAATATGGTGTTATTTGCTGATGACACTTCCCTAATTTTTAAGATAAATAGGCGGGCCCAAAATCTAGATGACGTGAATAATGCCCTACTTCAGGTCCAAAATTGGTTCACAGCAAACAATTTGGTATTAAATGAAAAAAAAACCAAATGCATAAGATTTGCTTTACCGAATATTAAAAGTAGTGATTGTGATATAATTTTGAATAAAGAGAAACTTGAATTCGTAGATAAAACGGTTTTCCTGGGGATTACGCTTGATTCAAGGCTACAATGGGGTTCTCATTTGACTTCTCTTGCGGGGCGGCTAAGTTCAGCAGCCTATGCCATTAGAAAAATCCGTCAGTATACTGATGTAGATACCGCTAGACTGGTTTATTTTAGTTACTTTCATAGTATAATGTCTTATGGCATTTTACTGTGGGGACGGGCTGCAGATATTGAGTCTATATTTATTCTGCAGAAAAGAGCCATCAGGGCCATATATAATCTTCGTAAGCGCGATTCTCTAAGGGAACTGTTTAAGGATATTGGCATCATGACGGTACATTGTCAATACATCTACGAAAACATAATGTACATCAGAAAAAATCTGCACCTTTTTGGTAAAAGGGGTGACAGACATAATTACAGTACTATAAATAGGGACCAACTAGTTCAGCCAGGTTTCCGACTCGCTAAAGTAGACTCATCTTTCATGGGGTACTGTTTGAGATGCTATAATAAAATTCCACAAAGTATTATTGAACTGAATGAGACGAAATTTAAAACATGCATTAAACGCACACTATGTAAGCAAGCATATTACAAGTTGAGCGATTATATCGCTGATAAAAATGCTTGGCTCAATGCTGGTCCTGCTCCACAAGGACAGGGGCGCATAAATTGATAGCATTAAAATGTATTGTTGGAGCTGCTGAAGATTGTACAACTATCTTTGCATTGTATAGATTCAATCTCTTTAGTATTATATAAATGCATAGCCCATATTGTGTGAGTACTATGTACTAGAAAGCTATCATTCTCTGGAAACCTACGTCTTTTCTTCACTTGAATGTGCCCTGGCGGTTTAGAGTATGTCATGCTCACTCAAATGTCTCGCTGATGGTGGCGCATGTGTCGGATCATTTAGTTCCCTTCAAAATGGTTGAGTTGAATGGTGCTAATCCATGCGTCATGTCCGTGAACGGGCGCTGTCAGTTGTGACTGGTCATCTCTTAGTTGCCATGGCTTATTTGAATTGTATTTTTTTTGTTTGTGTGTTTTTGCTGTGGACACTTTTAACGTGCACATCTTGCTACATTGTTCTCACATAATATACCATCTCAACATGAATGATGTAACCAAGATTTTGTAACAATATTCTGATTTAAAAGAGTGTCCATGGAGTTTCTTGCCCGTTCTTCTCCATAGAGATCTACGCTAGGGAATGGGCAACTACAGTACTTTCACAGTTTTTATGTCTTGTGACTGGCACTGTAGCTACATTTAATTTTCATCTTTGTTTCGACAATTCAAAAGTGCCTGTAACTTGGCGGCTTACTTGAAATAAATGCTTTGATTTTGATTTTGATTTAGAAAATACTCATATTAAAAGATACTCAGATAGATTTTATCGTTACTCGTCAACTTAACGTGGCTAAATGTAATATGGAAAAAAACCAAGAAGTTTTCTTTGTCTTAAACGCAAAAATAATACGTCATGCCCTTATTACATCAACACAAGTCCCGCTTTACTTTATCATTCTTCTGTTGTCCTAAGCCTTGAGTTAACGTAATAAGTTAAGAATAAACTAATTATTACAGCTTTACACCAGCCGCACAATGATTACGACAAAGCTCGGAAAAACCCGAACCTGTTTATTTACCATCTACCCCGATTAGCCGAGCATCCATTTTACCCGGAGCTAAAGCCTACAAATAACCTCATTTGGACGTCAACGTCCTCTGAATTTTACGAATTTGCGGTACACAAAGAAAAATTTAATATAAGCGAACTGAAACCTATTTTAAAATACCTATAGGTACCTACTGATTTCAAGAACACTGAGATAGCCTACTTATCCTACTTCCTACTAATATTGTAAATGCGAAAGTTTGTGAGGATGGATGGATGTATGTTAACGCAAATGTATGGACGGATTTGAATGAAATTTGGCACACAGATAGTTTATAACCTGGATTAACACAAAGGATACTTTTTACCCCAATATCACAATAGGCTAGTTTCCACCATCAATAAATTGCAAATCTATTCGTAGTCTGTCAGTTATAGTAGGTATTGGAAAATAATGAACACGTATTTTTTGTTTTTGTAAATCAATGAATATTCACAAAGATAAAACGCATCAAAACTCGGGAGTGGGGGCTCGTGACGTCACAACGAACTAAAAATTATAGCGCGGCGTGACGTATTGAGAATTTTAAGAGCGTCGTATCTTCGTCAATTTCGATCTACGTAAAAAAATTATAATAAAAATAAAAATAAATATATATCGTAATTTTTTTTTGATAATTTAACTGACGGACTAATTAGATTTTTTCAGGACACACGCCTATTACGGAACTTCACGCGGGGGAAGCCGCGGGCATCAGCTAGTTTAATCATATATCCCGAACTTGGAAGATTGAGGGAGACTTTCCAGCTTTTTTTGAAAATACTGGTTATTAATTTACCGCAACTTATCTATCATTATAATTAGCAATCAAAACATAGTTGTTCCTACTACATAATAAAAAAGTTTTATTTTGAACTGTAATCAAATGTTGTGTCAGTTTTCATGTTGGGTTCTTGTTGTTTTGGTCAACCTTAGGCTAAAATAAGTCATGAATCGGAGACTAGATCAAGATTAATTCTGTAAATAAAGAACATCAATACAAAGAATAAAAAATAGGGCATTTATTCCTTAGTTATTTCCGTTTTATGACTGTTAAAACAAAAGGTTTGAAAATAGAAATGTTTCCAAGTATCGACCTAAAAATAATCTCTTATTTAGGTAAGTAGGTGCGTACAATTTTGAAGAGCGATAGGATTTAACTATGACAAAACAAAGACATCTGTTTGTTGACCTTTACGTTAAAACTAATTAATAATAGAGACTGTCCAATATTAGGGGTGGATACCTAAACTACAAACAATCGGATATTCAGTTTCAATTAAAGGCACGTCAGTCGATATCGTGATCAAGCAGCAGATGGTTAAAATCTCACCAAATATTCAACATAATTTTCAAATAAAAAACGCAATGACGAAGACTGGCCCTAAAAATAAAGACTTAACCTGTAATAATGGGGTAAAAATCGAAAGGATCCCTTCTATACCAGCTGTTATACGGGTGAAGTTAAATGAAATGTTCGGGTGTCGGCCAATTAAGGGCTTTTTTCAAACATTAATCAAGTGTTAGTGGGGGGAGCATTTTTACGTCGGCTCAGACGGCGATAGCCCCGTGACGGATGACGGGCGGCCGTGGGGTCGCCACCTAAGATGCATTCATCACCCAAGGATTTGGCCACTTTCAAACTTGGCTACTTAAGCTTCGTTCTAGACGAAATAGGTCAGCTACTGATTTTCTGTAACATACAATAGGTATTTCCGTATTGAAAGTAACATAGTTCTCGCTGCTGCCAGTGACATCAATCTTATAGAATCTTTAACCACTTCGTAGGAATTGTTGGAATTCTAGAAAATCTCTTCTATCTGAAATCCATGACGTATAAGTTAGTAAGTTTAGTAGACTTCTTGAGAAATTAGTCAGTGTTATTTCCCTACGCAGCGCAGCTAGTTCAAGATTTCCGAGAATTGATTAAAACTGATTAATCTTCGACAATGTTCGAAGTCGCAATAAATAACTGTAACATTAATAAATCCTCAATAATATCTCCCTCTCCGGAGTTATTGAAGATCGTTCAACAAAGTCCACTCTGAGTCGACAAAAAGTTAGCAGTGCGCCATCGAGAAGTTCAGCAACTCAATACGAACGAACAATCTTTGAGGGTGACAAATTTTTCCTCAATTTTTCAATGTACAGTTCCGAGTTCGTTCTCCGGTATTTAATTACTCCGGAGTCAATGTGCCGGAAAGTATTAGGTACATTTGGGAACTGCTCCTTTTTTTGGTTTATGTGAATGTCGGGAGAGATGCATAGCAAATGTAAAAATGTTAATGCTCGCTCCTACCCGTAATCTACGAGCGACTCGCAACGATTAACGAGGCGTTTCAATTAACTCTGTATTTATGAACATACAAAGACAATTTTTTGCTCCAACGAATGCTTAGATAGTAAATATTTAGGTGGCATCGTAACGAGAACTGTGTTTTAACGAGATTAAACATAATACCAAAATGAAGCTTTAATCTATACGAAGAGGGTCATGTTTTGAAGTAATTTAAAACCGACTGTGTTCTGTTTACAAACAAAACAAGTGAATGTGCGAGGGTGGTACATACATAAATATGATACACATTATGTGCGTAATAGTAGCTAGGAGTAGAGTGAAAATGTGACGTAAACAAGTAGTTTCCACCAGAGTCAACGCCAAACCAATTATTCTGGAAAATGGCTTTATTTTTTTTCCATTCACCAAACCTATTGTAGTGTATTGAGGAGCGATTCAGCAAAATTAATTTGAGGAAAAACAGAGTAACAGATATTTTATATGAGCGCAATTCAAATTTGGGTGCCACTCGATAAATCAGTAGGAGGTGTGAAACTCTCAAACTCAAACTTAAAGCATTTATTTCAATTAGACCATTACGGCACTTTTTAATGTCAAAAATACAAATAATAAACAAAGCTACAGTCCCAGTCACACAAGGCATAATAACTTGAGAAAGTACTGTAGTTGCCCATTCCCTAGCGTAGATCTCTATAGAGAAGAACGGGTAAGAAACTCCATGGACACTCTTTTAAATCAAAATATTATTACAAAATCATTAATTTTGAGAAAACACATACCTAATGTGTGAGAACGATGTAGAAAGACGTGCACATTAAGTGCGTCCAGAGTAAAAGATTAGTTGTGATGTGAGTATTGAGATCACTTTGGATTGGATTTAATCTCATCTATTAATTCTTTGGATAGATTAGTGTACTAGTGTAGATAGATTGATAGAATTATCATTTTATCTACAGTGTACTCTATCAAATGATGTTGTTAATATAGTCATCGTACATAACCGTGAAAGGTCAGGCTGTATTTGGCTTGATTCTCTAGCGGTCACAAAAGCGATGGCTGAGCATAAGGGCCTGGGTTAGATTACCGAGTCAGGCAAAGTGTTATTGAATTTCTCAATAGCACCCATGGAGTCTAGATTTGTGCCCGGTTGATGGCAAAAGGCTTACCCTTTATTACATGGAACGCAAACATAACTACGAAATGTGGGTGTACTTTTATAGGAGACCTCAGCCTGACCCTTCGGAGACTACAGGCGTAATGTTATATTATGTCTTCTACGTCGATACACCCACTTTGCAGATTTGTAGGTGTATGACACAAAATTAATCACCCGTAAAATATCCAGGGAACTTTCAAGTTTGTTTCCGCAGTACATCGGTTTGAGCAAGTTTATTTGGCAAGCAAACTGGTGCTACCGCCTCAAACTTGAATGCCGGAAACAGTATATTAAACCAGGTTCAAATATAATAGTTAAGCTCCATTAGTTGCAAGTTCAGGGCTTTACGGTGCAGGACCACTCAGAATTGAGGGAAGGTGTAGCCACTATGTGAATTTGGCACGGTTGGCGCAGTGGCTGAGCGATTGACTGCTACGCTGCGTGTCGCGGGTTCGATCTCCGCACGGAATAAATATTTGTATAACCTACAGACCTACTGTCTCCTATCTGTCTCGGGTCTAGCTGTGTATGTGAGTTTATAGACGCGCCCACGATGCTAGAGAAATTCCTTGAGTGGCAATTTTTTTTTAAATCAAATTAAATGATAGGCTCGTCCAAGCTTTCGTTTATACACCTGTGTATATATAGGATGTAAAAAACCTCTTAACAAAGCCGAAAGACACTTGTTCTCCCCGTCATTGCGATATTTTTTTTGTCCTACACCATACCTGGACCTGGGAACCTTCTAGTTACGAGTTAGAGACATTGGGGGTCAAAATTCCAAGTTTTTGACAAGGTTTTTTTTTTAATGTAAGATTTTTACTTTAGACACCTCCACGATCCCCGTATTATTTAATCCATCCAACAGCACAATGTTTTGAGTGCGTTACATTGAGTTTTACAACAAAACATGATTTTTCACCCCAAAAAAAAAGTCGTTTCCCAACAATATTTTTTGCGTAAAGTTACTTAGTTTGATGTACAGAATGCTTGGTTGACGGCTTCGTGATGAGGTTGTTTACACCCTGTATGTAGGTAGAATCCATCTCTGTGCCAAATTTTGTCCAGATCCTTTCAGCTGTTCTGGCGTGATTGAGTAACAAACATCCAACCATCCAAATAATATAATAGTAATAAGTACCTAATATTCTGGCAGCGCTTGATGCAAGGTTTCTTCTTCTAAGAATCATCGCAATTAACTATCAGAGATGAGAATGGAACAACAGGCATTTTTCAGTCAGCGTTCAATGCTGTTCACACATAAATTCCAGCGAATAACTAACAACACTTTCGGGTGGTCTTCAAAAGAAAACTGCGCAAACGTTGAGCAGGCGTGTAAAAATAAATAATAATAACATAGGCCGGCGCGTGCGCAGTTAACGTGTCGTTGCGGTCACTGGAGTAAACATTGCATCCGTACGACTTCCGACGATATCACATACCACGGGTAAATAACCCGAATTACAGACACAAGTACCCTGAAAAACTTGTAAGAAGTTATGACAGAGGTTTCAACATACTTGTGTTATGGTCTGTTATGGAATAAGGGAAATCTTTGATCCACATAAACAACACGATTATGGCTTTCAGAAAATCAAAAGTTCACCGGTAATTAAATTAATTTGTTAGTACACATTCCAGTATGAAAGTGACTAACTCTCCATACGCGTCCATTGTATAATTTGTTACAATTGCTCTTCAATCCTTATTACACTGAGCTCAACCGGGAAACAGTAGATACAATTAAAGCCAGTAATTCAATACTACTCTACACCGTGTATTGTATCACATCACGCCAGTCGTCTCTGAGCCACTTGCCTGTGTTGCTGAGAGACTTGCCTGTGTTGCTGAGAGACTTGCCTGTGTTGCTGTGAGACTTGCCTGTGTTGCTGAGAGACTTGCCTGTGTTGCTGTGAGACTTGCCTGTGTTGCTGAGAGACTTGCCTGTGTTGCTGAGAGACTTGCCTGTAGTACACCCACATATGGTCAATTATATGTAAGTCCCCTGTAATAGAGCGAGCCTATTGCCATCAATCGAACACAACTCCAGCTTCAAGACTTTTACTATGAAATTCGTGAGAGAAACAAATAACAGTTTATCCGATCTGAGATTCTGACCCAGGACCTCATGGGCAGCATTCGCACTTGCGATCACTTTATCAACGACTTTTTTATTTATTGATTTTATATTTTGTTCTTGGCTGATCAACGCTACATACCTACATCATCTCCCTGCCCTTGTCCCATTCTACTAGAGGTCGGCGCAACACGTTTCCTTCTTCCATTCTCCCCTGTCAGACGTCACGGCATCCTTTACTCCTTTCTTTCATATCACTCCTCACACAATCCATCCATCTTTTCTTTGGCCTTCCTCTCCCTCTCCATGCATCAATATTCATGGACATCACTTTTTTAGTCACATGCGTTCAACATGTTCATACATGCATGTGTATTATATTAGATACACATGCATCTTCCTCGTTAATAATTCAATGCAGCTGCCAATCTGTTAAATGGGGGATTTCGCTGTCAAAACTGGTTCAGGGTCAAATAAGTAACGACAATACAAATTTATGTTCAACAGGGCTCATTACTCATCGTCCAGTCTTCCCTTTTAATTTATGATCTATCTCCTATCGCAGCGGAATACACTGTTTTGACGTGCTGGGAATTATGTAATCAGAGATTTTGTTTGTAACAAAGGTGAATGAAAACTCTTGATTTTGAGCAGAGGGCTACTTTAACAGAATCATAATAAGTCGGATAATAATATGAATTACGTTACAATTCATAATAATAACTGTAATAATAACTAGGACCGTAAAGTTATTCGTCTTAAATATGAGTTTACATCAGTCCTAGTTTAATTGCTTATAAGGTTGATGTGACAAATACATGAAATTATAATGTTTCAATTTTAACTCGAACGTTATCGGTAATTTTGCTGAAGTTTAAATTTTCTATGGCTGAAATTCAAATCAAGTCTTGTTTTTCTATGTCTAGCCTAGAGAAATATTTTTTCTAGCCAAAAAAAAATGTGTCGGAGAGAAATTCGCAGAAAACGTCTGACACAGCATACCGGTCTATGGTGCAAAATTCTAAAAACAAACCATGGAGTATACGCAACAACAAAGTGTGTTTTAAAGCAAAAAGCACATTTTTCCATATCCGTTGGTTGCGAAAGAGCCGCCGCCGAGGTAGGTACCTAACCGTAGCACCGCGGTTATCCATTTTCTCCCTGCTTGGGTCTTATAAATCGTTCAAGAAGTTAAAGGACGTAAGAATAACGTACTATTTTTATTCAATTCGATATCGAATTTTAGTCTCCAACCTTTGTAACATTTACTTTATGTATTTACTTTCCGATGTCTAACATAATACGTTTAGTCTCGTTTTCCTTATTTATTCCTCTGTTTACGAATATTTAATACGCAAGATAACAAAATTAATATCAAATAAATAAATGCTAGGTAATAAATGGTAATATTCTGAAAAATACCAATAAAAATATTATATGTGGGCTCTATAAAATTCATAAACCATATTCTATTGTGATTGTATTTCTTGTAAGTTTACTTCTTTCGTTATTGTCTATTGATAGAGGTTTCGCCTTATTACATAAAATATATTTTATTGTACAGGTTGTTTACGTAACCTAGATAACTCTAGAAAAACAATTAGGAGCAAAACAAATAGGGTATATAAAAGACAACGACATAAGGGTAATTGTTTATGAATCGTCCCAAAGTAGACCCTGTTAACAAGATACTTCAATTCCTGATAAAACGAACTAATTTATTCAGAGGCATGAGCTGGTTGGGAAAGCCTAATGATGACGAAATATTGACCTAATAATCTAGTACCTTTTGATACTTTTTCAATTAACCAAAAAACGTGTTTTTTACCGTTTTGGAACTTAAATTCCAGCAACTGGTAAAAATACTAGGTTATTCAGAGACACGTTTATTAAACATGATATTTTGTTTGCAGATAATAACGCCAGAGCAGAAGTGTAAGCTTGTAGTCGCCTTTACGATGTCCACAGATTAAAAAACCGTCCCTTCGAAGGCTTTTTGTCATCCAGAAAATAAAGGACCATTGATTACTATGCTTACGCCAAAGAAAAGATGAGTGGATAGTAAGTATGAGGAATGATATGAAAGAGAAAGGTGTATAAGTAATTGATGCTGTAACGTCTGACAGGAGAGAATAGAAGAACAAAACGTGTTGCGCCGACCCCAAGTACGATGGGAGGGGGCAGGAAGGTGGTGATGATTATTACTACGGTTAAGTACTACACTTCGACAATTCAAAAGTGCCCGTAACTGGCCTACATGAAATAAATGCTTTGATTTTTATTTTGATTTTTGACTGCGGGGTAGAGATCACTGTCCAATCCTGAACCAGGAATATAATTTCTGTAACCAAACTGATTAATTGAATTTGGTGCCCGAAAGTAACACAAATTTGAATATATTAAATTTGCACGCGATCAGAATGGCTGTTAACAACAAAACAGCTGTTACCTATGCAACAGGATAATTAATTACCTATGTTCGGCACACGTTATTAATACATTCATAATTATAATTTAATATCAATTGGGTTTGTTCCCAAACCGCGCTCATTTAGGAATGTGGAATAAATATTTTAGAGTATAGGGACAAAAAGACCATTGACGAAAACAAATTGGCTCTACGTTGTTAATATGACAATTTGTTGTGTATTGCATACCAGCAACTTATAACGGATGTAAAACACCCTTAACGAAGCCGAGAGGCGAAAGGCTTTTTCACCAAAAAAATTGCCTGCGTGACCCCTGTACCATCAAATGCATCCATAAGCACAATGTTTTAAGTGCGCTACATTATGCGCATAGCGCTATCGTAACTAGTGATTTTTCACACCGAAAAAATCGTTGTTTCCCAGCAATATATTTTGCGCAGTGTTACTTAGTTTAAAATACAGACTGCTTAGTTGACGGCGTCGTGCAGGGTCCTTTATATGCTGTATCACAAGAACCAGTTACACTTTCCTGGATACCAACAACTATACATAATTACAGCCTAATAGTCTGAAAGCGCTATTATCAAACTTGAGGACAATGATTTTGGTTCCCTTTGCTCAGGATTTTGGTAAGGCAGCCTTGGTAGGTAATTACATCGATGGCAGCAATTCTTAGCTAAGTTCAAATATTTCAGTAATATCTGATCATTATATAGACTGGAAACTGACCGCAAATAGTTGACAACAAGAATGATGTCTTGATCCTAGGTCAAATATTTGAGCCAAAGTTTGTCAAAGTCACAAACATTTTTGCAGTTTGGTAGAAAGTTCTAAAACTTTCGTCACTTACGCGTCAGTTTTTGAATACAATATTTTGCAACTTATTTAGATATTTGTAGTTTTTCGTGTCTTGAAAGAGTAAAGTTAGCTACAAAGAGAATCTGCGTTGTGTAAACTTCAGTGTAATTAATTAGACCAAGTACAGAAGTTTCAGGAACTAAAAGCTACTGCCTACATGTTTCTAAGAGAACTGACTTTCTTCACGTGGAAAATAGGTAAGAGGTACACCATAATATTTATAAATGTAGGATTTCTAAAAACTGACACATTATAGAAGGCAACACAGTAACGAGCTGGACAAAACCAAAGACCAGTGGTTCCACAGCGGGTGGCTGGACCAGTCTACGTTAGCCAGGATCGGCAGAACTGGAAGTCATGACGGAAAGGTATTTTGTTAGCAG
The DNA here is from genome assembly GCA_941918905.2 of Xestia sexstrigata. Taxonomy (NCBI): domain Eukaryota; kingdom Metazoa; phylum Arthropoda; class Insecta; order Lepidoptera; family Noctuidae; genus Xestia; species Xestia sexstrigata. Next base: position 15,667,096 of record OW799211.2, on the reverse strand, counting down.
TGATGATGCAGGCTAACAGACTAAAACACGCACGTCTGATTTTTTAGATGCATGTGTGTATTGTACAATTTTCACTTTCTTCGGTGAAGGAAAACATCGTGAGGAAACCAGCATGCCTGAGAGATATTTCGTGACGGTATGTAAAGCCAAGTCAGAGGCCCATTGGGTGGCATAAAACTCTGACACCAGGTTAGGCAAAAACCAAAGAAGAAGTAATAGTCTACAGACACATAGTACACAGTACATATAGGACCATGTGTGCTTTTTTCCACATAGTTAATTATGAATATCATTATGTGCATTATGTTCAACAAGAGTTAAACCACCAATAAACTAAAAGTCGGCAAAAATAAAGCTGCGAGAGCGGTAACCGCAACATGTTAAACCTAGATTAACCTTGCATTTTATATTTATAGTGCGTAAAGAACATGTCACTTTGTTAAACACTGTGGCCGCCATTTTATGACGCCGTGCGTATGGCAACATTGGTAACAGTTTTTTTTTTTGTGTTCTTTTTTCAATTCATTGGCGCTAGCGGCGGTAAAACCAATCATCGTTTGTATTCACTCGTAAGCTTGAATGCATTTGAAATTGTTCTAAAATGGTTCGTTTTTACCAAACTGTTCTTATTAAATTCGGGGTTCGAGGTCCCTCTGAGAAGGTATATGCAATCTTGTTGGACTTCTATTCACCTGCTTCCAGTCTACCTAGGTGAATCGAGAATAGAGTTTTTATGCTGCCCATAGACCTCTGACTTGGCTTAACATGCCGTCGAGAACTAAATCTCAAACATACTGTTTTCGTCACGATGCGAGCAGGTGAATAAAAGTACTTTACTAGGAGCGACTGCTTATCTGACCTCCACATCTCACTTTCAAACTGATTTCACTGTTTTATTAAAGGTAAATTATTAAATTCTTACAGAGTGTTGGTATTCACGGTGAGAGATGGTTTTAGAAGAGATTTAATGAATGGATAAACGGAGTGATGTGACGAATGAATGAATAAATCTAATAATCCTGTTCAGCTATCGTTTAGAAATTTATTAAACAAGTAATTTTTATAAAATGCTTTTCTTTAGAAACACCCACCCTTTGTTAAGACTGGTTGCCTGTCTTGTTGGCTTCTAACCACCCGTTACGACTGTCAAATATCTTCTTGCGTGGCACGGAGGAGTCCCAATATTTAATTGTGCCCATTCCCTAGCGTATATGTATGGACCGACCTCGGCTAGCATCCAGAAAGCCACGTGCCTGAGTATAGGACAGTTATTGTACATTTTATACATTTTTGCCGTGTAAACCGATGATCGACTTGTGCAGCAAAACACAAAGAAGCATCAACCACACGCGCATGGAAACAATTTGACATTGACAGCGCCTTTAAATCGTAGCTGTAAAGGAGGGTTTTTGTTGATCAAGTTGCACCGACGTGAGGTTGACGTAGCAAATGTTAATATTCATATACGTCATAAACCTTCTTCTGTTAGCAAAGTAGACACAATAGTTTAACAATGGCGTCAGACCGATTCGGCGGGGCTTCACAGACGAAGGGTTAAGTTGATCTCAAATCTAGTTCCTTACGTCCTACAGCCTCACTATGTGCCTATGGATCTTTCAGAACTGCGTCATTAATTGTCATATTATAAAGTTGACTCCGGAAATAAGTCACACTTAGCAAGTGCATGTATTAAATTAACACTGACTGGTCTGACGGTCTAAAGCTTTACGCGAAATACATCAACAAAGCAAAACGTTTACACCATAAACATTTGAAACGGAAGGGGGAATTAGGTGAAAATGTTATAACTAATGTGCTTATCATCTTTACTTGATGAAATTGAAGTTCGTTCATAGACTGTCCTCCCACAATTAATGAAGCAGATACACACATAGGTACTACATAACATCTCGGAAGGTATTCGTACATGTTTCAGCTCATTTACATACCTATCTAGGCAACTTGAGGTTTAGTGCTGAAACGAAAACCTACAAATATACAATAAATACAATGTAGATTCTTATGTTTACCTTTCAGGCGGAAAAACAATAGGTGTAATAAATATCTTCTCTTTATTAGGCACTCATTTTGCTACATTCGTATCATCGCAAGCAATAATGTCTGACGTGACTTTATTTTCTTTTATATTAAAACGTAAGGCTGCGCGTCGCCTCGACGTAAAATCCACACAAATCAAGACACAAAACATCAAGCAAATTAACGAAGAAAAATCCGCGCATCAAAAGATTTGCTTACACACAATATTAACGTGTTAAACACGGGGAAAGTCTTCTAGCTCGCATATCTAATGAAAAATAATTTGGGTGCAGACAGCCGGCATTAATATTAATAAATAATAAGGTGACGGTTCGCACGGTAGTATATAAATCCGGCACGCTGTGAGCCGTCACAATAGTAATATATTAGGACAAATGTTATTACAAGCTCGACTCGTTATGTTATTTTTGTTCGCTCCCCCGAGTTTGGAATTCAAGGCGACCGCAGCGCTACCGCCGCCCGCTCGCGACAGTTGGCGCTCCTGCTGATACCACTAACCGGAATAGCCCACTGAGCACTGCTACCAACTGTACACCTTACCCAACTACCCAGACACCAAAACTAAGTAATCCGTACAAAGTCTGTTAACGTTTGTAAGTACCGAAATATAACAAAAAATACAGAAAATAACTGAGCACTGATTTAAAAAAATATACCTACTGCATACCAACGATTAACCCAATAATCCTAAAATAGTTTTCGAAGATCAACGAACATAAACCCACAGTTTATCGATGACATTAATATATCTATGAAACGGCCGATCAACCACTAATTGGTGCCTTTTTTATGACAGTACAAAATTTTGCTTCGCTATTTCATAGAAAATTCATCGACGTCGAGTATAGGTATTTATTAAATAGTGACATCATTAAAATACAGCGGTGTAGAGGCAACAGGGCGAGTGTCGAGCACGCTCGATATTCCACGACTACCCTCACCGCAACCGCCTCAAGACTTCTGAGAACCAACGACCAGATGTTATAATTAATAATCTCCTTTGAAGTTACTATTTTCCAATACTTCTCTGAGTGCAGTCTAAAATTTCATTAAAATAATTTAATTTCTAGATTCATTTAAACGGTATTTATTATTCGAAGAATTTAAGGATCATACCAGTCGGCACTCTATTACAGTCCCGCTTTAGGGTTAAGACCCTGATCCTGTACACAGAAAAAAATTGGGGTGGCAACAGACAAAATATCAAGCCCGGAGTGAATCTGTTTCAACGTGTATATTTTTACTCTTTTTGCCATAATAAAGCGCGAGCCGACGAACCGCTATCAACAATTAAGGCCATCAGCGCCCCTCATAATTACGTACCAACAAATAAACTAGTAATTTTATTTTTTAAGGATTTCAGCAAGCGCTTGTCCAACATTAAATGCCAAAAATATGGTCAATATTATCACTCCGAATTGGAGTAAATATGATAAAAACTGTACCCGCAATCATTTCACGGTTGGCAGACGAAAATATTCGGCCCAAACACGAGATGCGGGGCTTCCTCTTTTCACAAAATGTCTATAGGTAATGGAAATTTCTCTCTGTAAACTAACATAGGGTACATAAAGGAGACTTGTGCAAAGGACATGAGCTCAATGCTGACTCTATTAAACTTTCATAACGTTTCCCAAGAGGGATGTGGGTATAATCGACAAATTGTGTGCGATCTTATCTGTACTTCAGTTTTCACTCAATGCGCTAATGTTAAGCGTCGGTATAATTAAAGAGCTTGAACTTGTAGTTAGATCGTGCACTTACTTTAATTGTGTTAATTGTATTTAGATCGCAGTGTAATGAGTATAGGACAAGTTTTAAAAGTCAGTTGTACAGCTTACATTGTCGTGAAAGTTATAAAAGTCAAATTAGAGAAGCGGATGCCTTTAGTAGGCTAGACTGTCACCTGGTACTTAAGAAGGTACGTCGTATATATCTGCATCTACGAGTACTTTATTGTAAACGATCCAACACCTACTTATAACAATCGTTATAGTTTCCATTTGCAGTTTGGGTTAGACTAATGGCCTGTTTTGGTGCTAAAGTGTTTGCCGCATAAGCTGGTAAACTCTAGTAAACCTACAATCAGACGCCGTAAAAGGATAAAGGCGTCGCTCCACTGCTACGTAGGATGTACGTACATAGAAAAGTTTGTCAAGCTTCATTTGTTTGCCACAGTGGTTTCGACCGTGGGTGACAAACTGATAGTGGAGCATCCCGCCTACATTTTCATACGAAACCAAGCTAAGTTCACATGCGTGCGTAGCTTAGCCGTGGGCTGATATGAAGCGACGCCTTTATGCCATAATTACCACAATAAATGGTAATCACAGTATTTTAAACAAACACTGCAAAACAACGATAACCTCCTTATCAGTCCGAGAAGCCCATCAAAAACAAAGATCAAGTTCAACAAATGACGCGCGGGCGCTGCGATCGTAAAAGACCAAAATGGGCGTTGTTGAGTTACTGATAGACAAAGCCATCCTAAACCACTGAGTCTAGACTAGAAGCATGAAATTTTGCACAGAATGGTTACCTATAACTGATGATGAACAATTAGTAAGGATTTTTTTTTACTCTTACTTCCGTTTATAAGTGTTAGCTGTCATTATTCTTTAGAAACTCATTCCCTACGACTCCTTTCGGTGAGAAATCCAATTCGGCTTGTACGGTCGAACTAGCTATATTTGGTATACATTTTACAATGTAATTTGTTGGATAAACTGTAAACCAAATAGCTTGTTCGACCGTACATGCATATAGTAGATGTACTATAGTGCGTGTCTTTATAGATGTATAAAGTCCTAGGATGCAGGTTTACAACTCGACACCTGCAACGACCAATTACCAGAAGAGTAGCAGTTAACATGTGATACCCAGCCTCCTACACGTCGAGAGATCGTTACAACCTTTCCTGGCCAACATCACTGCCTCTCGACCTAATCGACCTAACCAGTACACCTGACGATAATCACCACACCACACACACAACACGGAAATATTCTCAGACCCGGGCTAAGGAAGACTAAGGAAATGTACTCAGAAATATGACAGTTTGATATTTAAGTTCTGGTGCTCAGTAAGTCTGTATAGAACATAAGTTTAAAAGCGCTCCCCTTGCATGCTAAGTAGTCTAAAATTGTGTGCGACTGTATGAAAACTAGGAACGGAAGGACCGGAAATATATGGAGGAAATACGACAAAGACGTTTGTCAAAAGTGATATTAAAATAATTACACAACCGCGCGTTTTTAAACACGAAAGCAGATGTTTTTTTTGTAACCTCATTGTGACTGAACCTCAGAATGGTTCAGAATGGAATTTGACAAAGAACCTGACGTAGGACATAGGTTACTTTTCAACATGAATATTTATGAGAAATTGTTTAAAATAATTGTTGGTTTGGTAAATTCAAAATCTACCCGGATTAAGTCGGTTCAAACGCTTGTAATAGATAATTATAACGTTCAGTGTCGTACTGACTATTATAGAAGATCTCTTACACCACAAATTACACACCAATCCGAGCCCCTACGTTATTAGTTAATCGCCTCAACGTACCTATCTATTAATTGCATTCTGCCAACAAAGGATCCCAGCTCTATGAATAGTCTAATTTCATCTTCACATGACTGTGTTCTACGTCGATTACCAATACCTACAGCCGTACACGTACACGTATTGTAAATAATATTTATAGCCTCAACAATTGTAAGCGAACCTTAATTTATTACAGTTTTTGAAACTGTAGAAGGAGCGTCTAACTATGTAACCGACCATGATACGCAACACCAAACTGCGCTCCAAACCAAAAAATACTACCGTTGCTCAAAAAGCCGCTAAGCTGATATGGGACTGAGCAGACAGCCAGTCTGGTGGGACTGGTGGGTCTGGTGGGTGGTCTGGTGGGTGAGTCGGGTGGTCTGGTGGTCTGGTCTGGTGTGGTCAGACATATAGCCAATGTCTGATGTATGTCCGACCGAGCTGGAAGCCAAAACAACCACGATATGGAATCCTAACACAGCCAGAAGACGACGCGGAAGACCTCGCAGGAGATGGCGGGACGAGCTGGACAGAACCAACTACCAGTACTCTACATTGGCCCTGGATCGAAGGATTTGGAAGGCTACTAGTAACAGAATCTCACTTCTTTGAATATGAGATCTTACTGTAATTGTCCCATTCTCACGCATGATTGCACACAAACCTTATTATCTCCGATCGCATCTCACAATAAGTGTATTAACAAACGCATACGTCCCATAGGGGTTGTTTAGTTCGTTTATTTGTGACTTTTTAATTTCATTACGTCCGTCGCGCTTTAAGGAGATTAAACACAAATTGAACGAGTTGTGACCGTGGAGTTGTATGGTGAAGTAATTATTTTTTGTTAGGGTGTTGAGTTTAATGGGCCGGTGACATGTGGCCCCGCGCGGGTTCGGCCGGCAGGGGATTAACTGTTATAACATCAGCCCCGAACATATGGAAAACTTGTCGCAGCGACAACGTGACCTCTGTGACACCGTGTGTGTGTGTGGACGTGGCACACTGCCCATACACCCACTTGACGCAGACACGCTCGTCACCACTGACATCAGCCTGCTGGTAATTTATGGTTATTGTAATTAACTAACGAAAAAACTTTTCCGAATAAAATCCCGTAAGGAGTTTCGACCTAATTTGAATTTTTAAATATTTATAAGGAATTAATTTCATGAATTCAGACGTAAATAAAAAACTGGAACGATTACTTATTTTGTTTACTAAATTACTATTCTGTGTCAGCATAATTTTCTAGTCAAGATAAATGCGTCAGCATCTCTTTGGTTGAAGTAGCTACTTAGTTTAGTCATTTGTGACATAATTTATTAATCGATGGCGTTATAAAAACAGAATGTGAAATTATGCAAGCTACAACTACATGCTCTTAGCTCCCTTTTGTGAATAAGTAGCGAAAGGATGCTAACAAGCCACGCCACACAATTTATGCATAATAGTCATCTTTAAACCCAGCGCAACTTGTTTGCATTAACTGCTACAATATTTACATCGACTTTAACATTTTTGAATTTATATGATGATCGTCAACTTTGTTGGTTCAATTTACGTAGAGCAGCACGCGATGCCGGGGATTGCACCTAAATTTGGCATTACCATTCATATGGCTGGCTGAACGGAGTCAATTATCCGGCATGGCGGCGCGGGCGGTGGGTGGCTGAGCTCTGTACGAACAGAACACTGTGTGTACACTGTGCGCGTCCCGTTCGCAATAAAACGCGGACTCGACGCTCGTTCTCGATCACTTTGATCGGCCCGGATGTCACAGTCGTTTCCAACAGTTTCGCCAAACTGTCCACCAATAAATACAGTTTAATTTTAGAATAATTCGCTCCAGCCCAAGCTACCCAGAGAGCCACGATTCATAGCTCTATAAAGTTATCCCGCGACTTGTTTATTGCAATACAAATGTGACGTGTCACACGCCCGGAAAAGGCTTCCGGAATAAAATGAGACGTTTTACATAAACGAACCATGTCATATCGTGATCGTGAGCAATAACTACTTCTTAGTTTGATAGTTTCTTTGTTGAGGGGTTAGCAAATATTGCTTATTTATAAACACTGAATATTAGACAGACACGGTTTTTGTTTGCTCTTGTTTATCAAAATAGCTTCATAAAAAAAAAAAAAAAAGTTATAAAACCCGACTGCGTAAAGAATAACTATTATCTTTAAATAAAAACTGAAAAGAAAAAAACTAGTTCAGGAAACAGGACATATTGACTGCAACAGTCGGGACCCATTTTGGATGTAATGATTTTAGTCTAGATTATTTAATGGGTCCCGACTGTTGCAGTCAATATGTCCTGTTTCCTGAACTATTTTTTTTCTTTTCAGTTTTTATTTAAAGATAATAAATAAATAAATAAATAAATTAAACTTTATTTCAGACTGATTTCCAAAATAAAGTTTAATTTATTTATTTATTTATTTATTATCTAATCTAATAGTTATTCTTTACGCAGTCGGGTTTTTTAATTTTTTAAATTATTATTTTTTATTTTACACTTTTTAGTTACTTGGATATATTATTTTAAAATCCTCATGATGAGCCCTTTATCGAGCCGTTCAGGCTGCAGAGCGTGCCAAACATTTAAATTTGGCGCCAAAAATCCGCCATTTTGTTTATTTTTTTATTTTGATATACCCAGTGTCACTCTCACAGTAAATACGAATCTAACGACACCTCTCAAGCTAAAATCCATCGAGCCGTTCAAGCCACAGAGCGTGCCAAACAATTATACATACAGACATACATACTCTCTAAAAACATAACCCTCCTTCTGGCGCAGTCGGGTAAAAATAGCAATCCAGTCTGTTATTTTATTTTTCTTAAAATGTTTTTCGTAATGTAAACATCAAAAACAAGCACCGGTTTTAATTCATAAAAACAAAAAATATAACAAAAAATTAAACCGTGTCTAGACGATATGTTTTCAGGAATCCATTCGATAGATTGCTTCAGAGGTACTTCGAATCATCAAATTAACTTTGACTGTGACATTAATTAGCGGCTGAAACTTTGTTTACACGACTGTTTTTTAGGAGCTTCTATACAAAATGTACGTCCACATGAACACATAAATAGAATGTTTATGGTGTGATTCGGAGCTAACGAACGTCGGCGTCGTGAAGCACGCAGATGTCGAACCCGCACTCATTTGCGACAATCGCCGCGGCCTCTGACGACTGATTGTTTAATTGCTTCGTTTAATCAATTGACCGCTTGAGAAACGCACTCCCGACTGCCGCCCCTGCGGACGCTACTCGCTTATTTATTAGTAAACTGCTCCGGGTCAATAAATCCTCCGGTTAAACGACACTTTATTAACGAATCCGTTGACAAGCCTCCGCTGCTACTATTAAATTCTAATAAGTACTTCTGGTTCCGAATTGTCGACGACTGCGCCAAGCTGAACTGAAGTTCAGTTCATGTTGGCTTAACAAAGTGCGCCGGAATATTACGTAGTGATCAGTGGAGAGACATTAACCCAATACCGAGAGAGGAATAAGCTTAATTTATATTTCTGAACAACGGTGGACTAAAATAAAAGGCGGCCCGTATTTAAAACGGGCTATTCAAAATATTTGCATCGCTTCTGATTGCATTGCTGTTGTTCCCAGCTTTCACTGGCCAAGCGCTTGGCTGAACTTGGCGAAACTTTCATTAATTATCCTAGTCAGGACTAGTAATCCATACACTGGGAACTAGTTTGTGCGGCAGCCAATATTTTACCCATTTTCAACTTAGTTTTGTCCAATTGATTTTGCAAATTCAATGCAACTGGAGTAACATTTGAATTGGTCTATCTTTCAATGAGTACGTTTTGTAAATCTTATAAATAGCTTACAGCTGCGTCCTCATTAGCGCCAGGTACTGTATAATACATCAATGGGAAAGCCGATTGTCGAAGCCTATTGAATTCATTTTTCGCCGCCCCCGAATTCCAGAACGTACGGTCGAACAAGCTATTTGGTACACAGTTTAACCCACAAATTACATTGTAAAATGTAAACCAAATAGCTTGTTCGACCGTACATGGCTGATCCCTTTATCCCGTTTAGGCTAATAATAGAGCCTAAACACTACCAACACGCCCACTACAAACAGTGTGTTACCAAATTATATTGAAAAGTGTATGCCATCATCATATTAAACGCGATGGATATAATGTAGTGGCCGTATGAAGTCGATAAACTTTAATAACTTGACCTCGCTATAGAACACGCTTTCTATAACATTGTTGCTGTAAATCTATGAAAACAAAACATGCGTTTACTGAAGCATTGACTAAACGATCAACAGAGCTCAACGGAAGGGATAAAACTCGGTTGTACTTGTAACATCAGAGCATCGGACAGAACAACCCGGCTAATGTGACCCGGAAGCTGAACATTTTAGACGTACTCCGATTTATTTTCCACTTAAAGGAGTCTGCTCACTACACCGTACCATACCATGACCGTGCTATGAACGTATCAGGCAAGGAAAGCGTACAGCGAACAGCGTATCATAACGAGTTTAGAACGGTCACCAAACGAGATTATACCCGGTTTAGAGCGGTCATCATATGCATTTAAACACTATATTCTTTGTATTGAAAATCAGGAGACCTAGACCGTTCTATCACCGTCGCGTGCCATCCACGGAGCGTCAATAATTGCCAGCGAGAATATTTTGCCGGTACCGAATTGCCGATACGGTTCGTGCATGACACGCGACGGGTGTTGGTCGGTGACGAAACAGTCTAGAGGTCATAATCACTTACTTTTCAATAAAAAGAATATTTGTTTGCCTGATACATTCATAGCACGGTCATGTTATTGTACGGTGTAACTTGCAAAATCCTTAAATTGCAAAAGTGAAGTGTCGTGTGCGGGACAGCTATAATGCTCATTCTCTGTTTGTTTGCTGATCGATATCACAGCCAGACACATGCTGTCGTCAATTGATTCAACTATTTCTGGAGTCATTGTTAATCCAGCTCGGTTTCACCGCACTAACGAGTATCGAACGAGATCGGGTTCAGAACAACGTGGCGCATGGCGGCGGCGCACGTAAGGATGCTATTAATTAACATTTACTAAGACATTATGTACTCTTCATAGTTACATGAAACCGAATCCCAGCCGGAGACGCTTAATCTTCAGTAAGCTTATAGTTTTATCAAACAATATGGCTCCAATTACGACGTGTAAATTGATATTTGGATTATTCTAATTAGAGACGCTTAATTATAATTGTGTCGTGTTTATAATCAAAGGAATGGATCGCTTAGTTTTGGTGGGTGTGCTCTTATGAAGTAATAATTCTAAAGTGGGTTATTACTGTCTCGGAGTTGGAGAAATGCAGGTGCCGCAAACAACGAAAGTTTGTCAGGACAGGCAGCGGCGGACTTATTATAATAGTGGAGGAGCGCGCACTGCCGCTGTGACTTATGTAGAATCACTTGGAAACGCTTAATTAAAGAAAGTCTAGATGACGTTTTTTCCAACTAATAAAGGTCTCTTTGTTTTTTCCGGGCGTGTTGACGTCGACCTTCATTTTTACCCAGACGCGGCTATAACAGATAACCGAGGGACTGTTATCTATAGCTTCCGCATCATTACCATATCCAGCTGGTTTTTTCGTTTACTTTGTATCGTTTAGTGTACCCTTTAAATATATCTAGTATCCATTGAGATTTAAATTCTAGTTGAAACTGGAAGAACTAATTACTTCAAATTTCTTATTTATAAGGAAAGTATAACTTATTGAAAACAAAACACCCTGTAAATCAGCTCTGTACTTCACAGGTAAAATAAATAAGACCGTGTACGACAAATAGAGTTACAAAACCACATAAGCAAGTACATACTTACCCCACAATCTCACTTAACATTGTAGTTTGCGTGATTTCAATTAGTTGGGTTCTGTACCTGCATACCTACTCTCCCGTATACCCACCGCTTAAATCAAATAAACCGCATTTACAGAATGAAAAGTTTACTCGCTCCTAACCACGTAAAATAATACCACAGAACTCTCAAAAGTCTACATAACTTACTACGGTTTTTGAATTTAAATTCAGATAGGGTTAATTCAAAAGCTTACGCTATGATGTTTAACTTTGTAGATTATGCTAGTATGTTAATTAAACAAAATAGTGGGGCGACTGTTGTTTCTGTTAATTATGATAGAAATGTTTTTCTGAATAGTAGTCAGTGAGTCCACGCTGCAATTAACGGGTTGTTTAAAGTGAACGTGTCCGAAACGGAAGTCGGGTTACCAAAAACTTTTAACGTTACTGAAACTTTGAAAGAAAATGTCTGCCATGACTAACATCTACATACATGAGTATGGAGATGACCTTTATAATACGTACTAAAAAAGCAGAAATGTGGCACTATCACACACAGCGCCATCTAGTGCCACAATAAGCAACGAGGCTTGTGTCGTGGACACCAGATAGTTGATATACTTCATTGATACTTTTTGTTTGTAAATACACACTTATTAATAATTGGTAATGGATACCATGACCGCTAAAGGTACGCCAGAAGACAAGCTATGACATACGTCTTTAACACATTTTAATCGTCCGGACCTTTCTTTCTTTCTTTTAAAAATAAACGTCAGAGCTTTTTTTTTTATTCCCAGCAAAAGCCATTTAGGGACACTTTTGTTGGATCTAGGAATCAGACTCTCAAATAATCTGAGTGTTTTTTTAGGTACCTATAAGCTGATAATCCTACTCCTATATTTTTATTCTCCATAAGTACGGTAATACCTGTATTTTCTAGGCTACAAAAATACGCAAAATAATAACTTCTCGTGGCGTCGTAAAGTGACAAATTCGGGTGAAAAAATCTCATTTGTAACGTTTGGTCTTTACGTCATCTTTAGTCTGATAGAATCAATTCAGAAGGTAGGAGAAACTCTTTAATAAGTCTGGCTTTTAATATAATCGTAAAGCTCAAATATTGCTGTCAATAATGTACTGTGCCAAAATAACAATCAGTTAAAAAACATACATACAAAGATACTTATACCTTTTTTCCCGCAGGGATAAGCCGTTAATTCTTGACATATCCCAGTGACATTTTTCTATTGCGCGCTGATGCACAACTAAGAGATAAGATGTGAAAAGAAGAGACTATTTCATAAAAAAGTAATTCAATGGGATTAAACTTTGAACTTAGAATCATCAATACAACCCGTGTTGATGATTTTAATTATTAGAACTTAGTAAAGACAAATGTGTTACGTTACTGTCGCCAATCGTATTATTTTAATCAACATACAATCTGACCCGGACCTGCATATTGCAAAAAACGTAACTCAATCTTGGCTTGCAACAAAACACCTTTTCGCCACGTTGCATGCCATAACGTATTGTTAATAAAGGCACAGATAATAAAATACTACGATGAAGGTACAAATCAAGAAGTATACAAGTCGAAGAAACGCAAAAGACGGTAGCTAGTCCGAGCCAGGTAGAAAGATTTACCAGACTTCCTATGGGATACCACCGTGACTATTAACATGGAATTAGTATTAAATGTTATTACGGATGAAATGTAGCTATTGACTATTGGCATATCAATTTTTAAAAGCGTAAACCAAAAAAGTTAAATACAAAGGCAATAATACTTATTCAAATAATCTAATTCATTCCGATGACCTATCAAAGATAAATCACTGTAACGATTTAGGGATCATTAATAACACATTATTATTAATAATTTATGCAGAACCTGACGCGGTTAGTTTCAGTAAAGCTTAAACTGGCTGCATGCTATTTTTGGCAAACTAAAAGTACACTGCTTGATAAATAATAACTGCACAAACTGCTGTGAATTGGAAGTAACAAGTTTTAAACCATTCAACATTTATAATACAGTCTACTAAGGGATGTACTGTAGGTGTTCATTACGCTAAACAAAAGATGAGATCTTCTGAAGCAGTGCCATTAATGTAGGGTACTTTTTTATTTGACAAGAGGGGTAGAGTCCTTGGGAATCCCTCGGTTACTGTGACCTATCTATCTACTACGACTCGTTTTGCAATATTACTGCTATTTTCCAAATCCAACATTAAATTCCCTAAGGAAGAAACTGACTGTACAGTACAGAAGACATGTAATATCACTTTTCGTGAATCTTCATGGAAAATGAATTCGTCATCATCATCTGCCTAGGCTTTTCCCAATTTTATTGAGGACGGCTTCAAGTTTTACCGGATGCAGCTGAACACCAGTATTTTACATGGAGCGACTGCCTATCTGACCTCCACAACCCCGTTAGTCAGTAACTCAGTACTAACTGGGTTGTGGAGGTTGGATAGGCAGTCGGTCTCTGACAACCAGTCTTACCAACCAGTCATGGTAAAACGGTACCACTTGGTAAGACTGGTTGTCAGACTTTCGAGCGACTGATTACCTGTAACGACTGTTAAAGATCTACTATTGATAGCTGGGAACAACGGCTTAACGTGTTTTCCGAGGCACGAAGGAAACTCGGTATGTAATGATGGTCACTCATTCACAGACCGACCTTGGCAAACGCAGCTTAACCTTAAAGATCGACCCGTGTGACTGTTATTATTTAACCAGGCACTCCTCCATGCAATCCGTGATGAATCCATGAAAAATGATTCGTCTATGTATAAATGGTAAATTAACAATTATACAAAATTGCTCTCTACTAAAATAAACTCTGAAAGCTTTAGCGTTTCGCCGCCGCTGAAACGAAAAAATACTTTCTTAGTTCTTCAAGTACGAAAAATATGTACATAAAGTCGTACTCGACGCTCATTTACGTTATAAATGGGGTTCAAGTGGGCCTTATGTACTTTCTCTCACACATTCAAATAAATAAAATTTGTGCTGTTCCCGCCTGTTTATGTTACTCATAGATTAAGAAAAGATATGGAAGAGGGATGAAATCCATGGATTTGTGACAGATTCTGTCATGTTTGTCTGTGAAAAAACATGGAGGAAAAGTGAAAATGTGTGTATTTTGACTACTTCATATTATTATCTCTCATATTATTTGTTGTGACATAGATAAATGTAGTAGAATCGTTAAGCGTTAAACGTTAAGCTGGCAAAACTAGGGAATGTCACCTTGTACCACAGTGTTTATTATAGTATGAGCAGAGATAGCGGTAGATTTGATATATTTTAGGTACCTACATCGAAATTGTTGCACAACTCCTTCACAATATTGCAAATTTTATGAGTATAATAGAGGTCACATCGCTGATAGCGATATCTTACAGACCTCATTTGGATGGACTAACTAAACGAACATAAAAACTAGAATAAGATAAGTAGTGTACTGCAAAAAAAAAAAATACTTTTGTTTTAATTTCTGTGATAAAGAACAAGTTGGCAATAAAAACTGTAAACGAAAATCTAGCTTTTTAACATCGACACTTTTTGCTACGCCATTTTCTCGTGATATTAAAAAAAACTACAGTATTTTTAGTCGTGAGATATAAATAAACTATCGTTTCTAGACTAGTGATCATCAAAAAGTTCTTTACATAAAGCTGATCTTATCTTATCAAGTGCGATCACGTAACTCAAATCTAGATAGATTTTATCTGCGCTAAAAAATTGTTTTAGATTGTACGTAGATTTATGTAGAAAATATTTTTAAATTTTTGTAAATAATAAGCTGTGGTGGAGGAGCTCGTTGCTAAATAATAACAGCCGCTCGGATCGATCGTTAGGTTAAGCCGTGCTTGCCTAGGTTGGACTGTGGATGGGTGACCACTAATTACATACCGAGTTTCCTCCGTGCCTCGGAAAGCACGTTAAGCCGTTGGTCCCGGCTGTCATTTCTAGATCTTTGACAGTCGTTAGGTAGTCAGAGGCCCAAAAAGTCTGACAACCGGTTTTACCAAGGGGTATCGTATTACCCAGTACTAACTGGGTTGTGGAGGTCAGATAGGCAATCGCTCCACGTAAAATACTGGTATTCAGCTGCATCCGGTAAAACTGAAAGCCGACCCCAACATAGTTGGGAAAAGGCTAGGCAGATGATGAATAATAAGCCGTGGTGGTTCAGTGGTAAAGGAGAAGCTCGTGGCTTAATAAAAACACCTGCTCGGGTCGATCTTTAGCCTAGGTTGGTCCGTGGATGGGTGACCACCCATTACATATCGAGTTTCCTCCGTGCCTCGGAAAGCACGTTAAACCATTGGTCTGAATGTCATTTGCTTATGTTATGCCAAAAATAAATAATAAGGTTTTCTGGGCGACCTATACCTACTGCGGGCGCGGTAAGTTAATACTTATAGTACCGGATGTTTGCAAAAATGGTTATATTAAGGTGAATGCTCCAACCAGCTCGCGAAATATAAATTTTCTTACGTTTTTTGCAATTTGCAGGCCAGTGCTAGGTTGTATGTTGATTAGAATAATATTCTCGGCTGTAAGACGTATGTAGTTACAGAATTATATTCATCAAAATAATCAATACAACCCTCCAAGTTCATAAAGGTTTAGGAATAACTTTGACCTTGAAAAAGTAATTTTTCCAGTAATTTTAGTTATTTTAAAAAGAAAACAGTACCAATCGTTCTGAGTTTGATGATCGAGTTTATGGCTTTCGGTTCCAGAACGACCTAAAATTAGCGGTGTCTATGCATTTTATTAACTTGTTTCACTATTATGTTTTATCACAACCATGTTTAATATCGTTAAGAAATCTATTGTCCAAATACTAATGATACAGGTCTAACCTAGCATGGCATCGAACTTTACCCACATTATTTCTATGGTTTAAACTGTGCCTATTTTATTTTTTTATTTAACATTACTATAATTTTCCCACGGCCCGGCCCCCCTGTGCTAATTTCATTCACGTGTGAGTTCCTGACATTTATCCACAATTTCCTGTATTAAAAACAAATTATCCCTTACAAGTACAATCAAAGATGTTGGACGAGTATCTATAAATTAAGGAGAAGCCCTTAGGTAGTTACATACGAAGTGGTAGAACAAAGAAAAGGGCATAGCTTACGCTCCTTGCTGGGACAACGTAGAGTTTCATTACATCCTTAACTTAAAGTTTGTTTACTGTCCCTCGCCCTTAGTTGCATTACTATTTAGGGAAGTGGGGCATTCCGCGTTACACAGACGCCACATATTTTATAGTTAACTTGAAAGTTGTAGATATTTTCTTATTGGGTACGAAGTTTTGCAACAGCTATTAAATTGTTAAAACAGAAAGACCCAATCATGTCCTGTTAGGCCCAGCGCACACCGCTGGCGGCGCAGCGCAGCGCATTTGAAGACAATAATTTAATATAAACCTTAACTACCTAGATATACGGTCGCGCGCATGCTCTTGTCTTCTCGTGCGACAAACTGGAAGATTCATAGTAAAATGACCAGTCATTTGAATGTTTGAAGGCCGACCTTATTTCAAAGTCCTTGTTAATTTTAACTTCAAACAGGTCAAATAGGACGTAGCACTGTAATTGGGGAACTTTGAATCTACCTAACTACATATTCACCTTTAGCGTTCAATTAACCTTTAACACTTTTAGCAAGAGCCAGTAATGAAACTTGTAAACAGGTAGGTTAATAAACAGTGTTTTGATTAAATCATATAAGGCTGTTCCTATTTACAAAAAACTAATCGTTTGTGGAGGGGTTATGGAGGGGTGGGTATCAAGTACAATACTATAGGATACCCTAATAAACCATTGTTTCTATAAAATCCTTAATATTTTCTGCCACTTGCACAGAAGCAAAGATATAATTCGATCTTATTGATGTGATACATGAATATTTAAAAAAACAACCACATCGTCTTAACATCATCACGCCCAAACCCCGAAGGCAACCACATTTCGTCAGTTATGTTTAAGTCCCATATAATAGGGGGGGGGCCTGCTACTGAAAAATTGATATGTTAAACTTATTTTTTATTTTTTATTTTTTGACTAAGTATCTTAAACTTATTTTTTATTTTTTGACTATCTTTTGACTTATTTAAACGTGTGTCTTTGTATGTCCAATAACAGTGTAAGATTGAATGTAAAATGTAATATATTTTTAACCTAACCAATCAAATTGAAAATTTCAAAATCTTATTGACATGCATAATGTAAATATTGTACACCCCATGGGTATGTTTCAGTGATACAATAATACTAATAATTGTAAGATCTTCTTCACCTGTGACAAACAATAAATAAATGAATGAATGAATGAAAAATTCCTGATGGAAAACCCCAATAACAATTTGCCCGACCCGAGAATCGAAACCAGAACCTCATGCTCAGGAGTCGCGATTGCAACCACTGAACCAATGAGGCAATCACATCGCCATGTCACATTATTTTGAGAAAAGTAAATCTATGGCAATTATCATACCACTATGGCAATATGAGATGTTTATCCATACCCATGAGGACTCTCAGCATCAACTGTACACCACAAACGTATATTGCTACAATTGCAAAAGAGGTCTGTCAACTTCTGTACCCAGTAATTTGTCAATGGATGTTTAAGTGCCTCTAAAACGGCCTCTTGTGTAGAGGAGCCATTTTTAATAGCTACACTTTGGACGACCCAAACTGCGCAGAGGCGGAACGCGGAACGTCCGGTTTTGGGGATCCCGCAAAAGGATGGGAAATATTTGTTACAATTCTAGGTTTTCTGAGTCATTTAAACTTTTTGAAATGGCTTAGCAACTATGTAACGGGGAGTTTTGGTCGAAAGCTTTAAATATTGGAGTGGTTTTGAACGGATTGCCCTTTTGGTGATAACCGGATATTTGTGGCCCTCGGAGACCATGTCAATTGTAAAACCTGAAAACGTTTTCTGTGTTAATGATAATATGTTTTACGGACCGTGTCAGTTTAAAAACTTATATCAAGTCAATTGTTTTGATTCTAGTATTAAACCACCAACATTGCTCAATATTACTAGGTATATTATTGCTATAATACATTTAACAGAATAGTAAAGTGATGAATCAGATTGCTTTTGTATTAGTCACTCTGAGTAACCTGTTAATATAAGCCACATCTGGATGAACTAACTGTAGAGAATATGGGCAGATAACTTCTACCACATTGCTAATGTCTTATTGACAGCTATTGGTTAAAAATAAGTCTGCTGTATCTTCACTAATATGGAATAGATCTAATTCATCCGTTTTAATTATTTCTTGCTTTAAAGCTTTCGTAATAATCAAACTTCCAACTAGTAATAATACTAGTAAATGCGAAAGTTTGTGAGAATGGATGTTTATTACTCTTTCACGCAAAAACTACTGACCGGATTTGGATGAAATTTGGCACACAGATAGTTTATAACTTGGATTGATACATAGGTACTTTTTATCCCGGTAGTACGATCCCGGACATTACCGAACTCCACGCGGGCGAAGCCGCCGGCATAACCTAGTTTGGATATATAAATTAAAAGTAATTCTCTTCCTTTGGATTATTTTTACCCGACAATGGCAAATCCGAAAGAAAGGGTATGATTTTAGTAGTGAAAGTGAAGTTTCGGTAAATGAGGTATTTAAAGGATCAGATCTATAGTCCAAGAACTATAAATTATTGACTCTTAAACCATAAGAGCCAAGCACAACTGACCTAAAACGAAAGAAAGGTAGCCCATCACGCAATCTGGGGACCAAGTCCAAGCAGCTTTGGTCACATTTGACTCCGCACTATGCTAAAACATTCAACTATCAAATATTTGTTCGAAATCTAGGTGTTTGCGCGCGTGACTGGCTTCTTTAAGTGCATCCGTACAGCTGTAGTGCGAAGTGCGAAGCGTTTAGTGCTAGCTTAAGGTGTAGACTTAGCGAAATCTCCACGTCCCACTGTAAAAGGAAACCTTAAGTACTAACAGCATGGATTATACGGAGCTTTAAATCTTGTAGATTTAGTATTAGTATTAATGCTCTATGTAAGATACCAGCTCGGGGATCGCACGTGCTTTTGAGTTGCAACTTGCTGATAGTGTAGATGAGGATGCGTCGTGCATAGAATCTTCTTTTTGTATAACACATATTGATCAGGTACATAACGATATCTTTGAATATTGACCTGAAAGTTTTTATTTAACATCGTATGATATAAACTACTGCACTATTTGTTTAATAGTACGATTTATTTATTTCGGTTGTTATCGAGATAAACTTTTTCATCTGCAAAAAAAAAATGTGTCTAGATCTAGTGGTCGCAAGTGCGACTGCTGAGCACATGAGCCTGGGTTCGATTCCTAAGCCGGGCAAAGTGTTATTGGGTTTTTTCCATCAAGAATTTCTCAGTAACAGCCACCGCGCCGCCTTTTGCAGCCGATGAAAAATCAATCAGTTTTTATAACATACAATACGATAGGATTAAATGGCGTCAGACCGATTCGGTCAGGCTTCACAGACGAAGGGTTACGTTAATTTTAGAGATCAGAACCATATTCTTGTTAAATATGTATATGCTTTTAAACTTTAGGCACGGAATTCTCGTAATCCTTCAGGGTTTCTGTCAGTTCAGTTCAGTCTTTCAGCAGTTTCAAACCCAAGTAATGTCAAAAAAAATCTTCTTACTATTTTTGCAAAAGTTTGTTAGGATGTAAATGTTTGTTCCTCTTTCACCCATAAACTGTTGACGGAATTTGGTTGGATTACTTTATAACCTGGATTAGAGGATACTTTTGTCCCGGTAGTAAGTACAATCCCGTGGGACATTACCAGACTCCACGCGGGTGAAGCCGTGGGCATAAGCTTGTATCAAATATAAGCTTCCTGAATAAATGCATTTCTGATCAAATTATTTATGGTTAAACTAGGTAACCCTTGTAAAAATTCTATTTAATACATTATTCATAAATATGATGCATGCACGACATACTTACATGCATAGCCATTTTTTTACGTTGCATTAGGCCACACCTAACTTTCAGGTAGGTTCATTAATATGTATAATTACTGACATTATACCCCTTCATTTAGTTATACAATTTTTATGAAGTAATTGCTTTATGAGAAAAGTTTTTAATGTACCTATTCTTTGGTCGGCTTCGTTGGTTAGTTTATATGTCACATGTTTTAGAAATAGGCATTTTCATTGTGTTCTAAATGTCATTAATTTCTTTAAATATTTTTGTGGGAGCTTGAAAAATACCATAATTGTGAATAATACAAATATTCCTAAAATATAATGATATACTTCCTTTCATGAGGTAATGATATTCTCATAGATTAATCTATGTATTTTAACTTACCCATAAAATAATCAAAAGTCATCCATTACCGAATAAATAACGCAAATAATCCAAAATATTCAGCGCCAAACAGTTGTCCAACTTAGTAAATGCACAGAATTATTCTACGTCACAGCACACATGTAATAAATTGCACAAATTGCATCCAATTTCGTCCGGGGGCACTGCGCACTTTTCCTCAGTTCGAAAGTTCGGCAAAGTTTACGTGTTCGGGAGTAGTGAGGTGCGGGAGCGTCCGTGCGGGGCCGACCGCCGACAGCGCGCGAATGAGCCAGGCTTGAGGCCGAGGGCCCGAGGCCGACGCCGAGTGGCAGAGCGCCAGCTTTAGCTATCACTCGGTCATCCGTTACCGCCCATACGCCTCAGTTCCACCCTCCTGTTGCCTCAACCAGCTTGTTCATATTTCACTCGCGTACCTACTAGTAAATTCAATGATCTGATATTAAAAATGTACTTCAGTCTGTCTCTCTCGGTAATTAACGAATTCCGAATTCAAATCCACTTTTGTGCATTCGCGGCAAATAAAAATGAAGCAGCCGCATATCTCCGACTCGCAGACAGGTTAATTTTCATATTGTTACACTCATACAATCTACATAAAGTCCGGCTAAAAAAGAAGCTGTAACAAATTATTATTGTTCACAAAATAAGATTTTATGCATGGTTATGCAGATGAGATCGCATCTAGACACGAAGCTTGTGGAGAATCTTGAACGCTCTCGGAATGTGGGGAGTAATTTGGAGATGCAATTGTATTGTGGAGGGAATATTGCATTTAAACACAACATGAAGCTTGTAATCTCCGAAGGGTTCCGCAGAGGTGTTCCAAATAGTAAACCCACATCTCGCCAGTTACGTTTAAGTGATTATAATTTTATATTAAATACTATGTAATAGGGGACGAGTCTATTAACATCAACCGGGCATATATCCAGACTACGTGGCTTCTACTGAGAAATTCATGACAGAAAACCTAATAACACTTAACCCAACGTGGCAATCGAACTCAGGACCTCGCATGCTCAGCAGCGGAGCTTGCGGCTCCTATACCAACGTGGAAGTTCCTAAAAAAAAGGACTTATTCTTGTATAGTCTAAAATATAAGGTAGATATAATTGGCTTCTTGCCGTATCAACAGTGCCAACTGTCGCGAGTCGCGCGGGGCGAACGTATGGCGCCAGCATTCACTGAGCGAACATTACACGCCACCCGTCACCGCCGGAACATTTCAACCATTTTAACGCCATCAACCATCGATCAGACTCACTTACTTTACTATTCCGAGTTCAGTAGTGGCAAGAAATCTCTTTATAACAAAGGTTTCATGAGTAAAGAAATGGAGGTTAAGATGATTTGTTGTGGTTGAAAGCAATTTTAGAGTAATATGATTAAAGACATTAATCTCAGCGAGAACTATCAACTATTGATCTGCAAATCTTGAATGCTCTCTTACAACACCTGACTTTGCCTTGGAGCGTAAATGTGGTGTTGTCCCTCAAACGTTAGGACAAATAATACCGCGACCCACCAGTCTTGTTGTCTGCACGTTACAGGAACCAAATACAGGGTCCATTGAAGTTAGTTTGCCATCGGCAAGATATATCGTATTACCCAGTACTAACTGGGTTGTTGAGGTCAGATTGATAGTAGCTCTATGACAAAAGCCTGGTATTCAGCTGCATCCGTTGCGTGCATCTGTTAGACTGGATGCCAACCTCAAAATGGTTGGGAAAAGGCTAGGTAGAGATGTTTGACAAGCTAAATTTTTTTTTTTTTTAATTTAATAAATGAATATCATCTAGTAGTGATATTTACCAAAAAAAAAATCTTTCATTTCTCCTAACGGTTTCCCTGTAAACGTCTCTCAGCCAGCAGCGTACACTCTGTATTCGTATCGGGTTTTAAACTTCACTCTAGACACTAATTACCCTTCTCTAATTACTAATTACCCCTTAGAGCTGTTTTACTGTTTGTGTTAAAGATAAGCAACATTAACTTACACATATTCCTTTGAAAATGAAAGAAAACTAAATTAGGTACTTATTGAATACATTACAAAGGAACATGATTGATAAGCAAGTTGACAATGAAATAGACAACGACATGAAATTGCTGTAATACGACTCATTAACGTAGTCCGTTTTAACAATCAAGTTCTCTGACTGTACATAACATCACGCCGGTAATCACCGAAGAGTTACGCAGAGGTATACCCATTAGTACACCCAAATTCGCCAGATATGTTTAAGTCCTATGTAATAGAGGGCGAGCCTATTCAACCGGGCACAAATTCAGACTCCGTGGCTGCTACTGAGAAATTCCTCATAGAAAAACCCAACCACTTTTTGCCCGACCCAGCTCTGACTGTACTATAAGTTAATTAAGAATGTTTATTGAGTAATCTTCCGGTTGCGTATTAAAGTTCGACAACGAACAAGCATCATTTCATTTCACAAGAGTTTAAAAAACATGGTTAAAAAAATCGAAGGCTGATTTCATAATTGACATATTCATTCATATGAACGATTACGTAAACTAATGAGCTCATCCCTGACTAGTAGACATATCGACGTATCCACGTCGGTAAGTTAACACAACTATTAACATTGTTCTAGTGAAGGCTCCAGGTCGTTGGGCCTCTCTGACAGCCTCACAACGGGGGACCGAAACTTTATCGAAACCTCCCGGTAGTGTTTTCGTAAGACAAAAAGCAGTATCTCAAAAACAAAAAACAAAAACACATTAAAGTGTAAAATAACTTTAAAAGCTTGACCTTTGTTTGATTGATTTGGTGTTTTTGTCACCGGCTTTTGAAGCTAAAGTTATTTTTCACTTTTTTGTGTTTTTTTTTTTTAAGTCAGTTTTATTTTTTGCAAAAAAGGTTTTTCTTTATTTTTCTATTTTAAGTTGTTCCCAATCATGTCGCCATGAATTTATTTTACATTATTAACAACATTATTAACATGTCATGGTAATAGGCTTATCCCCAATGAATGGAACTTAACATTTATTTATTTATTTAATTACAACGGTTGTATTTAATTAAAACTAATTACTGCAACTAAAACTATACCTAAATAAAAGAGTACACACATACAGTGCACATACGTCATGATGTTGTATAAACAATAAACAGACCAGCTTTTTTTTTTCATGCATTTGACTGCCTGAAACATCACGCATCAATGTAGTATTCAAAATAACCATCATCATAACAACAATCATCTTTATAGGAGCATCAAAAAAAAAACACAAAAAATGTGCAATCTCATTTTTGTACCAAACAAGTGAAATACCTGTAATCTTGCAAGAGAAACCTATGCGTTGTTTTCTCGAAATAATCATTTTTTGATTTACCGCTTTTTGGTCCACGAGGGCAGTATTATGTAGCATTCCAAGTACACTGTAATAGTAACTAGTTCACTGATTATTTCGTGTACCTATAGCGTTAATGTTTTGAGCCCTTTTCGATCAACTGTTCCCAAAACTAGATGTTCGAAAGGGTATTTCCCGTTCGTAAATGTCAATGTGTAGGACTCGTAGGACGTAGGTAGTTTCATTCCGTTAAGTGGGCTCCATAAAACCTTTCTCTGCTGTCTTGCAAAGTGAACTACATTATTTTCTCAAAAAAATGTAGAGCGTTTATCTCTTTTAGTCCTTTCTTCAGTGATGAAGTCTACGAACCTTTTAAAATAAAAAGAGCTACTTTATTATGTAACTGTAACATCTTTTCTGATATACTTACATTATTAATACGTTGTAAGTACTTACTTTTTAAAAGAAAATTTCAGTTTTTAAATTCAATTTTAGATTCATACTTAGTTATTATGAATTTTATGTATTTTGTTTAACATACGCCTCGCGGGAGAGCCACATACATTACCATCGCCTACAAATGTGAAGATTTCTAAATATTTATTATGCCTTAAACATATTAGCATTTTACGTTTTTACACTTTTTCTTACCACCTTTGGGAAAAGGCCTGCAAACGAATCAAATTTTGCAATTTATTACTTTCTAGAATAATGCCTTTTATGTTTGTTTCATATTATTATTAAAAGCTTGTTTTTATTCATCGTGTTAGGTAGGTACGTTATTTTAAAATAAATGTTTTTTTTTTTGCAAAAAGTATTTTAAACATACCTACATGCTCATAAATATAAAACAATTCAAATATAAAGCACTTAGCGAGTTCACCTTTTAAATTCGTTATGTTCGGCAATTTTGACCATAGTGGCATAGTGGCACCTGTTTCACTATATCGTTCGGAATGGCCTATTTCAAATTAACGGCAGCTGCTGATCATACGGACACGGCCATAGAAACGCAATCCCGGCAAAAGTTGCAAATCACACTGACGAAATCGGATATACGTGGAGGACTTCTGATGTATGTTAGTTCGACAGAACGCGAGTCGTGATGCTGCGATTCACGCAAAAGTGTCCCAGCTGCCAACCGGGGCATGTGTGATTGCGCCCTTAAACTTTACTAGCAATATCGGTCCGCGACTCATCGGCGAGTCGTCGTCAGATCGTCACGTGCGAGTCGTGGAGCCGTGCGACACCGCCCTCACCATTATCTGAACCTAGCCAAGCGCAAAATTGATATTTGTTATGGCATTTACATAACCAAATCGCCCTTAAATTCACATTATTTATACATTCTATTATAGACTCTATTTAAGCAACTTAACGAGTATTACTACTGCTATTTATTGACTTATGACCGAGCGGGTATCAATCATAACAATAGCAATTAGTTATTTACTTCTATTATTTAATATGGATCTAGTTTTGCCTTATTAATCGTATTTGCATATTTGTGTTTATTGAAAACGATATGCTAGGAATGATACATTATTTTAATTGGTCCGGCCGTGACTATGCAATTCACTAGGGTTGTTTTAAACAATGTAAACAAGTAAGTAAACAAAATATCGAATGTACGAAATTAATTATTTAATGGTTTAATTTTACGCTCGTTTTTAGATTGCCGCGCAAACGTATAATATGTTGGAACTCCCAATGCGAGTTAATCCCAGTTACCATTTCATGTTGGTAACGATTTCATAATTACTCAAGCCTGCAAAATAAATACGGATTCAAAAGTACCAATGCATTTACATTTTCTCATTTACTTGTAGGCCCACTGTATTGAGCAATAAAATTAAATCAAACAAAATCGATTGTGAAATAAAATGTATGAACTCATTTCCGAGCGGCGGCCCCTCTCGTCCGGCCGAGCACAATTTTTATCATCACAAAGGCAATTTCCATCAAAATGCACGAATTTGGGGCCTGAAGCGTGAAGCTGTGTGCACTACCCACTACCCACTCCACAAACAAGTGCTATATGGCTGCCGTTCGGTTTAAAACTGCGTTATGTTGGCTCAATATACGCCATGAAGCACAGCCTTCATATCACGCAATACACATCCAATAATTAAAAGACAATTTGTAATACGAAAAGTATAGTTGATTAGATCTTAGTAAGATACTGTTAAATTTTCAGACTGTTTTAGTAACTATTTAATGAATGAAAACTAAACCTAAGTTTCGCTTGGGACTAAATACGGTTATTAGACGTAGCGTAGTAATGTATTCGATAATTAAATTCCCAGTAAAAAAATACTTACTTGAAGAAGAAAAAGCAAAGACAGTGAATTACTTGACAATCGTTTCCCTCACAGCCTGTACGGACAAAAGTTTTTCAGCAATCAAGTTCTTTTATTTGAAAAAGCTTTTATTCTTCGTTTCCTTGAGAAGACATTCACACAGATATAATTTAAACATACCTACATACGCAAAGTTTTCAGGCAGTATCAAGTACGTTCAATTAGGTTGGTTTCTTTCGTATTTTAATCCTCGATCATATTAGCACATAGCTATTTACAGAAATTATGCCGTCTATTTTCAGCCGATATTATTCCTCGAAAGTTTGACAATACTTTTTAATTGTAATTTAGGAGTCTAATGGAAATTTTCTTAATAACACACTGATATAAAGTTTAAAAAAGTTAAAAGTGAAAGAGAAGAATTTCTTAAATTAGCAAACGTAACATACGTTCATAATGTAAAGTCCTTTCATAGATAATTTACCTCTCACCTGATCTTTATTAACGTAGTGATTAGGTTAACGTTTGGTTGCTAATACTGACAAGTCTATGTCTGCCAAAATTACAATGTGCTGTATTCTGCCAGAGGTCAAATAATATGATAGGACTGTCAAACATATTTCTAACACACATTTAAAACGACACCCACGTTTTATCACTTTGCAACAACAATTCTAAAAGTAATGAATCACATTTCTGTTTGGCAAATCTAGGTCTTGCGACACAGCTGTGTTTGTGTAGCGTGATTCGCGATTTGCGAAAAGTAATAATATCACTACGCCCACAGAATAACCTGACTAAATCAGACCTCAAATGCTGGCACTATTAATAAATATTGAGTTAGTTTTATTTTTTAACATAAGACTTTACAATAATTCATACCATTGCAGTCCACTGTCAAAAATCGAACTAGACAAAGGCGTCTACCAAGCTGTGCCACCACACACCACACCTGTCCTCTGCTTTTCTTCTTTTAACCTCGCACCCACCAACATCCGGCATCCAGGTATCGAACCACCTTTTCAAAATCTTGGGGTAACTAAATAGATAGATAAACCATTTATTTAAATACCCACTTATTAAAGCAGACCTGGCCCGCAATCCAAAATTTATCACAACACCATACAAGGATCAGAAAACAATCACCAAAAAAAATGCACAACCATAATAAAAATTACTAAAAAAAAAAAACACATAAATAAGACTAAAGTTGCGTGTCAATGTAGCGTGTAATGATAAAACATAAATTAAATTCGGCTTAGCGAGGGTGAGTGATCGATACAGTGATATTAATAATACTTGTAGTGTGCGCAGGCGTCGCGTGCGGGCGCATGAGCAGTGGTCACATGCGCGCGCGCCAGGTGAGAACCGGAACATCTGCCGGGACAGACAGACGAACATTGCTTAAATCGCTGGAACTACCTTTATGGGTTCTTTGAAATTATGGTCATGAAATTGTGGATGAAGGTTGATTGTTTGTTGTACATGGGTAATTTTTTAATTGTTTATGTTGAAATTACATTTATTCTTTCCTACCCGTTTTTTTTTTTTTAATGACTTGGAAGTGCACTTATTATTGCACTATTTAAATTGAGTATTTTCCATTTTAGTATATTTCTTTAATCTAAGTAGTTGGGCCTTGGAGGAAGACTAAAGAACCCATGGAAAGGTTGTGTTAAAGATGATATGGCTAGCAAAGGCATGACTCAAAGATGACAACCAATTGCAATAGAAGAAGACAGGTACTGCCCTGATCCCAATTAAATAAGAATAACAAAAACAATCACGCCTGCTAAATTCACCTTAAAACAAAGTACTCCGATTGTCATGCGTCCGTATAAACGAGCAAGTGACAATAGCTGCCTAACCAATAATGGTTGGTTCACACGATCGCACAACATCGCCCGTCAACGCGTTTTGTCGCGTCGCGTCAGCGTCACGCGTCACACCGCACATAGAATAGGTGTCAACAATAAACACGCACGTTGCGAGCGGACGAGCGTAGTAAGAAGCATTTGAACTGTCGGGACATCATTTGATTGCTTAATCCACGCAAGCGTATACTACACTAATTTATATTAGGTTTATGGTAGGAGAAGTACTACCTTTTCTTACTAGGATTAAGATTAGCCATTGGAGATCTCATCTAGGACTTATATAGCTTACTTCACATAATCCTTATATTTTTTTTCTTTGTGTAGTCGGTACACCAATGTCACTTCCAGTAAAACATTTGTAAATTGTAAGAATTCACTCACTCGAAATAACCGTGCGATAATTTAGTTGTATCAAGTATCACCCTTCCTCCGCAGCCCAGAAGTCGCATGTTTTATCAACAAGCGTAAAATTCAGAACACATCTATACGGCAAAAGGATTTCAATCGAGTTGTGAATAAATTATGAAGAAAAATTTCCTAATGAAGGAGGCATAGGTCTATATCCAATATTGACAGGGTGGAACTCACTTAATTGGTTGGGGCGACTTGGTGCCCCATTGTTCCCGCCTTATTTGCTCACAAAAAATTACAAAATACGGAACCAACAAACTTTTTAATGTATCGCGACATTCTATTTGTTCCCCCGAACTCCTTTCTTTTCGGGGCTACGACAAAAATTCAATTTACATCTCTTTGCCTCACAGTTACTTAATTCTTTCTCTCAGTGAAAATAAATCTCCCGTAATTGATTCCGCTTTAGTTCAATTTGTCTTCGTTAAAACTCAATTTCCGTAGTCTATTTGTGAATAATAAATTGCGTACTTCAACAATGTGCCACGGTGGTTGTTTTGTGTATACTTCGAGCTGGAAACAATTTCGCCGACACGAAACAAGTCAATCTAAATTACCGGAACACGACGACACATTGACAGAGCACTCTTCATTCGCAGCAGGTTCCATCCGTACCATCGTCACAACTCGCAGAGATCTCTTTATCAATGTATCGGCGCAAGTTGATCCGGGAGGCAATGTCGATGTCGGTCGGGGCGGCCGCAGCGCGCACGACTTCACGCAATGATTAGCGGACAACTACGGAATAGCGAACTTGTTTATATACAAGAGTGCGCGCTCCAAGCTCCATCCGACCTGATTCCATGTTTAAATAAAGTAAGAATCCGCCGTAAAAAACAAACGTGTTTGTGCAATAGTTGTACAGCGGCAAGTTAACTTACTGCTATAACCGTTACATTCCTTCTTGTAACTGCTAATAAAAAGCTGAAATTAACACTTTAATATTACAGATGTATACCGCAGATATTACGCGCTGCCAGTTATCTGGAATTGGACTGTAAAAAAGATAAGGTATGCAGCAATGGAGTCGTCAATGTAACGATTTCACATATTGGGTCCCGGTCGGCACGTCTCGACCGACCCTTCGCGTTATCAGACGGGACATCGCGGCTCGAGGGTAAACATCTAATCTACCGCACAAACAAGCTGTCCAAATTGCCTCTAAGGTTATCGAATACTAAATTAAATTGGTTACATGTTTCTATAACCGACTCAATTGCTGAACCTAACCAAAAAACTTTGGCATGCAATACATATTTAAAAGGGTACAATTACGATACGTCCCAGTCCCCATAATCTGTACAATGCCTATAATATGAGGAACATGTTATTTTGTCATTTAATTTCATTTGCATGAACTTCGAAGCATGTGTTAATTAAATACCGGAACGGTTTCACGGAGTGCAGTCAGTTGATGACAGAGCTTCCGACGGCTTGCCACCTTTCATCGCTTTATTCTTGTTTCAGTGTGTTCTTAATAAAGCAGTACAGAAGTGAGTAAACAGTGAAAGTTTGTAAATTAGTGTTAACGACAGCGAGTTTTAATAAGCAACGAGTTTACTTGTTGCGAATAGCAATTAGTTCCGTCTTGCGTCACGCGTGGACTTAACGTGTCTAGTTTGAAAAGTCAGACCGCGTCTCAGTTTTAATGAGTTTTCGTCTAATGCCTTCCTTGGCAAGAAAATTTATGTCATGAATAATAATAGATGCTAACAGAGCAACGATTAAATCCCGAAAAGACACGTCTGTAGATAATCCGCGGAAGAAACATCCTAATAAACACCGTTTTAACGAATTGATGACAAGAAGGCTGCGCTGTAACGCGACAGCGACGAGGCGACGTAATACTGTGTCGCTGTGTGTCGCACTGTCGCCCGCAACCTTCACTCCGCAGCCCACACCTGTAGCTGATAATCCTGCACACGCACCGCGACGCCCCAACAAGCCGCTTATTAACTTTCAGACGCCCGAACGCACGCACAAAAAACGAAAACCTTCAAATAACTTAAGAGGTCAAATCCTTTTACTTAAAAGATTTACTTAACTTTGATGTTTAAATCACGTAAAAGGGGCAACTCCACAAGTATCTATTACGGTCCACACTCCCTAACTAATAAGCTATTTAAACTTCTTTTGTTATAAATCTCGCACTAGCTACATTAAATAAACATTACAGGCGGGCTCCGTCGGTACATATTTAAATTTGCCCACACTCACGGCAGGTAAGGAATGTTTCATTTGAAATGGCCACTATTCATAAAATGTAACAACTTCACCCGGTATTTCATGAGGCTACGTCCGAAACTCACTACATGTTTGTCTACTAATTACTATTTTACCGGGTTAAAAATGGTGAGCTTAAATCTTTTAGACGGGAAATCCTATATTCCATTGCAGGCAGTTGATACGTTACCATATAAATATTTAAAGCATTACGTAGAACTGAATATTGCAATAGTTCAGGAGGTACTTAGTGTGTGGTCGGCCTCCCTTCCGTTTCAAATACCATTAAGCTGGCGCTCCATCAGTCGGGACAATATGTCGTATTGTCCTCTCTGGTAGCCTTTGATGCCAGTTTCACGCGGAAACAATAGGGCCAGTAAAAAAGCAAATTTCAACAATATAAAAGAACGACTAAAACACAAAACTGCCAATAATTAAAGTTTCTGACACAGACAGGAAAACAATGAATTTCCAGAATCGTATGATTGTTTGTGTAGGGTAACTTTGTTGTAATTGCCAATACCATTTTGTTAACACATTCTTCTATAGAGGAATCAAAATATAGATTACTAGCACTTCGCCCGCAACTTCGTCCGAAAAAATTGGAAAGCTCGGCTTTTTTTTCTTTGTAATAGCTTCGTTGTAGCCGTTAAATGATTCCCTGAAAATATTTCGTGTATGAATAGATGCACCTTATATGTATACATGATATAAATATTATTACAAACACCGTTAATTTTCAGGTCGTTCTGAAACCGAAAGCCTTAAACTCGATCATCGAACTCTGTACGATTGGGACTGTTGTGGGACTGTGAAAAAAAAAATATCATAAATTAAATTTTTTATTGTTATTTTTTTGAAAAAAAACAGTTTCAGTCTGTCTGAGTTCGATGATCGAGTTTATGGCTTTCGGTTCTAGAACGACCTAAAATTAAACGAATATATCCTATAGCACCCACGAATAATGTAGCTTTCTGCCAGTAAAAGACTTTTTAGAATTGTATCATAATTTCCGAAACTTACCCCCTACATGCAAACATACAAACAAATTTTACCTCTTTGTAATATCAGTATAGATTTGTGGTTATAATGGACACATTAATAAAGACTCCGACAGAAAACCATGTACTTACCAACCTTTTCCAGGTTGCTTTTGCGAAAAAACGAGGAAGCATGGTTGGCAGGAAATTAAAATAAATTGAATAAAATGCTTTTTAATTTTATAAAAGAATCACTTTAATATTTGCAAAAGCAATATTTTAACTTTATTCATCCCATTCATTGAATAAATAAAAGAGTTAGCATAAAGAAGAGATACAAAGTGATACAGATAGCTCCGAGTGAGCGCTGCGGGATTGAGAAACCGATTGGTCTCACATACGAGTACGTCTGCTATACTCGTACTCGCAGCTAACCAGTACACGTCTCTGGTAAACTAAAACCCGAAGCTAACGAGTAGTGACATTCACTGCAAGCTATACTTAACATTGTTTGTGTTACTTGTTCGATAACTGAGAATCAATAAGTAATTGCCTCAGTTCTGGGGGCCTGAAATTACCGCTTGTCCGCTGATAATCAGCACTTTTTAAACGTTGAAGTTTGCAAGAAAGAGTCCCCCAAAACGCCCGGTTTTTGACACTTCCTAGTAATCATAATAGGATTACAATACGATTCGTAAAATAGTCACAATGTGGCAAATCATAATAATAACTGCGATTGTGACCATTTGAAGAAAATGAAAGGGATTAGGGGGGGAATGAGGGGTTTTCCTATTATGATTCTGCTAAAGCGGCCATTTTACACCACTACTACGTAGTACATCTGTAGTGCATATGTTTCTACGTCGTATATTGAAACCTCTTTGACCTATAGATTGCTGGCACCTCCGTGCTACAAAGCATCTTAGTAGCCAAGCAAATGCATATAACAGTCAGTAGCTTAAAAAAATCAGAGGAAACTGTTTTACCTCAAAGCAAATCGTACACACTTGTGTAAAGAATGGTATGGTAGGGCTAATTTTAGAATGTATTTGATCCTGCTACATTGCTCTTTCAAAGCTTGTCGAAAGCACCACAAACATTTACACAAATACTATAATTTGATATGGAAATGAAAAATAAACTGAACGCTTCCAAAAATAATCCTGCACGAGTCGAATGATCAGGAAATTCGTTCTGCTTTTTATAAATTTGAGAATGCTTAAACGAATATTGTAAAGTGAATTAAAGCTTTCAAAGCTTAACTGAAAGTTGAGGATCTCAGAACTTTATAGTGATGTTTTTTTTATTAAATAACACACATTAAGATAGAAGAGCACAGAGGTAATGCTTATTTCATACGAAATTTCTTCCAGCAGACCTGCGACAGCGATACGATTAAACCAACGTAAAGCGCAGGCCACAGCCGTCAGCTAGCGGCGGCGGGGGCGTGGCCTGCGCTTAACGAATTTAAAGTTCGTACATTTTAACGTAAAATAAAGTTGACAATTTGGTAATAGATCTTACATACCTTCTCTTTTACCTAAAAACTATGGTAAGAATAAATGTCGTGTTTTTCAATCTTGAGATCTACCGCATTATCATCTGCCTAGCCTTTTCCCAACTAAATGTTGGTTTCGGCTTCCAGTATAACCGGATGCAGCTGAATACTAGTATTTTACCACCCACCTCCACAACCCAGTTAGTACTGGGTAATACCTCTTGATAAGACTGGTTGTCAGACTTTCGGGCCTCTGACAACATAATCTAAAATCTACCGCATCACGTTCCAATAAACTGGAATACCACAATGACCTTTCCTAGGTCCATTTTTGTTTTATGATGATATTGTTTCCCGTCACAATACAAACCATCTTGTATTTCTTTTTCTAGAAGTGTCTCGTTTTGTACCTGAGATTTTACATTTGAGCCAGAATACAATACGTACATTTTATAGAAAGTTAAATGGTCATTTTGCCATCTGTCGGTCATCGAAACATCGTTGGGCAAGGTGTACCGCGTGCAGATGTTTTTGCTTCATCTAGGTATGAAAGTATCCATTAAAAGGTTGTTTTGTCTTTTATAGAATTCGAATTAAAGAATATATTGTCTTTATCGAATCACAATAGCATCAAATAAATTTTAGTAACAACTATTGCCTCTTCGAAATTGGATCAACACCGGAATAATTTTGTTAGATTATTTGATCGCAGTTTCAGTTATTGATTGCAATGTACTCGTATATGTACACGTACATACCTATATTGTTTTACATCATTTTTTTTTAATCTTATTTATCTTACTATATTTACTACCCACACAAGCTGTCTATGTAGAGTTAAACATTACCTTCATAAAAAACTTTTTCACTGTATAAAAATAAAACAATTTTTGCCAACAAATTGGTTTCATAAGTACTTGTCAAAAGTCAACTTACCTTTTTTTCACTTTTACTGAATAATTCCTGAAACCGATATCTTGTAGTTACCTACCAACTGGGTGTCTTATTAGAAGTTTGAAATGACAGCAAATATAATAAAAATAATAGTCTAGTTTTTAAGTTATTTTGTTGTCACTCATGCCTCAAATTATGAATTTGAATTTGAAAAGGAACTAGTAAGCTAAGCATTAGGCGTAGTCACCTTAGGAAAAATAAGTAACTGAAAACGTTGTTCCACCTGACGATAAGAAAATGACGCTTATAAAATAATAATTGAAGATATTCCAGCATCCAGTGATAAATGTGAAATTGGGAAGAGATTTCGTTCGCTTTCAACTTTACAAATATTCAGTGAATATGATTATCATCGAATTATTCACTTCACATTACTCGAGTTTTTAAAGAACTGAAATCTCTCAGGCATAATAACGTGACTTGCTAACATAATAACACTTAACCCAAAGCTATATCAATAAAATTATCAATCGCTGCAAAACGCTGAAAGCGATAGAGACTCTCAAATGTTAGCCAATCGTAGCGAGTGTTATGATCCTAAACACTTCTATGTAGGACAGTTTACATAATACCGGTGACTGAATAATCAGTCTTCGATTCACAGGCATCGGCAACTATCGGAGTGGAGTGTAACATGTGGCTGATACACGCCGACGCTCGCCGGGACCACCCCGGACTCCGGAGGTCCGGACCGTCCCGACTTATCCCGCAGAGTGTTTTAGCGACATAAATTGCCGCCGCCTATTTACATTACGTTGTCGTGAATTAACATATCCGCGGGTATTCCCTAGCCAACCTGTATATCCCACAAAATTCACACAATTTACAGTAAAAATACTGGTACGTAGGTACCTACGTACCAAGCTAAACTGGTGTACCTTTTTTAATAAGGGAAGGGATTTTTAATTATTTAATTCGGTTTTTGTACAAATTTTCAGCTTGTTTCCGCTACGACAGACATATAATTTAATTGTTATTATTTTTTCATGTTTTATAATAGAATTTACAAAATAAAAGGGTTGAGGTCCGTTAGGGTGGTTTTACTCTTTGCTGTAAAAGAGTTCAAGTTTGTTTTCTTTGAAGTCTTCGTCAAGATGGATCAGTTAGCGGTTGGCCTTATTTTTCGCAGATACATATAAAGTGGGGCACAGGGCAATATACATCAAGTGGAGTATCAAAGTAAGGCATCTGGCTAGACGCGGAGATAGCAAATGGAGTAAGGTTTTGGCCCCATGGTGGAAAAAAGCAGGTTGAGTTGGAAATATCGTCAAAGTCGCGAGAAACGGATCAGGGACAAACAGAACCAAGAAAGAAAGAGGAGGCCTATACCCAACAGTGGGTGATTCGGAAATGATGACAATGATGACTTACAATGTAATGCCTTAAATTATCCAGATAGAAGCAGAGATCCTCAACACTACCTACACAATATTTTTATGAGTAGATCCTGAAAAGTCTGTAAAATTTATAAGGTTACATCAGCGCCATGCTCATAGCTGTCAGACGAGATACTCAGCGACAGTATCTCGACGATCACAACACAACACATTGTACAACATTTCCTGTCCACATGTGTTGCCAACACGTGCCTCAACACAACACACGAAGCTTATGTTTATAGCAAAATCAGTTTTATTTACCTGGTTCGTTTAGTTATGATAGATTGAAACTGACGTTCATTTCCAGGTTTTTCTTTGCTGCAAACTAAGTTTATTACCTACGAAAAATATACGTGTCACTGATTTATAAAAATATTCTTTCATAATTTGTTGATCTCCTTTTTTCCGATTATACCTAATACGTCCATACTACATATTTCATATTGCAATCTGCAATACAATGTTTTAAAAGTTCTTATTACATTTTTCTAATTATTTACTCGTAAAAGCTTTCGTTCGTTAGTTCGCTAATGACTAATTTCGAAGAATCACTTCAGTAGGTGTCCCTTTTTTCTGTTTGTTTGTTGACGCACATGTGTGTGGAGACGAGTTTTGTTTGCTACATGTTTAAATATCATTACGGCTCTGCTATAAAAACGAATCGAACTGATTTTACCAAAATTGAGGTTGTTTTTTCGGAGTTTCAATAAAAAACTGACTCAAAACAAACTGGCCTGAGTTTTTTATAGATATTTAGGTAAAAAAAGTTCTACATCGCGTCTCATTTGTTAAAAATGTAATTTACGTTTTCTGCCCGTCAAACTTAAATGACGATTTCTCTAGAAAATTAAAAATCATTCAGATGCTTTTATTAGGTAGGTATATTACTTTATTAAGAGGGCGCATTCTGTAAGTTGGCAATGACGCGAATATCTGCCAAATATTTCGATATTTTGATTATTTAATCAATATTATGAAATTATAAAATATCGCTTTGTATCGCACTAAAATATTGCCTAAGTATTGCAATAATAACACTGCATTAAGAGTTGTAACTTATATGTTAAATAAAACATTTGAGACACTGCCAAGTGCTGTTTTGGACCTAAAACTAAATATTCGGTGTTATTAAATTAGTTATTGCAATTTATGGTCAATATTTTAGTGCAACACTAAGCAATAATTCATTTTCATTTTGATTTATTAAAGAAATTCATCATACCAGCGATATATAATAGCTGTGTATTTGCTAAGTTGCTAACTTTCAGGACACACCCTTTGAAAAAAGTTTTCAATTTATGCAGGACACAGAATTTTTTTTTTTCAGTTTTTCTTAACGAGATGAAACTAATTCTCAAAAATACCGCTAGCAAAATAGCCCGTAAACAACACTAACACAATAAAAAAGGTTGTCTTGATATACGCAAACTTATTACTGTCTACCACCTTCGGTAGGTATTTCAATAAACCTGTATTTCTCCACTGAAGCACATACGCCTGAAAATGACAGAAATAAATCAAACGACCCGTAAAAAAGGACAGGATACCTAAGTCGGTCTGCATTTCTACCTAGATTTCGGTTTTGACCAGTCAAAACCGAAATCTAGGTAGAAATGCAGATGCAGATCAGATGGAAAATGCTCAAGTACGTTATAGCAGAATATTAATTGGTTACATTCGGATATTACCTATAATATAAAAAAAACACACAAAAAGAAACTTAAACTTAGATAAAATCGGTACACTGGCCACTTGTGTCTTGTAAAAAGTAGATATTTTAAATTACTTAGTTGTACTTGTCTGTATATGTTTCTATTTTGTTGATAGTCAGTAGCCGATTACTACAGAAAAAAAAATTAGGATGGCAACCAATCGTTTAGCTTTCAAAATTAAAGTTCGAGAGTACATTCGCAAAAAGCTGGCAGTTTCATCACAGCGGTAATGTTTTCTCTATTGTTTGTCTTTTTATTTTAATCCGTGTAAATATCTATTTACAGTAATAAATAGTTTGATATATATTTATAGTATTTTATATATCCTTGTAGTTTACCTTAGTATTAATTAAATTATTTTCAGTTGTACACCTACCACTGCTTGTCTTTGCATGACCCAAAGGTTGACTGGTAGAAAACGCCTATGGCATCAAGTCCGCCTCTGTACTTTGTGCTTGAAGTGTTAAATAAATAAATAAATACTACGTCCCACTAACGTATAGAATGTAGAAACCCTGCATATTCTACCTGAAATTGTACTTAAATACATACTGAAAATAAATATGTAAGTACAGTGAAAAAAACATGGTGGCCTCTGATACAGATATATATTTTACACATTTAATTTTTCCTGTCAAAATATATGCTTATAGTCCACTGCAGAAAACTACGCGGTTCTACCAGTTAAATGTAAATAAGCAAATAAATGGATAAAAATATATTTTATCCATTTTAGTATAGTAAAATTGATAAAATATATTTTTATCCATATTGAAAGTTGCCAAAAATGTTCAGTTAAAAGCGAAACATTGGGCTAGATCTCCACGAATAAATCAATAAAACGGAAACAGATGAAGCAATTTAATTGAAAAATAAATATCCCTGGACGTTTTTCACTCCGGAAACCAAATAGGTTGCCATAAGGTAGCAATTATTGGCATAACTGCAATAACGCTGCTTTAAAATTAGTCGTAAATTCTTGTCATTTTTGCGTACATGTGCTCTAGGTTGTTCGGTGTACGTGACGTACACTTGCGGGACCGTATTCAAGATTTGTTGTAAAACATTGTAAACTAGCTGTTCAGGGAAAAGCTATAGTAAGCAATGTCTGTTGAGCTAAAACAAAGACCTAAGACTCAGGTTCTTTGTTACGCAGTTGGTTTGTATAAAAATGGCAACTTTTTAGATACGGAACATGCAGTGCAACGACCGCGAATTAGGTGAATTTGAAAACGCTAAATCTGAATTTGATGTCAGTGACACCCAATTGTGGTGACTTCATACATTTTTAAATTTAAAATAATTCAAAGGTAGTTATGATTTAAGCAAAAATAGAGAGCATCTCCAAATTTCTATTAATTTCTTAATTATAGAACTGAACCTTTTTTTTTCAAAAAAAAAAAACTAACAATATTGAGAAACAAGGAAATAAACAATTGTAACTAAAGCAATATGTTCCACTCAAACTCCTATAGTGTAGTTTATTGTTGATCGCCACTAAATAAATCGTTACTGAACGCCTGCTGGCAATTGCTACGGTATTTGCTGAAACTTGCATTTGTACCCACTGCTTACAAATCATCTAAGTAATAAACACCCAAACTATAGAACTTATGCAGCACTTGAAATAAAAATTAATGTTTGCATAAAATTTCGACATTAAACCATGCCATGGCCATGGGCATGGGGCAAATAGGGGACCGTACCCTTCACTAAATAAACTAAATTTTAATTTTAATAAAAATCCGTTCCATTTAGTTTTCAAATTTTGTTAGATATACCTAAAAATTGTCCACAACGAATCGATTTTTATTATATAAAGGTCTATATAAGGCTCAGTTCCGGAGAGCCAAAAATGGCGCATGAAAGCCATGACAGTGCGCTGTCAACTGGCGTGAAACACTGGCTTATCGCGGATAAACTGAGTGCCATCCGCTCAGCGATGACTGGGTCACCAGGCAGTGATTCTATTTAATTTTATCCAGTATTGACTATTCTGAACGGGCAAAATTATGTTTAAAAAAATAATGTAATGTGATTCCCGATCTGGAAACCGAATATGGGACCTCCTGCTCAGCAGTCGTACTTGCGAGCACTACACGGACGAGGCAGGATTGTTTTTGAACATGAAAAACGTACCTACCATCCAATTCGTGAGGACATTTCCCAACAAAAAGGCGTATGTCGCGATGTCAGACAGGCGACATATCTGAAATGTTTGACATAACAACAGGTCTTTGTGGTCATTGCGGCCCTTCGTCAACTGAAACATAAAAAGCTGCTTTGTTGTCAATAGAGTCACAGATATTTCATATCATATCAATCAATCGAGCCATTCCACTTAGAACTATAATATTTTATTCACGTGCTGTTCGTATCATGTAAGGGTAGGGTATAGCTAGGGTTGTCAATCCTCCCGCGTAAGGCGGGTCGTCCCGTTTTCAAGGCTCAAATAATGCGTTCTGCGATGGATGAGAGTTGCTGGGAATCGAGTTGAGCGGCGTGCGATTGAGGAGGCCTATGTCCAGCAGTGGACTGTCTGTATGCTGATGATGATAAACCTGGCCTAGGTTAGAATGAAACCCCATTCAAATTAAGTGTGGCGGCGCTTTGCGTACGTGCAATGATGTCCGGCGCGGACTCAAATGTGCCAAATCACAAGTACTCCTTCAGAAATAAAAACTAATTGATTGAGCTAAGTGCATTATTTCTATCGGCACATTTGGAGGCAGTTTCCGCTTTTATTTGTCAAGTCACGCATATAAATTTCTCATCCGCATATCTGTGTTGGCAACCCTTGTTATATCCTACACACTACAAAGGGATTTTGTGTACCTCTCCAATATAAACAAATTAACTACTTATATGCACTCATAATTGTCATAATTGACTTGCTTTACGATATTTTCCTTTTCTGTTTTGAGAGTAGTGCTTATGAAATAAATAAGCCAATTTACTTACTAAGATATTGTACCTAATAGCCGACCCCAACATAGTTTGAAAAATGGCTAGGCAAATGATGATGCCGATCTTAATATATCTACTAAGATTGCATCAAATAAAAAGATTTCGCAAGTCAACATTTACCTATAACTTTTAATTATTTCTTCATAGTAGCCAATAAGAGACAATAAATACCTCACCTAGGTAGTACGATAAACCAGGAACTAATGAATTACTCTACATAATTCAGGACTTTTGTCTCGCAAAGTACGGTAGTGGTGAGGTTGGTAGGTACTAACTTTTGGCACACCTCACTCTCAGCTTATAAGCTATTTCAGTTGGAAGCGCTAGAATAACCTGCGAAATTTTCTTCAAATTTTCTTTAGCTTTTTGCAATTTGCAGGTCAGTGTCAGACTGTGTGTTGAACAAAATAAGATTCGCGTCCATAACACGTATGTATTGACAGAATTATAATCGTTTAAATCACCAATACAACTAAGTTTATTTAATCCCATTGAATGACTTTTTCATGAAAAAGTAAATTAATGGGAAACTTGATAGGCCAGCCTAATTAAGACAGTTAAGCTCATAATAATTATTACAAAGTTTTCGCAACTATCAGATGATTTAATTTGAATCAGTGAAACATGATAATATAATACATAACATAATATTACATCACGCCTGTAATCCCCGAAGAATTAGACAGAGGTGTATAAAGGGTGTAAAAAACCTCTTACCGAAGCCGAAAGGCACTTATTCTCTCCGTTAGTGCGATCATTTTTGTGCTCTACACCATACCTGGGAACCTTATAGTTACGGAGATATTGGGGGTCAAAGTTCCAACGTTTTGACAAGTTTATTTTTTAAAACGAGTTTGGAATGTCAGATTTTTACTTTAAACACCTCCACGACCCTCTTACTATTCAATCCATCCATCAGCACAATGTTTTAAGTGCGTTACATTGAGTTTTACCACAAAACATGATTTTTCACCCCCAAGCAAAAAAGTCGTTTAACAGCAATTATTTTTTGCGTAAAGTTACTTATTTTGATGTACAGAATGCTTGGTTGACCGCTTCGTGATGAGGTTGTTTACACCCTGTAGTAGTATTTGGCCAGTTATATTTAAATCCTATGTAATAGGGGGCGAGCTATTGCCATCAACTTATCAACCGGGTATGTACGGTCGAACAAGCTATTTGGTGTACATTTAACAATGTAATTTGTTGGTTAAACTGTAAACCAAATAGCTTGTTCGACGCTTGTAAAAACAAGTCCAGACCCCGTGGCTGCTACTTAGAAGAGGAAGAACCAAGAATCGAACCCAGGGCCTCATGCTCGGCGGTCACTAGACCAAGATTGGCTTTCCTTAACCTCATGATTAAAATTAAATTTACGCATTAGGTGCTATCGTGGAACAAGGTAGGTAATATAATAATGGTATATATAATAATGCTTAAGTACTCAGGTGCTCCGGCTTCTATGACATAACAGCTTATTTACCGGAGAGTGGTAGTCTCCGTCCTCGTTAGAGTATGTCATTTACATAAAACAGGTATCACATTGCATCGGCCATAACTGCTAACCTAATTCGACATTATGGAGCACCAAACGATATTTAATTTTGACGCTCAGCTGTTCGAGGTCTAATATATTGCCTCTCTCGAATCAGTATTTAGTAGGGACTACAATAATATGATAGTCTAGTTAGTATCAAAACGCCATTCCCCCAAAGATTGTGTGACCTGTGACGTCATTAATTTGAAGAGTCAATGACTCAACTATTTATTGATTTCAAAGCAACAATCATTTTGATTTTATGAATATTGAAAATGAATTAGCCTTTCAGGCCTAAAATCGAGAGAAACCAAGTGTATTTTTAGAGAAATCGTGTCGTGTTTAATGGTGTCTACTAACCAGTTATATAACACACTTACAATTGCAATGCCATTAATTTTGACAGTTCAGTTTTTTTTTCGATTTGGCATTTAGCAGGTCTTCCTGTTTCTGCTTAACAGGACTATCTTGACAGTACAACAATATCCTATATGTTATATGTATTTGTTGTTGAACGAATTTAACAAACATGTTGGAGCACTTCGGATTTCGGATTGTGATTGTAAGTGTGTTACTCAATTGTGGTGACCTGGTGGCCTGAGGCGGCAGGAGAGATGACACTGGAAGTTAGACTCGCCATTAGTGAATACTTTAATGTACCCCAAACACACTTGATATCACTCTATCTACTTACCTTATTCCTCTTATATACAAAAATATGTACTTTTATAACAGACACCTAAATGCGAAACTTTTGTCCCATTCTCAACATTTTCGCAAAAGGGTGTACATAACTGCGCGAATTTCGCTATGTCCCGTTTTAATAAATCTCTATTTACAATTCCGCGCTCGGCGAGTGGAAAGGCTTAAGCCAAGACATTTTTCTTCATTCGCAAGTGTGTGCTAACAAACTCGGTGTCGGCGATGCCGCGGTTGGGGACGTTTACCCTTCTCAATCTCGGAGAATTCGGTTACAATCATAATGCTACGCGACGGTGCCGGCCGGTTGCAAGGCAGAAAACTTTTATTTTTAATCTGCTTTTATTCAATCACTTCGGGAAGTCAGTTGACAAGAGAATGAACCTCTGAAGTAATTTGTCACACATTTGGGAATTAGATTTTACTGGACTTTATTGTTCTTCTAACATTTAACGAAAATTACAAAAGTATATCAATCTTCAAGATCTGTCTGTACCATACCTGTGTTTGCAAAGAAAAAAATGATTTGATTTGATTTTTTTCTTTTATTTATGTAGCACTGACTACTTCAACTGAACTACTATAAATTGATTCGGCAATTCAAACAAAAATATTTAAATAATTCTCCAAAAAGTATTTGCTTGCTCCGAACAATCCCGTTCATTTTAATGTCACAGATATTTTAAACGTTGACCACGTAGCCTGATTCTATATAACGAAGATGACTTTATAACTTACTTAGACGCCGTGTTATCTGAATACTAATGATCCATCTCTTTGACGAAGAACAATGGCTTCCAATGCAGGTCATTCCCTTCAGAATTTGCAAAATTATAACTTTTCATTTGTTTTTGTAAGAAACAAATAGATGGATACTCCATTGTGTAGAGGTACTCAGTTCTTAGTATTATTGCGATGTCGTCGAGCTCTCTATGAGCGCTTCACAGGAGAAAAGAGCTTTAAAATAATAGAATGTAACAAGCTCGCTAAATCTCATCGCCTTAACGTAAGAACTGTGAAATTGGACTTTCAGCGGAACACTGGCGGGACACCGCAGGTAATTATATATCTCGGAGCTCCTGAATATGAAGTAATTATATCGGTAGGCGGCACATTACCGCCCAGCCGTAACTCCTCAAGTAAATGCTCCCAATGCGTTTTATATTTCTGAAAGCACTACTCGTATTCAAGAGTAAACCCCACTTCCATACGTTGTCCGCCGGGGTCACTCATAAATTTCAATGTACTATTCTGGCTAGCGTACTTTAAGTGAAATATCTACTCCATTTGGGGATCCAAACACCCGAACTACTTGATGAATTCCAATACTCTTACGTGACTCACAATATAAAACACAGGTGCTTCTATAACTGTCATCTTTGATCTGGATGCCCGATCGTGATTGTTTATTAATCGAGCCATTTATTTTGGAATAAAATGCCTTTTTCAGTATTCACAGTTCAATAAATTGAGCTTGTGATGTAAAAAGTGTGTTTTTTTGTTAATCGATTTTTTTTTAAACTTTTTAATTTAAATACAGAACCCACCAACCCCTAAGACATCTAATACTTAACACAAATGTTTGCACAACAGATACAGAATCAGCACCATTTATTCAGAGCTCAGCTACTCAATGGCAAGAAAAATGGGATACATAGGTATTTATTACCGATCCCACTACTAAAATAGAACTAAAAAACCTT
This sequence comes from Xestia sexstrigata, assembly GCA_941918905.2. NCBI lineage: Eukaryota > Metazoa > Arthropoda > Insecta > Lepidoptera > Noctuidae > Xestia > Xestia sexstrigata. The sequence continues at coordinate 15,622,678 of OW799211.2, read as the reverse complement.
TATAGCAAATGCTCCGTTTCAGATTTCCCGACCGCTCTGAAACATAGGGCCTAATAAATATTCCCCCTGTCGGATCTCCCTTCGCTGTGAGACGGGCCCCGCCTAAGATGAGGAAAACCGCCGAGATTTGTACCATAAACCCTCCTGTCACCGGAAAACAACGTACGTGTATTGCCGCCAAGCGTGGAAATATTCTGTACAATCAAGAGAAGCCGGCGTTTAGTGACGGTGATTACGTTGATAATGGATATTGTTAATAGACGGATAGACAAGACGAAGGCAATTTTGTTCTATGAATAATTTATAGTACATTGTTGTATGTATGACTGTTTGCTTAAGCTAATTGAAACTACTTGAAGCGTATGCTCTCATACCGTGTCCCATTTAAGGAAGATAACGGCTGGTTAATCAGAACTGATTTATTAGACCATTACTGGAAACATCACCAGTTACTCCTAATTAAAGTTGGATTGCGTGCAGCTAATCCAGAATTCCAGAGCTCTGTATTCATCTTGTTCAATACAGTTCTGTTTTTGTATTGTATATCCGTGGTGAATCTCTCATCGGTCACACGTTTGTCTCAGAACTAAGGTTGCCCTTTTCATCTTATCGATGACAGTTTGTGGCGGCCATTTCTCGTCCTCATTGTGTATTCACCCAGCTGCGATAGTTCTATGTAAATTTTAATAACATTAGTGTACATTATTTAAATTTATGTAAACGTCAGAGTTGAGTTATTTCATGTTCAGCCAATGTCACCTCATCAGATTCACGTTAAACAATAAATCATCGTGATTATCCATTGTTTTCGCGTACGGTAATGAATCTGTCCCAATGGTGGACATAAAAAAGTGTTATGGAATATAACTCTGGAAAAATGGCTTTTGTTTAATTGGTTAAATATTATTATACCTGCTCGTACATGATATTCAATAGAATAACATATAATTTTTTTTTTATAAATATTTTGTAATAATGGGTAGGTATATGACACTGATAAATAAGAATTGTGTGTGATGTCGTTTAGTCCCGATTTAATATTTATTGAGTGTTCACATAAATGGACGTTTACTCAAGCACTGTGATGAACGTGAAAATTATATTAAAAAAAAACAATAGAATTACAACCACATATACTTCTTTATGATAGGACCATCTGTATCTTAAGTCAGTTTCTTGATCTATCGTCCGGAGTCAGTCGTGCGCTTGCTCAACCTCTCAGGAAGTTCATTCATCCATGACATGCGAATGTAACGCGGATCGACTGCCGCCTGACCTCAACCCTTAGGGAAACCATCGAACACGATCATTCGCGAGGGGATCAGCAGATCTGTCCTGTGAGAGGTATCGTTTGGAGATAAATTGGTGCACAGCTGTCGAGGGATGATTTATAACAAGCTGTGTTTATGTGATTTGTTTTCCTTCACTTACTGTTACTAGCCCCCATCTGTGCGGAAATTGAAACGTTTTGAAAAGGTTTTATTTAGTTTACTTTGTTGATTCTGCTTTAGAATGTTCTTGTTAGTCAATTTTGATCCAGTTCCTGCTATGCGATCAAGACATTTATGTACTTACATACATGTATATACAATTTCAGTTTTAACATTATTTCGGTAATTTTAAAACAACATTCATTTGACCCACAACAACAACAAAATAGTTTAATAACTGAAGACAACGTGCTGTGGCATCCGGAGTCAAAAACTAAAGTATGCGATTCAAATAAAAGAGTTAAACATCGCTTTTCAGGTCGCCGGTAAAATTTTCAGATAAGAAATAATTGTCCATAAGTTAAGTTAAGTTGAGTGAGTTAAGAGAAAGTTAAGTTGAGTTGAGTTGAGTTAAGTTGACTTAACTTAACTCAACTCAACATTAGGCAGATTTCAGTAGCTGATCAAAGCGTTGCGTAGTCACCGGCAAGATAGGTAGGTACTGGTGTAGGTAATCCAACAAACCATAACCATAATTTTTTTAGTCGGAATTTCCTCATTCCCTCCGTCTGGGGCGCGCGGTCTACCTCGGATGGTTATGTCGGACTCTACCCGACTGAAAACCTATACTGTTCTTGTTACTGCCATATGCCGGGGGGCTGAGAGATACAAGTGTATATAAGTACAAACCCCAGATACCACTTCGGGGAAAGTGGGTGCACATGACCCACGAAAACAATTAAAAAAGTCATCTGAATATTACCCAATTAATCGTTGACGAACTTCCATCGGGCACGAAGTCTGCCGAATCAGAACAATATAAGAAACGAGCCGGCCTAATTGGGTCACGGAGTAGACTCTGTCGAACACGGTAGCCATTAATTGAACCACTTCTTCCTTTACATTATCACAGCCGACACGGCGGGCCTTCAAAATAATTACTTGTCATTTTATTCCCAGAAACGTTGATTTGAGTTTTGTAATTGTTGATGCGACTGTTTGTGGCGACGGCTGTTTGTGTCTAATTTTATTCTGACAGTGCTACTGCCTCGTTGATATAGTGGTCGCCAGCAGTACCGCTGAGCTTTAAGTCCTAGGTTCGATTAACAGTTTGGCGCTGGATAGCGTAGCAGCCATTCCAATTTGGGAACTCCCAAAATAAGGCAGATAAAATTGGGATGATTGGGATTGAGCAAGTGAAGACAACTGTCTTCACTTACTCGTAATAAGTAACCAGCTCAACGATTTACCTTCATCGAAATTAATTTTCGCAAAAGTACCTACTTAATCTAGATAAAAATTAACCTAAAGGATTTACGTAGCGATCGGCATCGCGGCTTCTACGCAACATCTACGAGTGTCTACGAATGCCTACGCGCCGCCTACGCGCCGCCTACGCTGCGCCTACGCCGGACAAACGCCCGATGACACTTTTAGTACGCTAGCCCAAGAAATATTTCGACGAAACAGTTAGTGTGACAATTTTAAACTTGTGTTTCTTTGTTTTCATCAATTGGTTGGAATTGGTTTAATTGATTGTTTTATTTGACCGAAACGCCGTTTATACTGGCTACCGTATTGTGAGTATCGTCACATTCATACAAGTTTAAGGTATTATACTTGTATGAACGTGACGATACTGACCTACAAGCTTTCTTATATCGTACTCATTATGTGAACATGACCCCGCAGGTTATTGTCATAAAATAAACTGATCATTGTGACATGCGTCACCATAACTTGAGGTAGAAACAGAAATTGGTATATTTTTAACAGGGTTATAATTATATATTTTTCACTGAATGTAACTAGTTATTCTTTTTGCGACTCGTTCGTTTATTTTATAAACATTTACATTGAAGTAGAACAACTTGAATAGTAACATAAGTGTATACTTTTACTTAATAGTATTTAATAAATTGTATTGTATTGAGTTATTTTATTACATGGCATGAATTGAACATTTTTATAATTTCTCAGAATTTCAACTATATAAATAAGCTTACAACTATTTGCTTAATTAATTCTGTTAAATAATGATTCCATTAAAATAGTGCTGCTAACTTTCTTTTAAAACAAAGAGTGGAAAAAAAAACACGGAAACGGAAGAAACCATATCATTATTTAAACTACGAAATATATTTTATGATACAACAAAACATTTACGAATCACCTGTGAGCCATATAACCCAACCTTTTAACATATTTTCTTATTGTATCTTACAACGCCTAGAAAAAATAGGACCTCCGAGAACCGAGGCAGGCTTAACTTTATGATAAAGTGAAGCGGTCATTTTATTCGTCGTGAACGAGTCGTTTTATTTGTCATAAAACCCAAATTATTAATGTTCCCGAAAGTGTATGAATCACCAGTTAAAAGGTTTGCAATATAAATTTGGGCAGTCCTTCGATTTATAAATCATTGGAGGTAATAAAAAGTATATTTCGATAATTTGACAAACCCCTGTGGAGCAGTAAATAGCTGTTTGCCTGCATGCCAAATTGTTCGAGTCTGTGTGTATTGTCCAAGCCTTGTTTGTTTGCCGTCGTAGTCTGAGCTTTGCCTCGCTTTGCGCTGACAGATACGAGCTCCATACACAGGTACCTACCTATTTTTATTACAAAAAATCCTGAATTGCGTTTTGTTATTCCTAGTCCACTTTCAGAGAAAAAACAAGAGGAGGCTTTGATTAAAACACCGCATTAAAACTACGAGCATGTTCTCTCAGTTCTAGCAGAATTACCCGAAAAAGGCTTTCTGTTTCGTGCTGTCATCTAGTGTGTGTTATATACATACTGTTTATTTAAGTTAGGTCCTAAACAAACATGTCTATTCTACTAGATCATAAGTCATCCGGCTATAAACTATGTCGGTACTTACGTCCGGAACAAATGGAGAAGTTTCATGATGTTCATAACAGTATATTTAACTAAATATAATTAAAATACAAAATCGGCGGAGGAGCTCGTGGCTAAATAATAACAGCCGCTCGGGTCTATCTTTAGGTTAAGCCGTGCTTGCCTAGGTTAGTCTGTGGATGAGTGACCACCCTTAGATACCGAGTTTCCTCCGTGCCTTGGAAAGCACGTTAAGCTGTAGGTCCCGGCTGTCATTTTTGATCTTTGACAGCCGTTACAAACAAAAAGTCTGACAACCAGCCTTACCAATTGGTATCGTATTACCCAGTACTAACTGGATTGTGGAGGTCAGATAGATAGGCAGTCGCTCCATGTAAAATACTGGTATTCAGCTGCTACCGGTTAGCTGGAAGCCGACCCCAAAATCAATACCAGAAGATGTGAGAGGTGGTGTGGTGTATGTGAGTATGTGTGTGTGTGTGTGTGTGTGTGTGTGTGTGTGTGTGTGTGTGTGATGTGATGTGTGTTTGCGTGTGGGAGGTGTGATGTGTGGTGTTGTTTTTCTTTTAATTTACCATTGGTTTGGTATATAGGACTGACTATTATAAAAGTCGAACTTAGTGTGAACGCAGTGTTGGACGTTTTCGCTAGCGTTAGTGCTGTAATAGATAAAAGGAGTTGTTAAACTTTCCAAATAACTAGCTACGTGCCTAAGTACCTTCTCTTGGGCTTCTTTCGTTAGCCACACATCAAGAATAAATAACCTAATGAGGTAGAGTGACGTCACTATACCTTTATATTTTAATGATTTTATCACATTTTTATTTAAACGATTAAACTTAATTGAAACATATATAATGAGGAAACTTCTTCATTGCGAGATAACCTCAATTTACAACTGGGCTTCCAATACAAAACATGTCATAATCAACTTTCATCAAAAGCCTTAGAGCCATTTTCGATAACGTGATTACAAATATACAGGGTGTAAACAACCTCATCACGAAGCCGTCAACCAAGCATTCTGTACATCAAACTAAGTAACTTTACGCAAAAATTATTGCTGAGAAACGACTTTTTGTTTTGGGGTAAAAGGTTCCTAGGTTTGGTATAGAACAAAAAAATTATTGCAATGACGGAAAGAACAGAGAGAAAGAGGTGTTAAAACGTTAAGAGGTTTTTTACACCCTTTATATTGCTCATTTAATAGTATAGGATTACAGAACCTTCAAGAAAACATAAGAGGAAACGATCCTTAGTCATTCTAATAGGAACTGATGAACGAGTTAGTATTCTGACAACCATCTTCTTTTCAAACGTTTGGAAAAGTTCGATTTCACTTTCACGACGGTTTCTGAAAGACCAACTAAATCAATTGAAACTTACTTCAAACCTTTGGTAACTTATTGTCTGTAGACCGGCTGTCAAAACGACAGCTATTTTACCGGACATTCGATTTGATAACAGCTTTAAAGTAAGCTGAATTTGATAAATTTAATTAATATAAAAATCGGGAACATATCATCACTCATCAAGTTCTAGTGATTCAAGTTTGATATGGTTTTTTCCTCCGAAGATAATACCTACTCCCAAAGTTTTTTTGCCGCGTCGCACCTACCCTCGGGAAGGGGATGTTGAAGAATCAGCCCTTTTTCTTCAGATAAGTTCATCCAATCGAAAATACGTGCGTCAAAGGTAGATTTGTTCTCAACAAGTTTTTTAATTTCGTCTCGTTATAAATCTTTTGGAGAATTAATTTGATAAAAATTTTATACACCTACGTGCTTAATTGCCCTTATTTTCCGAACGGTCTTTTAAAATAGGTAATTAACGGTTAGCTAGCTAAAGTGATGTGGTTTACCTAAATATACTTACCTATCGGTATTTGATTCCTGTACTTATTTAGATAATTACTTTGTTATGTCGGTATTTTGGGCGTACTTTTTGTTACATAAATTCCGTAAATTCTTCGTTAAAAATTTATCGGTGTAAACAACATAGTTAGTGGTGAAAACAGTAGTGTACGAATGTCTTTATAAATGACTAGTGTATGCCCGCGGCTTCGCCCACTTGTAGTTCGGTTATTTCCCACGGGATCTCAGGATAAAAAGTCTAATCCTATTTGTTAACCCAGGTTACAAACTATCTGTGTGCCAAATTTCATCCAAATCTGTTGTAGTAGCATCCAAGTAGTTTTTGCATGAAAGAGTAACAGATATCCATCCATCTATCCATCCTCACAAACATTCGCATTTGTAATATTAGTAGGAAGGATTTAAAACCATTAAAATAGATACGTACAAGTTTAGGGATTTCAATTGCATTGTAAAGTGCTTTCAGTCTTTTCCAGCAATCGCTGAATGAAATAAAAGCGGTAAGTGTGACTGAATTTCATTTCAAAAGACATTAAAACTTGCTGTCAAGAGTGAAAAATAATCTTAGCATTAAATTATTGCTTACAAGATGAACGGAGACAGATAAGGCCGGCCGCGGATTATAGCCGCTAGGGTTGTACCGCGAACAACCAAGAACACTGAAAATTAAATATTTATATCTCACCTTTACTAAACGTTATTTTTTCAACCAAGTCGAGTTTTAAACGAAAAGTTAGAACAGATTAATTTCTCACTCACCGTTTTATTTTATTCGTCGCAATTTTTCACCGCCAGCAGGAAAATCTCATCTGGCCCTCGATCCCACTTCATAACTTCCAAGTCGGCCAGTACGAAAGGATGGTTTGGATCAAAATAAATTGTTAGCTTAGGACTCCTTATTTAACTTCTTATTAAAACAGGCCAGGTAAGGCAAAATGTTTTTCCGCGCCTTCAGATAAATCGGATAAAATCCTTAGACTGAGTTACTGTGAAAAAAGTTAGTAATGAGCTTCTACTTATGTTTACTTTTTACCTGTCCGGACAAAAATAGACAAATTAGAACAATATTTGTAAATAAACAAGAATTTCAAATATGGAAAATCAAGACGTTCTGTTACAATAGTCGGAACAGAAGGAAAACTAAACATTAATGGAATAAAATTAAACAAAATGTAAAGAAATAACAATAAAGTGAATTTATATAATTTCGCTGTAGCACATTCCTCGGCGCGCCTCAGAAACTTGTAATTAGTTGGAACGGATAAAGAGCGGAACAATTTCTTTCTATCTATAACTCGAAACGGCTACACATTAACTAAGAACTTTGCCTATATTTTTTAATTTACAAAGTATACCGTTAATTTAAAACGAATATATGATGAAACAAGTTTATAATCATTATTAATAAGAATACTTTAGAAGTTAAAACAAAACATTACCAACTTTGAAACTCGGATCGATTTCACAAAAATCTTGAAACTTCCACCGAACAAAAAGTTTGCTCATGGCTGTCTTAATATTGTGTACAAAATCAGGGCACACACAATTAGGTGCGTAGAGCTGTACGAAGTAATATACGATACGGTATAACAGGCAATCGCTTAATTAGAAATGTTGTCGGAACCTACGCAAACTGGCTTGCTTGTTCACGTTACCTCGAGAAAGTTATCGCTGAAGCGTGGCCCTTTATCCTTTCCGTTTAGAAAATATTTATTTAGCATCCTTTCCTTAAGCCCCTGTGCTCAGGTGCGAGATCGCCCTAACTCAAATAAGGGGGCAGACATTTAAATAAGGCACTTGTTTTCATTACACTTCGGTTCGTACCGACATTTATTGTGTTCACCGCAAAAACTAATGTTACGTTTATGTTACATGTGTTATAGTTATCGAATGGAAGTTTTAAAACGGGATAGTTTGTGTAACGAATATATTTTCTAAATTTTACGTCGTAACTAGCAGGAATGCCGGAAAAATCGATGTTTATGATACTTAGGTAAAGGACGTTGAAACTAGGAGCTCGTTTCATCAGTTTGCATTTCTAGTTAGCTTTACATCTGTACAATAAGGAAAATCACCTATAAAGAGTCTTACTTTCAAAATTTTCTAAAATAATAGTACCAATATAGATGTTTTGGACTGGCTCGTAGGTCTATTTGGCAGCAAGCGCAACTGCTGAGCATGAGGTCCTGGGTTCGATTCCCGGGTCGGGTATTATATGTGTTATTAGGTTTATCCATCAGGAATTTCTGCCACGCAGTCTGGATTTATGCCCAGTTGATAGCAATAAATGGTAAATGATGTGTACTTTACGCACTGGGCCCGCGTGGTGGATTATAGCCCATTCCCTCTCATTGAGCGGAGACCGTTTCCCAGCAGTGGGAACATTATAGGCTGATGATGATGATAATGATGATGATGACTTTGCAAATAGACTTATACAAACACTTTTCTCACGTAATTTTTTTTTAAACTATCTGGGGCCCGGCTGGTGTTTCTGACTACTCTGAGAAGAAACATGGCAGCCAAAACAAACTCAGAGGTATTTTTTTTTTTTTTTGGGATGGGAAACCATCAAATGACTTCTCCCGCTCTGGGCGGAGCAGGAGGGAGTGTCAGACTTTTACTGACTAAAACCCATCTATGTTCCTTCATCGCCCTTGGTGTTCCGGGGCCACGGTATCCCTTTCGAACAGTCCCGCAACCCCGGCAGGCATCGGTCCTTGCAGAGGTAATAGTCTCTTTTAGAGTCCAGAGGCTCGCCCCCTATGTATATACATAAGACTTAAAAACATAACTGGCGAAATGTGGTGTGGACGCCTTTGAGAACCTTTCAGTTCTCAAAGGCCTTTTTACAAAAAATATGATAGCGTCTCTGATTGATTGAATAGTTATTTTTCTCCTCCATTACCTTCGATCAATTGTTGATAGAAAACCATTACTACTATCAACAGCATAACAACTTGCTTAAAGAAAAAAAAGTGGAAAATAACTTTACTTCCGGAAGTCGGACTTTTTGGTGTTCGGTTTTTTTTTTGTCGGTAATCACGGAGTTATGAATAAGCGAACATTATAATAAATGCAGCCGAATTAAGAACCTCTTCCTTTGTTAGAAGTCGGTTAAAAAAAATCCTCTTAAATATAATTAATTATCAGCCTTTTTAATACATACTTAAAAATCACTCAGCTGAATAAAAATAATCATGTAATGCTAATAAACTAAATAAATTAACGAACTAGGTTCTCAGTCAGTCAGTCGTGTATTTTTCTAACATAGATCTACAATTTATTCATAAGGCAGGATGATATTCAAAAGTTGTTTTAATATTATGTACCTATAACAAAGTGAAGGGATCGCGATCACAAAGTTACAATGTTATGCTAATAACTAACCGAAAACTAAGCAAATGATGTTTACACGAAGTTGCTCGCAAATATACGCAACCTGTAATTTTCTACGTTTCAAATAATAATGTCTGCGCCGTTTTATTTGCGTTTCAATCCTTTCTATTGAATTAAAGGGCTATTTTAAAAAGGCTGTGTAGTTTAATGTTCATAGTTTGTTTGGCTTTTACAATTTGATTTTATGTTTTGAATTGATTTTCCAACTTTCTACGACACACCGAGTTCATTGATTCGACTTTTTTGGTTGCTCGCTACTCGTATTGTAGATTCTGGCTAAAAACACTTGCAACGGATGATTTCGCACTAAGAGCTTGTCACGATAAAATGAAAATATCTGTGTTGAGCATTCTATGGCGGAACAAACTGATGTTCTGGTGAAAAAAGATTGAGTATTAAAAAGATTTATTGACTTCTACAAGAACTTGCCATAACCAGCTATCAACAATTCCTATAAAAACACTCCTTGGTGAAAATAATTGTTATGACTAATTTACAGATTCAAAGAAAAAGCGGTGTCTAATATCGAGTACTACCTATAAGTAGTCTGACTTATTTAATTACTAGCTAATGACCGCGGCTTCACCCGCGCTGAGTTCGGTAATTATCCCAAGGGATCGTGCTACCGGGATAAAAAGTATCATATTATGTTAAGGCACCTCCCCGAGCAAATGACCTGGAACGAGCAGTTTTTTGGAGCCTACTCCTCTTTGTCCAACAGAAATACCAACTATAAAAAATGCATTAAATTACTACATATTATTGACTCCAAAATTATCGTTTCATTTTTTTTTTTAAGTAGCTTAATGTTTATTAAATCCCCTCACAACGAAACCACAGAAATGAGAAATAATGATTTATAAAATGCTACTCCTCGTAAAGTAACTATTATTTTGATTTGCTACTTATACTAATAGATAGACAATTTAATAATGAACATAATTGTCGTTTTATTTTTTCCAAAAGACGTAAATTTGATTTTATCAAGAATAAAAACCACTCATTTCGCACTATTCGGCCTGCAGTGACTGACGTAACAATCACTTTGTAGTGCAAGCTGATTAGAACTTTATTCTAACAGTATTTCAAACGAAGTTTAAACGAACACAAATAGAGTTGCTAATTTTGCTCGAGGAACCACCTAATCAAGGTTATAAAGTATCTTTGTGCCAAATTTCACCCAGATACATTCAACCGTTTTTGCGTAATAGAGGAATAAACATCCATACACAAACTCCCTCACAAACTTTCGCATTTATAATAACAGTAAGATCTTAGTATACCTGCATGTATAAAAAACAAGATGGTGGAACGAGCGGGCCAAATAAACGACCAGTGGACCATTTTAAACCTGGATCGAAAGGGTCTGAAGAAATCGAGTCTTGTCTATGTAGTAAGAACTGGTAAACCTACATAAAACCAAATTCCGTTTAATTTTCCTTACACAATTATTCCATTCAAAATTTCAAACGTTTACACAAAGTGATTGGAATGAAGTTAAACGTTAGCCATTTTGTATAATAATACTTATCCCTTTCGGAGCTCAGGGAATCTATTAGACATAATAAAAAATCGAAGTAAATCCTCAAGAGGACACCTTGCAAGACTTCCTGTATAAACAAAGGAAACTGTACAGAGGAAGAAGAATTTCAAATAAGGTTTATTCCTCTCTAGGAAGACAAATAGAAGGACTCATAAAAGTTAGGAAATTAAACTCACAGTAGCGACTTTCAAAAGGTTTCCAATGTGAATATTTATATTTCATTTAAAAATCATCCTTGTATCCATGATGTATAATTTACCCAGGTTTCTCTGCTATTTAATAATAATAGTAAGTAATCTTTATTGGAACAAAAACACATTTTACAAATTCATTGCGTACGTAAATAGCCACATTAGTTACAAAACTGTGTCGCAGCTATTAACGCCCACCTCCAATACGAAGACGCGTTCCAGTAGAGAGAAAACAAATAAAATAGTAAGAATTTTAAATAATAAATAAACATTATATACTTAATCGTCTCGGCTGAATTTTCCCAAATTTTTTTGAGGTGTATAAATTTTCGCCGGTTATGTTCACTCTAGGTATAGGGGACGGGACTATTGCCGGGATTTGGGCACACACGTGACCACGTCAACCGATAAACGACCACTTAATACGTTATTGACTAACGACATGTTTAATCTGTCGCACTAAGAATTTCTTACCTGTTAATAAATACACTGGCCTGCAAAACTAAGTACTACACTTTTTAAATTTCATTTTTTTCTAAACTATAGAAATTAGACATTTAAAATAAAACGTTTTATAGCAATTTTTATTAGCTTTATTAGTTTTTATGTACAAAATTTAACTCTTTTTCGAGTCCTTTTTGTTTCAAAAGTACATCTTGTGAACTTAAAAAGTTACTGCAATTTTAAAAGTGTGATACTTATTTTTGCAGGCCAGCCAGTGTAGATTACTTTATCTATTGAAAGTATTGAAACACGGATTTCGGATTGAGTATACTTATTACTTGCTTCAGTGAAGGAATATATCGTGAGGAAACCAGGATACCTGAGTGATATTTCTCACTAGCATGTTAAGCCAAGTCACAGGCATACAAACTCAAAAATTTGGTTGGCATACAAACTCTGACACCAGGTTAGCGAAAGTTACAGAGTTACGTTAAAGATAGTCAATGCTGTCATATTAATAGTCTGCACGGTCACAAGAAAGTACATGAGAAAGTATACGTCCAAAAGATGTACGTACACAAGAACTCAACGCTAGGCTCCGACGATTGTCGGAACTATCACCAACTTTTACCACTTTAACTGTTACTTAGGTGAAGTGCACACATTTTAAAGAAAACTTCGCACTTAACCTCGCCACAAATATAAATAATATGTAAGTTGACTCGTTATCAACTTTAATGCATTAACTTTTACTTACATAGAGTTTTGAAACGTACAATTGTATATAAAGTTATATTATGTATGTTTAAAAAAAAAGTAATAAATAGCTGCTATAAAGTTCTGAAATTTACTGCTTAATTCTTGTTTAGTACTTACTATTGCCATTACCACACTCGTCAACAGTTTTATGTGGCATGTGTAAATAAATTAATTAATTATAAATGTGAGCTACGTTTTTAACATAGGGATTATACTTTTTCGATTTAAAATTCAAATGTATTAAAACGAAACCATAAAAGCAAACATTAAGAATTCCAAAAGGCCGTTATCGGTAACCTAATGTACATCAAGATTAAGCTGAAATTTACTTTTATTATTTCTGATAACAGGAGCACCTATACGAAATAATAATTATTTCATATAAATCGAATGAAAAACTTCTTATACGACTTATTCAGGCGACAGCAGGGTAACTTTTAGTGCCCAAGAAAACTTTTAAGGGTAACATTAATTTGCTGATAATTTCTTTATGAAAGCCATAGTTCTGATTTTGCAAACACTTTGTACCTGTGACATCAAAAGAATCTTCCCGAACATTGAATCTGAACTTAACAAATAAAACATTAGATTTATCATAATTCAGAAATAATTAAACTGTGGACCCGTATTGTTAGAGATTTGTTTCATTCCTTTTTTCCGTGGAAGGCATTTTCCTCCATCTAAAAGTCGTAACACAAAACTTTTTAAACAAACGAAAAACAAGTATAATCAAACATCAAAGTTTCCCTGCCCATTAAAAACCAATCCGAACTACGCCACGACGCAACCGACGTCGTCAATTCGGTATTGTTCTAATTCCGTCCACTTAAACCCGAGATACACTCGACGATCAAAATGGTGAACGATTTTTGTTCGCTTTAATTAAGTCACGAACGTCACAGTGGCTGTTGGCCCGTTTCCTTGGCCCAGGTAATCACGATTGGAAAGGCATTAATTCAAAACTCCAGTGTTGCTCTCGAGCCCGATTGCTAACGACCCCACTTGAGCACGTCGCAAACGAATTTCCTAAATACAGGTATAGTCGTCACCAAGCTTCTGTCACCCACATACGGTACAATGTCTAATGAAGAATCGGTTTTTCAGGTAAATGACTACATGACTATGCATCGGTCACCTTTATTGTCTTATTTGAAATACATACTTAGCTGACTGAGCTGAAACTTTGATTTATACTTAAAGGTAGGTACCCCAGTTTTTCAGTTGCCCAAAAACAGTTATTCAGCAATCAGTAAAACTGGATAACTTTTTTACTGTTAAACGAGATTAAAAAAATAAGAATTCAAACATTTCAAGACTTTTCATAAATACTGTTGCTACTTTCCCAAAAATTCGGAGTCACAAATGAGATTTTCATCAGAAATCTTGTAGCCGAAAACATTGTATTTTCAATTGGTTGCCGTCCAAGTAGATCCCGGATCGGCAACCCGAATCGCTGCTCTACTAGCATTACCTAGAAACTAACGGAGCCGTAATACCTACCTACATACACAACATCTGAAACGATACCGGCAAAACAGTTTGACAAATTGCGACAGAAACATTGTTTCGCTAGATTTACTAAGATTATAAATATTCCAGAAAGCTATAATATACAAAAGAACATTGTTCGTAATAATATGTAGAATCCAAGAATTTCAGGATTTTACTATAATATATTGTACGATCGGGCAGGCACATTTGTTAGAAACTTATAATCCGAATCGGAATTGTGTGTTACCAACAAACAATTAGGTGGGTAAAAATAACAGAGAATAGGCTAGTTTCCACTATCAATAAATTGCAATCTATTTAGTCCGTCAGTTAGAGTATTGGAAAATAATGGACACGTATTTTTTGTTTTTGTAAATCAATGAATATTCACAACGATAAAACGCATCAAAACTCGAGAGTGGGGGCTCGTGACGTCAGACCGCACTAAAAATTATAGCACGGCGTGACTTATTGAGAATTTTAAAAGCGTCGCATCTTCGTCAGTTTTGGTTTACGTAACAAAAGAAAAAATACGTGTCAAATATTTTTGATAATCTAACTGACGGCCTAATTAGATTTTTTCAGGACACAAGCTTATTGTATATTAAACTTTTATTTGATATGTTTCAAAACAAATGAATACTAAACAATTATTTATTTAACGAAAGAAAACTGAACAAAGGCAATCAATGAACGCTTGAAATGGCCTCCCTGTAATAAATATAGCAGTAACAATCTTCCGCTATCCCTGTTCAAATATTTATTTTGCAAATAGGCCGAATCCAGTTAAGCTTCAATTCTAATTAGAGAAAAACAGGCAATTTGTAGATATAGATTTTAATTTTAATTGAGTCGTCATGAATAATTGAAAAGACAAGCTTTCAATTTCGCAAAGTGTGATGACGAATGTATTTACGAAACAGATTAATTCAATGTTCCTGGAACGAAATTGTTCCACTAAGTAGACGTTTGAGTCGCAGGTATGTATTTAGACAAGACCAGTAATGAAGAATGTAGATAATTACCTACTGTATATTTAGACAAGACCAGTATGGAGAATGTAGATAATTACCTTTTTATATGACTTTCAATTGCTCCTCGAAAGGTCGTTGCCCCGTTTTGTCATTCGTATTCATGTCATATCAAATGACAATACTCTATCACCGCAAAACAAAGGCGAGACTAACATAGATACTGTTTATCCAGTTTAGTTAATATAATTAGTCGTATTATAAATCTATTAACGTCATAGAAACAATCACGTGTCGCTATTCAATGTAAGACAGTTACTGTTCTAGGTTCAGAGCCATTAGTTAATTGGATAGTGTAGTGTCTACACAATTGCGATTTCAAAGACAGCGATAATCAATTGTGCGTCTAACAAAGGTACCTGTGTGGGGGACAAGCAAACAGTGCGCCTCTGGGGCTCAGTGTGACACGGCGCGGCGCGGCGCGGCATGGCTCTGTCACCAAATACAGGACAGACAACCGACCTATGTGCTATGCTGTGTACCCACTTTAACTAACGCCCACTGAGATTTTGCTATTGTGCGCTCCATGTATTAGGTACATCCGGATTTATAAACCTGGGTCTATTTTGACTAACTGCGTTCAATTGAGAGCAGCGTTTGAGGATCTTAAATGCGGATCCACAGACCAAAATAGTAGTTCGTTTTCTATTTTTGGAGTTGACATCTATTAATCCTTAGGGTCCTAAAGTTTACAGTTATTTATAACAACTGAGTGTTTCGATTTGCATTAATTAATAACTGAAGACTGTTATCCAAAAATAAACGCCAGAATACTATAGTACGATATAATAAACAAATTGTAGAGTAATCTTATAAAGTTGCTTTCCAATCTCAATTTTCATTAGATGAATATAAAGTCTCTGCCACGCACACACTTACGCCTTTCCCTATGGGGGTAGGCATACACCACACAATGCCATCTGCTACGATCCATACACTCCTCTTGCATCGTCCACTCCATTCTTCCTAGCGTGTCGATGTCAATCTAAATTGTGTTGGCCTAGAACTGAGCCACGTGTTGAAGCCTTTTTTTTTTTCGGATGGGAAATCATCAGATGACTTCTCCCGCTCTGGGCGGAGCAGGAGGGAATGTCAGACTTTTACTGACTACAACCCATCCATGTTCCTTCATCGCCCTTTGTGTTCCGGGGCCACGGTATCTCTTTCGAACAGTCCCGCAACCCCGGCAGACGTGTTTGAAGCCTTGAGTAGCGTTCATCGTTCTTGTATTAAACAAACAACAGGACACGCAGGAAACGATATTATGTGACCCATCATTTGTGGAACTGCACCACATTTACACTCCAGGGCAAAGTCATCAATAAATCTGCACCTGAGCACGTTTTCCTTGCTGCGGCCAACCTGGGTCCGGAGTCTATTGAAAGATTTCCAGGTAAGCCATGGCAATTCACGTCCAAGTGGATTGATCTGGTTATACGCACACGCCTTCATCCTTTTTAATAAAAATAAGCTAACATTTTAGCACAATTTAAGTACTTCCTCAAACTTTTTCAAACACCGTGTTACGTTTGAGGTCCCGATATTATTCGTTGCTGACACATGATGGTCTAGAAACTCGGTGAACCAACAAACACGTTTGATCTACATATAAAGTCAATCGGCAGCGGTGCGTTTGAGCGGCTTACGTCAATACTGTGGCAGAACTATCACTGTACCATGAAGAATCTATTGACAGTCACACATACGCATATACAGGACTTGAGATTCTGCATTTGAATTCCTGGGATTCTGGCTATGTTAGGCCGTGTCTAATACCTGAACCGTAGCTTCGAACATACCATTCGTCGTTATGTGAGAAATGTATGTGTACACGGTACATCATTGTTCAGTTTCATTCTAATATTATAAGTGGCAAAGTAACTCTTTTGATGTTTTAACAGCTCATTGGATTTCCATGAAATTTGTCGCACACATAGACCACGAATTAGGTTAGTCAAGACATAGGATACCTTTTATCCCGGTTCTGTTTCCATGGAATCATTACCTACCGCCGTACTATTGACGCCACAGGCAACAGCCAGAAAGCTGGAAGTGACTAAATGTCTTATGGCATTTTGCTATGGGGACGGGCTTCAGATATTGAGTCTATATTTATTCTGCAGAAAAGGGCCGTCAGAGCCATATATAATCTTCGTAGGCGCGATTCTCTAACGGAATTGTTTAAGGATATTGGCATCATGACGGTACATTTTCAATACATCTACGACAACATAATGTGCGTCAGAATAAGTCTGCATCTTTTTGGTAAAAGAGGTGACAGACACAATTACAGTACTAGAAATAGGGACCAACTAGTTCAGCCAGGCTTTAGACTCGCTAAAGTAGATTCATATTTCATGGGGTACTGTTTGAGATGCTATAATATAATTCCACAAAGTATTCTTGAACTGACTGAGACGAAATTTAAAACATGCATTTAACGCACACTATTTAAGCAAGCATGTTACAAGTTGAGCGATTATATCGCTGATAAAATGCTTGGCTCAATGCTGGTCCTGCTCCACAAGGACAGCGCGCATAAATTGATAGCATTAAATGGTATTGTTGGAGCTGCTGAAGATTGTACAACTATCTTTGCATTGTATAGATTCAATCTCTTTAGTATTATATAATCGCATAGCCCATTTTGTGTGAGTACTAGAAAGCTATCATTCACTTCAAACCTACGTCTTTTCTTGACTTGAATGTGCCCTGGCGGTTGAGAGTATGTCATGCTCACTCTAATGTCTCGCTGTTGGTGGCGCATGTATCGGATAATTTAGTTCCCTTCAAAATGGTTGAGTTGAATGGTGCTGATCCATGTGTCATATTCGTGAACGGGCGCTGTCAGTTGTGACTGGTCATCTCTTAGTTGCCATGGCCGGCTGAAAGCAAATCTTATGCATGAATGATGTAACCAAGATTTTGTAACACTATTTTGATTTAAAAGAGTGTCCATGGAGTTTCTTACCCGTTATTCTCCATAGAGATCTACGCTTGGGAATGGGCAACTACAGTACTTTCACAGTTTTTATGTCTTGTGACTGGGACTGTAGCCAAATTTCATTTTCATCTTTGCTTCGACAATTCAAAAGTGCCTGTACCTGGCCTACTTGAAATGAATGCTTTGATTTTGATTTTGAATACACGAGTAGAATTATCAAACTAACACACTACTATACAGTCAGTAGTCACAGTTTTTCAGAGGCTCGTTAACTAACAAAAGTTAGCTTTGTGCCGTCAATGTGTACTCTGTGCAGCAGTGTACCGTGTACAGTTGTGTACAGTCAGCTAGTTAGATGTGCTAATGAGCGACATTAACGTTTAGCCGACGTCAATAAACGTCACTTTGTCGACTACAGACATACGATACACCCCTACACGGTTCATGACCATTCATGGTACCTACTGTTCTTCAATAGATAAAATCGTTATTCATTTGCACCGAAAGAGCATTCTCAGAAATGCCTTCTGCTGTAAAGAGGATAAGCTGGTATTTGTACACGACTTATTGATGCAGAAGTCTGCCTAAATCGAGAAGGGTCACTTTGCAAACGTTCACAGACTTCCAGGTAGACAATAAAATACTAGGTAGTGTAGTTTTCCTCTGCATAAATCCTGTAAACTTGAAACTTCTTGATTTATTTCTGGCTTCCAATCTTTTATTTTTTAATTATACTACTATTTATCAAAATTTGGATTTGAATTTGGAATTAAGAGAAAAAATTGTCATTGTTTCATGATGAATTTAACAGTCGCGGAGAGACAATTTCTTTGAATCTTCAAGCAAAATTTGGAATGTAAGTAAAAAAAACAAGTAGGCAGAAGGAAGTGTAGGTATATCTAGGCACCGAAAATAGAACAATTCGTTTAATGTTATATTTATTGGTGATAACAATGGCCCTCTCTGTTCCTTTATTCAATCTTTCGCCCAGTGAAGAAACTAAATCCTACTTTTATCTCAACAAAAAACTCTGTCCAAAATCTGTAACAAAAAAAAAACGAAACGAAGCAAATGTCTTCAACAAATTGTTTATATGTTACATCGTGCATCGAAAGGAAACATCAAATACAAAAAAAATAAAAGCTTGTAAAAATTATCTACCGTTTTACTTTATCCATCACCGTTCGTACTCCCGTCACGTAAATATTACGAACAAATTCCACGGAGTGTCGGTATTACATTATAAAAAGCAACAACCTACTCGTCCGGGCAAAACGCGGGCAAATGTCGGGCAAAGTGGGGCAAAATCTAGAGTACAACAAGCCTAGCTTCCCTAGCATTTTTACATGCAAAACGTAATACTAATAAATCTTTGTATGCGTCATATAGATGCAGGGTTGTGCTGTTGCCTCAAGTCGTGGCCAGCCAGGCGGAAAATTGCAAACTAGCGTACCCAGTACGCCGCGATGTCTATCTGGGCTTACGCCTCTTTGATATAACCAGCCAGGAATATTAATTATAACATGTAATTACCTGAATTGAGGGTAATAGATTTACTTATTATTTAGTGAAAATTGTTTCTATTGCAAGTCTAAAGCTTGTTAGGGCGTCGAGTTCATTTTTAAGCATAAGCATAATCAGCCTACAATGTTCCCACTGTTGGGACACAGGCCTCCTCTCTATGAGAGGGAATGGGCTATAATCTACCGCACGAGCCCAGTGCGGTTTGGTAGATGTCACATGTCAAAAGGAAAACATTTTTTCTTTTAAGATTGAAATAAAATGTTATGATAGATAGAATTATAACGAACAAAAAATTAAAAACAACTCTTTCTATGCCTAAGAGTTTAAAAAAATATTTTAGACGCCAACAACATCTCCGTCAATCAGAATCAACTAACCCCCAGCTTGTAAATCTTTAAACAGTAACAATACATTATCCAAATTTCAATTTAGGTACACGTTCCTTTCATAATATACCTACCTACCCTAAATGTGTTATCATATTGTTTATAGCCGCACCTTTGATTAAAATACGGATGAAATTACCCAACATCCGATGCTCCTCACATTGTCTTCAATGATGTGACGAGAAAGTAATCATGTTTATTATACTCCGTCTTTATTAGGCGACTATAGCTTTTGCTCGTAGCTTCGCTCCCGTTATGTAAATTACCCTTCGGGAACGTTTTAAATTAAGCCACTTAGACACTCGGGGATAATGTAGCTTTCCGTAAGTGAAAGAATTTTTGGAATCAGATCAGTAGTTCTGAATATTACCCCCTACGTACAAATTTACAAACCTACAAACAAATTTTACTTCTCTATAATATGTATTAGTATAGAAAATCTCATATTCATTAAATCTTAAGAATCACGCCGTGAAAAGAAATGTAGTCAAGTTTCTTACCGTGTGTACTCGTACCGTTAACTTTTAATTATTGGTCGGGATGCGGGCTCGTGGCAGGTAGCTGTGTGACTTCTTTTTATTTTGTTTGTAAACTAGAACAACATAGTGGGCAAAGAGTGTTAAAGAAAACATTGAGAGTAACCTGAAGTTCTGAGAGGAGAGCAACGGTGGCCCAGTGGGAGCGGCCCCAACTTACGAGCAATAAGTCGTAGGTTCGAACCCAAGCAGGCGAATTACTTTGTGTAATTTATTTCATCACCACTTCTGTCAAAACGGTGAAGGAAAACATCTTGAGAAAACCAGTACGTCACTACGGCTACCAACCCGCACTGGGCACGCGTGGTGGATTATAGCCCATTCCCTCACATAGAGATAAGGTCTGTGTCCCAGCAGTGGGAACATTATAGGCTGATTTTCCTGGAGTTATAATGGTCCAAATTTATTGGTGTTAAATTCTTGTTCTTTCTCTTTTTGAGAAATGACACTAGGCGCCAAAAAGCGTGCATCAATAAAAGCTGAAACAAACAAAATGTTCACTTTTTTTAAACATATGTTTATCGTCTTCATTTCAACAAAGAAAAATAATAAAAAGTATAAGCCGGCTTAACTAAACAATAACCAATATTGATATAATAATTAGTTAAAAAACAACAATAACATCATTTAGTAATTCCATAAGATCACATCTTATTCAGGTTTTATTGATCATAATATTTTCCTTATTCTAATGTTCTACAATTAAAGCTTATTCCGTTCATATTCACAATGGACACAATAAAAAATAAGAACATATTTCTCCAGTTAAGTCCTCTATATAGAAATTGCTACTACTTTTTACAAGCTTTTTTATTTGTGTGTAATCACATGAACCCTCGGGTGAGTATCTAGGCTCGGTCGAGTGTCACTCCAATTCGACATGACGAGCTCTCGACATTTAAGTTGGTCCAAATCAATCGTAAGTACGAAATTAAATTCTCACTAAGTCCCTCGCGAATCTCGCCTCACCGGGTAGAGATCGACAAATAAGGCATTTATTTATTTTAATTTTGGTGGTATGGTAAATTAGATTAACATTGCATTAGTAATCAGCACATTAGTCATGTACATTGGACATGTAGGGCGAAGATAGAATTGTCCAATTGCAGATCAACACTTCCACAGTTCTGAAACGCCAGTTCTATATCCCCAAATCTTCATTCTAATACACTTCATCAGTATTTCAGTTGAAAGATGTTCACTAGATCCACTTTTAATGAGCCCGTCCATTGCATTGGTACAAAGACTGGCCCTAATCCTGCCGTATCCAGTGGCTTTTCACGGAATATCCCAATTTGTTGATCAATGGCACAGATGGCATTCATCTCCCTAATGTCTCCTATAGTTTAGTCCAAGAGTCTAGTTTTAGTCTTATCTTTATAAGATGAATGAATATGAAAATCTGAGGTGGGTTGGTTTCCGATCTTTCCGGAAACAGCTGAAACGGTATTTTAGAAGGAACGACTGCCTATATAGCTGAGACCTCCAACCCAGTCAGTTTTTTTAGAAAGATTTAAAAATTAACGACCACCCCCACAGATATAAAAACAAATTGGTACTGCGTGTATGACTATGACCTTAGACGAGGCAAAAGGAGACTGTAAGGATCATAGCAGATGACATTCTTTACTTTCTGTCTACCGCTACGGAAAAAAGGCGTGAGTTTATACACAAATATTGCGGTAGATGATGTTGTTATAGACAAGCACTAATTTAAAGTTGCTCACGGGTACCGTCAGTTTCACCGTCATGCTAGCTCCTCTGAGCCAACGTATTTATTCTGCCTACATATTAAATTACTTTTACAGCGAAGTAACTTCGCAACGCTGCGTCTGGCTGCAGTGCATCACGAAATTATGATTTACAGTGTGCGCTCGTGAAACTTTTATTTAAGAGGCAATGCACAAGTGCCTTTCATTCGGCTGGATGTTTATTAGTTAGGTATCATGGTACGGGTTATGTGTGTTTGCTGAATTGGGTGAAATTGATGTGAGGATAACAATTGCTGTGACAAATAGAGACTTATTTAGTGGAAGAATGTACTAATTATAGAAATAATGGAATTTCTCAGTAGCAGCCACGGAGTCTGGATTTGTGCCCGGTTGATAGCTATAGGCTCGCCCCCTATTACATGAGATTTAAACATAGCTGGCGAAATGTGGGTGTACCACCACCAAAGTGTTAACTTGGCGAAACTTAATTCTGATTGACGTAGATGTTGTTGGCGTCTTTAAAATTTTAATAAAATTCGTATTAAAGGTCTACCTATTCAAACACGAAATATTTTCAGAGAATCATCTAACGGCTATAACGAAGCCACAGCAACGATAAAAACCTTTACTACGGCGTAGTATAACGTATGAGACGCGGCGATGGATGTTAAAAAATAAGGAGCCAGTATTTATTTTGTGGGTCAAGTATTTTTTTTTTTAGTTACACAGATATATGTTTTTTCCCTTGAAATGGCTTTGTTACATTTCGCAAGTGGGTAAAGGGGTCACCTTTAAATCACCTTTTTCTATACATACTCGAAATATTTTCAGGGAATCACCTAGCGGCAGGTGATTCCCTGAAAATATTTCGAGTTTTCGAGTTTTCGAGACCCACTTGCGAAATGTGGGTATACTATTAGGAACACCTCTGCCTAACCCTTCGGGGATTACAGCCGTGATGTTATTCTAAAGTACGAATAATTGATTCCTTAAAAGTAATCATCACGATGACAATAGAGTTTTAGCTTGATTAACCTTCCATTGTAACGAGACACTAATTATTAATCCTAATAACAATATCGTAAACTACAACACAATAGTCTATTATAATCAACATCACCGTATTGCTACGTATTCGAAACGAAATGCCAACACTATGCGGTATTAATTGCTGCTACGGTATGTGCTACGGCGTAGCGGTCCGTAGCGTCTACGGCGCCGTAAATTCTACAAATATTACGCTACAGTTCATTGAACTGCTACTGTGGTACTGTTTTATGAACCAATATGATTTAGATAGCGATGTTGGAACTAAGTAAATTATTATTTTTCGCGAGAAGACTCGATGCCGTCTATATTTCGTTTGTATTTTTTTTGGCGTATTTGTTGAGTCACAGTCTGGCTTTTGCTTACTTTAAGAATCTAGGCTAATAGAATAACAAAAGCACAAAAACAATAAATGGGAGAAACAATCCTTTTTTTCTTTTAATTTACATTTTTTTTTAAACAAATATTTTAAGGGATGGAAGGGTGAAACTGAAAACGGTTACCATTTTGAGCCCCCCCACATATAAATTTTTCATCGGTTGGGAATTTTTCTCCGTTTAAACATTTAAAATATAATAAAATAGATGACCCTTCGGCATCAGGAACCAGGTCCAGGCTGGTCAGGTGGTCAGGGCTCCAGAGAAAGGAACCGCCTCACTATGAGTGCCGTGTCCAGGAGTACTGCTTTCTGAACCAAGCCTTTGACCCAGCCGCTCAATAAAAGTCTCCTAAGGTGTTGTGTAACGTTACAATTTCCTGGGTAGGATCCACAAAACTGTAAAGTCACTCTGAGCACTCACCTACCTAACTTTCAGTCTGGAGGGGAGCACTATTAAAAGAAATTGACAAGGGGACGAGTTATAAGAATTTATTAACAAAGATCCTAACCTAAAAGCTGGAGCTACTCAAATCACTAATGCCAGGGAAGCTGGCGGAAAATACTGAAGATGAACGCAGAATGGAATAAATAACTGAAGAACGTCCGTCTTCAGACTGTGGAGGAGGACCGAGGAACCATCAACTCTCAGGCCGTAGAGAAGGGCCGAGGGCATCCGTCTTCAGACGGTGGTGGACGGCCGAGGACCGTCAATCCTCAGGCCGTAGGAGGAGGGCCGAGGACTTCTGTCTTCCGACCGTGGAGGAGGGCCGAGGAGCGTCAAATCTTCATCAGGCTTGTGCAGCTCAAGCAGCAAGGTTTCCAGGTGTTCTAGGTGAGGGTGCGGCGCGGAGAGAGGCCGACTTAAAACTCAAGAATAAGGGGAACTGCCCTTTAAATAAACTTTTATGAAGCTTCCCAGAGGTGTTTCTGCTCTCAGCTCTGAACGTAGACTGCCCATTCAACCACCAGGCTCCTGTCAACTCCAGATAATTTACATTTTAAAATTAGAAAATTATTAAAAAGAAAATCGAATTAGGTCGATGTGATTTACCTATACAACCTACAACTAGCTCCAGCAATAAATTAAAAATAAAACTAGGGTTGCCACTAACTGACATCACAAAAGTAAACAAAGATTTAATAAAGATAAAAAAAACATAAAAGACATACACATTACAGTTGTTCGAGGCTCTCTGCTCTAAGTCCATTAACCGTAACGACTATCGGTACAACGATTACAGAGTCCACATCCCACATGTCAACAACCTCGTGTGCTAAGTCAAGGTACTTAATTTTTTATCACTCTCAGCTTTCACGAGTCGTCCAATGGTTGTTACCACTGGACGGCGCTCTCGGCGATATATCACCTTAATCAGTATCAGGTATATTCACTAGAATGGTGTCTTGTCCGTGATGATGGTCGATCCCAATACAATGTGGCATGCCCGTTCTCGAGAACTGGGTCTGCACATACTTGTAGTATGGTTTAGAATCCACAGGGTTTTACTGCAGGGCAAGTTGCTGGTGGTTAAAACTAGCTACTAGATTGAAGAAACATAAATTTCGTTTATTCATTCATCAACCATATTATTACATTTTTAAATATATATAAAACATTAAAAATAGTAGCCCACCAGCATCGGAAACGGGTCCGCTACGGGTGGTCAGGGCTCTTGAAGAAGGAACTTCCTAACAGTACGCACAGTGTCCTGCTTTCTGAATCACGCACTTGATCCAGCTGCCAAGCGAGAGCCTCCTCAGAAGAAATATTAATATGTGATCATGCCTGTGGTTACATTGCCTAGGTATGTACAGACAGCTGCATTAATAAGGTACCTATCCGTTACGCATTAAGACACTCAATGAAAGGGGTACAGCATTAATGCAGCCGTCCACAGGGTCACATAAGTACCAGTGTCCTCTCTAAACCTCTCCTCTAGAGCAGATATTGTTGTTCCGTCCCCCTCTTTACAGGGGTCTGTTCAGATAGTACCTGCTCCCAAATTTGTAATATGTTTCGCACCCCATCCAGCACCGTGAGGGCCCAAAGCTCTAGTGGCTCGCCGCGATCAGCGGAGAAAGCGGGGCCTTTGCCCGATGCAAGGAGGAGAATCTCCTTTGGAGATGAGACTCCTTTTGCATCACAGGGGGGCCCTGCCACTCCGGGGACGCGCCGAGCTGCTATCGAAGCCCCAAGACCGCTTAAAAGGCCTGAGGCGAAGTGCCGCAGTCGCACCGAGGAGGCGAGAGCTTGCCTTAATAAGGCCAAGCTTAATTTGGGCAACTCTCGCAACCTCAAGGCCGAGATCAAGACTGCGGTGCTCGAAGCCATAAACAGGCTTTATGAGCTGGTCAAGGAGTCGGAGCAAGACCGGGCCCCTGTCACACCCATCGCCGTACTGGAACCCGCGCCCACTGCTGACTTCGGTCCCGCCATCGAAGTTCTTGCCGGCCAGGCTGAGCTCCTGAGAACAATGAAGGAGCACATCTCGGAGTTAAAGGACAACTCCGAGAAACTCGACAGACTCCGAGACAGTCTGGCCGGCAAAGAAAGTGTGGGGGAGACAACCTACGCGAGTGTAGCTGCCGTCAGTAAGTGCCACACCGGGGCGCCAGCCCTGGAGCGAACGACGTTGCACTCCGTGGTTGTTTCCTCAACACAGGAGATGGATACGGGGGAAGAAATCCTCGAAAGAGTGAGGAAGGCAGTGGACGCGAAGGAGGGCTGGGTGCGCGTCGAGAGAGTCCGAAAGGCCAAGGACCAAAAGGTAATCATGGGGTGCGCAACAACGGAGGAGAGGCGAAAATTAAAAGTGCGACTAGAGAAGGCCGGAGAGAACCTCGTTGTCGAGGACGTGAAAAATCGGGACCCGCTTCTGATTCTTAGGGACGTATTAGTCATGCACAGTGACGAGGAAGTGTTGAGAGCCCTTAAGAATCAGAACCGGGAGATATTTCACGGGCTCGACAACGAGGATCAGAGGATGGTAATTAAATACCGACGGAAAACCCGAAACCCGCACGCGAATCACGTTGTGCTTGGTGTGTCCCCAATGGTCTGGAGGAGGGCGATTGAAGGGGGAAAACTCCGCATCGACCTCCAGCGAGTACGCGTCGAGGATCAGACGCCTCTGGTGCAGTGCACCCGCTGCTTGGCATACGGGCACGGAAAACGCCTGTGCACGGAGCCAGCCGATCTGTGTAGCCACTGCGGTGGAGTACACCTCAGGGCAGAATGCCCGGATAGACAGATCGGCAAAGCAGCGGCTTGCGTGAACTGCACCAGAGCAAAACAGGGAACCACCGAGCACAACGCATTCAGCAACGAATGCCCCGTGCGAAGGAAGTGGGACGCATTCGCAAGAGCTTCGATAGCATATTGCTAAAGTTGGCGATGCGACCACTTCCAAGCACGTCAGTAAAACCAATTCGGCCCAACCGATAAACAGACGAGTTGAGACGGTCACTAGCGTTGGCAATAAGCAAAAATGTAAATTGAGGCCGTTTCATGAGAAACTGGCTCAAGTTATGCTGGAGCTGTTGCCAGCGCTGGTGGATATGTCAAGCTGTGTCGAACTTGGTGATACTGATACAGACGTAAACCAGTTATGTAAAGGATGTAAAAAATTAAGAAGAATAGTTAAAAATAGTAAAAATCATGAAAACTTAAAAATTTAACGATATTTAATTATATAGTGAATATATACGTTGGATATCATATAAATAGAAAATAGGAAACAAAATTAAGCAAAGCAAGAAATCTTAATTAGGGCATAAAAATTAGGGATTAATTAGATATAAATAAAAAGGGCATATTTAGAACGGGTTATTAATAGATATATATATATATTAGTAAAGTAATAAATTTAAGAACAAAATCAGTAAAATAAATAGTAGTAAAATAGATAATACACAATTAACAAGATATAATATAAAGCGAAAGCATAGCAAAATAAACATAAAAGAAATATTATAGGTGTTTCAAAAATAGGTGTTTAATATATCATGCCAAACCAAAACGCACAACATTGTGGTCTCTCCGGCCACCTAGAAACGTAGACAAGCGAAAATGACAGATGATAAGGACTCTGATCACCATGTTAGAGGGACACTGGCTTGGCAGGAGTGGTTTTTAGCCGGTTCGAGTCCGGCACTACCTCGACTGTCTCACAGGAGATATTCCTGTGGGATAGTCGAGGTGTCCGTGGGGATTTCCCACTCCTGCCCATAAAAAAAAAAAAAAAAAAAAAAAAAAAAAAAAAAAAATGCAGCCGTCCGTACCTACATAAGTAACGTAGGTACAATCTTTCTCCATCCTCAAAATATGAACGCTGAAGGTTCCTCACAAAGACCGCAAAGTTTCCGCTAATTTCCTAACTCGCCACAATACGTTATTAACCCAGCACCAAGCCTGTATGCATCTTATCTAATGATTCCCCAAACGGTCTCGTTAAACTTGCACCATTGTTTGCCAACTTCGCGCTGTAAGTAATTGTATGGGTAACAACTGTACATACTATAACAGATAGGAAAACTTTACTTAGGTACTGCTGAACAAAAGCGTCGGATGCTGCAACTGGCCGCGTGTGGGTTCACGGAAACGATTAGGCAACCCTCACTTCCTAATACCAGTGTCGTTTCGCATTTTAATGGTGACCTAAGCTAAGACTGCCTCATTTGTCTAGTGGTCGCAAGCGGGTTCGATTCCCAGGTCCGGCAAAGTGTCATTGGGTTTTTCCGTCAAGGTTGATTGTAATAGGCCCCCTATTACGTACATGGGGCTTAAACATAACTGGCGAAATGTGCGTGTACTATTAGGTGCACTTCACCGTAGCGCCTAGGGAATTACCGACGTGCTGTTATGCTAAGCTACCAAAAGTTATTGGTTGAGCTAGAGCAAACCATCTTGTCGATCCAATATTTTCTTAAAAGAAAGAGATACAATAGAAGATTCATACATCCTATTATATCATCATCTTTTGGCTGCCCTGTGGTGGTTTTCCTAATGAGCTAAATGCAGGTGGCAATTTATTAAACCACCGCGTAAACATCAATTAGACCTCTCACTTTTTGCAGCGACCTACAAAGAAGCTCATAACCGATCAAGTATCAACGTTCTCTAGCCAAAGATGACACAACCTTCACCCTTCAAGATTAGCCAATAACTTGAATAATCAGTTCACTTTAATAGACATCAAAGTGCGATAATTCGTGCACAATTGAAAATGTCGCCGACAGACATCCGCTAATCATGCGGAAGGAGGGTACACGACGTTTAAACTAAATTTATAGCAATGAAATGAATCGCACTGGAGCGCCGAACAGAATCTACGAAATATACTTCATTAATAAATTGGCGAGCCAAGTGACAGCTTTTCTCTTCATCATTGGTGTGGTAAGGCGTATTTTTGGCGGATTTAATATTGAATATTTATTGGAATTGCCAATTTTTATTTATTTATTTAGCTTTATTTATCCCTTACATTTATTTTGTATCTAATGCGTTGTGTACTTATTTATTTATTTGTTAGTAATGTTAGTGTTTGTACTTAATAAAGGATTAGTATTGTTAGGTGTAAGGGCCGCCTTCTGCGGTGAAAGCGTCCTCCAAATTGTTCCAGCTGACTCTGTCTTTTGCCAGCCTTAGCCAGGAATTGCCAATACAAACCTATTAATTATGTTACTGAAATTCTATAAACACCACGCAGTCAAATGATACCTAAAACGTAACTTTATGTAAGTACCTGCTATTATTACTAAGAAAATGCGTAGGTAAGCCACGGCATTTCTGTAACTAGGTACATTGAATTATAAAATATATAGGTATTTTTCAAGCCAACGATGACTCCAGATACGAGGTAGAAGCTTCTCTAGATGTAGTGTTTCCAATCTTATGGACAAAAAAACCTTCTATGACAAGTAAAGTGACAATATTTTTTTAAAGGTTAGGTTTGTATTACAACAAAGCGTGATGATAAGAAATTGAGAACAGTGTTCTAGATAATCAGAGGCTAGTAATAATAAGTAATAAGTAGTAGTAGTAATAAGTTACGAAATTGCTGATCGATTGTTGGTAAGTATAAATAGATAGGCGTCACGAGTGTTTCTACGAGTAGCAATTTCTATCCCATTTTTGTTCACTACCTACATCCTATCTTTACAATAATTAAAGGCAGATAAATCCACTTTAAAAGATACGCGGGCTGACCAGCAACGTTCTCCGTCCTCTAGAGAATAGAGCTACAACCAAATATAGAACAACATTTTGGCAAAAGCGACTCGAGATACGTCGGCATCGCTGCTTCAAATCTCCTGAAAATTATTCATGGCACAACGTCGTACTGATGTTATTTAACTTAGATTTCGCAGTTACACGAATTTCCTGGTTTATTTTGGTCCCTATGAGATAGGACGGTTGTAAAGACACTTCGACTTTCACACTCTCAAGTACGCCTTTGCGCTTTTCATTTCTTTGAACTTTTCTTTAAAAGTCAAAGCTTTTTTGGTGGTCGGAAATGTTTAAGAGATTTTGGTTCGTAGAAATTAATGATACTTGAGATTGGAAAATAATTAAGGATTTTATTTATTTTTTAAAGAGGCCATGAATAAATTACTGTCGTGCGTAAGTTAAGTTGTTAGAGACAGATGCTTACGGATTATGCGGATTGATTATCAGAAATACAAATTTAAGAAAAAAAACAACCCTCTAAATATTATTTTTTAAACTTTGCCCCACGCTAGGAATCCTCGCTAGGCTCCTGTATTAGGCTCCTGTATCGTGGGTACGTTACCAACATTTAAACTCACATAAACAAACAGCCAGACCCGGACGGAACAACTAGGTACCTGTTGGCCGGTCAAATATTTTTGTTCAGTGCGGGAATTGAACCCGTAACACGCAGCGCAGCTGTCAATCGCTCAACCACTACGCTAACCGAATTTCATCGAATCATTTTTTTTTTGTTTAGAAATCGAAAAACTTGTCAGGTCTGCTTAATTTTGCTAGCTTATTAAATTCAATCCTGTTGAGCTCGTCTCTATCTAACTTTTGTACCCTTCTTATGTCTACCCACCCCTGGGCTTTGGGGTTGACGCTGACAGAAAATATTTCCTTCTTCCGTTCTCTCAACTTACCCGTTGTGATATCATTCACTTGATGCATCTTGTCTCTGTTTTTTTAGTATAATTTAGCCAAGAGAAAGGTGATAGTCATGACGTGCTAAGAGGTCACAGGTCAGGTCAGGATAACGGCTGCACTCAAATAGAATAACTTGGAATCGTCTTCACGAGGAAGAAAAATAAATCTAACTAACGGAGTTTAAAGTAACGTCGTCACTCGCATCAGTCAAGTCCAGCTGGCTGGATTATACTAATAAGAAGGTAGGTACGTAATATCGTCACTGAATAAGTAGGTGTGCACAAGTGCCTAATTTAATTCAATTACTTTTCAACCTGATCCGAGACAAATCATTCTGTAAAATGTGAAGCAATCATTCGTTTTACGTACTAAACACAGATATAGCTAATTTCTTTGTGAGCTTTCCAATAGAAGGCGAGACAATAGCGCAGACACGACTATTCATACTGACGCTCACATGCTAGGGTATATCGTGTTTTATTGTATCAAGAATAGGGTTGAAAATTTGGTGTTGTGTGGGGTGAAGAAAGCTACTGTATACTTGTATAGATAGTAATAAGCCGAGTATTGAAGTAGGCTGCGAGGGCTCTCCGGCGAGCACTGCCCCTGCTCAGCCCCTCGACCTAATGAAACGTAGACTTCATCGGAACAACACGATTCTCATACACTTTGTCTCGAAGACGAGCAAAACGACAGTGCATTTTGAAGAAGTGTTTTTATTTTAAGAATAGTTGAAGCTAAAATGAATTTTACCGGGATTCGAACCATAGTGTACCGGTGAGTAGCTATTTAAGCGCCTAGCTAATAGCTTAACCAATTCGAGAAAAAATGATTTAAAAATGAAAAGTAAGTATTTACTTTGTGTCGTCAAACGGTACTGCGAAGATCAATAGAGAAAATGACTAATTTAAAGCGACACTAGTGTTTTTGGTAGAGCTACGGTGATTATAACTCCCTTACGCTGGCTATGGGCATAAATTCCTGCATTTCCAGTGGTTGATAATGTATACTGCCTCGTTGGTAGTGATCGCAAGCGCGACTGCTGAGCATCAGGTTCTATTCCCAGGTCGGGCAAAGTGTTATTGGGTTTTTCCATCAGGAATTACTTAGTAGCATCCACGGAGTCTGGATTGATGCTCGGTTGATGGCAAAAGGCTGGCCATTTATAACACAGGACTTAAAAATAACTGTCAAAATGTGGGTGGTGGGTGGGTACACCTCTGCCTAACCCTCTGGGATTACAAGCGTGATGTTATGTTATGTTAATTATACTTAGGTAACTACTAAACCGACCAAGTAAATTAGACAACTAGTAATGCAACGGGACTGATGCTAAAATGACGCGTAAACCACATCCACACATTCCAGCCTGTTGTCTAATAATCTTGGTCGACTATACAGGGTGTCCGGCAACGAATGGATAACCTTGAAATGGCCCATAGCAGAACCCATGGCCATTCAGAAAAAACTACGAAAAAAAATCTATCTTATAAAAAAATTTCATCCGCAGATGTATGGCCTGTATAAGAATGGGGGGCCATATTAAATTTTTTTGCTTCAGTAATTTTTTCTCCTTGTCTACATTAATAGCAATAATTCACTATTTAAGGCAGATACAATTAAGAATTGTACCATTATCAAATCTACCTGAAACCGACATTATTTTAAAATTATTGGTCACTCATGTATGCATACATTTTTTTTTTACCCAAGACGTTTAAACTTCGTTTAAAAATTAATTCATACTAATTTACCAAAATAAATGAACTTGCTTACTTTTGATACATTTTTTTAACCGACTTCGGTTATCAATGCGTCTGTTTTTTTTTTATGTTCAGCCTTTTTTTCGTCAATGAACCGATTTCGATGATTCTTTTTTTGTTTGGAAGAAAATTACTTTGAGGTGGTTTTCTGTTTAAATTTGGTGAAGATCTGATGGTAATCATCGGAGAAATACAATGGAACTCTTCAATTACAGACAGCAAATCGATCGTGATTGCTGCAATCGCTTGGATGTTTGTTGTTTTTACAACATCATAACATATCATCACGCCTGTATGCTCTGAGGGGGTACGTAGATGTGTACAGTACACCCACATTTCGACAGTTAGGTTTGTTAGGTTCCATTTTATTGGGGATAAGCCTATTACCATGACATGTATTGTTTACAATATGAACTGCCTTGTTGGTCTAGTGGTGGCGACTACTCAACATGAGGTCCTGGGTTCGATTCCCAGGTCTGGCAAAGTGTTATTGGGTTTTTCCATTAGAAATTTCTCAGAAGCAGCCACGGAGTCTTGATTTGCGCCAGCGCTCGCCCCCTATTACATGGGATTTAAACATAACTGGCGAAATGTGGGTTTAGGTACTATTGGGTACACCTCAGCCCCACTCTTCGGGGATTACAGGCGTGATGTTATGTTATGTTAAAAGAAATGTATAGCTAATATTTGTATAAGATATTACACATTAGACAAATCATTTGTATATCTGTCATTTTGTCGATTCCATGACAGCAATATGACAGATGAACAAAAGATTTGTCGATTCTCTTTCGTTTCTTTGGTGGTCATGCTAAGCGGGCAGAAGTCGGTGACAAAGAAACTGAATCAAACACACAGAAGTCACCGACTTCTGAAGCTAAATTTTAACTTTGTTGTATTTTTGAAGTCGGTTTTTTTTTGCAAAAACGTTTTTTTTTTTCGTTTTTTTTTCTAAATGGCCATAAGTTCTACTAGAAGCCATTTCAAGGTTATCCATCAATTACCGGACAACCTGTATAGCTTTACATAGATCTTCTGGCGCGTGGCTAACTCCGTCAATACAATTTGTCATAATTATATTTATATCGGCGCTGCCTGATACTGCCATTCTAGTGCCAAGGGTTATGGCTCTCCCACATGTAACCCTAATTACAAGTTTAAAAAATAAACACAAAATTTTCTTCGTTGTTTTTAATGCATGACATAATGACAGATCTTACTACAGATGATCGTGAATGCTATGACAGCTACCAATGGGTCGTATTACAAGAAACAAGTCAACTAGCATTGTAAACACATGTTTAGAAAACCTTATAGTAAAGTTGGAAATCATACAAGTCAACTATAGCGTTGCGCGAATGTGGAGATACAGTTACGAATCACTGTTGCTACTTTTCTTTACATAGTATAAAAGAAAGTCGTTCCCGCAGTTTGTACGCTTAGATCTTTTAAACTAAACTACGGAAAGGACTTCTATGGACTACTCACACTTATTCAGATCTATTCAGCTTATGCCCATAGAAAACAACGATTTTGTATGAGACGCGTACGCATCCGTTCAGCGCGCGCGACGCGTACGTGTCTCATAAAAAATCGTTGTTTTCTTAGCTTCAACTAAGCTAGCTATGTGATTGGCTAATTTTAAAACCCCTCGCTGCACATCCACGCACATCTCTTGTAATAACCGATGCGTTTAATGGCACCAGTCAATCATATTCTCTGTGTGTTTGTGATCGGGTGTCATTGAGCCCTGTTTAAACTATGATTAGCACAATCATTTTGTGACTAGATGTGGTCAACATACTAAAGGCTAAAGAAAACATCGTGTGGAAACCAGCATGCCTGAGAGATATTTCTCGACGGCATGTAAAGCCAAGTCAGAGGCCCATG
Source organism: Xestia sexstrigata (assembly GCA_941918905.2). NCBI lineage: Eukaryota > Metazoa > Arthropoda > Insecta > Lepidoptera > Noctuidae > Xestia > Xestia sexstrigata. Next base: position 15,588,338 of record OW799211.2, on the reverse strand, counting down.
GGCGGCACAAAAACTCTGACACCAGGTTAGGCACTAACCACACGATAAAGAATGAAGACTAAAAAGTAAATTAAAGCAGTTTTGTGAATGACAAAAACTTAGTTTCTTATACAACAGTATTTCGTACTTGCAGTCCACAATAATGTATGTAACAGTTGCCTTACATATAACAGAATACAGTAAAGTACCTAATTATTTATGAATTTATTATGACTCGTAATCTAGCGTTTTACATAAACGGTGTAGAAATACTATGTCCTTGATTTAACATATAAATATAATTTTGAAAAATAAACTCAGTCTTAAATTGCAAGACTAGGATATAACATTACAACTCATCGTAACGCCTTGCAAAACCAATAAAATAATAATAACTGGAATTAATTGTAGAATATATTAAAATATATATTAAATAACAAAATTGTAAAAATGACTCACTTGGGATACAATGAATATACGTCATAAGAAAAGCTGCCTACAGACGATTCAACCTGACGCCCGATACGAAGCCCCGATATGAAGCCGATGGGTAGACATGATATAAATAGCTGAGGTGACAATTTATTTGAACTCACCCTGATTGGAATTACCAATCGTGAGTCTAGTTGAATTGTCTGAAAGAAGCTTAAATACCCTGTATTCATCATAAATAAAAGTTACATAACATTGCTGCAACATGTATTTGTGTTACTGTCAAGATGTTGCAGGGTAACGTTACATCATTGCACGACGTTCGTGTGTGATGCAACACAAAATAAAGTTACTACACCAAAGCCATCAAACTTTTTTTATCATAAATTCAAGGCTGGTCATAAAACAAACAAATAAATAACAACACCATAGGCAATATTACTTCTATACAGTCTATTCAATGCGGCTCTATGCGCCAGCAGTGGAAGTGTAATATCATAGTATGAAGGAATGTCACCAGTAGAAATTCTAAGAGATTACAAGATTAGTATCTTAGCTTTAATTTATAATACGGTACCGGAAACTGTATAGCACAGAGATTCCCGACAGTCCTAAATAAGTTAAAAATCATGGTAACTATGTTATATGAGTTGTCTTTCAAAGAACTTAGCTTGATTTCAGAACATTGCGTCTTTTGAAGTAAACTACTTTACGGATTATTCAATTTTTATAGCTTAAGATTTATTTTCACTGGTTTTTCGTTCCAAAATAACTAAATATATCCGTAAAGACAATAACATTTTTCCTCCCTCCCAACTTAAAACCTAACATTTGATAATATAAACAACAAATACAATTTATTTAGTAAATACATTCGTTTTTAAGTTACAGTAAGTGTTCGTTTTAGTAATTTAGTGAAATACAAATTAGTGTTATAGTACTTATTTATAAAAAATCGAGTTAGCATATTTTAAGTCTTTTTTTTTTTAAGAATGTAAAAGTAATCACGATCACGATTGAGGAATGTTAATGAGATTATACAAAGTAAATAATGTTGAGGTACATTTTCTGAGATTATAAATATTTGTGTACTTAATAATGCAGTACATAAATGAGTACTTAAATAAAAATTGGAGGCTCCTCCAATAACAACACAGGCTGTACGATTCGATATCAAAATAAATAATATTAATATGTTAGATATCACCTCGCATATTGCCTTTTTATTAATTATATGTGACTACATAATATACATCATAATATTTTATTGAAACCTTACCTATACCTTACTTGAGACAAACGCTACAAATATTAAAGCAAATGTAATCGTCTACATTCTGGGAATGTACCATTTATAAAACAGTATACCTATTTATTTACAACGGAAATTATAAAAATACATTATGATCAATTCAAACGATAATTACATTTTTCTACGCTACATTAAGCTACAAGGTCAAACAAAACGAATGTTTGAAAATTGATATCTTTGGAAGAACAATGACAGCCACATACAAGCGAAGCAGGGCGCCGACACCAAGCGACCACGCGGTAACATGTGGGGACGTGGGTGATGCAGCGATATACAGGGAACTATGACCACTATGTCCAGAAATGTATTGTCCATTATCCTTTGAACTCTTTGGCAATATTAGTTTACAGATACAACAAATTATTAATCAATTTGTAGTTTGGTGTTACGAGGAAGGGGATTCATAAAATCTTTAAATTTACTGGCTGCCCCAGTACTACCAATACTTAAATTTTACCGATCAAACGTTTTAAGATAAAGGGTGCTTGAAATATGTAATCATCACTGACTTCCACTGGATAGTTCTATGAACTACATCCAGTCACTAAATAAGTTTACAAAATATTACTATTGATACAGGTCAGATATGAAGGGATCATGATTAATTGTTAAACATCACAGATACGTCAGTTACAAGAGATTCGATGAGAACTATTACAAATTAATTATTATGGTACTACTTTCATGTGTTAACACAATTTACTAGGAATGGGTGATGTAATTATTACGATTTCGGTAGATACTCCAAAGAATCCTACAGCTGACCCAAGTTTCAACTTGAAGTTTACATGCATTTTCACCCTAAATCCATTGCCATAACCATTTAAAAATGCACATAAAGCAAAACTCGCTGCCTCATTACCAAAGGTATAACAACCGGGATCAAATCTTTCCAACACGTCCACGGGTCTAGTACAATAACGGTCGCGATCTATAAAAAGAGGGCGACAGCAGTCCTAAAGGAATCATGTCGTTAGTTAGGCCGGGTAATCGCTGTCGGCGTCGGACGCAGGCGCCGCCGCCGGCTATAGCGGCGGCGTGGAGCCCTCCGCGCCCGGCGGCAGCGAGTGCACGCGGGCCGACAGCAGGTTGTGCAGGATGAACACTGCCGGCTTCGGGCTGCCCTCCATGTCGAGCTCCTGGGGAACAGTGGCCGGTGAGAGAGAGAACTAGACGATAATGCGATAAATCTACAATTTCTATATCAACATCGACCAGCAGTTATAGGAGGAGCTTTACCACACCCTGCAATGTGTCATATTTGTGTCTGAAATGTTGAAGATACCCCAGATTGTGTGATGGCTTTGCCGCATGACCGTTGCTCGTTACTCACGTTGCTTGGTCATAATATCTTAACATTTGTGTTTGGTTCACAAAACCATGGGCGTGCGCTACGAAGAGGCAATTAGGCAAAGCCTACCCTACCAACTGGGGCAATTATTATAACTAATGAACTATGTAATAAAATAACACTTTGTACAAAATATTAAAAAAAAAGTTTAAACTCCTGTTCGAATACTTATAGCAATTTATTGCGCCCGTGTTACGTAACTAACACTGTACTGGAAGTTGCTACGACGCTCGACGCTCACCTATTAAGACGCATCTAATAGGCAAACATTCTACTAGCCTAAAACCAAATGATAAATTTACGCTCACAGCGGCACATTGGTGCATATTTTCGTGTGTATGAACCGCACACATGTATAGATTGCAGCCATTTTTGGGCGGTAACTCCTGCGAGTGTAGCTGGGCTGTGATTGGTTGCTACAACAAAAGGTCAGGATTCAAGGTGGATGTACTTAAGCCCGCGAAATTAAAATTTCCTTACGTTCCTTGCAATTTGCAGGCCAGTGCTTGTTGTATGTTGATTAAAATATGCACTGGCCTGCAAATTGAAATTGTGTGTGTGTGTAATTTTGCGGGCTACCGTGCAGCAGGGTTGGTTCCGGATTTTTCAATTAAATTAGTGGAGATTTCGTATTATGATATTATCCTGCAAAATTTTGTTGATCACTGTTGTGAAGCAACTCGATATGAAAATGATGCAATTTTATTTGGTAGTATTTTTCTACCGACAGATTAGAAATTATATTTTTCTGAAGGAAGCCATTATTGTTTCATTGTGACAAGCAATTTATATCGCGATCTTGAATGTTTTAATTTTAACATATTAAGTTATTTACACATTTGTTTTGAAACAGAAAACGTACATTCAACAGTAACAGTAGTGTAAATATTAATTTTGTTGTGTATTAATTGTTTATTCATCTAACAATGGTGTTTACTTGTGAAGTTTGTGCTGATAATGTGTGTTTGTTAGAAGTTAAAGGCAATAAGTTTTCTCATTTATCGTATAATGACAAGCTTCAAGTTGTGTCTAAAGGTAGATGTGTACCCGATTTACGAGAATTAATCCAAAAATAATATATGGTAATTAACTGACGTGTTCTGTAACTATCACCCACTCACTTGGATAAGATATTAGAGGTGGCCGAATCTTTCTTCTGTTTGCATCGTTAGAAAATCGTGTACGCGCACACATACATAGACGACACTATGTATGTGTGCGCGACGCACCTTTTTTAGTTTTATACTTTTTGGTGTATTTTGTAGTGTTGCTAATGGCGCATAGTATAAAAGTTTGGGAGAAAGTTATTGAAAGACGACTGAGAGAAGAGAGCTAAATTTCAAGAAATCAATTCGGTTTTATGCCTGGTCGGGGAACGACGGACGCCATTTTTACCATCCGCCAGATGTGCGAGAAATACAGAAGTGCGCACAAAAACTTGCACATGGTGTTCATCGACCTCGAAAAGGCATACGACCGGGTACCTCATGAGGTTTTGTGGTGGGCCCTGAAAGAGAAAGGTATGCCTGGGAAGTATGTGCAGTTGATCCAAGCGATGTACAGTCGATGTAGTACCCAAGTCCGGTCTACAGTGGGCACCACCGGCAGCTTTAATGTGGCTGTTGGCTTGCACCAAGGGTCGGCTCTAAGCCCCTACCTCTTCCTGGTGATAATGGACGCACTTACGTCGGACATCCAGGAAGAGGCTCCCTGGTGTATGCTGTTTGCCGACGTCATTGTGTTAGTTACCGAGAGCGGCCTAGAGGTCCAGAGCAGATTGGAGGTGTGGTGGCAATGACTGGAGAATGTTGGCCTTAAATTAAGTAGGTCCAAAACAGAATACTTATTCTGTGATTTCGGCGGTCTCTCCAGTCCTACGCCCATAACTCTTGCCGGAACACCCATACCGATCTGTTCCGATTTCCGGTAGATCGGGTCGCTTGTTCAAGGGGATGATAAAGTAGACCGTGACGTAACGCATCGGATCAACTCAGGATGGATGAAATGGCGACAGGTCACTGGAAAAACTTGCGACCTAAGGATGCCCCTCAAGATAAATGGGAAAATATACAAGTCCGTGATTAGACCTGTCGTACTGTGAAAAAGATGGATGAAAAAAGATTGCATGTAACGGAGATGAGAATGTTGAGGTGGATGTGTGGTGTGACAAGAATGGATAAAATAAGGAATGAGTATATTAGGGGAAGTTTGAAAGTTGCGCCAGTTACAGAATAGTTGAAAGGGAATCGACTGTCTTGGTATGGGCATGTGATGAGGAGGGAAGAATCGCATGTGACTAAAAGAGTGATGAAATTATAAATGTTGATGGATGGAGAGGGAGAGGAAGACCAAAGAAACGATGGATGGATTGTGTGAAGAATGATATGAAGGAAAAAGGTGTAAATGATTGTTTGACTGTAGACAGGGGGAATGGAAGAAAGTGTTGCGCCGACCACAAGTAACATGGGATAAGGGCAGGAAGATGATGATGTTTCTTTATATTTCGAATGTTATTTATAAACGAGACTTCCACCGACCATCACGCCGTTTTTCTTCACGTTGAACAGGGACTGTTCTTATGATTAGACCTGTCGTACTGTGAAAAAGATGGATGAAAAAAGATTGCATGTAACGGAGATGAGAATGTTGAGGTGGATGTGTGGTGTGACAAGAATGGATAAAATAAGGAATGAGTATATTAGGGGAAGTTTGAAAGTTGCGCCAGTTACAGAATAGTTGAAAGGGAATCGACTGTCTTGGTATGGGCATGTGATGAGGAGGGAAGAATCGCATGTGACTAAAAGAGTGATGAAATTATAAATGTTGATGGATGGAGAGGGAGAGGAAGACCAAAGAAACGATGGATGGATTGTGTGAAGAATGATATGAAGGAAAAAGGTGTAAATGATTGTTTGACTGTAGACAGGGGGAATGGAAGAAAGTGTTGCGCCGACCACAAGTAACATGGGATAAGGGCAGGAAGATGATGATGTTTCTTTATATTTCGAATGTTATTTATAAACGAGACTTCCACCGACCATCACGCCGTTTTTCTTCACGTTGAACAGTCCCAGTGGCCAGCAATGGTGATTTAGGTTCAGTCCGCTACAGTATGCTTAGATCTTTAAAACTAGGTACGCAGCGGATATTGATGCGGGTTTTTTTAATAGACGAAGCCGCGGGCATCAGCTACTCATAGATACTTGAAAGACTTTCAATTGAACAACAAAAGTGTACTTACGACCGTATCATCATCGGCGAAGTGCAGCCACAAGGCGGAGCGGTCGTCGTCGGCCGAGGCGCGCAGGGCGTGCAGCGGGCGGCGGTACAGTGCGCGCGCGCCGGCGCGGCCCAGCGAGCCCGCCGCCTCCCACACGCACACGCCGCCCGCGCCCAGCGACAGGCGCGCGCATGCGCCGCGGAAACGACATCCTGGGAATAAACGTGTTCTTTTAGCAAGCAAATTACATTGTTATAATGTCATTGTCACCCTGTAATCATCAAAATGATTTCCATTTAACGAAAACACTTTTTTGCTTTTAATTAAAATATTAATTTTGATGGCACCGAGGCCTCGGACACGAAGTCGGCGGGAGCGGCTCGGTGGCGGCGGCGGCGCGGGCAGTGGCGCGGCGCCGCCGTACCCGGTCTCGAAGAAGGTCAAAAGAAGATGTAAATTCCTGCGTCAATGCAGCCGCGCGGGCACCGCTCGTACGCCGCTCGCCGCCCGCTCCCCGCGCCGCTGACTTCGAGGCCAGTTACATATAAATGTATGCATTGGAACGCGCCGCTGCCGCTGCCTTCGTGTCCGAGGCCTGACAGTGACTAATTTCTCGTGTATTGCATGCCGGTGATACCTAGTACTAGTATTACAAGTATGGAGATTCACACAGATAGGATCCGGAAAAAAGTAAACTAAGAGATTCCCTATTAAAAATATAAAAACACAAACAACGTATCATAGATGATAGACTCACGGAATGTAAACTCTGGCTGCGTGCGCACGGCATGGTGCGCGCCGTCCACGAGCGCGCCGGCGGCGGCGGCCAGGTCGTGCGGCGTGTCGGCCCGCAGCGCGCGCACGGCCAGGCCGGCCGCCGTGCCCGCGCGCAGCCCCAGCGCCGCCGCGCCGCCCGGCCCGCGCCGCCACCACGCCAGGCGCGTGGCCGCCAGCCCGAAGCACTCCGTGGGCGCGCACCACGCCTCGCCCGACCAGGGGGCCGCCTCGTACAATCTGCTCGTAATCAAACATATTATTACTAGAAACCATTGCATTGAATAGGATAGATGGCAAAAAAATATTAATTAGTCCGTCAGATTTCCAAAAAATATTGGACACTTTTTTTTTATTTATTCACGTAAACAAAAAATGAATACGATACGGTGCGTCGAAAACTCATGTAACGTCACATATGAGTACATTTTTTACTCAAATTTGACTTCACAAGTCTGATCTTTGACACGTTTTATCTTCGTCAATTTTTAATAATTTGATAAAACAAAAAACACGTTTCTAATATTTTTCGATAATCTGACTAACGAACTAAACAGAATCATATTTTTTTTAGTCAGTCATCATCCCTATTGTAGATAGGGATGGTGTCTGTTCATTTTGCGTTTGGGTGGGAGAAGTGACCATTCGATGTATCCCAGTTCCCCAAGAAGACAGCAACAACTTAACTGATGATCTCGCGGAGAGTAACTCGGTTACCTAAGTACTTTACCCTGCATGTGGCGAGCTCTGGGCAGTTTAGAAACACATGGAAAGCCTAAACGAGTTAATGAATTATAAGTTTCTCGACGATGCTCACCTGATTTCTCGATCAGTAATCGCAACAAAGGTGGGTTGCCATCCATCTGCTTCATCAGAACTGTCAGACCCGCCAGAAGCGCTCATCTGTAGAAACCATTTAATCATTTTACCATTGCCATTCTACAATCCACCTAAAGTCTTTTCGGAGTTTTTCAGTTTGTATCTCTAAGTTTGCGTAAAAATCAGCAGTCTTTATTCCTGTTACAATTAGGCCACTATGGGTTGCTGATGCTGATGTCAGAGGTGGATTCTCACATGATCCTGAGGAGGCCGCCTCGCCAGCCAGCCAGCATATCGCACATCCCCAAGCAGCGGGCGCAGTCGTGGCCGAGCGCGCGCCAGGGCAGCACGCGCCGCGCGCCGCACGGCCGCGTGCAGCGCGCGGTGCCAGCCCGTCGCGCCCTGCGCACTGCCCGCGCGCAACGCTAGAGCGTGCACACCATCCGGAGAGTAGATCTCGATTGTTCGCTCTTCTACAATGGCAAATAAGAAAATAATAAATTATTTCAGGTTTTTATCACAATCAACAAATACAGCATATCTGTGTTTTATGCCTGAAAAGTGCTAACAAGCACAAAGTCTCTCAATAACTGTATGATACTGTGGTCTACAATGGCACAAAGGAACTATGCATTATGCTGAAGTCACACAAGTATCCTACATTGCAGATCAAGATACATACAAACACCACATCAGCAACCATTGAGCAGTAGCCCACCAGACAACACCTGTTTAGTCATAGGAACCCTTCTCAATGGCGGATTTGAAACGATCCACCTTCATACCTCGATAATACCAATAGTTTTAAAAAATAAAGATGTTCTACCTGGATCACGATGACGCAAATTCTTGGCGATGCAAGCCATCAGCAAAGGCACGTAGCGCGTGTCAGCCCTGCGGCGTCGCGGGGAGGGGGGCGAGGGGGGCACGTCCGCCATGAAGCCTCGCTGCAGCTCCCATCCCACCTCACTGATGATTGACGCCTTGCGGAAGTATGGAGTCACCTCCCGGAGATATTTGACTGTGGATTGTTATTTGATTTTAGTATTAAACCATTATCATACCCATACAGTGCTAAGTAACTAAGTCGCAAAATTGGCCAAAATGAGTTATAACCATTTGACTTTTCAATTCAAAACATCTATTAACCATTAAATGATCTATTCTAATAGATAAATCAATAAATTAATTTTGTGAAGACATTATTATAATTTATATCTATTCTTATTCATCATCTGCCTAACGCTATTGGCTTAACATGCTCTCTGAGGCATGGAGGGGTCTCAGTAAGTAATAGATGGTAACCTCCTATGGACCAACCTCGGCAAGCATTAATTAACCCAGGAGAACCCAACCAGCTATAATTTAACACCAAAGTCCAATAATTATAAAACTTTATCAGACCCTTTAATTAATTAGGCAATAACAGGTTTATGGCTTTGGTATTTGACTGGTAATTAGGAAGTATGGAGTTGAAGGTTGGAGAACCTTGGTAATGAATTGCATCATTGCAGTGAAACGGATGTTGCTTTAGAAAAAATATATTCACTTCCTTGTTTAAAAGACTTGAATTGTTACACAAAGAGTTGAATTGTTAACTAAAATACTGGAAACCTTTTTATTAACAAAGCACATTATAATATTTGGAATAACTGACTGAAAAATAGAAGGAAAAACCTAAAAGAGTTCAAGTAATCAAAAGGTGCATTGGTGGCCCAGTGGTGGCGGCCCCGACTTACGAACAGTAAGTCGTGGGTTCGAACCCAGACAGGTGCTATACTTTGTGTAATTTATTTCATAACCACTGGTCTCAAAACGGTGAAGGACAAAATCGTGAGGAAACCGGCATGTCCTAGAACCAAAAAATTCGAAGACATGAGACATCTACCAATCCGCACTGGGGCCGCGTGGTGGATTATAGCCCATTCCCTCTTATAGAGAGGAGGCCGTGTGGCCTGTGTGGAACAATAAGGCTGATGATGATGATGAATCAAAAGGTATGGCTGTATCTGAGGTGTAATGTGATTAGTCAACCACCACTATACAAAACATATGATAATCAGTTTATAATAACATTGCTACCCCTAAGTCTCAGGCTCTTCTCTGTGAGACATAGTACCCATTAATTCACAACATGGGCCCAATGCATCTAAGAAGCAATCCAAAGTGTACCTAGCTAAAATAATCATTATTTGTTTTAATTATCCTATTAATATTATAAATGCAAAAATTTGTGAGTATGGATGTATGGATATTTGTTACTCTTTCACACAAAAACTACTGAACAGATTTAGATGTAATTTCACACACAAATAGTTTATAACCTGGATTAAAAAAGGATACTTTTTATCCCAGTAGTAAGATCCAATAGGACAATCATCAAACTACACGCAGGCGAAGCCGCTGGCAGAAGCCAGTCATTCATAACTATGCAACCATAATCTTCTTAAAGTTTAATTTCTTAGCATAGACTAATTGGCTCCAGCTCTATCTATCTATGATGCACATTTCACAGTCAGAACAGCCCTGAATAGCTCAATTAACAACTCCATGCTACTGAATTGGTGTATTTAAGGTCAATTTAGTTAGCCTATGCCTATAACTAGCGTATATTACAAGCATTACAACATTCGAATATGACTTATGATCACTTGCCTTCCAACTGGACCATCTTCCCTGCTCTTTTCAATGCTTTGACTGCTTCCTCATGTGTTGCATCCTTCAGATCTTCCCATTCACAGATAGTATGGCATCACCAACATATAACTGTTCTGTAAGGTCAGCTGCCATACCCTTGAATATTTTCGATATCAATATAGGCATATTATTTTCTATACCACCCTTTATTGAGATTCCCAACCATTTATTGTCCGACTTCACAACTTGTACTAGTCGTTTCTGATTCGCAATCGCTTCAGGAACCTCTGTGAAGTCACTGTTCGGGTTTCTACGTTGTTGTTGTTCAGAGTGCCGTTCAGAGTCGTGGTGGCGTCGTAGCCATCATCCAGACACACACTTAAATAATCCTCTTCCAGCGTACAATGAACGCGATACCATACGCCGCGCACCAGGGTCTCTAGTAAACCTGATCGTGTGCAGGATGCACTGGGGCTATCGCTGCCCCCGCTGGAGGCTCCGTTCTCCACCATAATTTCTCTTGTTTTCACAACAAACAACAAGAAAATATGCGACTTTAATTACGACATTCACAATATTGTTACTATCCAAGATATTTCTCAATTCATTATACGTCTAAACATTTACTACTTACTGCTACATAAAAAACAAACGCAGTTTAATAAAATAACATGATAAAATACGAATTTATTGCACAATCGATAGAGTACCTATATAATTTTGACAGTCCGCACGCCCCTGCCTGTCGTGAATGCCACAGATAAAAAATAAGTTAAGTATTTTGAATTTGTGAAGCTTCCTTCACATCCGTAGGACTCTTCTAGAGCTTGCCGTTGTTGGGGAGCCAGCTGTAAGCACCCTGCATCTTACCATCCCTACCTAGTGCACCAGGCAATGATGCAGATTTTAGATTTGTAAACTTCAAAAGGGCGCAAATGTACCTTTTATCAGTGTGTAATAAATATTTGGGGTTGAAACAGTTCGTTCATGGGACTACAAATCGAATTCTTCACATTTTCTACAGGACATCGGTAAAGCAATCTTTAACTTGTAAATCAACGTTTTGTTACATTGTATTCCTGTTTTTATGAAAATTATATTTATTTATAATGACACATAGATCACAGTTTTAGGCGATTTTACTAATTAAAATGATTGTGAGACACTTTGGTATGACGTTGATTGACGTACACTTATGTGTCAACTGTCATGTGGTAGTAAAATGTCCATCGCATTGGATGTTGTTGTTTTGATGTAAAATATAAATATAAATTAATTCGTAAATGTAAGCTTTAACATTCTTAGAACTTGGTCAAAGTAACTTTTGTACAGAATTGTAATGAACATGGAGATGTGTAGAGTATGTTTATCTACTGAACAACAAATGCTTCCAATAGAAGAAACTTTCGTCATCAACTATAACTTGTTAACAAATCTTAATGTAAGTATTAGCTTCATTATCTTTATTTATTCATTCAGTTATTAAACTATTTCGACAATTTCAAACTACGTGCGGTGTGGTTTTGCTTATGACCTTGAACCTTTCTTTAATTACATTGCAAACATAATAAGTTATTTTTGTTGTTTCAGATTACTTTATTAGACGGTATGCCACAGTACTCATGTCAGACATGTTTGGACACAGTCAAATATTTTATAGTATTCAGGGAAAAGTCAATAACAGCAGAAACTACATTGCGAGAAATTCTTTTTTCTGTGAGTATTAGCTAAGATTCATAGAAGAAACAAAGTTGAAAACCTACTAAATTGTAACTTTGTAACAATACAATCCAAATACATACAGGGTGTAAACAGACCCTTTATGAAGCCGCCAACCAAGCAATCTGTAAGTACTTCAAATTAGGTAACTTTAAAAATTATTGCTGGGAAATGCTTTTTTTTGGGGTGAAAAATCATGTTTTGTGGCAAAACTTAATGTTACGCACTCAAAACATTGTGCTGATGGATGGATTGAAAAGTATGGGTGTCATGGAGGTGTTTAATAAAGGTAAAAAGCTTACATTAAAAACTTGTATTTAAAAAAAAAAACTTGTCAAAAAGTTGGAACTTTGATCCCCAATATCTCAGAAACTAGATGGCTCCCAGGTATGTGTGTAGAACAATAAAGTTAACGCAATGACGGGGAAAACAAGTGACTTTCAGCACCATTAAGGGTCTTTTTACACCCTTTATAGCTCTAAATTTTTAATCTTTCTTTCTTTCTCTTTTTTTTTTTGTTTTGATCTTGATATATTTTAGTATTTTGTTGTAATTCCAGAGTAGACACACCAAATATTTCCTATTCCTTTCCTATACTCATCAGCATAAAAAAAAACTTTCTTTCAGGATATTAAAGCAGAAAATAAAACAATTGTTATAGAAATTGATAAGAACACTTCAATTTGTGAAAATGAAAAGCTAGTGGCTATAAATCAGAGATTAAAGAAGAAAACTGTGATGATATTGATGAAACTAATTTTGACAATTTTGATTATGACTTTTCTGAATATGAACGGGACGACATAATTGTTAAAAAAGAAGAAGGTATTGCTACAATTATATTTAAACACATACTTCACTCATTTGAGTAGGCTGAAACAACAGAATTCCACCTGCTGAATATAATTATATTATTCAAACATTGTCTGAATGTGACCTAGAAAGAAATAAAAAAAGTGGAACAAAAAGTTTTATTGCTTGGCTTTGTGCAATGATAAGAACAAGCAAACAACCATTATGCCTAAATTGAAAGAATACTATTCAATAACAATCAACTTGATTATTTAAAGCAATTTTAGTTTGTAAAAATTGTACCAGCACAATAGGCTACCCGAAAGTGTCACATTTTCCCAATCAATCTTGAACATAATGCTTTAAAAATAAAGTAAAAAATCTATTAAAGAAATTTGACAGATTGTTGAAGCTTGATTTGCTTTTGGTTATATTCTTTTAAGGTAATAAAATATGTACGGTCGAACAAGCATATTTGGTTAACATTTTACAATGTAATTTGTTGGTTTAAACTATAAACCAATAGCTTGCTTGAACGTACATTACACAAACACATTATAATTTCAGATGAGAAACCAAAGAAGTTTAGAAGAAATAGAAATGGCAAGCTCAAAGTAAAGGCATCGTAATTGTTAGAAAGCATTGCTAATGGACTTGTGGAAGACAAGTGGTTCTGTGGTAAATATCATTAGTTCATTACTGTTGTAATCATTAATGATTACACAGAAAGAAACAGAAAAAAAATTGACTTTTCTTATAACATAATTATTGCATTAATTAGTATTTAGAGTCCAATCTTTTATTTCTATCCATGTTCCTTATGGATAGTCTAGCTAGTTTGATGGTCTGAATCCCTAACTAAGAGGTATTGCGCTTATTCTGTTACACCATGTATTTATGTGAACCTACCATCAGACAAATTAATTATTAAGCAAATTGACACTCAAAATCAATTTGCCATGTTATAGCCATTTCGTACGAGGTTCGACTGTCAAAGAATGATACAATCTAAAATATTTGTGTTTTAAACATGGAAAATACAGGGTTATTTAAAATATTTAAATTGAACACTAAATGTTACGAAGTCTATGCCAAGCAAAAGAAAGCCGCCCCCGCTCCCCTCGCTATTAACTAAAATATGATGAATTTATAAATTTATAGAACAAAAGTTGTTGATTATGATGTTAGTAACATAGTCCTAAAAGGTTGTCGGTGTTTTACAATAACCCTGTATAATATTGGTAAGGATGTATAATTTGTCCCCTGTATAATTTTTGCTTAACAAAATATTGTTCCCAATTGTACATCAGTTCCTTCACCTATTGTGAATATTGTGATCTTTTATTTTCTTTTACAAAAGCATTTTGTACCTTTATTTCGTGAACCATGATTATAATAAAAGTTGTTTTATTTTATTTCCAGGTATTTGCCCTAAGACGTTTGAAGAAAAAACTGCCCTGAATAGTCACCTAGATAGCCACACTAAGGACCGACAGTGTGATCTTTGTAGAGAGCAGCTCAACAGCTTGTCTCAACTCCTTGCCCATAGACTGATTCATGTCCCATTGAAGCAGAGTAAATGTCACATTTGTGAGAAGAAATACAAATCTTGTGTTTACCTGGAACATCACTACAGGAATTTCCACATTGCAGAAGATGTATGTATATTTGTAAATTCTATATTAATCAAATCCTTTTCTAATTGATGTTGTTTCCACTTAAACAATTATCAACTTTGTGGTAGTGTAAATTAAGATGATTTCAGAATGACTATTGAAAAGTCCTAAAATATTTATAGTAGCGCTACTATAAATATTTTTAGGACTTTTAAACTGAACTTTATGTGCGGAAATAAAAGTTATTTTCAAATAACACATAATTATTATTTGTTTAGAGGTGTTTTGTTCGTGATTTTTTTCAGGACAGAAATTTATTTTGCAATGATTGTACATGGACGTGTAGCACACCGAAAAAACTCAACAGCCACAAACTGCAAGTACACTCCAGTATTAAATATATTTGCGACATTTGTTCGAAAGGGTAAGTCTAGCTCTCTATCAGATTATTTCAAAAAAATAGACAAGTGCGAGTCCGACTCGCGCACCGAGGTTTAGGTACGTAGAATTGTATGTTGATGGTTTTTCCATCAATGAAATCAGGTCTTATAGATACATATTCATAAGCTCTTAAGAAAAGATAAGTCGGGTTGAAGAACGAATCTAATTTTTGCCAGTTAAAATAATACTCTCCGTCTCTCCCAACATCGATACATGAATTCTCCAACTGCAAATGTCAAGGATAGTAGCAAATGTGGTCCAAGCGTCGCCAAGGATGAATCATTTATTTATTTATTTAGTAGAGTATTTAAAACCATTAACACTAAATGCAATACCTAATTCTTCTCGCAGAACCACATACATTCCAACATTATCGTATACCAAATTAAAGATTACCCTTTATTTCTAATCATTCAAGACAAAAATAAGCTATAATTTTTTAAAATCCCTCGGACAGATTTTGATGCTCTTCTGCATGTTTGAACAGTACATTGTACCCTTTCATTTGGTATATGATTCATCCTTGACGACGCTTGGACCAACTCCCATACATTTTTGCCCACTGTACTTTTGTAATCGAAAAAAATATTTTCTTCTTCCTTCGTAACTATTCATACGCACGTATACCGCTTGCACAAGCCCAAGTCTATAGTCTGCGCCAGATAAGTAGGAATTAAATGGTCATTGCTCTTTCCTTAATTTCTCTGCGTAGGTACCCCGACAATACATTATGAATCGTTTGTTATTACTAGAAAAAGGCAAGGATCACGATAAAGCTCGTTTTGGGGACAAATTTATGTCATTATTTCTGTTTTCCGAATTATGTATTTGAATAAATGCATGCGGTGTTACTGACCTTTAATTCTTACTTATCTGACGCAGACTATAGATTTCACTAACGAACTCCAGCAACAAATGCTCACAATTTTTTTTCTGTTTTCAGTTTCCAGAGCAAAACGAATTTGAAATCGCATATAAGGTCACATGGTATAAATAAAAGTTACGTTTGTGATATGTGTGGGTTCTCCTGCAAACACAGTGGCGGACTAAAGGTTTGTGTGTCTTACTATTTTTTTTTTTGTTAACATCATCTCTCTGGTCAACCTAGGAGATTGTGGTCTGATTTTAACGGACTATCATAAGGATGCCTTGAGTCATTGAGTGTAAGCCTCCAACCAGGACAAATTGCAAATTTCTTATATCTTTCTTCATCAATATTTCCAACTTATTGTGCCAAACTACCGCCTCTTTGATTAGGGGTCCTGAATTCGGGTCCACTTCGCGGACCGCTTGCCGTCTGCGTCTGTAACGGATTTACGGCAACGGAAGTTCGGCGTCGGAATTTACGTCAAGTGTGGCGTAGGCCTAACAAAGCTAATTGTCAATTGCAGGACCATAAAATAAGAAAACACAATCCACTAAAGGTTTACTGTAAGCAATGCAAGCGACCATTCCCAAGTCAAGTGGCACACGATAAACATAAATGTACACACAAGTTTACAAGTATGCCCTAAATGCGGCCTTCAACTCGATGGCAATTCTAGAGTGAGTAAGATGCATACAGTACTGCTATTTAAGTTATGCGCCTCGACAATGGTGTCGATTCTGTTGTGCACAAACTAAACTTAATTTAGGCTATTGCTATCTTTTTCTCTAAATGAAACGAGAAAGAGACGGGCGTAATTTAGAGCTGTCAAATTTAGTTGGAACTTATATTTCTATACAAATGAAGGGTGCACGTAAAAACATGTTGACTAAAAACACGGTGAAGCGCAAGGCATAAACTAGTTTGACATCTCTAACTTAGTTCATAGCTATAGCCGGCCTTTTTTCGCACTGCCTTTTAATAAAAGATAGTATAGCGTAAATTAAGTTTAGTTTGTGCACAACAGAATCGACACCAATGTTTGTTTACGATGAGTAAATAATTAAGAAACGTAGTTGTACAGCTGACCTCGTTATTTCTTTACCACCTTAACCCTAAAGTTGGAGTGGTTCGTTGCCCGCAGGTACGCCACAAATATCCAGTTCTATTTTGCTTTCAAGACCAATTTGACTGTTAAATAGTTTCAACCTGAGTATAGTTTCGAATTACTGTTGTATTGTTGTGAAAAGGGGTTAAAGCAATTACGAGATCAAATACCAGCTAAAAAAAACAGTATCTTTAATTTTTTATGGAGCGACTAATCTGACCTCAACCCAGTAACTTAGTTTACCCCTTATTACGACTGCTTGGGGGTCGTCCATTAATCACGTGATGTTTTAGCAACTTTTTAAGTTTCCGCACAAACTTTATTGAATGAAAGGTAAATTACGGTTTACGGTATATGACGTATTCAAAAAAAACTACTTACTAGATCTCGTTCAAACCAATCGGTGGAAGTTTACATGGTAATGTACATCATATATTTTTTTTAGTTTTATCATTCTCTTTTTTTAGTAAGTCACAGGGAGATGCACATTTTACCACTTTGGAAGTGTCTCTCGCGCAAATTATTCAGTTTAGAAAAAAAAAATATTAGAAACCTCACCCCTCACCCCTCAAACCTCGGTTCGATGAAGAAAAAATTTTGAGTTTCAGTTCTTAATTATGGGGAACCCCCACAATGTTTTTTTTTTCTATTTTTGTGTGAAAATCTTAATGCGGTTCACAGAATACATCTACTTACCAAGTTTCAACAGCATAGTTCTTATAGTTTCGGAAAAAAGTGGCGGTGACATACGGACGGACAGACAGACAGACATGACATGACATACGACCATAAGGGTTCCGTTTTTTGCCATTTGGCTACGGAACCCTAAAAAAGAACTCCCAGTTTATAATATACCCTGTACCATTTCAGCTAAACAGGCACATGATGAAACACAGCGACATCCAAAGGTACGAGTGTACTAGGTGTCCGGCTAAGTACAAGACGCCGGGGGCGCTGAGAGCTCACCTGGACCGACACGACGGCAACCGCACGAAGCAGTGTGAATACTGCCCCGCCAAGTTTTATACTGCTACTGTGCTGCTCAAACATCGACGGATACATACTGGTAGATACTTATGGCGTATTGAAATCCTTGTTTTTAATTTTATTATTTCCACTTAAACTAATTTCAGCTTTACGTTAATGTAAATTAAGTCGATTTCAGAATGCTTGAAAACTGCTACTTACTGCTACTTGCTTGATGGACTTGTAAATTAGAGTTGTTGAATAAAACTGAATGTTTGAATTTTAGAGCAAATTGATAAGTTTGGAA